>OX387352.1:12625000-13825000 GCA_947563465.1 Archips xylosteana | reverse complement strand
TGACCGTATTGTATAATGTAACTTTGATTGCAAAATGCTATTATCACATGCCATATCTTCATTTTCAGGTTGTGGCAGAATAGTAAATCATTGTCTAGTTAGGTACTTACTAATATAAATACTAATGTTCTCCATTTTACTTAGTAATTGGCTAAGTAAAGTTCTTTGAAGAGGTGTTAATAGGAGGGTTATGTTTTTTTCGACAGTCATCGTCTTAAAGATCGAGGAACTGAAGCTGTTTTATTTTTTTCTCCTATTATTTATCGGAGATATTTTTTTAAGTGTTCGACATTTGCGAAATTTTATGCCCGACAAGCCGTTCGAACTCAGTCCTTAGTTATTGTTATTATTTTCCCTTAATGGCGGCCTTAAGGCTTGGGCCAATGTCAGTTACGGCTCAGTCCTTAGTAGAAATAGAAAAAAAAATGAAGTGAAATGTCACTACTGTCATTGTCAAATGAAATCTAACCGTTTGCGTTTCGTTTACATTGCGTTTTGGTGTGATCAGTGTTTTTTTTTGGATTATTTTTAACTACCTTAGCACAAATTTCTGATTTTCGATTTTGCTGCATTTTTCCACGACCCTTACACGTTATTTGGACCACGATTGGATACTTTCGTTGATTATTTTGGAACTGATCACACTAAAACGCATTGCAATCGAAACGCAAACGGTTAGATTTTGACAGAAATGACAGATGATTTAGTTTTTTTTTCTGTTTCTGCTAAGGACTGAGCTTGAACGGCTTGTCAGCCATAAATTCTCGCAAATGGTCATCTCGAACACAAAAAAATATTTCCAATAAACAATAAGAGGTAAAAATAAAACAGCTGCAGTTTCTTGATCATTAAGACGACGACTGTCGAAAAAAATATATAAATAGCACCTCTTCAAAAATTTTACCTAGCCAATTGTTAGTACTGACCCTTGATTTATCTTATTCGCCACTTTGACAGTTTTTTTTTATCAATTTGTGCTTTTTTTGTTATTAAGTGTTCGTTTAGAAAATTTAAGACCTTTCAAAAATAAGAATAAATAAGAAAAACCCACCTTTTTAGCCGGAACGTCGATAACTATGCAGGAACGAACATAGTTGAGTCGTTTTCAAAAAAATTGTACATAGTTAAGGGCTTAATCAAAACAAAATCACGATCGCTTCCTTTGTGTTACGAAAGTTAGTCATACAAAATATATGGGTAACTTTCGTCACACAAAGGAATCAATTAAGTTTTGTTTTTATTAAGTCCTTTAATTGCGTACACTTTTTTTGAAAACGACTCAGTTATATTATATAGCTAGTGAAATTAATTCTAAATGAATCCCACATGTGCGTATTCAGGTTGTCAAAATGAGATTTCAAATATGAAAAAATACTTTGAAACGGTGTGAATCCGAAAACCGGCCAAGTGCGAGTCGGACTCACGCTCGAAGGGTGTTTACCATTATCTATAAAAACGGCAAAAAAATCACGTTTGTTGTATGGGAGCCCTCCTTAAATATTTGTTTTATTTTATTATTTATTTTAAAAGTGAATATATAACTAATAACTAGATATTCTGTGAATATTTCAAGCCACGTTGCCAAGTTTGTTGTATGGGAGCCCCTTAAATATTTATTTTATCCTGTTTTTTAGTATTTGTTGTTATAGCGGCAATCATCTGTGAAAATTTCAACTGTCTAGCTATCACGGTTCAATTGATACAGCCTGGTGACAGACGGACGGACGGATGGACAGCGAAGTTTTTACCCTTTGGGTACGGAACCCTAAAAATCACTAACTTTATTATACAATAATTTTAACTTTGAATTTGTGTAGAAATTTCAGTTGAGTACATACAGTTAGGTCTCAGTTATATTCTTTCCGCTCTATTATTATACAGGTAGTACACATACAGTCAACGTAATAAATAAGTGATCACTTTGTACCTTATCGTTTTCAGCCATATTATAATTTCGTATGGTTTGTCAAACATGACGTTAAAGTGACAAAGTAGTGATCACTTATTTATGACGTTGACCCTACAAGGGAAAGAAACCTCAATGTGTCCCGAACTTCAGTAACATATTTGCATTTTACTACTGAATTACGTCACAGTGGGACCAAATTTCGTTAGAAGCTTGACCTGAGTACGTAAAATCGACCTGGAACAAAACTCGCGCCCGAAATACAACTTTCTTGCTTCTTTACAACTGTGTGACAGCTTGTGAAGGCTTAATGAAGCAATAAACCTTAGTGATATTCCTAGTATTATAAGCGAGCGACAAAGAAAGTAAATCTCACCGTGGATGCACTTGTTACATTCCACTTGTGTTTTTATATACTTTTGTTTATTAATTTTACAGTTTATACCTATTTAAAGAGCTAAAAATTTATGTACCAATTATATTTTAAATGTATTTAATTTTATATTAGAATAAGCAAGGTATAATTTAATTAGGTATATGTAATGAATCAATATCATGTAAATCGCATATCTTGATAGGTGGCATAAATGTATATTTGCTATAGTATAAATATAAAACATAATCAGTTTTAACTTGTGATGTATGTTTTATAGGTAAACACAATAGTTACTAAGAACATTAAAGTATTTAATGAGTAATGTAAAATTTGCTCACAAAGTGCCAATTTGTAAACTGAGTAAGGGTCGTTAGGCGGATATAGCCAGCACTTGTTGACTGCGGACTGAATCTCTGCATTTTATTGGATATTCAGATATGTATCTACTAAATTTGTACGGTCAGATTGAAGTCATCTCATACAAGTAGAATATTTATTGTCGACGACAACCTTAATAAATAATCCTCATCGGATGTCGTTAGATATATCTTTTCTTAAACATTATTGCAGTATCTATTGAAAGATTTTTAAAAGTTAGAACTAAATCAACTGGTAGCTATAAAAAATATCACTTTGTCTCCATTATTATTTTTAATGTTGTTTATCGTATTGGATATGGGAAATGTCAGTGTTCAACTATTGTACAAAATCAACTGACAATAATTTATTTTGTAAAAAATTTACATTATACGTTATTAAACATGTCAAGCCATTTTAGCTTTGGCACTCGTGTTTATAATATTGAAACATATAGTTTGTGATAAATTATTTTAAACTGTAAGCTGATCGATATAAATAAAAGAAATTCTCATGAACATGTGATTTTATTTATTTCTTCCATTTCGCTACACCGTTATTTTTACGGCTATTTCACTTCATCTATTTCATTACTTCAAAAGGTACGAAAAATACTGCAAGTTATAAGTGTAAACTTGTCTAATTGCGTGTTACTAAAGCAAATATTGTCGCAGCTGGTCTTTCTTCGGTGACGCGTGTCTTTTATGATTAAGCAAATAAAATTGAAATTTAAATAGCTCGAAGTGTAAAGTAGCTGTAAGTGCCTCAGCCGCCGGGCGTGATAACTACCTTCTACCGTTTAACAGATATATATTTTTTTAAATTGTTTGTGCAATATGAAAGTGATAGTGGTTATTATGTCAATTTTGACAGTACAGGTAAGTTTTTGCTCTAATTTAATGTATTTTTATCCTGTAGTTTTGTATTTGCTTATTATTGATAGTGCGTTATTCATTTTTTCTTTTGTTTTATAAATTGTTTTTCCTAATTACAGGCGTCTGCGTCTTTCTTCGATGAATTCCGTGGCGCCGTGTCCTCGGTTGAAAGCAGCTTCGGGAAATTGTTGAGTGATGTCATATACGACGTGAAGGAGACTATTGACTGCACCTTATTGGCAGTCGAGCAGGTGCTAGCGCTAGGTGTATTTGGCGATTCATCAGACTACGAAAAAAGGTGTAGAGATGCATCGGAGCCTCCTGTACAACCAGTAATAGTAATAAATAGCCAACCTGCGCCTCCTCCCGTTCAAGACACATCACATGAGAAAATAATTTCTGTGCTCAGCGTCGCAGAGAATCGTCAAATTGATACATCACTATTGGATGTGGATGAGGTACTAGCCGAGGTATTAAAAAAAGACGACACTCACTCTCAGCTTGAGGGTGTAAAATTGGCTCTTAAAAATGAAACAGCGCGTTTAACTGAGATTAGTGATTTGTTGAGGAAACAACTTGAAGAACTTTCGAATGAAGTCAAAGACAAATTTAAAGCCATTGATTTGCAAACGTCGGAACCATCGGTTGAGAGTATTTGGAACGATATTAAGTTATTGCACGAAATAGAACATAAACATCAGAACACAGCTGAAGCTAAGAAAATTAGTCATATCCTTGATCAAATTTTAAGTATTTTGGATGCGAATGAAGAAGACCGCTCGACTGCAGACGATTACAAAGTAAAAGAAATTATGCGCAAACTGAGTAAGCAGTCTAAAGATAACGACCTGTGGAAAGGCGCTGACGATTATCCCAAAGATTTCCGTGACTATGCAAAAAGGTTGTTTGACGAAAGTAGAGAATCTACGTCACAAGACGATGGTAAAAAAAAGCCTGGTTCTGTTGAAGATAAAAAAGAAAAACCTGTATCGGGGGACGATAAAAAAGAAAAGTCTGCTGATAATGATAAACAAGAAAAATATGACTTAAGTGACAATAACAAAGAAAAAACTGAACCGAATGACGATAAAAAGGGAAAGACCGAATCAGATGACAACAAAAAAGAAAATTCAGAATCAGATGATGACAAAAAAGATAAGCCTGATACAGATGATAGCACAAAGAAAGAAGCAGGATCGGATGACGAAAAAAAAGATAAGCCTAAATCTGACGATGACAATAAAAAGAAACAGGATGAACCTACTACAGCCAAGCCTAAGAAGCGCAAGAGAAAGCCGAAAACAACTACAACTACGACCACTACTACTACTGAGAAGCCACTAACTGTCGAGGAATTAGCTGCAGAATATGGATCTTTGTTTGATGTCATGCCTGACATCGACAGTATACATGCCCAGCAAGCGGCAGAAAGCGCTAAGAATATCATTGAGGATACTAAACTGAATGATGAAGTTATGAATAGTTTAGCTAAAATTAAATCTAGCAAAGATGTGCGTGACCTTTTTGATAATCTTGATACTCTTGATGAATAGAAGCTAACAGCTGAGTGCTTAGAAGCTAAAGTAAAAATAATAGATAGTTGAGTTGACCAAACATATTGCGACTTCATATTAAACTTAACATCGTTGTAATTTGTTTTGGATTGACTGAATGTGATACCGCCTTAAATAGGAATAGGTTACTAATGTAAATGTGTCTAGGATAAAGGTTTATAAAACTCGAAGTCTCTGGTTTTGGACAGCAAAAAATTGCCAAAGTGTTTAAAATTAACTGAGAAGCCTTAGATACCCCATAACTTTGGATACTTCTTAAAACTTTGTCCACAGAAACGAAATCGTGGTCATCGTACTGGATCAAAAAAAAATCTTGCAATTCGATAATAAACATACAGCATACATTTCTACCTATTTTATGTAAACATATAATCTGTATTGTGTAACAGATGTTTTTTTTGTTGAAGAGAAAGGTTCAAGTTGATTGGGAAACAAACACGCATTCTATATTATAACGATTTTATTAACAATATAAATACGTAATTACAAACTTATTATTCTACAATTGAGCTGCGCTACTCTACTGCGAGCTGTCCAACGTGCTTATTTTAGTCTGTTCTAGATTGTTTACTCCTTGCATGGCCCTGTGGGCCGGGACGCTACACCTTACACCCACCTCCAGTGGCCATGTCGCTCATACCCACTAAGTATCCAATGTGTAAATCTATCGTATTATTCATCACTTAACAGTGCTTCCATTTCAGGTTTTATATAAATTATTATTTCTCGTTTTATACTTAACACGAAAAGCGTTTTATAATTAGCAATTTTTAATGTGTTTTCTTTTTAATTTTGTACAAATATATTATTTAAAATTGTCATTTAATTTTCTGTTCGTATTAAAATTATGACTTAATTTTCAATTCCTGACCAAAAAATTTGGCACGACTTGTTTAAAATATTTCCAAATATTTGATTCCTCCGAAAAAGACAATGGCACATATTTCCTTTTCACAACAAAGTGCAAAACATATTGCATGTGTTAAATAAAGAAGTATGATGTTCAATTATGTCATGTTCCAGTCGCCAACACACTTAACTGACCGTTCGTGCACTTCTTCACATTGAATCGCGACTGTACTTATACAAACTAAATAATAAGTACATTACAGTGTTAAAAAAATACAAATATTTAACCTAAGTCATAGTGTGTGATATTAAATTATTATAATGTAATAAATAATCAATACTGTTAGAATACACAAAACAAAGAATAATCAATAAGTTAAGATATAGGCTCTGCCAGAGCAGAATAAACTATCTCTAAGATTAGATTTACCATTGTTTGTTGAATGAATTGAGCAATTGCTTAAAATAAATTGCTAAATATTGTACTTATTATCATAAGGATAATTGTTTACGTGCTAAGTGGGCGAGCGCGAGCGCGCGGGCGTCGCCTCCGAATGGATATGTACAATCAATAGTTAATTGCAGAAATAAATCTATTGTTACTATTTCCTGTTTCATGTTTTGCATTTCATTGTATAATCACACCTAATCCTTTAAATGTAAATATTTGACTGATATATAAATAAAAATCCAATATCTTACTTTGTTTATTACATAGCGGCATATTGATTTCAATTCTACATTTTTTTTTCTTATAAATAATAAAATCGATATTTTTACTTTTAAGTACATGTTCTATTCTACGACAAATTTGTGAAATTGCTTAGAGGATTAAAGAAGGTTCCGCTCAAGGACCCTTGGGTACTCTAGGCTATCCAAGATGTATGTCTAATTATATCAGTAGTTCTATTTAGTCTCGAATTCGATTTCCCGGTACCCAAGGGATGCGAAAGCAGATAATTGGGTTGACCATCTATCAAGTCACCTGTTAAGTATGTAGAAGTAAGTTTAAATATACTTATGATGATAATTGCTTAGTTGTCCTATTCTATTTTGATTCGATGTCTACTTATTTGCTAACAATAAGGTAGGTATGGTACAAAACAAATACGCGCCCTTAATTAAATCTTACGAGAATAAAGCGAGGTGCGATTAGGAGATTACTTACACATGCGACCGACGCGAGCGCCGGCGCGCGCGGGCGCGGGCTACGGACTACGCAATGTCATATTGAACACAGACAACATTAATGTGGTGGTGTTTCGTTTTATTAATTAGGGGTTATTTTACTATCAATAACTTCAATAAAAGATACCTATTACTCGTTATCTCTTTGCACTTAGAATTATTAGCACTTTGGGCAGTATCTAAAATTGGAAATTATTAACGTTACCTCGACATCACAACTCCAAATTGTACCTAACTGGTAGAGCAGGTATAAAGGTGCGCAGTAGGAAAACTGCCGAAGGTTTACAGACGGATATCGCTCGTTATTCGCCCTTCCATTCAGTCGTAAAGATTTATCAATGTTGTAGTTGTTCGGGAAATGTTCCCTTTCGGCACTTGTTTATCTTTATGTGTCGACGCCGGGACAGATAAACTGATCAAAGCGGAATGTGAATATTAATTTGAACCGCATATAATCCTTCAGTGCAGGAAGGGCGCACGATCCTTTTAAGCGCTTTATTTGTTCACTCTGTTTGCCTACCACACTCCTTTATTGAAATCGTACATTTTAGACAATATTAAATATAACCGGGACACAAAATATTTGCTACAAATTATTGTCACACTTTTGTATTGCAATTTTTAAGAGCTTGACGTGCAGAGACAGTTGTAGAGCGAAGTCGGCTATGATGGTATAGCCAATCGTGAGGTATAGAGATGAATAGAATAGAAAGGAATGGGAACATAACGGGGTATTAGGTGCAGAGCTTAAGAAATACAAGAGGTTCTTAATTAGTCTAATACATATAGATTATGTATACGTGTCGTGGAATAGAACACGTGCCGGGCGGGACGGGTGTGCGTTAGGTCTCGTGCGACGGTTGCCAATTTTGCTGTGATTAATTTGCTCGGTACCACCCAAGCCCAATCTCTTAAGCCGTGTCATGGGACACATTAGATAACTCACAAAATCAATTTAATCACAACACATTACCAACTGTCTTGCAGGGGGTGGTTTTTTAGTTACAATCGCTTGAAAGACTCGATTAAAATAAAACTGTGATAAGTCGTTATTTGAACAACTTTTGTTCTGACCTGACCTGATAATTGTTACCTATCTTTCCAATCAAAAATAATAATTTGGCAGGTATTAAGATAGGAAGTTACTCAACAAATTATAACGTGCACAGTTTTATTTATACATCGAGGTAATCTTTTGAGCGCTTGATACTTTTTAAGCCAGATCTCCATTACATGGGGGCTAGTAAGCATGGCACTCCTAACTAATAACAAGTTAGAAATGACATGTTCAGGTTGTTTATTGTTTAACCACCACGAGAGAACTGGAATAAAATCACTCCCCGAAACGGTTGACACGAGGGTTTACGACTTCGCTTCACCATTTCAAACCAGCAGAGAAAGATACACTTACTCACAAACTAACGAGCCTTATGGTTGTTTTCTCACTTATCGCTACAGCATAGCATAAACAGGGCAATAAAGGCAATACTGTTTCTCTCATTTGCTTATTTGATTAGTGCAGTGCATGTGCGACAGGCCGTACTTGCACTCTCTCGCTCACTGGCTTGAACTTATCGTCTGCATCCATCCTGCTGTGATAGATAAAATGTGAAATGCGTAGCGACAAAGCGTCTCGCGGCCTCGTGCTAACCGTCAAATTAGTAGGGTTTACGCCGGCGGTGGACAGCGCACCAGAGTGGAGGTGGCGATCTGGTTGAAGTGCTTGTCTATGGGTACGCGGTCGTCGTACAACGTCGGCGCTTGCAGGATGATGCCCGCGGTCCCCACCAGCACGGCCAGTGTGAAAATCCACAGGAACAGCCGGTCCAGTACCATCGCCACGTACTTCCAGTCCTCTTTTACCTGTACAAGGGTATATAGTTACAGATTTTCCAGCTCATAAAGTCGGTATGACTTGAGATGTTTCAAGCGTATATGCACATGTGTGCCTGTGCATACGCTTAAAACATGTGTGCGTAAGCTATTTCGTCTGCAATGCTTCTAAGACAATCTTTTCTTCTAAGTTTGATTAAAATCGGGCTTGCGCTTTAAAAAAAAAAGTAAAACATTGTTTCGGTAAAGTATTACTCAGTAGGGGGAAACTTGTAATCTTTACATCATCTTGCCCTATTTAGAACCGAAGGAGCCGCCATTCTAGGCGCTAGCTAACAGGCGCGAAAATGTTGTTGCAAGATTTTGAGAGAAGGGGCTCTGCTACGGGGAAGGGCTGCGCAAAAAGACATCCTCACTCTACCCCGATCGAGGGTTAGGTTTGGTTGTTGGATACGTAAGCTTTATCTTTTACCTTAGTAGAATCCTCCAGCATCCTAGTGTGCTCGGCGATAAACCGCACGCAGAAACAGGTGCGGTGGACCTCCGGCGGGCATGAGGAGTGGCTGAAGCCGGGCGGCGGGTCGGGCACGGGGCTCGGCTCCTCTTCCGCGGCCGCGCCCAGCGCGCCGCCTTCCGAGGACCCGTGCACTACGCAGCTTCCGCCAAAACGGTTGCTGTCGCTCATGCTGCACAAGAATTCGAGAATCAATCACGAGCTAAAAGCTACTGTCCTACGCGTCAGAGTTTTGGTGGTGGTGATAGTTGGGTTTGTGTGATTTGTGTGTGTTGCATAGTGTGGAGGTGGAGGAACTTCATGAACACACATTTTTTGCATAAACGTAGTTATCATAAGGTCGCGGGTCAGCAAAGTACCTAAACCTCGATTTTTAATTTCGTGGAATTCTGACAGACGCCAGATTTTGACGTTTCAGAGATAACAAACATTTTTTTATTTTAAATATTTATTATTTCAGAAACAATAAAAAAGGCACATTACTAATTATAAAATATATTGGAGTAAACGAAAAAAAAAATCTTGTTGAAAACTAAATACGTCCCCTGTAACAATGTACCAAAGGTGCTAACCACATTTCGTAACTTTTAGGTACGATAGGAAGTTATTCATTTGTTTAATAAACCGAGTTATGACAGTTCTCGTATTGTCGCCTGACAGAACTAACTAATAATGAGCTCAAATGAGCTGTATACATATAGGTGTATTAAAGAAACAAGCCAACATTTAAAATTTAAAACTATTGTCAATAAAACAAAAACTTTTTATGTGTACTTACTTTATTATTTGTGCTAGAGACAAGTTTATTCAAAAACAAAACAAAATAAAAACGTAACAAAAAACAAAAACTTAACAAGGAAATAAATAACAATAAAATCAACGAAAACGACAAAAATAACACGGGAACATTAGAGCGAGCACATTTGAACATTCAAGTCAGAAGCCGAATGCTTTTATATTTTATCGACAGAAGACATGACATTTGACAGTTTTTTTTTAATAAACTGAAACAATTACTTTGCGCACCCGCGACCTTAACCTCCGTAAAGTATCGCATGATTCAATAAATAAAGTTTTTTTTATTTAAGTATCTACCTTGTCTATGAAATCGTAAATTAAAAAAACCTATTGAGACGACGATTGAGACTTAATAACTATTAATTATAATTTAGGTCCGAAAGTTTGCGATATATGTGAATCATCGCAATGATACCTGAGACAATTTATTTTTTACTCATAAAAGTGTTAAATAATTTATTACGTCTAAACAGTTATATCAAAAATTATTCTAACTACGTAATAATTAATGTTTTATTACGTTATGTCAAATTTAAATATTTATAGTAAGTAATTTATGCTCTGTATTTTTTAGTTTTTGTTTTATCTCGTTTAAATTTTCGGGAATTATTTTTTGCCTGGTAACACTGAGAATTGTCAGAATTCCACGAAATTAAAAATCGTAGTTTAAGTACCTAATTAGTTTTAGGGCCTACGCTAGCTGACGCGGATTACCCGGAACGGACGCCCGTCTAACATGAAATTGTATGAACAGCGCTGGCGCGGGCGCGTGCGACGGACTATGATCCGCGCGGCGGGCGGCGGGCGTCCGCTCCGTGCGCACGCGGCGGGCACACGCTGGGAACCAAAAGTATACTAGCAGCAGCGCTGAGTAAGGGCCTACGCTAGCTGACGCGGATTACCCGGAACGGACGCCCGTCGTGCGCGCGTCTAATAAGAAAGTGTATGAACAGCGCTAAGTGGCGCGGGCGCGTGCGATGGATTTTCGGTACATTTTAGACCCGCGAGCGGGCGCACGCGGAGGGCGTCCGTGTCAGCTAGCGTAGGCCCTTAGGCGTGCGCCCGCCGCGGACGCCCGTCGCGGACTCGCTGGCCCGCGGCGGGTGTCCGGAGCGGGCACCCGCGAGCGGGCGCACGCGGCGGGCGTCCGCGTCGGCTAGCGTAGGCCCTTAAACCTTAGGTAATTGAGATCCCCAATCTAGTATGATCACTTGTAGCTAAATTACCTGATTTGGTTTAACTGATTTTTTCGTAAAGTGTACCGAAAGATACTGAAGCACCTACACTCAAAAGCACGATGTAAACCTAAATCAATAGAACAGTTACGAATTATACGTAGGTATATACATAGGAATACCTACAACAGTAACTGCGGCACTCCGAGACATTTTGGTGGAATAGAATTGGTTCTTTATGAAGTTACCAATTCCTCAGCTACGACTATGAAAAGTTATTTTTTGGTGTGATTTCTGTACTATTTCAGTATTTAGTTATAATAATAATGTTATTATAATAACATGATGGCTTCCGAGAGTAAACTGCCCTAGAAACAGTACAAAAAAGTTAAGGAGAGACCTATTTTTCTTTAATTACAGACTTACAATCATTACAGTCGTTCAATCGCAGGGTCTATTAGCGGGCTCTTCAAAAGCGATATATTATTTAATGGTCTGGAAAGCCATGGCCGCTCTATATTCCACTTCGATGCCTAAATGTCGCAAAGGCTGTTAGAGTACCTTTGTAAGTGACTACTAGGTACATACTGTTTTGATTTGGCGGTCGTCTTTAGCTACTCGTATGAGTGGTTGATGTTTCATAGGTATCTAGTTACATTAGCCCTCTTTCATTCCAATGAGCAAACAACATGCAAGAGGAATTAATTTGTTTATGTTACTTCGATTTCGACAACTTTCGGCAGCAGCGAAAAATTCCGACAGCAAACATGGAATGGAATGCATAACATTTTTATGAAGTGTATAAAATAGCGCATCTTACAAATGACGAAAAACGAAAATTTTAATCATAGTCATGTTATCACACATGTAGAAACTTCCGATATAGAAAGAAGTTCTACAAAGTTAAGTTAGCTTTACATAGATTTTTTTTTAGTAAGACCCTTTTGTGTCCCACTGCTGGGCAAAAGTCTCTCCTCCCTTGCTCCACTCTAGGTCGACCCTCAAGATTCGCTTTAGTCTGCCGCTATTACGATATCCTTAGCTTGGGGACCCCTTCTATTACTTGGCAAATTTGGCCCAACGTTCCGGGCAGATTTTTCCAGCAGTCTCACTTCAATTTGTCCGCCTTACGCCCCGCAATAACTACGAGCAATACGAGTTTTTGAGCGCAGCTCAGTATTTTAATCCGGTCCGTTCTTCGGACGTCAAGAATGCTTCACTCCATAGCTCGTAGGCAATCTTGAGCATGTATTTTTGAGCCTCTGTAAACGACCACGTTTGGTCGCCGCAGGTTAGGATGGGTAGGATACACAAATCGAAAAGCTCGCGCATTGGACCGATTGGACGAAGGTTTCTTTCTGTTAGAATTTTTCTATTGCACGTACTGACTCTACTTTTATAAATCAAGTTACGTTAGAGAGTCCAATGCGTAAGAACGCGTTTGATAACACGAGCCCTAGACCTTGCTGAGCAGTGTGTGAATGAGTGTAGTGCTTAAGTAAAATGTAGTGGTGGATTTAGACTTAGCCCTCCTAGGCTCCAGCCTACTCAGCCTGCTGGTAAATCCGCCACTGGTAATGACGTACTGTCGGGATGCTCTTACCCTGAATTAAGATAAGTAGTGTGCGTCAAGTCCTCCTTGCTCGGCGTCCGGGTGAGCGGGCGCGGGTGCGCGAGCGGCGCGGGCGGCGGCCAGGCACCCGGCGCGCAGCAGTCGTCCTCGGCCGCCGCCAGCCGGTACGGGTACAGCGGCCGCGCCGCGCCGCCGCACCGCACCACCACGCCGCACGCTGTGTACCGCGATCTGGAATAACACTTGACTTAGTCCTAGTAGTAGTAGTAGTAGGACACAGGTCTCTCAGAATGAGAGGGCTTGGACCGTAATGCCAACGAGGGCCGAGTGCGGATTGGGAACTTCACACACCATTGAATTTCTACTCAGGTGTGCACAGGTTTCCTCACGATGTTTTTTCACCATAGAGGTCATACAAGAAATGTGTCCTTTTCTGCGTTTTTAACTGCGGTGCTGGTTGCTAGGTGTCAGCTGACAGTTGCTAGGCAACGATTAACAGCCATAACCATGGCGGCGCGCGCGCATACGAGCGAGCTACTCTATGCTGTTTGGATGTTTTTCGAAAACCTACCAATAAGTTTGCGATTTTAGTGCTTACGTTTCGGCGATTTATTAACTGAACTTGTTTTTAAAACATTATACGGAGGTGCGGAGGAACCCTCCATGTGCGAGTCCAACTTATGTTGATCTTAAATAAAACCGGCCAAGTGCGAGTCTGACTCGCGCACGAAAAGTTCCGTACCATATCTAGCCCTCCTTAAATAAATAAATAAATAAATATCACGGGACAATTCACACCAATTGACCTAGTCCCAAAGTAAGCTAAGGAAAGCTTGTGTTATGGGTACTAGGCAACGGATAAACATACTTATATAGATAGATACATACTTAAATACATATTAAACACCCAAGACCCGAGAACAAACATTCGTATTTTTCATACAAATATCTGCCCCGACGCGGGAATCGAACCCGGGACCTCAAGCTTCGTAGTCAGGTTCTCTAACCACTAGGCTATCAGGTCGTCTAAATAATTGTTTTATTTTATTTTATTTTAATTATTTATTTTTAAAGTGAATAGGTATATAACTAAATATTCTGTGAATATTTCAAGCGTCTACCTGTTGCCGTTATCAATATCGAGCAAAAACGAGCAAAAAAATCACGTTTGTTGTATGGGAGCCCCCTTAAATATTTATTTTATTTGTCGTTATAGCGGCAACCGAAATACATTATCTGTGAAAATTTCAACTGTCTTAGCTATCACGGTTTATGAGATACAGCCTGGTGACAGACGTACAGACGGACGACGGACAGCGGAGCCTCGTATAATAATAGGGTCCCGTTTTTACCCTTTGGGTACGGAACCCTTAAAAACGGGACTAGCTGGCATAATATTTTTATTCGCTGACTTTGCTAAGTTTTTAAATCTCTACATTTACAGATTTAACATAACGCAAAAGTAAAAATTAAGAACGTTTAAAATTATATGTACCTATATATCAATGTTTTCGCGTCGTAACAAGCGCCGAGGTTAAGTAATTAATAACCTAGCTGCCCTATTTCAAATTAAACTTTATAATTTACCTGCCTGATCTTGTACGTAAGTGAATAAAACTTGAAATTAGAAAGCCGCACAGTTGTTCAACCATTAATCTGAATGTAGGGTAAGCGTACCAGTGAATGAACAGTACCAGTGAATGAACAAATCGATTTTTTTTTGAAATAATAAGAATTTGGTACGTTTCTACCACGCCTCGTATTTTTTTTCGACTAGCACCCCTTTACTTGTCAGGTTCTGGTAAATTTGCTTCGACACCTAAGCAACAGTTTTGAAATGGCGACGATGTAAAGTGGACGTACGTATGTTGTACATTTTTTCTATGGAGCAGTATTAAGGAAGAACGAAAGCTACTATACTTCTGATGTGTTACTGCATTTGTCCCCGCCATCTATCATTCATTGGGTATGGTTTTTTAGACCATTAAGACCTGTTAGTGCTATTCATATATAGTTTAAAGTAATTTATTTACAAACAATACCTTTTAATCCAGTGTTTTTTTTACTGGAAGCCAAAATCGCCTAAATCCAGTGAATGAACGGGGGTGTTCATTCACTGGGACTGCAGGATTTTCTATTTGTGCAATATCTTTCCTTCTAGTAGTCATATTAAGATTTCGTTTTCAGTGACATTGATCCAAATATATTATCTACCGAAAGGCTAGTATTGGAACAAACGTAAAATATAGGTTCATTAACTGGTTCAAGTTTTCCAGTGAATGAACTATGTCACTTATAGCTAGTTCATTTACTAGTTTCCAAGATCTAGTGAATGAACAATACTCTTATTTTTGTATTTTAATTGTTTTAGAACATGGAATCGACCAAATAAGTATATTGAATGTAGTTGTGTTAACATAACTTCGCTTTTGTATATGTACGAGCACTTGTCTGCCCGTACACTGCTTGATAGTTGTCTTGATCACAGGAAGGAACACGAAAGACGACTTTTAGATATAAACTTGATTTATTTAACTTGATAGGTGTGCACACTTACAATTAGCGAACGTGAACTGAATTACTTACTAATGGCGGAATGTTATACAAAACAAATGCTGAGTGTGCAAATGATCGATGACGCGTGTGCGAGGAACTCGTACATGTTCCGGGGCGACAGAAAGATGAGATGAGGAGGCTGAATATAAACTGTAAATGAATAAGAAAAATTGCTTAAATAAAATTCAATCAATCAATCAAAAGTGACAACTTTATAATGAGGGGATGTCGCTTTATCTACTCGCGAAGTTATCCGCGTTATGATGTTATCCGCGTCGATCTGTTGACCGGCTGCTGCGTCGGCTGGGGCCGCGCGCGGGGCGGCAGGAAAGTCCTCTACTATTGCTACTGACGGCGTATGCGGCACTCTCCACTGAACTCGCCGTATGATGAGGTACAATGATAGAACTCCAATTACTCCAAGTATGATGTATATCATTGTATAGTGATGAATATCGTGATATGATAACTCTTCAGGTGTAACCTCGGCTTCTTTTAACTGTTTGATTTTTTCCCCGAGCTCTGTTGTGTCGTTTTTTAAATCTTCCATTTCTGTTTTCTCCTGAATATGTGATATGGTTATATTGATCACGTGATTTATTGGTGCCATAACTGGATTGTAGAAGTCCGGTTTTAACTTGATTTCTGACCAATGAGGTTTATGTGGAAAGACGGAAAAATTATCGGTCTTTATAATACAACCATGACCTATGTTGATAAGTCCGGCATTCGTCAGCTGATGTGCGGCCACTTGATCCGCGCACAAGGTGCGAACTTGACACTGCTCGCAACAAAAATAGATATATGTATTTAGTGCATTACTTTCTTGCCAATCATTTTTACATGTTGTTATGATAGTTCTGCAGTCCGTCTTCTCTGTCTCACAAAAACTGTTGTCACCTTTCAATTGATAAATGGGTTTCTTGACATGACAATAATATGCTTCTGATAATATAGAACATGACCCAATGTTGTATTCTGTCATTGGAATGTAGGTATCTTTTTTCATGTTTATAGATACATACTCCGATATAGGTAACACACTGGTAATCTTGCTTCCGACTTTCTTGGGTATCGGAATTAATTTAAATAATTCATAGATGTCTCTACTAATGAGTGGCAAGCTTATCTCAAAAATTAGGACGTCTGGCATCATTCTTGTCTTGACTTTCAGCAGATTATATATCTTGCGTAGATCTGTGTGTAAGTTGTCGATTGGCAGTGAAACATCTCTGGGTAGTGTGCTTGCGATGGTGCTTAACTCGTTGGTTAGTTGCTCTGGAGTCAGTAGATGTAAGTTAAAACGTCCATGATAGATGTCCGTGATAGTGTCTAATAATACGTTTTGGATTCCCTTTAAATTGTAGAGCATATTACTTGCGATTGTGGCTCCTATGTTGAATTCATTTATAACGTTATTTGTCTGCACTTTATGTTGTAAATTCTTGAATGCCGCTTCTAAATTATTTATATGTTGATGTATCATTTTGTGCTGTTGAGTCATACTTTCTTCCGTGCGTTTTAATAAGTTATATTCTGCTTCTACGATGGATGTTTGATTTTTCCAAAGAGATGCCATGTGTTTTGCGTTGTTTCGTAAAAGTGTAATATCCTTTTGATATTGTTCGGCGAACCTTTCATCTAGTACGCCAAAGAGACTATTAGCGAGGTAACCGACACCGTCGATAAGGCCGCGTCGATGACGTAATGCCGTTGGTCGCGTGCTCGAATGCTGACTGAGTAACATCTGATTGTAGTACTCGAGCTCGGAGTACCCGTGACGTAACTGTATTGTTATTATGTCACAGTGAACTTGATCGTTTATTGTTTTGCAGGTTTCTTGTAAAAAGTTCGTGTACTTTTGAAATGCTTGTGTTGCTTCCCAGTACGGGTCCATATTGTAGTAAACGATGAGTTTCCACTCATCTTTGATCAGCATCATGTCTGCCAATTTATCAAAGTATAGACCTTGAGATTCGCGGAAAGGTATTATTTTGACATCGCATTGACATGTTGAGAAGCATGACAGAAATAGTAACAGCGCTGCAGCCATTGAGGTCAGTGAAAACTTCGCCCTGTTCGCGGTGGTTTTTTGAGGTCTTGTTTCTGGCTCTTTTCGTATGCTTTCTTCGGTCACTTCTTGAAGTTGCGTATTCTCATCTTGGTTGATTTGGGGTAGCTCTTCCTCATTATATTCTAATAGGAGGGTCAGTTTCACTACGGGGCGTTTCAAGGTTCCATTTGTTGTTTTCAGGGTCACGACGCGCACGTACCCATCTTGTCCCGGGTGCAGTTGTATGACTCTGCCCATTGCCCACTTGCCGGGCGGCAGATTATCATCATGGATAAGCACAACATCATTAATGCATAAGTTAGGTTGTGGCCGTTTCCATTTACTCCTTGTATTTAACAGTGCTAAATATTCCGTGCGCCATCTTTTCCACAAGTCTTGAAATATTTTTTCAGCGAGTTGCCATCTTGTACGCAAATCTCTTTCGCTCTGTATTATTGTCAGAGTAGGTCCATTGTTTAGAAAGTGAGCTGGAGTTAAATAATTGATGTCGTCCGGGTCTTCGGAGATTGCACACAGCGGTCTTGAGTTTAGGCAACCCTCAATGCGAGATAATATGGTGCTGAATTCTTCGTATGTGAGTTTTTGCTCGCCGATGACTCTTTTAAGATGAAATTTGAATGCTTTCACCACACTTTCGTATAAACCACCTGCTGAGGGCCATGCGGGAGCTGTGAAGTGCCAGGTAATCTCCATGTCTGCAATTTCGGCCATACACTCTTCAGTCATCACGTTTTGAATTTCCTGATACTGTTCTTGGAGTACCTTGCTTGCTCCAAGGAAGTTTCGGCCATTGTCACTAAACATGTGCTGTGGGGCTCCTCTTCTAGAAGTCATACGGTGTAAGGCTGCCAGGAAAGCTGAAGTGGTCATGTCGGATACCAATTCTAGATGGACAGCTTTGGTGACCATGCAGACAAAAACGCACACGTATCCTTTGGTGGTCTTGATACCACGACCCTTGTTGGCCTTGAGGAACACGTGACCTGTAAAATCCACCCCCGTGTAATAAAAGGGACGGGAGGGATTTATTCTTGCTGGTGGTAAGTCTCCCATGATTTGATGCTGCAGTCTGGCTTTCTGTTTTTTGCAGGTCACACATCGACGAATATGTTGTTTTGTAGTATTGTTTCCTCCGAGGATCCAGTATTTATATCTGATAAAGTTAAGAGTGACTCTGGCCCCACCGTGAAGTACCATTTGGTGTGCGTGATCTATAATGAGTTCGGTCAATCGGTGTTTTTGTGGCAATATTATCGGATGTTTCATGTCATATGTTATATACGCATGTCTTAGTCTTCCCCTGACGCGAAGAATCCCGTCTTCATCAACGAATGGACATAAATCAGCGATGTTACTTTTTGGCGCAACTATCCCGTTTTTCTTGATATCTTGAAGATCAGCTCGAAATTCTGTATTTTGCACTCTCTTAATGATCATCGCCTTTGCTTTTCTTAATTCAGACAAGGTCAAATACTTCTCAGTTTTTCTTCCCGGTCCCTTGTTTATAAATCGACGTATCCAGGCTAGGACACGCACGAGTTTTGAGAACGAGCTAAATTTGTTAATTAACTTGTCTATAATGTTATTTTCGGTTTCGCTTCTTGTCGCGATATTAACTTGTAGTTTTTTCTGCTCTTCGTCAGTGGTGTAGACGACTTTGTCTTGTTCTTCGGCCTTGAACGATAGTAGCCATGTAGGTCCGGTCCACCATAATTGGTGTTGATCTAATTGAGATGCTGTGAGACCCCTGCTTGCAGCATCTGCAGGATTTTGCGACGATTTCACGTAATTCCAGCTCTCTGCAGGGATTATTTCTGTTATCTGCCGCACCCTGTTGGCGACAAACGTGTTCCAGCGGTTAGGATCGCCTTGTAGCCACCCTAAGACGGCTGTCGAGTCTACCCAACCATAGACCTTGATATTATGGTGGGTTAAACATTGCTTCATTTTGGACATTAATTTAGTGAGTAGAAGGGCTCCACATAGCTCTAATTTTGGCAATGAAATAACCTTGTTGTTTGGTACCAATCTCGACTTTCCTGCTAGTAGTATTATCTTCGACTCTCCTTGAATATTTATTTTGCCATAAATGACACATGCATATGTTTGCGGAGTTGCGTCACTATATCCGTGCAATTCGATATCGCTTACGGCGCACGTGCCGATCCAGCGTGGTACTTTCAATTTATTTATGTTGTTATTTAGGTCGTTCTTAATCTTAGCCCATTCTATCTTGATGTCATTTGGTACTTTGTCATCCCATTTTAAATCTATCTTCCATAAACTTTGAAATAGTAGCTTCAATTTGGTTGAAATAGGGGTAAGCCAGCCCAATGGATCATATAATTTGGAGATTTCTGACAGCAATTGACGTTTAGTGATGTCCTTGATGTTAGCATCTGAATCCATTTCCATTCTTGATTGAAAATGAAATATGTCTTGTGTAGGATCCCATTGAAGCCCCAAGGTTTTTCTTGATTCTGTTTCCTTGAAATTGTAGTTATTTTGGACATCATCCTGATTTATTGTTTGAACGAGTGCGTGATGGTTCGACATCCATTTTCTTAGATGAAAGCCCCCTGACATTAAAAGCTTCTGCAACTCTTCCTGTAATTTTTTGGCTGATTCTACTGAATGAGACCCGTGAAGCAGATCATCCATGTAGAAACATTCTTCCAGCACTTGGGCTGCCTCAGGATAATTTGATCTTTCGTCATGTGCTAGTTGTTTAAGAGTCATCATAGCCAGGTATGGTGCTGCTTTTTGGCCAAAGCTGACTGTTGTGAGTTGATATTCTTGTATCATTTCTTGTGTTGAACTTCGCCAAATTATCTTTTGTAAACTTTGGTCTTCTTCGTGTATCAATATTTGACGAAACATCTTCTCAATATCCGAAATAAATGCAACACGATGTTGTCTCCACTTTGTAATCAATGAGAGAAGGTCCTTTTGAAGATTTGGACCCTTGTGCATAACGTCATTAAGAGTGACGCCTGTCGATGTTTTGGCCGAAGCATTGAAAACCACTCTTAATGCCGTGGTAGTAGAGTCGTTTCTTATAACACAGTGATGAGGCAAATAGCATTCACGTGTGTTATTCTGTTTTGCTGTCGCGGCTGGTTTCATGTCACCTAGCGCTAGGTATTCGCGAATAAACAACTTGTATTGTTGCGAAATATGTTCATTTCTGTTGAATTTATGTTCTAATTGTCGGAATTGCATTATAGCTTTATTTTTAGAGTGTCCCAATTTTTCCAATTCCTTAGTTTTGAATGGAATTCGTACTTGATATCTTCCGTCTTCTAATCTTGTCGTAGTCAACTTATAGAACTTGATGCATTCATCTTCTTCGTTGGTATAGGGCGTATTTTCTGGAATATCTTCAATTTCCCAAAATTTCTGAATGTCTTCTATATTATTTAACACCAAATTGCAATGAAAACCTTGTTGTACTTTGCCGGATAATATCCACCCCAGTCGCGTTTCTTGTGCGATTAGAGGTAAGTAGTCATTCTTGAAAATCCCTTCCATAATAATTTTAGCGTAAATTTCTGCGCCCAATAATAGATCGATGGAGTTACTGACGTTGAAGTTAGAGTCTGCCAAATGTAAATTGTCTAGTAATTCCCATGTTGGTTTTGCAATTGTTGAATTTGGCAAGTTTCTTGTTAAACTTTTCATGATGAAAACGGTTGTATTGAATGAGTATTCTTCGTCTGATGAAAAGCATCTTAGGTTCAGCATCCCTTTGCAAACGTTGTCATTCGTGCCAACTCCCGTGATAACTCCATTACAATTCTTTCGTGGCAGCCGTAGTCGTTGGGCCGCGCTTTCAGAAATCAAAGAAATTTGGGATCCTTGATCAATAAGGGCTCGCATCGTTTGGGGTACTCCATCAGCCCCTAACACCTTGATCATGGCAGTAGCTAAAAGTATTTTTGGTTGTTCATAGTCATCACGTTGTTGTGCCACGTGCGACCCCAGTCCTTGTTGACGAGTTTGAGTGGCGTGCATATTTCCTGACGATGGATTCTGATTGCTAAATACGTCGTGTAATAATGTTTTATGATATCCGTTGCATTGTTGACAACGTTTAATCGAGTTACATTTTTTTCCATTATGATTATACAGACAATTGCTACATAGGTTTAATTGCGCAATTGTTTTTCTTTTAACTCCCGGTGCCATATCCTTGAATTCGGGACAGAAGTAAATTCCATGATCGCTCTGACATACTGGGCACTTGCGCTGATAACCTTGTACTTTACTCGTAGCCTTGTTGCTTGTAAAGTACTGTTTGAAGCGACTTGGTTTAGGTTGATTGTTAGAAGTCGATGGCATGTTAAAACTAGTCTTGCTCCCTGCGGCTTCTTGCTTGCGCCGGGACGACTCCATGGCAGTAAATTTACTCTCCAAAAATGATAAGAATTCCTTTAATGCTGGCAGCTCTCTTGGTTGTTTCAAGGACGCCATATATTCATTATGAGTTTCTGCGTCTAATTTTTGTGTCAGTAGATGGACTAATATTGGGTCCCATGTGTCAATGTTGACATTTAAGTTTTTAATACCGTTTAGGCTTTCTATAGTTACGTCATGAAGTCGCTTGATATGACCCGATGTTGCATACTGCATTGTTGGAAGATTCATGACGTTATTGATGTGAGTCGTGAATATTAGTTTTTTGTTATTGTATCGGTGGTTTAATATTTCCCAACACGTGATATAATTGTCTGAACTGATTGGGAGGTGTTGAATGAGTCTTTCTGGTTCGCCCTTGATCTTGCTTTTCAGAAACTGCATTTTTTGTGCGTTCGATAGACATGTATTTCTATGAATTGCTTCTGTGAATAAATCTTTAAACGACACCCATTGTTGATAGTTGCCGTGAAAGACCGGGATGTCTAGACGTGGGGTTGCTTGTTCCCGATGCGATGTTGACCATAACTTGCTGTTAATTTGTTTCTTCATTGATGTATACTCATTTTCGTACTTCGTGAAGGTGTATTCGTAGTGCTCGTCAGTACCACCAAGTTCACTGTCTATTTCCCAGTGAAGCGAGTCGATAGCCGCCCAACGGGAACTTAATGACTTTAGGAGATCTTCTAGTTCCCATTTCTCTCCAACATTGTCTAGATTTATATTCGTTAATGTACGGGATAATGCTCTGAAATTGCTACTTTGCTTGCGTAACATCTCATCGAGTCTGCTGAGATTACCTTGTGAGGTGAATCCTTGTTCTGGGTTTTCATCGATTGTCTGATTCCAGTCTGCTTTTGCTGCTTCCGGAATGTTTGTTGCTGGCTGTTGTTTTGGCGTTTGTCTGGATAAAGGCTTAGGTGTGGGTGCCGGTGGAATATGAGATGAAGTACTCTGTTTGGATGGGGCCGATTTTTGGATCAACTCACTTGTTTCTGTATATGCTTGTAGTGCTTGTTCATACACTTGATTGTAAAAGTATTCATGAGCTGGCTGGTCAAACTCGCGTAACTTCTCGTCATTGTTTGTGAACTCTTGCCAGAGTAATTCTAATGTATCTGATTTTCTTTTAATGTAATCGGGCGTCTTACGGTCTTGGCTATCTTTCTTAAAGTTGATCTTCAGTTGTTGTATTGCGGTTTGAAGTTGAAGTTGACTTTGATATAACTCCTCCATACTAAAAATTCTTGCTAACTAGTAGTAGAGAGAAAAAAACTTGATGAAGTTCTTGATAAACGGTGATAGACTTGTTTCTTCACTTTTTGTTACTTGTCGTCGTGTTCACTTAACTTGTTTGAGTTCCAAATGTCGTTCGCTTGTTTCTTGCTAAATATGTGTAAGCCTTGATGCTTTGTAACTGATTTGAAGCCTTGGTGCTCTTGAATTCAGCCTTGTTGCCTTGCTTGATAACTTGATGACCGGCTTGTGCCGGGTTGTATATTTCGTGCTCTCTCGCTTGGTCTATGCGCCTTCTCAACTTAGTTGGTGAGACCCGCTTGTGGGAAGCCAACCAAGCCGAATCGCTACCTCACGAAATTACACAAAAAAAAACACTCAACCCGATCCGGTTCGAAGGACCATAAATGTACGAGCACTTGTCTGCCCGTACACTGCTTGATAGTTGTCTTGATCACAGGAAGGAACACGAAAGACGACTTTTAGATATAAACTTGATTTATTTAACTTGATAGGTGTGCACACTTACAATTAGCGAACGTGAACTGAATTACTTACTAATGGCGGAATGTTATACAAAACAAATGCTGAGTGTGCAAATGATCGATGACGCGTGTGCGAGGAACTCGTACAGTATATTTAAAAATAAAAATAAAATAAATAAATATTAGGGGACAATCTTACACAAATCGACCTAGTCCCAAACTAAGCAAAGCTTGTACTATGGGTACTAGCCGACGATAAACATACTTATATAGATAAATAAATACTTAAATACATAGAAAACATCCATAACTCAGGAACAAATATTCGTGCTCATCACACAAATAAATGCCCTTACCGGGATTTGAACCCAGGACCTCTTGCTTCTTAGGCAGGGTCACTACCAACTAGGCTAAAGCGGTCGTTAAAGCGGAAGCGGAGCGGTCGGTTATAGTTTAACAAAACATCATATTCAAAGTTGTTCATTCACTGGTTTCATTTGTTCATTCACTAGAATTTTGCGTTCATTCACTGGTGATATTCCATTTTTTCACTTAAATAGTGATATATCTTCAAACTGTACAGTAATACTGTTGAATAATGATGATTTTAGCCAACTAGAGTAGTTGGTTGTGCTATACAAAAAGTAATATTTTAAATAAACTGTGCCCAACTGCCTAAAATTAATTTTGAAAGTCGAAAATTTCCTTAAGTGTTCATTCACTGGTACACTTACCCTACCAACCAAGTTCATAAAGAGTTCACATTCATTCAGAAACATTACGCATCTATTTGTGACAAACACGTATACGAGCATGTATTCATTCTCGTTGCGGCCGCGCGTCGTCTTGTAAAACACGTAATATTTCTGGCTTCGGGCTCCCTATGTTTCTTTCTACGACACATTATTCATAAATCATAAATAAATCGGACACAATTTTTTCACCGTTTTCTCGCTATTCCATTTATAAGACGTTTCCATTCTATGGTGAAATAGAATGGGGATCGAATATATTTACGGTCGAGGAGTTTAACGAGGGTCAACACAAAGCTACAATAAATAAACAAGTATTATAAGTATATCAAGTCTTAGACATTTGACCGTGTAAATTAAGTTTCGTATTGTAGGTTTAACCTAGTTTAAGAGAAAAGCACTTTACTTTTCTTCAGTCTATGAAAAACACAATGAACGCTGGTCGATAAAGCAGTATACCATTTCTGTTTGTTATTTTTATTGGCTACTTGTCAAGTCGTAATAGGACGGGAAATGAGCTTTTGTATTCGCTTCAGTGGAGTAATATTATCTATTGTAGACTCCCGTTTCACTGATTTCAATTTATTATTTGCTGTTATAACAGAACTTCTCGCAGAAATTATGAAATCCAGTGTTCCACTTTTTTGATACGCTTTACTTAGGTAACTTTTATAATTTTAAAGAGACGATATGTATAATATAATCTCATTCGTAATCTGAGAAAATGACTAAAGTTTTCCAACTGTCTAAAATTTCTTCAATAGGGATGTTTCCTAGGTAAAAAAATAATAATTCTTATTAGTCCGTATTTTGCATTATCAAAAAATATTAGACACGTAATTTTTCTTTTGACAATTAAACAAAAAATGACGAAGATATGGCGCGTTGAAGTTCCGCGTGACGTCACTTGTTCCTAAAACGCTCATACAAAGTGTAGGAACAAGTGACGTCACGCGAAACTTCAACGCGCCATATCTTCGTAATTTTTTGCTTAATTGACAAAATAAAAAATACGTGTCCAATATTTTTTGATAATCTAAAAGACTGACTAGTTAGGAAAGTAGCCAATTATTTATGATTGACAGATTCAACTCAATTAAAACCATACAAAATACCTTAAATTTTACCTCTACAGAGACCGACGTTTCATAAAGTTGTGCCCCTGGCCCGCCTAATCTTCGTCAGTGATCCATTTAGGTAATGTTCACAAACCGCACGGAGCCGGCAACTTAGGGCTATTACCTTCCCACTTGCCCTGCTAATAGATAGCTCCGCTAAGTGAAATACAATACCGAGGAAACCCCAAGAATGATTGGTGAGAACATTTACGTATTGATGCAGGTGAGCCGAGCAAGGATTCCCTTACATATTTAAAGACTTTCTTGAGGCTTAACAAACGCCCCCGCCGTTAACAAGACGCTAGCGCCGTATCTCTGAAGCGCAGTGAATCAAGTCTAATAGAACAAGATCAAATAAGTTGTTTACAGCTGTTAGGGAGTCAGGCTAGGAGGAACGTTGCTTTGTAGTTCAGCAAATTGCAGTTGCTACACGCGTTTCAACTAACTTATGAGATTAGGTAAACTATGACCATCATGTGAAAAGCAAGTACTTCCAATTAGGAATGTGAAAGCACTTTAGGGTAGATGTGTAAAACTTACAGATTTACCATGTTTCGGTTGCTAAGTCTGGGCCTCAAAGTTATCAGGATATTAGATAATTAGGTACCTAAACATATTTACTTACCATGCCAGTAAAATAAAAACAGTATCAATTAAGTACTTAATATCAGAACATTCCTTCCTTTTCTTATTTTTATTAGAAATATCAAAAGTAGATAAATATAAGAGGAAATCTTCAACTCATTTCCAACCCACGTGAAGCATTTATCATTGGACATGTTTTCGAAATGGGACCGCCTCCGACCACAACTAAAACCGTTCGGGGTTGTCCCTAAGGGATGCTGAACTGCCGTGAACGCGTTTTCGAGTTTAATCATAAGGAACAGGGAGAAAAACATAAAATAACAAGATCAATATCGAATTACGTTAAAGGATTGATTGCACGCCCCAGCAAAAATAATAAATTTTTGAATTTAGGGATGTGATCGTAATAATCAATTGGTACAATTGGTGAAGCTGTTAATTGCCTGTTTAAGCTCGTTCATTAGGTTCGATTAATGTTGTGTAAACTGTTCGGAATATTCCCGTCGCAGACCCATAATTTGGAATACCTGTACATTACTCGATTAAAAAATTTATCTAGATTAGTTTCACCGAAAATTATAATTATTATACCTACCAAATGGTCATTTTGTATTTTGTTCATTATTCTTTTCAAAATTTGCGTATTTTGTCGCGCTGTATCGCTGCTAAATTGAGATTAAATAGTAGATTGTTCAACAAGGGACTAAAACAATCCACAATGACACAAGATATTTAGCCACCCGAGCAGAGCGAGGGTGGCTATAATTCGCGTGTCATTATGGCAGTTTAGTCTCGCGTTAAACAGTCTACTTTTCACTTTGAATGCGAGGAAAAAAACGATGTTTTAGGTATACTAATCTACAATATTACTTTTATACAACGTACGCTCAATACGAGCAATGGACGTCTGTTCAGAATTCAAATAGCAATTTAAATTTGAGTTGAGTGACGCTTTAAATGTTTGCATATTTAGCCAACAGATTCAAACTTGAAAATTATTATTATTTAGCTAATTGGACTAAGTATGCATAATAAAATAAATTCATCTTTAATATAATTTAATAGATTAATATTCGTAATTATTCATGGTGTTTCACGAAATTATTATTTTTTTAAATATTTTTATACAGTTGTCATTTTGAGGTTATTTCCACGCCCTAAAGGTTTCCACAGACCGAAGCGAAGGGCGCTACGGAGCGCTACGGAGCGCTTCGGAGCGTCCGCAGCGCGCTGCGGTCTGTGGAAAGCTTTAAAATTGTCTATGCCCAGTCACTGAAAATGGCAATAATTCTCCATCCACAAACACCGTGATTGGCAGTTTAGGGGTTTCCAAAGTAAAATAAAAAATAATTACTTTAATCCCTAGAGATCAAAAAAGAGCTTTAGTCCCGATATGCAGAG
Organism: Archips xylosteana; assembly: GCA_947563465.1. NCBI lineage: Eukaryota > Metazoa > Arthropoda > Insecta > Lepidoptera > Tortricidae > Archips > Archips xylosteana. The sequence continues at coordinate 13,797,359 of OX387352.1, read as the reverse complement.
ACTAAAGTAACATTTTAAGAGCATGAAAAGTGAAAAATTATTATTTGTTTAGTTTGGGACTAAGGTCAGTTGGTGTGAATTGTCCCATGATATTTAGGTATTTAATTAAAAGGGGCCCGGGGAAAGGGAGGATGTACGTACCTATGCAATGTTGTAATATTAAGCCGGAGCCTTGAAACTTTGTATTTAGGCCATTATTGTCTGTAAATATAATAATAAAGCCTATATACGTCTCACTACAGGGTACAGGTCTCCTCTGAGAATGAGAAAGCTCAGGCCGTAGCTCCCACGCTCACATACCCACCAGCAACATATTTAGGAACATAATATGACATCATAGTTCGAATATTTTCAAAACTCGAGAACCCTAGCCCGAGGTTTAATAAATTTTTCGAAAGTATAGAAACGGTATTTTGGTAACAAATCTATACCTACTAATACTGGCAACACGCCACAACATACTTAACAACATACTTAACTACGGTAATTGGAATTCCTCTCAAATTTTATAATAACAGGGTATTTCGCTACAGACGTCTCATTTAGCCTGCAGTTGAAAAAACAGGTCTAAAGATATGCCTGCGCTGGTAACAGTAGATCATTAAGCTTGCTACCCAATGATGGCGCATTTTAGAGTATATCATAAAGTCTCAAAGTATCGGTCGCTACTGATAACATCGACCGTTAACTAGGTAGCTCCTCATAAAATTTTGCTGCTTTCTGTGACGGAAATACTTAGTTATCAACCTAAAGTCATCTTGTTTAAATTCTAAGCAACTTAAGTTATGATGCGGTTGGCCAAACAAAAGCTGAAGTTCCTGTTGTGAATGGCTTCAAGATACTTGTGCCGTCGCAACTTGCCAACGACTGTCTGCCGGTGCACCGGGGGCGAGTTCAGGAAAGATAATCTTGGAAGTTACGATTTGAATTGTTAAACGTACTAGATTAAGTATTTATGTGCACAAATATTTAAAACAATTTTATGTATGTAAAACTCTTTATTGTACTGACATACAACCAGTTTGAAGTTTTTGATTGTTTTGTGTATTTTGGAGCATCTATGAATACTAAAGCAGTCAAAGTCAAAAGATTAATTATATCGTTGACCTTCAAAAACTGATGTTGATGCTATGTATCCTAATCCTAATTAAAGTCATGTGGGTCAAAGTACAAATTATTTATAGCTATCAATACAAGTTTTCATTTCAGAAAGTTTTATGAGCAAATTATAATTTATTTCAAGTTAGTTGTAAAAAAATAAAATCTAGTTTGGTTGTTTCTTCACCTCGTTACATGAGATGCAAATGTTCGAAATTTTTCACCACCTCTGGCAGCGCACAAAGTTCGGCTAAGAGTTTACTTTCCGTACAGACACTGTGTCTACTTCCCAACTCTAAGCTTATTAATATTAAAGTTAAGAGCGCGGCGCGGGCGTCGAGGAATAAGAGGGCAACTCTGTCGGTAGACAAGTCTTTACCAACTTATAATTAATTTACACTTGTTATTGGTCTGCAGTCGGATTTATAACGAGCCAGGCCCGGCACTTCAATCAAAACTGATCAAAGTAACTGATTACAACGGGAAAAGTCGAAGTTAATTTTAAATAGCCGCGTAACTTGAGGCGTGTAGGTAATTACGGAACAACTCGACAAAATCAACTGGACGACCTAATAAAAGAACGGAGCTGGCTCTATGACAAATGGTATTTGTTCAGTAACTTCTTTCTCGTCTGAAGTGGTATAGCAAGTTTTTCCAGTGGACACCGAGTCGCGTTCCTGGCGTGTCAATAACATTGTGAAGGTACGGGCGGGGGTCTGGAGCGCTATTGTTTGCGGGCGCGGGGTTAGCGCGCCGATACACGGTTATCTGTGAAGCTAACACGGGCGTTACCTGGTTGTGTCGAACTTGTATTGTGGCCGCTTCATGAACAAGAGCCGCGGCAGGATGTGAATGAACACGCGCTTCACCCACGGCGCCATCCGGTGAGTCTGTGGCGACCGGAAGTGCACGTTGAGCACCACCACCGTGACGCATATACTACGAACAATACACTCGAATTAATATACTAATTATCTAAGGAATGGAGCGCAAAAAGGTAAAAATGTGTCGCAATTATTTAATACGGGGTGGCCCAGCAACACACGTTAAAAGTTAAAAACCAGAAGGCTCGTCATAAGACCTATGCAAATCACTCAAACCATTCCCTCACTGTGTGTATGTTCACATTTTGATAGTTTGATTATTATGAACTTTATAGTGATTGTTTAACAAACTGTATGTTTGAATTTTGAAGCACTTTACTGAAATAATCAAAACAGATCTTTCGTTTCTTGCTACTGAGTTCAAAAAGTTTGGGCTGCAAAAGTTATATAAGTAGGTATCTGTTATTCTTAAATCATCATCGAAGATGTTTAGTTTAACTTTTGCTAGGTAACGTAATTTTTTTTGTGTTTTTCCGTATCAGTTACGAAAAAGTCCTTGAATATTTGGAAATGCCTAATTAATGAGTTAAGTGGATAAAAATATATACAGACTTATCTTGATTGTTTTATTCGCTATGACCAAAAACTGTTTCAAACTCGCAGTTAGTTAAATAATCACTAAAACTCGTAAGTCCTAAACTATCAAAAATCGATGCACATCCATGGAACCCTCCCATTTTGATAGGTATTAAGACGAAGCATATAGTTTTATTAACGTCAATTGCTGAGTAACTTCTTTGTATATCTAATTATCTAATACTAGTTGACCCTGCAAACGTTGTTTTGCCTTATATCACCTAGGGGTATAAAAAATAGCCTACGACCTATTCTCAGACCTACCGAATACAGAGAAAATAGTTTCATAAAGATCGGTCAAGCCATTTCGGAGGAGTTCGGTAACAAACACCGTGACACGGGATTTATATATATTAGACTAGCTGTTGCCCGCGACTCCGTCCGCGAAGAATGGGGGGGGGGGGGGGATAAAAAATAGCCTACGACCTATTCTCAGACGTACCGAGTGTAGAGAAAAAAGTTTCATAAAAATCGGCCAGGCCGTTTCGACGGAGTTCGGTAACAAACACCGTGACACGAGATTTTTATATATTAGATGTACTTGGTACTGATTGTGATAAAACTGCTAGGCTCGAATTATAGCCGCGTAACAGTTACATAGTATGGGATACATTAATTTCGGTCTCCCCAGAAAACAAGGATCACAGTCGCTCTCATTAAAAATATTAATGACTCCCGATTCTCGCTTTCGTGTAATAAAAGCTTCGTGTTACATTTTATACAACACACTTAATGCGTACATAAAACCCAGAAAGGAGATTTCTTCGACAATTTGCGTTTAAACTGTATCTGCGGGTCGTATCGTATATTATGTAATTGAGCATGAGCACACCAGTTGTGTTAAACGACCAGCACGCAAAGCTTTAACTAAACGAGTTAATTACAATCGAGAAACGTTGGCATCTCCAAATATTTACATTAATTTCCACGATGTTATTGTTTAAACATACCGAAATCAAATCTCTGCGAGCAAATAGAGCCAGTTTAGGTGTTGTTTGCCTTAATGGGGTGTAAACGGTATATTAGTTAGGAGTGTGTGATAGTTTGAGACGCACATATAGGTAGGTAAAGAGTTGGAAGACAGCAATTAATCAAGATTTATTGGGCGAAGTTAATGGCAGGCGGGGGTGGGGCGGGAAGCGCCGTGGAAGGGGCTCGTGAGTGTGCGCGGCTCACTGAGCAAGTAAGCGGCTGCTGCGAGACCCTAACTCAGCAACTCCATAAACCCTACTCATTTAACACTCTGGGGTCTCAAATATACTTACCTAATTACACAACAATTAAAACACACAACGACCCCTTGGCCAGCATAAATTTACTTTCAAGAAATAAAAGTTAACCTGCACGTTCAAGATGTAATTTTAATTGGAATTAAATTAAATATTTACTCTAAAGTAATTTATTGAAGTTAAAATTTTGTTGAAAACAGAATTCTCATTTACATGAAAATCATCCTGCGGCCTTTGAGCTAACGGAACCAAGATGCTTTTTTCATTTTAATCTTGTTTTAGTAACACAAAAATGTAATCTAAGCAATTGTTATATTAATCCCGCTGAGTAATTTACCCTTCGTGTTTCTTTTTTGTAGTGTCGCGGCGGGTGACGTTTATTACATTAACGCGGGTCTATTTAACAACGGGTACCACGATATACTTAGGTAAAAATTTAAAAAAATCATCACGATCCTGCCTCTGGTACAAAACAAGCACAACGTAGTTTTACTCGTATTGCATTTTCACACTTCAAAAACTAATAAATTTAATATGGAAATGGTTGTAGTTAGCGTAAAATGTGGAATTTAATATGAGAACGTAAAGTTCGAGGCACGCCACCCCAGCGGGACACTCGACCGCAACAAATTAGTGGAAATTGGGAATTAATACGACACACCTTCCGCGCTTGCGCATACTAATTATGCCATATTAAGAAGGGGCTAATATTGCTAAACCGCCCTTGTTTGCAAACCGATAGGATATTAAGCGATATTACAATAAAAGTAACTGCGAGAAAGTAAGGAAGAAATTGTCTGATATGGGATGAAAGTTTTTGATTTCTAAGGCTAAAATTTAGAAATGAATCTATTTAAAGTAAAGTTACTTGTAAGCCAGTGATTTTTTATCATTAATGACCTAATTTTAACATTTCACTTGATTGATGAGTTATTTTTATAGTCTTTCTTGAAAAACAACAATAAAAAAAAATTACGTGCATTCATGTGTACAAAACGGAGTGTCATTGCGAAACCGCTAATCAAATCAATTCAAAATTATTCTTACCTGATTGAAACTAGTATCATAGCAAATATGAGGTATTTCCCGAGGAGGGGCACAACCAGCGACGTGGGGGGGATGATCTCCACCACAAGTAAGAAGAACACGTGTAGGCTAATCAGGATCGAGATGGACAGCGTTACCTGCAAACACAATCATTACTTGTAAAGGCTCATATTTAAGTTTGTATCGTTTTTATCGCCATCGCGTAGCACTGACGGGTATCATGCATGATCGTTGGTTAAGAAAGATTCGCGATCATGCAACAAGACGTATCTGATGTATTTAAGCGTCCAAACTAAGGATCATGCGGTTCGTCGGTGCTCAGCAACGGAAGATACGATACACTAAAATGATACTGGACCTAGCCTTAAAGGTTTCTTTGAGATTACATTAATAAACATCTTATGGCATTGGTATTGCTATGCAAGTCAGTAAAATGAATGATTAGGTTGAATGATACACCCAGTCAATTGTTGCGAGGTTCGCACGACCAGTTAGATGATCCTCACACCAGGAAAATTACTCTTAATCACACTTCAAACAGAATAAGTTACAAATATGTTTGAAATAATTAGAATAAACAGATCACTGACGAACTTATTTGTAGTTGAGTTGAGGAGGGTGATGTTTTGCACCAATCCGTGTTCGTGAGCTCGATCGGACCGACAAAGTGAAGGTGACGGTGAAGATAATCCCTCATCGTACCCAGGTAAGCATTAATTTACTGAAAGTACTTAATATTCATAACTAGACCAAGTCGTAGCCAGCTTCTATCCTTTTTCATTTAATATAATTGCTACCGCTGTATAATTATCATTTCTAAACCAGTCGTCTAAAACCCATCGCGGAAGCCATTCGGAATCATTTTCTACTCTTATTTTGATTCCCAACTTATCCGGTTGGGTTTTCCAAACAAGTTAACTCAACAAGTACCTAAAAGGGTTTTTTTACAGGTTTAAACATTTCCAATGCTAAATATTAAAACGTTCTGGCGTCTCATTTAAATAGCACAAAGCGTATTTGCTTAGCATTTGGTTTCGTATGCATTTTAATCGTTTTCACCTTTTTGTATAAAGGGTTGGGGTTGGTATGTTTTCAGAGAGCGCTCGGTTTCATTTCCTCTACTTTATGCCTGAAATTAAAAAAGTCAAACATTTCCAGTCGCGCCCACGACGCATTTGTATTCTTGCCCTACTTTCATTAAACGTTTGTGGGGAGTTACAGCCGAACCGATAATGGCTCGGCTTTTTTATTTCGCGGGCATGAACAATTGTATATCATTGGAAATTGCCATATAGCTACGCTCGGTCTTTTGCGCTTGTTGTTATAAGCAAGAAAACTAACGTTTTATTCCATAAGTAAGTATGTAAGTGATTTCAGTTGTAGATAAAACAGTTTCTGATTCTAATAGTAGATATCTACCGAGATAAAGAATCTTGAAGGGATGGCAAGGTAAGGGGAAAACATTGTAAGCGAATTTCCGCGCTTCAAATGGCCGAGTTACGGCGGCGGGTGCCCCTTGCGACGTTAAATTCAAATAAAAGGAGCAATTCTGAGAAAAGTGGACAGCTCAAATATTAGCCTTTTACCACGACGATTAACGACCGGAGCAACTTTTACTACTCTCTCGGGTGAAAGACGTGAGTCATTCGTATTTGCAAAGATATAAAAATTGCTCTTCGGTCATAAGTCATAAGTAACTCATTATCAGACATTCAACGCCTTATAGTCATGTCATATCATAATGCGTCAGTACAATTAATTCAAGTGAGTCTGTAAGTAAGTTAACATTTCATCTATTTAAAATGAATATACATTAACAATGCATTATCTCTTAACCAATTGAAATCGCTTTGTGAAACAGATTTCGTTACACAATGTAGAGCCTGTTGAGACCTTCAAGTGAAAATAACTAAGTACTTAGTTTGTATGTACAAGAGCGCGCTGAAATAGGTAAGTATGCATTAAATATTAAAGGAAGGTAAAGGCGAGACAGAATATATATTGGTGAAATAAATCTAAACACATGAATAATGAACGAGGGTTTATAAAAGGGACATAAACAGGGGTTCAAAATGCAAAAATAGTAGATTGTTCAACAAGGGACTAAAACAAGCCATAATGACACGAGATATTTAGCCACCCGAGCGATAGCGAGGGAGGCTATAATTCGAGTTGTCATTATGGTAGTTTAGTCCCGTGTTAAACACTCTACTTTTCACTTTGAATGCGAGGAAAAAAACGACGTACAAAATTACTTTTTTACAACGTATGCTCAATACGAGCAATGGACATCTGTTCAGAATTCAAATAGCAAAAAAAATACCGCTGTCTTTTCTTTTCTTTTATATTTTTTTGTAAAGTGACGCTTTAAATGCTTGCATAATTAGCCAACAGATTCTAACTTAAAGACTATGTTAAAACTAATTGGTCTATGCATTGTAAGAATGATAATTGTTCATTCATTAGAATCGGCAAATAAATTAATCTAATTGATCTAAGTTCACACACAAAATATATTGTTAACTGAAACACTTACCCGTGAATAAAGAAACGACTTTTTAAGTTTATTTTCTATATGCCAATTCTTTGTTAAATTATATCTAATTATATTTTCTATTTACTATTAAATGCAACTGACATCGCATTATTTTGAAGTCACGCCATATTAACATTCAAAACGTAACTGCTCTATCTACCGTACACTCCAGCACTGCTTTGCCGACAGTGCGGATTGCTATTTTATCGACAGAGCAGGGAACTGCTTTGCCGACAGCGTTTTTAAAAAAAACAAATTAAAAACACCTAAGCAAAAGGAAATCTTTCTTTACGTGCAAAATAAAATGAATTCATCTTTAATATTTTATAATTAAATAGATTAATATTCATAATTATTCAATGTGTTTCACGAAATTATTATTTTTTAAATATTTTTTATACAGTTGTCATTTTGAGGTTATTTCCACGCCCTAAAGGCTTCCACAGACCGAAGCGCAGGGCGCTACAGTGCGTCCGCAGCGCGCTTCGGTCTGTGGAAAGCTTTAAAATTGTCTATACCCAGTTACTGAAAATGGCGATAATCCTCCATTCACAAACACCGTGATTAGCAGTTTAGGGGTTTCCATAGTCAATTAAAAAAATTTTACTTTAATCCCTTGAGATCAAAAAAGAGCTTTAGTCCCGATATGCAGAGACTAAAGTAACATTTTAAGAGCATGAGAAGTGAAAAATCTTAAAAATGGCAGCATAATTATACCGTTTCCATAACCGTTTTCCGTACCTAAGTAATTTTAAACAATATCTTATATTGACCACAAGAAGATACCTACCTACTCGGCATAAGTTGATACAAACTAAATAAGTGTAAAAAAAAAAGATGTTCTTTGTCGACAAACAGTTCCTATTTATGAAAAATACAGTAGTAAATCTAATATGCAAAAATTGGAAAAGGTAAAATACTGTAGTTATGAATGCCAATCTTTATAATCATATAGGTGAAAATACCGGTTCCGGTAACGGTACCGGTGCGTTTTAAACGGTCTTTTTTGCCACGAACTTGCAAAATCTGGAACGAGCTTCCTGCTGGGGTCTTCCCATCGAGTTACGACCTGAGTGCCTTTAGAGGTGAGTGTACAATTTTCTGCAGGGCCGACAACGCACTGGTATCGCGTAAGGCGCTGCGAGTGTCTATGGACAGTGGTGTTAATTTAACATCAGGTGACCCACTAGTTCGTTTATCTGGTCTCTCTAACATAAAAAAAAAATCGGAAATGGTAGGATAGGAATCTTTCTAAATCTATAACTCAAATAAAATTATTGGCAAGTTAAAACGGTTGATTATTTTAAAAGTATTTTGGTGCAACTCTACTGATATTTTTAAATTAGTACAATTTTCCAATCGATATTTTCACAGATGTGATTTCAAAAATCGGCTCCCTTATTTATAGATGAGTATCGCCCGTTTCCGTTTCATTATTTCCGCGCGTGAGTGTGCGTGCAGTGTGAGTGCGACGCAAAGCGCGACGCGATTAGCCATGCCTGTAACCCGCAGAGATCCCTCGGGCTATTAGCTCTATTTAACTCCCCCGCAGGCAAGATTCTATTAGCACTCCATTACCAGAAAAAGTGCCGACTTTAAAAACAAGTACTTAAAGTCAGACCGTAAAATACGGCGGAAGTTGTTCTTTAAATTTGTTTAACGTTACACAGTGAAACAAACCTGCGTACCTGCTTAATTGTGATGATGATTAACTTGTACTGAGTACAGAACAATTGCGTCTTTTGAATTGTTCTTTCAGTAAGTATTTTTAACGGGTCTCTATGGTTTCACATAATTTAACAAGTCATAATGTATATCATTCTACTAATCAACGTTAGTCATACACCGAATTATTTCTGAAACAGTATTTTCTTCGGAATTGTTATAAAACAAACCAAACCTAACCTACTGCATTCTATAAGATCATTCATCATCATCATTTCAGCCGAAAGACGTCCACTGCTGAACATAGGACTCCCCCAAGGCTCGCCAAACAGATCGGCCCTGCCATTCTATAAGATGGCATTTAAAAAATCTGAATTAAATACTGTTTGAGATTTAAATCATTTTTTCACTTCTCATGCTCTTAAAATGTTACTTTAGTCTCTGCATATCGGGACTAAAGCTCTTTGATCTCAAGGGATTAAAGTATAATTTTTTTAATTGACTGTGGTAACCCCTGAACTGCCAATCACGGTGTTAATGAATGGAGGATTATCGCCATTTTCAGTAACTGGGTATAGACAATTTTTAAGCTTTCCACAGACCGAAGCGCGCTGCGGACGCACTGTAGCGCCCTGCGCTTCGGTCTGTGGAAGCCTTTAGTGCGTGGAAATAACCTCAAAATGACAACTGTATAAAAAATATTTAAAAAATAATAATTTCGTGAAACACATTGAATAATTACGAATATTAATCTATTTAATTATAAAATATTAAAGATGAATTCATTTTATTTTGGACGTAAAGAAAGATTTCCTTTAGCTTAGGTGTTTTTAATTTGTTTTTTTTTAAAAACGCTGTCGGCAAAGCAGTTCCCTGCTCTGTCGATAAAATAGCAATCCGCACTGTCGGCAAAGCAGTGCTGGAGTGTACGGTAGATAGAGCAGTTACGTTTGAATGTTAATATGGCGTGACTTCAAAATAATGCGATGTCAGTTGCATTTAATAGTAAATAGAAAGTATAATTAGATATAATTTAACAAAGAATTGGCATATAGAAAATAAACTTATTCGTTTCTTTATTCACGGGTTCAGTTAACAATATATTTTGTGTGTGAACTTAGATCAATTAGGTTAATTTATTTGCCGATTCTAATGAATGAACAATAATTATCATTCTTACATGCATAGTCCAATTAGTTTTAACATAGTCTTTAAGTTAGAATCTGTTGGCTAATTATGCAAGCATTTAAAGCGTCACTTTACAAAAAAATATAAAAGAAAAGAAAAGACAGCGGTATTTTTTTTGCTATTTGAATTTTGAACAGATGTCCATTGCTCGTATTGAGCATACTATACGTTGTAAAAAAGTAATTTTGTACGTCGTTTTTTTCCTCGCATTCAAAGTGAAAAGTAGAGTGTTTAACGCGGGACTAAACTACCATAATGACAACTCGAATTATAGCCTCCCTCGCTATCGCTCGGGTGGCTAAATATCTCGTGTCATTATGGCTTGTTTTAGTCCCTAGTTGAACAATCTACTATATGACGACCTAACGTAACGTTGATTATTAAATTATGGGAAACCAAGATGCGCCATTTGTAACCTAAGGAAATATATACATACTAGCTGTTGCCCGCGACTCCGTCTGCGAGGAATAGGGAAATAAAAAATAGCCTACGACCTATGCTCATAGCTACCGAATACAGATGAAAAGGTTTCATAGAAATCGGTCAAGCCGTTTCGGAGGAGTTTGGTAAAAAACACCGTGACACGAGATTTTTATACCTATATTAGATATAACTATTTAAATACGGTAACGATAAAGAAAACAACCAAATTAAAATTTTTTGAAAGAAGATAGGTATTTGATACCTTCGTACTTAATTTACGTTTTGCTAGAAATGCTACAAACTAAAGACGCCACAGTATGTTGTTGCATGAACCGTAAATCACTTTAGCTAACTTAATTCATTCAGTAAATTAGAACTCCCACGTGCTTAATCTGGGTTTTGAGCTCGTAATAATTGTTCGTAGGTATACAGTTTCTCGGACATAGTGGAGCATAAATCCATCACACGGAACGTGATAAGTATAAACTTTAGATAAGAATTGATTGATTGATGGCGCTCCATGTTTTCCTGTCATTACGTATTCAAAGTACGAACAAGGAAAGCCAATAAAGTTGGTGTAATTTTTCACAACCGCGTAACGACGTCGTTATTGCAGTGTTATTCACGCTGTTACTTAGACGCGGCCCATTTATTACCGGCCTCACGCATTAATGACGAGCCCGATGAGCCGCCATATCGAATGTGGACACCCATCACTCGTCTCAAGCTATTACGTCTAGTTTGGTAATGAAAGATAAGCGAACCCTGTGCTACTGATCCCATCGCAGCATTTTCCTTTCCTTTAAACTTAACTTTAAATTTTATCATAAATAGGAAGTGACTCCTATTGCTTGAAGAGTTAACAACTTAAAGCTTATTACAGCGATTTTAAAATTCAGCGACCGTTTAAGCGTTCTGCCTTTCATCTGAATTTTGTATTTACTCAAGGAAATGATTTGTGGTGGAAAAGTACCGCCGTTGTGCTTTATATTCTGAAACGTAATCCTTTCAGATTAAGGATTATAAAGGTATCCGTTGACAGTCCTGTTTAGGGGGCATCTTTAATAAGTTTTGAGCAATTTTAATGACATCATCAGCTGCAATGCTTAAAAACAGATAGGTCTTCACTTGCGAATAATAACGAGGTTTAGAGTAGGTGCTTAAAGTTTGGGGAGGGAGTAGGAAAGGGTCGCGGCACGGACGTGCGTGTCGAAATCTGTGCCCGCTATCGCTCGCTGTCGCGGCTGACGCAGCTCATTTAAAATATTTAATGAACCTTCCAATTAATTAATGCCAAGCTTTGGGCGCAAATTTTCTAATATAGCTGTCTAACCATTATGCAAAGTGACATTGTTGCGGCAAACAAAGACGAGTCTAATTTTCCCAAATAGCCAGCCTATTTAAGGATTTTTTAAATCGCAGTTTTATAAGATCTTTTGTTACTATTTAACAGTAAGTACCTATTTCAATTGATAACATTATGGTAATAACTGAAAATAAAGGATCGTTTCCAACAACATATTATGACAATCATGTGTAAGATACAAGGCGGTACGTAATTGTAAAGGTAACGCCACCAGAGTTGAGGCCACGCACACAACCACATCTCATGTAATGACAGCGGGATTTTGACGTTGTGTTCTCGTTAAACGTCAACACGACGTCAAAATCCCGCTGTCATTACATGAGATGTGGTTGTGTGCGTGGCCTCAACTCTGGTGGCGTTACCTTTACAACCATAGATATGTTCTTACAAAACAATTTACAAAAATATGCAATAGCCAACATAATCAGAATTAAAAGTCTCCGAGCGTGGTAGATACTGATATATGTAGCCAGTACCTTTTCCCCGCTATCCGAGGGTAAGTAGAAGGTGAGCACGGTGAGGAAGGAGATTCCCATGCATGGGATGATGATGTTGACGGTGTAGAACAGAGTCTTCCGTCGCATCGTGATGTTGAATGTGATATCCAGGTAAGGCTCGTCGCAACATGTGTAGAATTTTTCGTTCCTGCAGAAAGAAAGACATCGATCAACAACAATAGAGTATCGATATGATTATTCAATTCTCCCCTCCCTCAATCCCTCCATAAGGCTGCGTTTCCACCAGAGATGTGCGAGGTAGCTAAGCGGTGTGAGGTTGTGTAACGAGGATGTGTAACGGTGTGAATGTTTCCACCAGAGATGTGCGAGGTAGCTGAGCGGTGCGAGGATGCGTAGCGAGGATGTGTAACCTTCTTTTGTTTTTTATGTACAATAACCTCGCTCCGCTGAGCTGTTTCCAACAGAGCTGAGCTGAGCAAGGATAGGTAAATGAAGTGTTTCTATTGGTTCATGACAAACATATCCCTCGCAACGCATCCTCGCACAGCTCCGGTGGATACGCAGCCTTAAGAGCATGAAAAGGACAAGTGCAGCTCGGACTGATCTTATCTACAGAAACCGTCGAACACAGCATTACGTAATTCCCTATGTTCTCATCTAGCTATAGTTATACTGATGTTAATTTTTCTTTTAAATATACCCCCGATAAAGCTTTGGCTACGCCGCTGATTACAATTTGTTAATAATATGCGTTGAACTCATTTATTGAACTTTATGATTATATTATGAACACTGGTAATTTTTTGGACTTTTCGATCACGAAAGAATTAAAGTAAGTAAGTACCTATGTAAGAAAACTGAACATGGCAAAGGCACAATAATATAAGGAGTACCTGTGGTAAAACATTGTTTGCTCTAGTTTTATATCCAAAAAGGCCACGGGAATACGTTTGTGTGTGTGGAAACCAAAAAGTTGAACACGTTAAAAAGTAGTTCTAGTTACCCACACAACACGACTTATAATTGAATGATTAATTTTAGTGTCACAACGGAAAACTTTCATACGAATTTTAAATAACAACACAGAACAGATGGCCGTTGGGGCCCAAAAGTTCTGGAATGGAGACCACGGACTGGCAAGCGCAGCGTGGGACGTCCACCAAAGAGATGGACGGACGATCTGGTGAAGGCTGCAGGTTCAGGGTGGATGTAAATCGCTTCCAATCGTAATGATTGGGCATCAATGAGGGAGGCCCTATGTCCAGCAATGGACGTCCTACGGCTGAAATGATGATGATGATGAATTTTAAATATAATAATAAATAAATAATAAAAATGATTTATTGTACAATCAACATCAAATTAGTTACAGTGCTCAATACATAAAGTAGGTTTGTACAGAGAAGTCACAAGAGTTGTCATACAATCTGACCCCCCAAACTAGGTAAAGACCTGTGTCTTGGGGGACTAATTTTGAGTATCTCCGGCTTCGGCGATCGACGTACAATATTTACAGTGCAGATGATCAACAGCAATGATAACTGAAGTTATACAATAAAACAAAAATTGAAAAAAACAAATAAAAATAAAAATAAGATGAAAACAAAAACTATAGATGATCAGAGACTCAACCGTGTAACTTTAGACGCAAATGTTTTGGCATAAATATAAACGCGTGGGAAGATAACTCATAGTAACGCTAAGACACTGTGAGGAGGAGATTTTCTGTATCATGATACGTAGGTCCAGCAACCATTTCTTAACCATTTCTTAGACCAAATTTTGATGTCCACCCATATGGAGTAGCGGCGGCCCGTATTTCCCCGTAAGGCATTGCTACACTATAGCCACGATTTTGCGCATGTGATTCGTCACACTGTCAAGCCTGACACACCATTATGCCGCGTTGCGTTATGGCTCGTTCTAAATCGGTTTCTCACACATTTAGTATTCTTAGAGTTAGTGCTTCATTTCATAGCTTGTCATGTCATTGAAATGTATTGTCTCTATTCCTAACCATACTCAATGTAGGAATCCGATATGCTTCTAACTTGTCACAAAAATAACATGACACGTTTCTGGTGTTTACATAAGTGTTTTAGAGTGGTTTAAAAATAGCACAATACGCTTTCCAAGCGTTGAACATAGAGTTTAGTCCATTCTCCCGAGTTGTACACTACGTCAAATTAACCCATCGGTTATTTTCAATGACGAATTTATTACGCTGAGTTCACAAATCTGGAGAATGACCAATATTTTCCAGATTTGTACTCTTAGCCTAATAAATCCTACTAATTTTATAAATAGGAAAGTTTGTGAGTATGTGCGAGTGTGCGTTCGTGCGTTACTACTCACGCCAAAAGATCTGGACGGATATGGATGTCATTTGGTATTAGATGTTGGACGTCTGGAATATAATACATAGGTTACTTTATACTTCCACGAGATCGCGCTAAAATCCGAAATCTCAACCACTAAGTTTAGAGACAGGAAATTTGGTGTTTTTTATGCAACGTTAACGAAGATCGCGATGTAGCTTTTGGGAATTTCCATGGGATTTTTTGGAGAAATCCCGAAATTTGAATTCAACTGCGAAACTAATGGTTTAAGCGCACAGAGCCGTGAGTAAAGGCTAGTAGTTAATAATAAAGTAAGTACCAAAAGATATCCGTGTATCTAAATACATAATGTAATGTAATAGCTGCGCATTGTGTTCTGGGAAGCCTGGAGAGCTAAAAGACATTTATTAAGAGCCATAAAGCTACAAAACACCAATCAGACGCCGTCTAATAAAAAACCATCAATCACGTTGTCCAATTCTGAAATTCCTCCGAACTGATTGTCAACTTGTCAGGATCCAACTAATCAACGGGATGTTGTTTCTCTCGAATAATTTTTGGACGCTTAAGTAACGGCACTTAACAAATACCTCAACAATTCAATCCTTCTTATTTAACTACTTACTTTAAATTTAATTATTAATTACGTATAGTAAGGGTGCGCTTCTATTGAGATCGAGGTGCCCTTGTAATGTGATAGTGACGTGTGAAATTTAGACGATTCTGCACCGAAGCGTACCCTATAGTTTTTTCATAATATATGTGAGCAAATCACAGAACTAATAGTAACATATTTTTTCAATTTCATAATGATGAATTGTCATGGTCTATAGTGCGTTCCGGAATCGTCCCTACTTTTTCGCGTCTTCTGCTATACACACCTGTCAGTCGCACTTTTTGACTGCACTAAATAAACAGTGAATTTTTATCTTTTTTTGAACAAAATTTTTTACTGATATCCATTTTTTGATCAATTAACTTCGTTATAGACTAAGCTGATAAAATATTTGACGATCATTCGAAATCAATTCTTTTGAAATGAATAATATTTTATTCCTAAAATAAACAGCTAAAAAGTAGTTCATGTATAATATTCAAACGTTACCTTCTTCGCTTAGTCTTGATTTTCATCTACTCCTGATAAATTAGATTTATCTATTTAATATGGATTTATATCAAGCCAACTCCGGTAACTTAACCCATCTGTTTTTTAAATAAGTTTGCATCATACTTTATCTTACAATGAAAGAAGCCGGGTTATAATGTCAGCTGTATTCATTTGCTTTGGAATCCTATTTCAACATAGGTAATAAGTTATTTAGGGAAGAAATAAGCAGTTTCGATACGAAATTTAAATTTGAACATTTTCCTAGAGTGATCTCTAGATCTCTAGGAGAGACTTTTTAGAACAAAAAATTTAAGAACTCTGCTCTTATTGTCTAACGCTTTGGCACTTGCTGTCGCATTCGCTATTTCTTTCTGTCAAACGATATAAGAGAACCATAAGGCTGGCTGCAATACAACGAGGAAAGGCAGCCACTATTATGGGCACCCTGCCCATTAGCAACGATCTGGGAGACATTTCTAAATACAGGTTTTTAGGTTTAGATTAAGTTAATTTAAGTTTTTTTTTATTTTTGTCTTTTAATTTAAATATGTTTCTGTGAATTTGTATATTTTGTGGAAATATAACGAATTTTTTTAATGATCAAAAAAAATGTATAAGGTAGTGGCAGAAAAAGATAGTGAATGCGATTACGAGCGGCTGCGCGTTAGACTATACGAGTGAGGCCTCTGAACTCTCTTAGTTAAAAAAAATAAAATGGAAAAAAGCTTTTTATATAAGAACCTCATTTGTTCTGGAACAGATTTTTGTCCTTCGAAGGTAGACGACCGAGGGCATGAGACAGTCGTAATTTGCGAGTAGGTACGCAATAAGTGTCGTCCGTAGCCGATACTGATCCCATTACTTCCATGCGGCGCTTGATCCGGGCTCAGCGCAGCTTGCGGAGGCTTCACGCCGGAATGCAATCTCAAGTGGCGTGAACGCTATGAGAATTCGTAAAACATTGACTTCGTACGAATTGTTCGTTGAACTGGAGAGGACTTCGACAGATTAATAACATGATATTGATTTTAATTCACAATTATTATATTAGACTTAGATTAGATTATTATTTTTCGGACAAACGATACTTTTACTAAACGTGAAATGGTAAAAAGAAAAATTAACGAAACCTGTCATCGGACAAAAGATAATAATTCGAATAGTTTTCGGATAAATGAAATTCGGGCAATGATTTTTAGTGTTTCAGATACGAGTAGGTTACCGGTTGACATATGTACATGGCGTCTGAGTTTTTCGGACTTCACGTGCAAAACTACATTTGATATTTAACACGAGTTTTAAAGTGTAAAAACCTGCACACACCTGTGAAGCAATTCAATGGTGTGTGTGAAGTTCCTAATCCGCACTGGAACCCCAGCCACCTCATTCTGAGAGGAAGAATTTACACTTAACAATTCGCGGCCATTAATTTAATTGCTACACTCATTTTTGTTAAGCCCTGTATCATTAAATGAACTGCCTCGGCAAAGTATCAGGTGGGTACTTGTAAAGTGAAAATATTGAAGCCGGTTGAATGAAAAGCAAAGTCGCTGTACAAATATTACTTCGAGAACCCATTCTACGACAGGACCATTGAAATATCAGCTCTATATAGACCGGCGTAGAAGGAAAAACGATTGCAGGAACGACGGAGTAATTACATAAAGGACAATGCCGGAGGCGTTTCAAAGTGGATTCTCCTGTTTTGCTTTCGCCTAGCGTGGCTTGGCTTTAGTTAAGTTAAGCGCATTACAGAACCGTAAGCTAATTTTGTTTATAGTAGTCTAGTTTGTTCGTTCGTTTTACGAGTAGTCGCATCTTATTTCAATTTAAGTATATCTGCTATTAAACACGTACCGACGTATTCGACGTATACGACTGTAAGTCTCCTATCGTAAGGGAAAGTTAGATGAACCGAGTTTGAGCCACGTTCCGTTTTAAAGGGGTGAATTTCGTGATAAGGATGGCGAATGGGGCCCTTAGAGCGAGGCTTAGCGTAGCAAAGCGGATACACGACGTAAAAGTGATGTCGAGGTAAGTGATGTTGGCTTTCTAACAACTCTCGCCGGTTCGAGGGCCGAGGATAGCTCGCAGTGGAGGACTGTCAGTCCACTCGGCCGCGATGTGTGACCTGTGCTAGTCTAAATATTTAAGGCTTTATCAGACATGTTCGAAAAAATGCAGAAAAAAATGCAGAAGCCTTTAGGTGTCGCAGAGCAGATCTACATATTCTGTGGCACGTAAACGCAATACCATATTTTATGTATGCCGGTTACAGTACAGAGACTTAAGGGAACAATTGAGCAAGTATTCACTGAGAAGTACTTAGTGGAGTTTGCGTAAATCATAGAGGAATTAACTAATAGAGTGGTAATACGGGCTATCTTATTTTGTTATCCAGTACAACTGGTAGCGGGTATTCTTATTATATTAGATCTTTCCTTAAGGTCTGCATGCAATTGATTTCATGAAATCGTATAACAATTCAAATCTTGCTAGTGTATTTTCACCCACTTACAGCGATCAGATTGATTTGGAATTTGGCACGTTTATTGCTCCAACGAAGAAAAACTTATTTATAAACTCTTTTATTGATCGCTTAGAACCCGCTTACAGCAACATACAAAGAAGTTAGCACGGCAACTGCCGCAGCCGCTCTCTTTGACTCGGTCGTGCCTTCGGGCGTATGATAAATTATTAATTTACGAGAGTCTAATCTGGCATATTTCTATGTTAGCAGTAGATGGATTACGCCACCTCCTAATAGCGAAATGCCAACAAAGGGCTCGGAAGTTACTGCCTTAAGAGGAATTGTATAAACAACTGCAAATGCTTAGTAACGCCGTGCTTCTGACGTTTTTAATTTAATGATATAAACAGGAGCAGGATTTTTGATTCAATGTCGTGTACCTATAAAAGCATTAATTAGTCCTAACACAGTATCAAGCAAATGTACCTAAGCTTTTTTATTTAAAATGCTATCAATTTGTAATCTTAGTATATTATGTTTATTCTCGTTGCATCATATTTATTTCAAAATCATTCTAAATATGTACAAGCTATAAAGAAATAAAAACGAATCGTAGCTAGCCGATGTGAAACAGAAAAGCAAACAGTTCTAAGAGTCTCCGTTCTCTCGCTATTTACTTAAGTTCTGTGTAGTAAGTAAGCAAAGACTATTCCATCAAAAATAAATAACGTTAATACCAGGGTAATTTCTGCTTATTTCTTGAACGCGGCAACGTCCGGCGTAAGTGAAAATAAATTACCAAGATATTTTCTCATTGTCCGGACTGCGATGTGGCTCAACGAATCATTTTCGCCGTCTTATGAAAAAATAACTAAATACATATTCGACGTTTCATTCTTATTGTTGTAATGGATACGCTGCCTTAATGGCAAAGTGGTTTGCGGATCTTCGCCGTGGCTCTTTTACAAATCAAGAAGAAACTAATGCTGATATAACCAGGACTTTCATGTGATAGTTTTGTAGAGACCTGTACTGGTTGGTTGGACTTGGCTTACTTACGTTACCTCTAGTGCTCATTTTAGTATATCTTTTGGTGACTTATCAACGTCCTTAACTAGGATTGTTTAGCTCTAACTAAAGTAAAATACAATTTCACCACCCTAAAAACCATTTTCTAACAGCAAACGTTGCCAACGATAATGATGATTTCAGCCTAAAATTACCCATATCGGTGAAATGGAATTGTTTTGTTTCAGGAAATATCACATTATCATCGTTTTTTGTTCCGGTGATAATTTCAAAAACAAACAACAGAGACGAACAATCTAAAACCACTGATAATGAATCAAAAAGTAGAGCTATAAAAACAATATCTACACAATATTATTTGTCACGTGCAGACATGAAATCTGTTTGTTCTTGTCGGACTAACCTCACCGCAGGTACCTCCAGGATGTCCCACTCCACGGACATGTAGAATTCTGACAGGTCCACACCGACAGACACAATGTTGCTGCCAGCCTGTTCGTCCATATGCCTCAGGTCCACCTGCATAAATACATAGGCGCACATATGTTATACACGATATTGTAATATTGCTTTTTAAATCAACAATTATTCTGGGCGAACAAGTTATTTTCCATTTAAGTACTTGTAGAAACAGGAAGTGAGTTTAAATGATTATGTACCTGCAGAAATGCACTAGAAAACATGTTTTTGTAAGTCTGAATGTACTTTAGCTATTCCATTATCGTTAGGTAAATAGACTATTATAATGTTAAACACCCGTAATCCACTAATAATATCGTTATTACATATAGTTACACAAGAGATAATCATAATCTAAATAATGTTTGATTAATAATCATAAGTAATTAATTTCTTGTTTATTTAACACTGAAAGCTTTATTTTAATTTTAAAGGAATAAACACGAAGAGCAAGAATAATTCCGTAATCTATGATTGCTATCGATCTTCCGTAATTGCTATCGATTTAATTGCACAGGTGTCGCACGCAGCTACCGTGTCGATGTCGTGTCGTGGCTCGTGGGTAGAGTTAAGCAAGTGCGCAATTATTGTTGCTCCTATTGTTTATTGATTAATATTTTATTATCACTATTCTAGTTTAATTATTGTTATCAATACATCCTATTTAGTTTCACTTTATTTATGCGATACATGCACCCTGTCACACAATGTGTACAATTCACTAAAACCTAAAAATAATTTGCAAGTTAGTTATTAATAACGCTGTAATCGCAGACTGGCTTCAAGTGCAGCTAAGCAGCTAGCACCAACAAAACTAACGTACTTTACTGTGTATTAACGTATTCAAGGTGACCTTCGAAGAAACTCTAAAACCACATACCACAGAGTGTGCCAAGTGGGATGTACCTGTCTCAACAAAATTAAAAATACGCAGATAAAATGATGTACTTAATATTCGTTCAATACAGCATATCATCAACCATAAACACAGAAGAACCAATGTCAAAAACATCAATATCCCGAATCATGCGAAGTAGGTTTCAGCGCGCAAAACACAGAGAACACCGAGTAAAACATTAGATTTGGTTTGGAGACGTCGTGTGAGTTAAGGATGGAGTCGGCCTCTTGTTCGTCAGGTGGCTATGACGTTACCGTCTCGTATTGCACTCGACAACATTATTTTTACAAGGCATTTCGCAAAAGAGTGCGGTTCGACATCAAATCTGTAAAGGATTCGGGAGCGCCGGCTCCGTCGCGTGTGTGTGTCGCGCGGACGCGCCGGGCGGGCCGGCCGCCGCCGGGCGTCGGCGGGGCGCCCGGCGGCCTCTACGCGCCGCGTGCCACCACTCACATGTCGTTTGTCACCTCCGCGTGCAGCGAACATAGCGAGCGATCACTACCATACTATACACGAGTGTTGGCACCAGGCGCAAAGTTTTAATAAGTGGAGCATGCAACAAACGTAGCCACGATTGAAAAGAGGCAGATTGGCCATCGTCTTCGCTTCAACCGTCGCATCGTTCACACTAGGATTCTTAACATCTAGCTTAGATATTGTGCACTATGAACTGTGTCTGGGCTTTGAGTAGGATAACTTGTTTCGGAATGAGTAGGTATCATGCAATGGACGACTGGCGACATCATATTCTTACAGCCACTACGATGTCGCTAAGAGGGAAAGGTATAAAATATGCAACGTGATGACTGTTTATATGCTCGAAAGTGTAAGATAGAGCCTTCAGTGTGATCGTCACATCTGATTATTGACAACGTGCTGTGCTTAACCTGTTCGCGTGTAAGGTATCGTGTAAAGCTGTGTCAGAGCCGTGTCCGCGGTCCGGGCGGGCGGCCGCCGTGATCGGGAATGCAAGTGGGTGGAGTGAAGCCGGAGCATGCGGTGAGTCGAGTGTACATCGATCGTAGGGAGCATGCAGCAAGCGTCATCGAGGACGTGTAGTACGTGTGTGTGTGTGGCGCGAGCGGAGCCAGCTAGGTAGGGTGTGAGCCCCGGCCGCGTCGCCCAGCGCTGCGGGTCTCGGTGGACGTAGCCATTCGCTACTCTCCTAGTTACTTTGATTTAGTTTGTCAAGTTGGTACTCGCAGAGCGTGGAAAGACTCAGGCGGGGCGGGATGTGTCGGAGGGGAAACGGATCGAGTGAATTTATTGCATCCCATATCACCTGGCAGTCGGAATTTTATACCTTTCCGTGTCGAGCGAGGGAGGCCGATCGAGCTAAGTGGAACCGGCCGAGGATATTCTGGAGCATTCGTGGTCACGCACGTTGACATACTGCTACTCCACATACTTTAAAACATCATTACATCACCATCGCAATAGAAAAATTAACTTGCAACATGTCAGAGCTAATGGAGCGAGCTGCGGGCGAGGAGCGGGCGGCACAAGACGCGCGCTCTACACCTCTACGCTAGCACCGTCTTACAGTCAATAAGTAAAAGTGAGTAAAACATACCACATGGACAGAAAAGTAATGATAATTACACGACGAATTACGTTCGAGCCAACAAGCTATTGCATGGACATCGGCCGGGGCGGGGCCCTACGGCTACGGCCCGCGCTCGGCGCCAAGCAGCCTACAGCGGGGCGTCACCTTGAAGCCGTCATACGTCCAGCTGCCTAACTTAAGCACACAGGTTTGCACGTCGTAAGGAAAGAACTCGACGTCGATCGAGCAGGAGGACTTATAGACGGCGGGCGGCTGCCACACCACCATGCCGTTGTAGTAGACCGTGGCCTTGGTCATCAGCGTCACCTCGTAGTTGCCGTCGGCGCTGCGGACAAACAGAGTGGTCAGCGAGAGCAGTTGGGAGCTCCGCGCAATTACCTTGAATCCGTCGTACGTCCAGCTACCGAACTTAAGAACGCATGTTTGCTCGTCGAACGGAAAATATTCCACGTCTATTTCACAGGAAGACTTGTAAATTGCGGGCGGTTTCCATTCGACCAGCCCCTGGTGGTAGATGGTCGCCTTGGTCGCCAACGTTACCTCGAAGTTGCCGTCAGCACTGCAATGTTAACGCACATTTACAAGCCGGCTCGCGGCTCCTATCAGTCGCCGCTGGGTGTCGTGTCGTCAACTGCATACAGGTGCGTATGTGTGTCGCGTCACAGCTACCGCGCCGTCTACGGCCCGCGCCGCCGCCGCCACGCGGCTCACGCGGCAATCAGATCAGGTATTAGTGATACCTACTCTACTTTGATACAATTCAACGTGTGTCAGTATATACGGTTTCACTACAAAAGTACGTTGATTGTTTGTTCTAAAGATAACTGATGACGTAGCTGTGAAATGTGTGAACAAGTGTACTGAGTTATCGAATAGTACGCAGTGTTCGCTTGTATCGACTCAATAAAAATTCGTATGTAGGTGCTTTTGTTGTTCAATATTTGATGTGTAGAGTATAGTAGTTGAAACGACCTATTTAAAACAAATTTCCATTCGCGGCAGTTTCATTGTTGTCATTTTACTACCGTTTAATTAGTCGTTTACATTTCTTTTTAAATTTAAATTCTGACTCTCAATTGTGTGCGCCGTTAGATTGTTGAGTGCGCTCCATTGTGCTCAGGCGATCATTATTCCGACTCCAACTTTATTGTGAACGCTTAGAACTTTCAATGCGGTGATAAATAAAATTTAAGGCAAGCAACTTTGACCCAGAAGCCTTTAAGATATAAGATAACTGATTGGCGTGACCCCGCTCCTCGATGTATCTGTCACATCGAGTACTTACGCGCCGAAACGAATTTCTCTGCTCAGAGCTCTACGCACCGTTCGTTTCGACCGGTTAATACAATAAAACACATAGACTGCTAAAATCATTACGCTTCCTTTTGACTGTGCCGTTGTTGATTAAAAACACAACAGAAAAACGAGATACACAACACAACATAAGGCACACATACATGCAATAACATTTATTTACGTTCGAAAAGTTTAGTTATCTCTTATTTTGATATTTAAAAACACCAACGAACAACAACGAATAAAACCACGTAACTACATAAACGTGAAAATGAAAGAGAAATGGAATGAAAATGGCAATGAGGGTTAGAAAATTGCTATTCGGGAGAATCGTCGAGGCCGTCAGTTGTAGTGGTGTCCCGGGTTAGCGGAGAAGGGTGAAAGAGGCAAAAAGGTGCGCCTTAGTTGTGAGCGGCGCGCACAGGTTGCAGGCCGGGATCGGAAATGAGTAATGTCTGCTGTCCGGACCATTTATCAAAGTCCGACGCTTCAAGGTATAGAACAAAATTAATGCTACGCTATAATTCAACTGTGACACTTCGATAGAAACTTTTCTACATAAAATTGCTAACGTTCCGGTTTTATTGGAATACCGAAAAAGAAAATTTATAACTGACTATCGTATTCAGGCGTTCGCATACAGGTAAATTAGTTAGACTGACGGATAAGTATTTGGATTACTGAAACTTTGTATTTACCTATTTCACCAAAAACTGAACTTAGTCCTTTTCGTGAAAGAGACGGTCCACCGCGGTGACTGTGCAGTTTATCACATTGTGAAGATCACTTCGCACGTCTGTTATCAACTTTGTTAGTCCGAACTTCACTCTTCGAAATATTGTTAAAAACCCATCCGTAAAAGTAGGCTCACTTAATACCTAAAAAACAAAAATAAAAAGTTGCGCTTTTAAAAAATACAAAAATGGGCATGAAACGTTTTCATTGACTTGTTTAATTTTTGAATTTAAATGAAACAGAATTCTGGCTTACGTCTGGAAAATTTTGTATAAGAATGAGAAATAATAAAATTAGCGCGTATGTAAAGTATTTCATAATAGCGATAGCAATAGCAAGAATCGAGTGTATCGAGTAGAAGGGTAAGCACGACTAAGCGCTCGCGTTATTGCTCGTTCTGAATGGAACATTTTGTTTACGTGATAAATATTTAACAATGGAACGGCAGACGTGCTTCGGTATCACTAAACGCACTCTAATTACACATCTACAACTTAGCTGACGGAAAATTTAATACCTCTCGCGAACCGCTTCAAAGTTCTAAGCAGCCCTCTTAATTATTCCGCGGAGACTACACTTACGGAAAATTGTTTGTCTGTCGTTTCCAAAGACACTGGTCGTAATCTTAGCGGAGTTGCAATTTTATATTATAGCTAGAACCAAAATAACGACACATACAGATAAATCACATAAAATTGCTGATAAAGTCGAGGATAAGGATAAACGATATACTTGACATATATTAATTATTATTACACCCGCGTAGACGCGACAATTAATTGCTAAGATTACCTCGACGTTTCGACCACACTGTAGTGGCCGTGGTCGAGAGTAGACCGGTAGTAGACTCGTGACTACACCCACTGCAATGTACCTAGTCGAAACGTCGAATAATTTTCGCGTTTAAGACCCGAGTGTAATAATAGGTAGATATCTAAGAGTAAAAATCGAGAGAGTTTAAAATAATTATTTGTAAGGTCAAGCATGTTATTTGTTTCTAATCGCGGCACGTCTATATTCTGTGATTTACCCGTACCCAAGTACTTAAAAGCGGAATAGCTAACGCCAGGATATTATTGCTCAGATTAATAATTTATGCCGCCTACCATAATTCTGTAAAAGCTTAGCAAGTTTTCGGTTGAGAGGATTTTAGCAAAAATTTTTACATGAAATCAGTATTGAGGCCCTACCCTTGTCGCCGGCAGGCTTGCTGCGACGCCGGCGGTACGCGAGCCCGCCATGTGAAAATGCAATTAAGCCTCCACCACGATGTGAAACACAGTTTCTATTCTCTGCTCTATTTTCTATCTGCAGGATGATTTTTGAGTATCGAGCGCTTGAAAATTACCCACAAAAGAGTAAGTCGAATGATAGAAAAGTAATTTTCCTTTTGAATGAATATTTTATCGGACCAAAACGGAACAGTTTGCTTAGACTACTTCTAATCATTAGATCTATTTTAATTTTCAAAGTGCTCAATACTTAAGATCAAGAATCATTTCAAATACTCAGTTTTGTTTTGAGCTGTTACTTCGGTAAAATGCTTATGTATTTAAGTATGCATGTACAAGTTGACCAAGGTGCTATTGAGTGTTTTTATCGGTAGGGATTTACTTGAATTTATAAGTGGGATGGGGTAATGTGACGACGGGTGTGTAGGAGTGGTGTCGGTGTGAAAATAACATTATGTAGATAAATAAAACTAATGTCATCGAACTAATGTTAATCACATTAACAAGTCTATAATAAACACAAATTGAATTTCTAGATTTATTTAGAAAATATACTTGGTAAAATATCGATATATAAACGCAGCTCATCTTGTAGTCACTTCTGATTACTTACAAGAATACAGTTTGACAACGGTTTCG
Organism: Archips xylosteana; assembly: GCA_947563465.1. Taxonomy (NCBI): domain Eukaryota; kingdom Metazoa; phylum Arthropoda; class Insecta; order Lepidoptera; family Tortricidae; genus Archips; species Archips xylosteana. The sequence continues at coordinate 13,771,117 of OX387352.1, read as the reverse complement.
TCGCTGGAAACGGAAAATATTGAAGAATATAAAAATTTACGTATTAATTCACGTAAGTATATGTAGTACGGGCCAAGATTTTTTTTATTTTTCATCGTACGGAAAATGCTCACAACTTGTTAAAAATAATTAGTACTTCCTTACCTAATAGAGAAGTACTTACCACTATAATCCGATAGAAATTATCGCACATATTGTTTCATGTAGAAAAAAATATTAAGTGGGTCTTAATTTTTATGGCTTCAACTACGATAGGTACTGCAAATACTATTAATTGGTGGCGCAAAGTAACGCTAGCGGCCGGAGCAGCGCCAAAACCGATTGTTGGCCCGATCCTCTTCAGCAAGATTATACTTGCGTAATGGGTTTTCAATATTTATTAGTATAAAGTTGACGTATGAACCTAAAATATATTTGTAATTAATATACTTACTTCACGTGTAAAATTACACAATAAATAAAGTACATTCGCGAGTAGGTGCGCCTAGTCAAATTACTACTAAATTAAAATATCGATGTCGATCTACTATTCTAAAATAATGTAAACACATTATTACAACTTTTCCAGGAACGCCTAATGATTAAATATTAAAAGCCACTTCACGCAAAATATGGATAAGTAAGTATACAACCTAATAGGCAATTTTGCGAAACGAAACGTTGCCCTAAGTATGTATGTATTCAGTAACACGCATGGTAAGTATACCAAGAGCGTTCCAGTAGCACTTATTGTAAGTCATCCGGCATTTATATGGCACTCGTGCTAGATAAACGCACACCTCAGAGGTGGGGTTATATCGCGAATAACGAAGGCTTCACTGCCGCAGGGTCTGGGGCACGCCCAAAGGTCGTCACTTTTTCGAGAATATTCCACGCCTATGTCACATCAATAGCTTTATATGCAAATTTATATTTACGCTTTTAACGAAAGGGAGATTTATTTCCGTTCTGAGTTGTTCAAAGTTTAACAGCTTTGCTTGCACTTATTCGGTCGGTGCTTTGTTTACGTAGCAGACTCTTGTTTTTTTTTTATTATTTTGCAGTCATCGATTTTCATACTAATTAGGTACATTATTAGGAATCATGTCTTGAAAGTTATTGTCTAACAATTCAACAATAAACCAAATGTGAGGAATTCTGTATTCCTTACGTCACTGAAATTGTTTATATTTATCAAAGTACATCTTCGATACTTTGGGAACTTAACATCCTTCAGATCGTTTTAATTAAAATAAAGTTAGGCAATAACACAAGCAATGAAATAATAAATTAATGTCCAAGTTTCTGTTAATTGCGCTTCTGTCTTTCCGAATTCGTCTTTGATAATTTCATCTTCGACGTTAATGTTTATTTAAAATCTAATTATCGAAGTCGCGACAGGCCGGAAGTTAATGTTTTATTTATGAGTGGAATATGCATCGATACTTCACCAGTGATTTGTTTAGGTCTGATTTTAGTGGAACAAAAAGAGGGTAAAGTGTTAGGGCGAGTTCTTACTTGTTGTAGAGCACGATGTCGGGCCGCCAGATGTGGTCTGAGGGCACGTGCAGCATATGGACGCCGCCGTACTCCTTGGGCTCCCAGCGAAGCTTGTAGTCGTACCACGACTGCTCCACCCACAAGTTTGTCGTCATGATCTGATTTTTCAGATTCTGGAAGAAAACAAAGAAAAAGTTGGGTTATGTGTGTGTAGGTGAACACCACAATATATCGGCGAATAATTATCTATATTGCGGAGAATGATTGAGGAACGAGCGCTTGCAGCGGTTGTCATCACCTGACTCGTTTGATCCTTTCAGATCGACTGGATAGATAAACGGAGCGGTATAACTATTACACGTGGGAGCATTTCTGGAAATCTGAATTAAACCGTACCTATGGTCGGGGCAGGCAAGGTTTTTTTAAAGTTTTTTAGGGTTACGTAAGTCCGCGTGAAAAAAGAGAATACTTGTAGGATCACGTCTCACACGTCTCACACGTAACACGATCTTAATTGTGTTACATTAGTCGTGTTCAAATCTGGATTTTTTACAATAAGAAATTTATACAGCACAAAAATGTCATTAAAGTAGTAAATATATTCAGAAGAGTTCCGAAGCGAGGATATTGCAGTATTTTTTTTTATGATATTGTAGAAAATAATTATATGCCCCGTCATAAATGCCAAGTTTAAGGGTTTTTTCATAGTGTACGTGCTCGGATTCCAAAATACTAGATTTGTCCTCCCAGAAAGATAATTTCGATAGACCCAAAATAAATATTATTACGGACCCTCGCAAAATACCACGAATATGCCAAAGCAAACTATCAGTATATTATACTAAGTTTGTTTTTTGAGTACCAACAGTAGTTTTTACATAGGTAAGTGCATACATGAAATCCGCAGTAGGTAATCAGAGTGATTACTACTGACATTTAGAAATAAATAGAATATTAAATTTCACGTGTTTTAATGTGTTGTGAACAAAAATCCAAATAACGACTCGCTGCGGTTTAGCCCTAAAGAGTCCCAGTGTTTGTTTGTTGATTAAAATATATCCAATATTTACCGTTTGTACTATTTTATGGCATTAACAAAATAAAAATATATTTGTGTTCGTTTTGAAATATCCCCGACTTTATCTTTGACCTGACTTCGCGCACGTTTATTTATTTGAGGGAGGAACGCGAAACGTACAAGTTCCCTCATGATGTTATCCTTAATCGAAAAGTTGGAGGTACATTTCCAACGTATGTGAGGCCACAAACTTTGTCTATCAAATTTTGAAACAAATTTGTTCTCCGGTCTAATTGAAGTTAACAGAATCGAGTAAAAACTGAAAGCTATTAAAAGAAAAATCCGGTACCTTCAAAATAATAATTCACTTTTTATTTAATTTATATAATATTTTAAATGTTGTAGAAAAAACAGGTCAATTTCTAAAAAGAATTCAATTAGGTAACAGTAAAGAAGGCGTAGAAATAAATTATCGGACTCTTTGCCTAAGAGGGATTGGCAATGAATACAGGGATTGAAGTAGCTATAAACTCAAACGGGGGTCACTCAGAGAGACGAATCACGTTTTTAGTGTTAATGGAGTACTAACATGAATGGTTCAAACAGATGCCCATTTTCAATCGAAATTATGGTTACGTATCAAAATATCTAAAATTAAAAACCTAACGTAAAATAACCTACGTTCAAAATACCTAAAATCTAAATACCTAATGATTTTAAATACCTAAGCAACTAAAACCTACCTACAAATTACCTAAGTTTAAAATACCTAATGGAGTAAATGTCTAATGTTTAAAATATCAACAGCTATGACACCTAAGTTTGATACACCAACATTTGAAATACCAAATGGTCAAAATACCTAAATGAAATGAACATCGCTTAATTTTCGGCGAGCGAGCGAAGCGAGCGAGCAAGACGGTTAGAGGCGGAAGCGACTCGGAATGGTTAGGTTCAAAGGCTAATGCGGGAGCGTAGCGGAGCGAAGCTCCCGTATTAGCCTTTGGTGTTAGTTATTTTTTTTATTACCACGTGAAAAATCTAATTTGTTTGATTTAATTTGGTATATGATTTACATTTAGGTACATTTCATAATGTTAAAGATAATAATACCTAATGGAAATAATCATTTTCTGTGCTGTTACAAACAAAATACCTAACATCGAAGGCTAAGGCGGGAGCTACGCTACGCTTCGCTCCCGCTTTAGCCTTCTGAACCTAACCTATCCGAGTCGCTTCTGCCTTAAAAAGTCTTGCTCGCTCGCTTCGCTCGCTCGCTGCCAGCGAGCTACCGATTAGGATATACGAAAGCTTTCGGTATTTTGAACATAAGTGAAAAAAATCATTAGGTATTTAGATTTTAGGTATTTTGAACGTAGGGTATTTAACCTTAGGTTTTTAATTTTAGACATTGCAATACGTAAGCATTTTAAGCTTTCGGTATTTTGAATATAAGTGAAAAAATCATTAGGTATTTTGAACGTAGGTTATTTTACGTTAGGTTTTTTAATTTTAGATATTTTGATACGTAACCGTGACAAACACTTGTTGGTATTAATAACACTAGGTAAGACACTGTATTTTACTTTAGTTGTGTATAATGAAGCTAGCACAATCACCTTCACATAAATTCTTACACACACATGCACACGCACACGTACACAAACACACACACACACACCCATACACATTCACGCATCAAGACACACAGACTATATTACATTTTATAAACATGTATATGTATTCTTATTGTCAATTAACATTAGATTAATAAAACTGAAATGCATCGTTGCGCAAGATTGAAGTGAAATTGCTAACTACCTTAGTATTCCAATACCAAACCGCTGATCTTCATAACACAGGTTATCCTAGCATGAAGGTCAGAGGATCTACCTTAATGTCTTTTAACAAGCCTACTTATTATATTTTTAGTTGTTACGAGTGATTTTAAGATGCTCACTATACATAAGACTTGCATTGTTTGTTTATGTGTGGCTTATTCTAATATATAAAAATCTCGTATCACGGTGTTTGTTACCGAACTCCTCCGAGACGGCTTGACCGATTTTTATGAAACTTTTTTCTCTGTATTCGGTAGGTCTGAGAATAGGTCGTAGGCTATTTCTTATACCCGTATTTCTTATTCCTTATACTTTTGGTAGGCGGTGACTCGCCATTCACTAAATGGGCCCCTCAAACTATTGCCCGCTCGGGGCAACGAGGCGGCAACATTGGTGTGAACGGCTAAGGAGGAGAGGTGTTCCTGGACTTTAAACTTCAAAATGCCAACTCGCCACTAACGGAAACACATCCATCCTTCGAGCAATTAGCTCTTGCGCTCCACTCTAGGCGGCCAACAAAGGCAAACTAGAGGCGGGGTGGGTGTGTAACTGTGTGTGAGTGTGTGTATAAGCGCATGTGTGTATGTGTACCCCTGGAAGTCTCGGGTTCGTGGTGTCGCTACGCACCAAGTGTACCTCTACCATGAGTTACACTAGTTTACAGTGACCGTACTCGCTAGCGACGGCGTAAATAATTTGTATAGAGAATTGTGTACAGCGCCTCTAGCGGTCACTTACGGAAGTACAATTCTCCATACAAATCATTTACGCCGTGTCACTAGCGAGTACGGTCACTGCAAACTAGTGTAACTCATGGTAGAGGTACTGCTCGCCTCAAGCCGCCCTGCGATAACTGACTGCGCTAGTGACACCACGACACCAGGGGGCGATTATTATTATTATTAACATGAAAAGATGTGTTTGATGTTAGTTTTGGTATCAGTATCTACTGAATCGACAAAATTATTATGAATAAACATTGACGAAACGTCGAGGATTCCTGGTAAAAGCCAGACGCGGCTTCAAATTGCGAAGTCAAAATAAATTACCGGAACTCATCGAGATATTCAAGTGGTTTTAGTACCAATTACTCGAGAATATTCGTATTAACAATAAGAATAAGAATAATTTATGCTCACGAAAAACACAAGGATATTAATTACAAAAAAAATCCACAAACGTATAACTTACGTATATCGAAAAAGCACTCCTACAAGCTTTACATGGCAATTCACATTTATATGAATTTTGTTAAGTTGCTAAGTAAATCGAATATGGGGTTTCAGTACGACGATCATACTTTGTTTAAGAATACAATTTCGCTCGCCTCAATCTTTCTGGCACCGACAAACTTTCTTCAATCTCAATCACGAATATAACAAACAAAACTCTTGACGATTCTCTTGAAAGAGAAACATAACTAAAAAAGTAACAAAATCACTTTGCTACTTTTTCCTGATTGTCGTAATACAGGGTGTAGTCTATAACATAATCAATAAATTAAAATGAAGATTCCTTAGATTACTAGGAATCATAATCAAAATATCTTAATGTTATAAAGTCCTAAACTTTGGAGAAAACAGAGATTGAAATTTTACTTAGCAGTCAATGGATGTTAAACATCGCGATATAGTCGCTCATCGTTCGTTTGGTGTCAGTACCACGAAATGCTACTTCAGAAATATTTTTAAAACGATCGAAATTAGTCTTTGTCCAGATGCATTAGGAACTATTTTCATTGGTAAGATGTGCCTTTGGTTATTTCTTTCAAATTTATTTTGAAAACTGTCAAATATTATAGTTTAAACTTTTTATTGTTGGATAAAAAGTAATGGCATTTTTGAGTTTAGGTTTTAGATAATCGTAACCGAAAAGTTCTAACATTGACAGCTAAGTTGACAATTATCAGTCACCGTTAAAAATACCACGAATTAATTATGATGGCAGAGAATTGTGCGACATGATTTTATTATACAGTGAAGCGAGAGGTAATGCTGTTCGTGCACTTAGTTTATACCGCGAACGGTATCCTAATCGGAGACATCCATCAAGCGGCCGCGTCATCGTCAACGCAGCGCTGTCCAGCGTGTACGGGACAACCAGCCCATAGCCGGCCAAGTGCTACTGGCACAAGGGCCTGGTGCGGCATTTAACGTTAGACCATCCCTGGAACGGCGAATTCTTCAGCACTTCCGAGAACGTCCAACTTCCAACACAAGATGAGCGTGTCTCGTATTTGGTGTCCATAATACTACTGTTCACAAAGTATTAGAAAAGAACAAAAACATCCCTACAAGTTCCTTAAAGTACAGGCGATGTTGCAGCGCGACTACACGGTGCGGCGAGCTTATTGTGAGTGGTTTTTAGAAGAATCTGGGAGTAAAAATGACACTACATTCGCACGAAATGTTATCTGAACAGATGCATCAACGTTCACTAACAATGGAATATGGAATCCAAAAAATACCCATTTGTAAGGATTCTGTCTGGCAAGAAGCTGAAGAATTTAAGTTTTTTTTATAATATTGTTTTCTTTAAGTTATCTACTTATTTTATTAAACCTTCATAAAATCAGAGTGCTTAAATAATTTCATTCTTATCGGCTTTCTCTAAAGGTGAACTTTTCTCCAGAAGTATGACTTTCACGGAAGGTGCACTATCTCAAAACGTAAATTTCCCAATTGGTACGCTTTCCTAAAACATTCATTTTCTCAGATAGTCTTTTCTCTGATGATACGTTTTCCCAGAAGGTACACTTATGAGAGCCGTATTAGTGCATATTAAGCTGCGTCCACATTTGTATCATTTTACCATATCGTATCTCTGTCGCATAACACCGACGCGTATCATGATCGTTAATGTGGACGCAAAAAGATCACGATCATACATACTATGAGCTGGATGAGAATGGCCGAGGATCGTGCTCAGTGGCGTGCCCTGGGAGAGGCCTATGCCCAGCAGTGGAGAGTGACGTAGGCTGATGATGATGATGATGATACTACTATCATCATCATGAGTGTCATCTTCGACTAATTCGGCACCGCTGAGTACAAATTTGACATTAATTTTTGTATCCAAGATGGCGCACGTCATAAACGATTACGATTTCCGGCCTCGAAATGGCATCCACCTTCTTGGATCCAAAAAATAATGTCAAATTCGTACTCAGCAGTGCCGAATTAGGCGAAAATGACACCATAAAGGTACTGATCTAACTAGAGTGGTAGATCTACCTATTTTTCATTTTCAATTCTACCTATTTGTACCTACTAACTATTTTTTTATGTTAGAGAGGCCAGACAAACAAACGAGTGGGTCACCTGATGTTAAATGATCACCACTGTCCATAGACACCCGCAGCGCTTTACGCGATGTCAGTGCGTTATCGGCCCTAAAAGGGAGAGGAAAAAGGAAAGGGAATAGAGGAGGGTGAGAGGTATTGGGCCCCCGGCGCTCTCACTGACCGTACGAAACGCAGCAGGAGTACTGCTGCTTCACGGCGGTGTTCTGTGAGAGGGTGGTACTGCCCCGGACGAGCCGGCCCATTCGTGATGCAGTGGCTAGCTACAACATGGCTCTACCTTGTTGTACTATTCGCCAAAAATTGTATGTAGCAACACTGATCGCCTTTGATGATCGGGGAAAAATCTACTCGACACGGATCGCGGCGTATCACGTATCAAATCATAACTGCGTATCGTGATACAGTATCAAAACACGTCCACACTTACCGATCTTGATACGCGTGTCCAATCATACGTGTGTGGGCAAAATGTGTGTGGGGTATTTAATAACAGCGTATCAACATGGATCGCGAGCCATCTGCTACGGCGCGTAGCATGATCGCGATCTTTTTGCGTCCACACTATAACGATCATGATACGCATCGATGCCACGCGTCGGCGATACGATACGGTCAAATGATGCAAATGTGGATCCAGCTATAGCTGCTACGTTACGGTTAGTGTGGACGCATTTTTTCACGCCACGATTTTGGTGATACAGTATGTCCAAAGTGAGTGTTCATACTTAGGATACGCGAGCTCGATATGATATGCATGGAAGATAGATAGATAGATAGGTAGATATAATCTTTAATGGTCGTGATCGGCTAAATGATATAAATGTGAAATGTGAATTGTTGCGATAGCGATAGTCCGTATCGTGATAGGTCCTACCGAAACTATCGACCCTTCTAACTATTGACTCGATTGATGAAAATAAGACTCATCCTAAAGATCAATAGTATCGACGTCATCAATAGTTTTCATCATCAGCATTTCAGACCAAAGACGTCCAATGCTGAACATATGCCTCTCTCAAGGCTAGCCAAACAGATCGGTCCCGTGCCCTCTGTTTTTTTTGTTTTTTTTTTTCATAGTTTTGCTCTAACGATAATCGAACATTATCTTTTTTTATCAAAATAGGTTAAAACAGTTATTTCTATCCCACGCGAACTTTACTTTGCACTTTCCCGGGATAAAATAAGCCTGTTTCAATCAGGCACAGGCCTCCTCCCAGAACGAACGGAATTAAGCCGTAGTTCCCACGCGGGCCCAGTGCGATTTGGGAAATTCACACACACCATTGAATTTGTTCTCAGGTGTGTGCAGCTTTCCTCGCGATGTTTTCCTTCACTGTAAAGCTCATGGTAAACTTCAAACGTAATTTAGCACATGAATTAGGAAATACTCATAGGTCCCCGGTACCCGGGCTCAAACCAACGAGCCTCTGTTTAAGAGTCCATAGGTCAAACCACTAGGCCATCATGGCTTAGCGGTCATAGAACTCACTTATTCCTATTCTGCGGAAACTTCGCATTTTCCTAGCATTGTCCTATGTGTTAATCCATGTAATAAACTATTTGTGTGCCAAATTTCATCCAAACAACTAACGTTATTGTTTTCGCGTACGAAATTGCGGGCAAAAGCTAGTAAATACCCTATAAAATAGTACCGTGACTGACTGATTGACTGACTGACAGACAACACACAGCCTAAACTAGGTACTACTGGTGCTAGAAACTTGACATTGGGCATACATGTACCTAGAATACCGTAGAGGTGCACTAAGGAATGATTTTTCGAAATTCCCACGGGATAGGGAAATATCCAAACTTTTTTGTTTCTTTGTCTGTAGGGGTACCGAAGATATCCCGGAAGTAAGCCTGTACGAGATTAGTATGGCTCTCAAGCAACTCAGAAATGGCAAAACCCCTGGTGATGACGGAATAATGGCCGAACTTCTGAAAGGCGGGTGTAAAACCAATCCTCAAAAAAGGTGATAACTAATACCTCACTGAAGAATAATTATAAACCCATTTCACTTCTGAGCCACGTTTACAAGCTCTTTTCGAGAGTCATCACGAATCGTCTCGCGCGCAAGTTTTTACGATTTCCAGCCTCTCGAACAAGCTAGATTTCGAAAAGGCTTTAGCGGCAGGCTATACAGAAAACTGAGGAGTAGGTATAACCGCCCCCTTTGGCTGTCATTTATGGACTACGAGTAAGCCTTCGATTCGATCGAGACTTGGGCTGTACTGCAGTCTCTCCAACGGTGCCAAGTAGACTACCGTACCGGTACATCGAAGGGTTGAAGTGTCTGTATAATAACGCCACACTCTGGAGCTGACCTCGGAAGAGTCTTCGAACAAGACGAAGGTCCATGTCGAACGCTTATGTTCTAATCGGAGACTCTTTACTCGAAGTTGTTGACAAATTCGACTAATGTGGGCAGCAATCGGGAAGCTCCGCAATGTCTTGTCATCCAATACTTATACCGCAGAGTCTCAGGCCAAAAATCTTTGACCAGTGTGTGTTGCCAGTAATGACTTATGGCACCGAGACATGGCCGCTAACGATGAGCCCCATAAGATAGCTCAAAGACAATCAGAGGGCGATGGAGAGGGCTATGCTCGGAGTTTCTCTACGGGATCGCAAAAAAAATGATGAAGTCCTCACAAGAACTAATGTCACGGACATAGCTGGAAATATCGTCAGAATCAAGTGGCAGTGGGCAGGGCACATTGCTCGTAGAATTGACGGCTGATGGGGCCGAAAGGTTCTCGAGTGGCGTCCACGGACCGGAAGATGCAGTGTAAGTAGGCCTCCAACAAGATGGAGCGACGAACTGGTTAAGGTTTAGGATCACTTCGTCCATATTCCCATTTTGTAACTTCCTAGTTCGTCAGCAATCCCATTTCGTCCACTTCCTATTTTGTCAACATTCCCATTTCATCCATATATTCCCATTTCGTTCACATTACCATTTCGTCCACATTCTCATTTCGTGACCCGCACCGTGCTTAGCAAGTATTTTTCTTAACATGAATACCTAAATCACAAAATAAAAACTTCCCTGAAAATTAAAAGCTAAGTGATAAAAACCGCATTAAAATCGGCTTGGAATGTTGACGAAGTGGGATTGTGGACGAGATGGGAATATGGACGAAATGGGAATGTGGACGAAGTGACCTAAACGGCGGGAATGCGTTAGATGCGGATGGCAAATGACCGATCTGTTTGGCGAGCCTTGGGGGAGGCTTATTTTCTGCAGAGGTCTCTTTCAGTTGAGTTGATGATGATGATTGGTCAACAGATTTTTTTATTTTATTGTAATAGCAACGTCAACTTTGTCCTTAGGTTATTGCTTCTACTCGTAGACATATTATTGGTTGACTGCAGGCTGTTAGGTTGCTAGTTCTGGCCCTCAGATCTGCCAACTCTTCGTCCGCACAGCGATATTTCACCGCGCGGTTTTTTATTCGCAGTTCTGTACTACATTGAATCTTATGGACGTAGCCAGGCGTCTAATTGCGAATCAAAAACCGCGTGGTTAAATATCGCTGTATGGACAGGGCTTTAATTTATTTATCAGTGGGTAAAGCGGCGATTATAATCGAAACAGTTTGTTCAAGAATGATAAGATAATATTTTGGAAAAAAACTGTAACTCGTCAACATTCTCTACCTACAGTCCGCGCCTATTTAAACTTTTTACTAACCTTCTTACGTTGTTGAACTCCAAAAAGTTCAATATTACTATCACAGACTTTCACAGATCATAAACCATACATTGCAAATGCGACCTATTCTTTTAATTAAGAATAAGTTTGTTACTCTGTTAATACACGTTAAATTGACAACAAGTCAAGTTGGGCAATCAAAATACTTCAAAAAGGCATCAACAAAATTAAATTACAATGCACGTGAATTATGACAAAACAAGAGCAAATGTAAGCCAAGATTTGTGTTAAATATCGCATATGAGGAACCTCCGATTGATAATATTTTGTTGTTATCCCAGAGTAATAAGAATAAGGAATCACCGAACGTGATTCTGATTGTGACCGCGGGTGTGCAGCCAGGAAAAGGTCCAAGGGTATTTTCGTTGTGAAAGTGCAAGTTATCTTGAGAAGAAGTTACCCGGTGAGATTGGGATAATTTTACTATTGTCAGTGATTTTATCGTAGTGCACTTTTTCTTGGAAACGTTAAATAAACAGGATAAAGTTATTTTAGTGTTTTAATTATTTCATCCACGCCTAGGTAGTTGATGAGGAAGCTATTACGTATGTTTGAAAACAAAAACTGATCCTTTCATTAAGAACTACACAATGTTTACTAGCAAAAATATTAATGTATTGAGTACACTTTCAATTGATAACGATAGTAAATGTCAACGTCAAGTAGTCCGACTAGATAATGACGGTTTGCAGTACATTGCTGGCCCGATTAATTTTGTTAGAAAATAACAATTTTTTTATTTTTCGTTTTAAAAAATTAAAACCATTTGGACTTAATTACTAATTAGTTAAAAGGTGTATATTTTAATTTATTGACTATGTTACAGTCTACACCCTGTATAAGTTTCCCGGAAAAATACGTTGTAATCAAGAAAGATATGTAGGGCAATGAAAGTTACGTACCTACTCTCATATGGAGGAAAACTTGTAAATCGCTACAGGGCTGAGGTGGGGAGGCCAACATTACAAGTCCAGGGGGAGCTCCGGTAAACATGATGGATGTCGGATTTGAGCTGTCCCCTTTTGAGTAATACTGGTAATACTTAAATTTCACAAAAAATTCAAAATACGTCTCAGCGGCGCAGAGGTATTTCATTTCAGAGTATTTTACCGCTTTAAATAATCTGTTGATACCGAAAATGTCGCATTGAACCGTTGAAAAAAATAATCTAGGTAATTACTCAAAACTTTAGTTGGCAAATTTTCCTGTCTGCGTATAATGAAAAATGTATAATGTACAGTTTTTACTGCTGCCTTCGTATCCCGCTAAAATAATGTGGCTCTACGTGGCATAAAATACCCTTCCAGGAATTTAAGCAAGTGCTGCCAAATTTCAATCGAAAACGGGTCGCATTTATAATATTGGTGAGGAAAAGGATGAGTATTCTTGTTTAAGCATCTTATTATTAAGTAAGTACCAAACAAAGGATCGATTAAACGGAAAACTTAAAGAGGCTTTTAAGATGTTTCACTCACTCTGAATTACCCTTTCGCAAAATTCGCTTGACATTTTGTCTTTGTCCCGTCTTCTTCAATCCTGTCGAAGTTTGAGTGCAGTCACGAACGGTACTCCGAGGGCTTAGAGACATTTAATTTAAGACGGGTTAGCGTTACTCAGTGCAGGTATTATGCAATGTTGGGATGGCTTTAGCGCAGCCGTCACGTCCTCGGTGAGAAACGCGATGCATTACTTATTAGATTTTGGACTTGTCAGTCTTGCTAGGTGCTTGTAGGTTACATTTCGAGGTCGTTTCTCTGCGGCAGCACACGTAGATGTATAGCCTACATAGGGGCTTTGTGTCCATGATCCGCTGGGGAAGGACTCTCATCACACGCGAGTAATAGTATGAAAGCATACAGATGCCAGGAAATAGGTTGAGGAGTTTCCAACAACGTGTTTAACGAATCTTTTTGCATGTAAAGGATATTGTACCTAACTATAAATAAATATCAGTATATTGTTGTCGTTGTCGTTGGGCTTGAAAATTCGGAACAAAATTTTTATGGGAGTCATTATAGACCCTAAAATAACCTACGTTCAAAATACCTAAAATCTAAATACCTAATGATTTTTTCACTTATGTTCAAAATACCGAAAGCTTTCGTATATCCTAATTGGTATCTCGCTGGCAGCGAGCGAGCGAAGCGAGCGAGCAAGACTTTTTAAGGCAAAAGCGACTTGGATAGGTTAGTTTCAGAAGGCTAAGGCGGGAGCGAAGCGTAGCGTAGCTCCCGCCTTAGCCTTCGATGTTAGGTATTTTTTTTGTAACAGCACAGAAAATGATTATTTCCATTAGGTATTATTGTCTTTAACATTATGAAATGTACCTAAATGTAAATCATATACCAAATTAAATCAAACAAATTAGATTTTTCACGTGGTAATAAAAAAAATAACTAACACCAAAGGCTAATGCGGGAGCTTCGCTCCGCTACGCTCCCGCATTAGCCTTTGAACCTAACCATTCCGAGTCGTTTCCGCCTCTAACCGTCTTGCTCGCTCGCTTCGCTCGCTCGCCGAAAATTAAGCGATGTTCATTTCATTTAGGTATTTTGACCATTTGGTATTTCAAATGTTGGTGTATCAAACTTAGGTGTCATAGCTGTTGATATTTTAAACATTAGACATTTACTCCATTAGGTATTTTAAACTTAGGTAATTCGTAGGTAGGTGTTAGTTGCTTAGGTATTTAAAATCATTAGGTATTTAGATTTTAGGTATTTTGAATGTAGGTTATTTTACGTTAGGTTTATTAATTTTAGATATTTTGATACGTAACCGTTTGTCACACTAATAACATATTTTCTGTTTCTTCGTAATCTAGTTTTTTGAGCCAGCACTTAAGTTTCTTTTTACACTCAAATTTATTTAAATTATCTATACGAATATCTTTATTAATTTTATTATACAGGGTGGCCGGAACAATGACGTCCAAAAAAAAAATAAGGTTCCTCGTGTCGTGGGGTATCCGAATCAGAATCAGAATCAGAATAATTTATTTTATAACTGTGTCACATACAATTAGGTGGTAGTACATTTTATATTAAAGGTAGTTTCAACAGTTACCCGTTCCGGGCGTACAATATTGTTAGTAATATACTTAATGTAATTTGGTACTTAAAAGTTAAGCCTAATTTTAATACTTAATGGCTATTTACAATTAACTAGTTCTATAATATTCTTTTATGTTATAAAATGCTTTATCTAAAAGCCAGTTTTTGAGCCTTCGCTTAAATATATCCCCTTCCATAACCTTTAAATCAACTGGGAGATTGTTAAAAACACTAATAGCTATTACATAGGTACTCTTTTTACATCAAAGTCCCTATTCTCCTTAATAGCTAGAACAAAGACCGACCATTTATTTAAGGATTCTAAAGCTTTATGCAAACTAGTGAGAATATTCATTGGGTTTGAGTCATGTCATCACCTCCATGTATGTTCCACGATTTTTGATAGTTTTCGAGTTATGATTTTTTTTCTAATTTTTCGAAAATTTTCGACCTGGCCTACTTAAAAAAAAATAAAAAAAATTAGAAGACTTTTCGAGACTTTTTTTGCAACTGATTCTCTACGAGTTGTTCTTTTATCCATTTAAGTAAAATAATCAGCTTCGTAACTTTTTTGGAAGTCGTAAAAATGTTGGTGTAAAGAGAAAAATTTACGGTCAGTGAATTAGATTTATATTTTCAACTTTAAATTAAAAATCTAAACAGGTGATTAAATAGTTTCTAAGTGACTTTAAAAAATGCGCTAGGCTCTCAGCGTTCATAATCAATAAAAAAAAAGTAGTGCTTAACGGGCTACTTTGGCTAAAATTGGCCTTCAAAGACAGCGACGTGGAAAATTCTTAAAAATTATTCGTCTGACAAAAAAAAATTTTTTGCCGATTTTATCATTCTTAAGGTTAATTTGTTTGTTAACTAACCAAATTTAACTGCAGGAAAGCTAAGGTCTAAACATTTGGAGGTTATTTTTTTAGTTTTTGCGCGATCCGTTCTTGCGGATCATGAGATGTAAAAACATGGGCGCAACTTTTTCCTGCAATAACAATGAGCCGAGATGAGCCAAGAGGATAAGAAACCGAATTATTGCTATCTTTCTCACTCTTGGTGGCGAGGAGGGGAGCGCGCGACCGAAGCCAACGCAAAATAAGGTAAGGTACCACAGTCGTACTCACTTTGTGTTTACTGCTACTCGTGTCGCCATTTTGTTTTTACCACACTCGCTTTGCCCCCGGACCCCGCTGCTGCCTACTTGTTTGACTACTTTGCTCGTTTCTCGGACTCTGTTTTGCATTTTGATTTGGACTTTGTTTACTTGGAAGTGCAAGAGATGAGTTACACTTTAAGTGAATATGCAGAAACGCATTATTTTTATGGAGTGGCACGAGGAAACGCCCGTGAAGCAGCGCGACTGAATCGCGCACAGCTTCAACGTTGCGGTGGGCCGCAACCTGAGCGATATCCCGATCATCGTGTTTTTACTAACCTAACCTTTTTTTTTTTTGCGGTGGGAAAATGCGTTACGCATACGACCGCGCCATGGGGACGGCGCGGAAGTTATGTGGGACTCTCCTGCCCCGCAGCCTCCTTCCCTAATGGAAAGAGGGGGGGAGGCCTACCCACTATAAACCCTCCGGTTTTCCCTCTCTTGCCATTTATGGATGCCATGGGGGAGTGAAGAGACACCATGGCAAACCTAACCTAACCTAGGTTTGCCATGGCTGGAAGGCCGTCACCTCCTTCTGCGACGACGTAATATCGCAGAAGGAGGAGAGGGAGCGGGAACGCGAGAATGATCCCCTCGCGAACCCGCTCCGGCGCAGACGGACGGGAAGGAGGCGGCGACAATTTGCTGCCAACCTTCCCTAGTGGTGCTAGCCAGCGGGGGATGGGGATCCCCTGTCGGCCGTAACAGCCCACACGTCTAGGGGGGGGACCAAGTTTTCCCGACCTCCCCCTCTCTGGCGCGGGAGCCCCGGCGTAGGCTGGGGCGGCCAGCGGATGCCATGGTGTCTCTCCACTCTCCCATGGCATCCGCAAATGGCAAGAGAGGGAAAACCGGTGGGTTTTTAGTGGGTAGGCCTCCCCCCTCCTTCCATTAGGGAAGAAGGTTGCGGGGGAGGAGTCTCAGATAACTTCCGCCCCGTCCCCGCGGCGCTGTCGTCTGCGTAACGCATTTTCCCACAGTTGAAAAAAAAGGTTAGGTTTGCCATGGTGTCTCTTCACCTGCTCCCGTGGCGTTCACAATGGCAACGAGGGAATCCGTGTGGTTTTTAGTGGGTAGGCCCTTTGAGGAGAGCCCCACATACCCTCTGTTTCCCCGAACAGAGATGAATGCATAAGGCGCATTTTCTGCACAAAAAAAAAGGTTAGGTTAGGTTTGCCATGGTGTCCCCACGGCGCGGTCGCATGCGTAACGCATTTTCCCACAATTAAAAAAAAAGGTTAGGTTTGCCATGGTGTCTCTTCACTCCCCCATGGCATCCACAAATGGCAAGAGAGGGAAACCGTTGGGTTTTTAGTGGGTAGGCCTCCCCTCCTCCTTCCATTAGGGAAGGAGGTTGTGGAGAGGATTGTCTCAGATAACTTCCGCGCCGTCCCCGCGGCGCTGTCGTCTGCGTAACGCATTTTCCCACAGTTGAAAAAAAAGGTTAGGTTTGCCATGGTGTCTCTTCACCTGCTCCCGTGGCGTTCACAATGGCAACGAGGGAATCCGTGTGGTTTTTAGTGGGTAGGCCCTTTGAGGAGAGCCCCACATACCCTCTGTTTCCCCGAACAGAGATGAATGCATAAGGCGCATTTTCTGCACAAAAAAAAAGATTAGGTTAGGTTTGCCATGGTGTCTCTTCACTCCCCCATGGCATCCATAAATGGCAAGAGAGGGAAAACCGGAGGGTTTTTAGTGGGTAGGCCTCCCCCCCTCTTTCCATTAGAGAAGGAGGCTGCGGGGCAGGAGAGTCCCACATAACTTCCGCGCCGTCCCCATGGCGCGGTCGTATGCGTAACGCATTTTCCCACCGCAAAAAAAAAAAAAGGTTAGGTTAGATTAGTAAAAACACGATGATCGGGATATCGCTCAGGTTGCGGCCCACCGCGACGTTGATGCTGTGCGCGATACAGTCGCGCTGCTTCACGGGCGTTTCCTCGTGCCACTCCATAAAAATAATGCGTTTCTGCATATTCACTTAAAGTGTAACTCATCTCTTACACTTCCAAGTAAACAAAGTCCAAATCAAAATGCAAAGCAGAGTCCGAGAAACGAGCAAAGTAGTCAAACAAGTAGGCAGCAGCAGGGTCCGGGGGCAAAGCGAGTGTGGTAAAAACAAAATGGCGACACGAGTAGCAGTAAACATAAAGTGAGTACGACTGAGGTACCTTACCTTATTTTGCGTTGGCTTCGGTCGCGCGCTCCCCTCCCTCGCCACCAAGAGTGAGAAAGATAGCAATAATTCGGTCTCTTGTCCTCTCGGCTCATCTCGGCTCATTGTTATTGCAGGAAAAAGTTGCGCCCACGTTTTTACATCTCATGATCCGCAAGAACGGATCGCGCAAAAACTAAAAAAAAATAACCTCCAAATGTTTAGACCTTAGCTTTCCTGCAGTTAATTTTGGTTAGTTAACGAACAAATTAACTTTAAGAATGATAAAATTGCCAAAAAAAAATTTTTTGTCAGACGATTAATTTTTAAGAATTTTCCACCTCGCTGTCTTTGAAGGCCAATTTTAGCCAAAGTAGCCCATTAAGCTCTACTTTTTTTTATTGATTATGAACGCTGAGAGCCCAGCGCATTTTTTAAAGTCACTTAGAAACTATTTAATCACCTGTTTAGATTTTAAGTTGAAAATGTCTAATTCACGGACCGTAAATTTTTCTCTTTACACCAAAATTTTTACGATTTCCAAAAAAGTTACGAAGCTGATTATTTTATGCATAAAAGAACAACTCGTAGAAATTCAGTTGCAAAAAAAAGTCTCGAAAAGTCTTCTAATTTTTTTATTTTTTTTAAGTGGGCCGGTTGAATATTCTCGAAAAATTAGAAAAAAATTCATAACTATCAAAAATCGCGGAACATACATGGGGGTGATTCGCCCCTCACGACACGAGGGACCTAAACTTTTTTTTGGACGTCGATGTTCCGGCCACCCTGTATAATCTACGGCCTGTTGCGGTGAGCTGTCTTCATGCAAATGTCGTATTACAGCGTAAGGTTTCAAAAGTAGGTTTCCTTCTTCTTCTTGGAGGGGACGGTTGACGAGGGGTTAGCATGTCTTGCTGCGATGCCTGCATGTTATTCGTCTTTTACGTAAAAATGAAATTGAATGCAACTGATTTTACCATGTTTAGGTATCTGTGAAATTTAATAATAAGTTTATTTTTAAAACTGTTATGAATAGGTCGCACTCAAATATACGAGTATAACGTGGAATATTGGATTTTGTAGGTTATATGTATTTTAACTATACTATGGCAGTTTTTACATCAGAATAAAAACAATTTAGGCTGATTGTTTTGGTTGATGTTTGTGGTTGATAGTTTATGCCGTACAGTAAACGTTTTTAGTTGAGTATTCTTAGTTATTATTGTTACGAGCCGTAGGGATCGTTAGATAGATAACACGCCTTTAACGTAAAACTAATTTAATTGAACAAAAAAACCGGTCAAGAGCGTGTCGGACACGCCCAAGATAGGGTTCCGTAGCCATTACGAAAAAATCAAGTAATATTTTTCTAAGGATTTCGTATGTGTACGGAATCTTCCAAGTTAGGTATCGTCAATACTTTGAAAAAAGCTCGTATCTCAAAATCGTTAATCTGGCAAAGTGAACTTTATGACGCGCGTATCAAGGTTCAGTTTTGTTTACATGCTGATTTGAGATACGAGTTTTTCAAAGTAGTGACGGTATGTTTCTGTACGGTATGTTTCTGTCTGGTATTTCTGTCTGGTATGTTTTTAGCCGCTATAATTTTCCTTGTAAATTTAATATATATACTACCATTATGAATTTTTTAAAATTTTTCCACCCAACAGTTTAGATTTTAGAGGGGGGGGACGGTCGATTTTAATGAAATTTTTCACTTTAAAGTTGAATATTTCGCAAACTAATCACTGAATACAAAAATCATGTAAGCAACCCCGCAATGGTTTTAAAAGACCTATCCAACGATACCCCACACTATAGGGTTAGTCGAGAAAAATAAATCACCCCCACTTTACGTATATGGGAGGTACCCTAAAAAAAAATTTTTTTAGTTTTTTTTTTTAACCACTTTGTCGGCGTGACTAATATATATATTCATACCAAATTACAGTTTTCTAGTACTAACAGTCTCTGAGCTTAGCCGCGGACAGACAGACAGACGGACAGACATAAACTATAAGGGTTCCTAGTTGACTACGGAACCCTAAAAAGGAATCTCTTTCAACACTAAACTTATTGGCCTAAATCACTTAGTAATCACTTTGATCTCTCTTCGATGTTTATCTCTCGGTATCTCTTCAGAAACTGACTTTGTCGCAACGTCGTCTGCCTTATATAGGTTCAGTGAAACGGTCCACAAAGTTCGAGAACATTCCAGCTAGAACTCTCTGGCACATACGTCTAGAATATTCCGGAAACAGGATCATCTTCTTTCACGAGAACGCTATGCTATCTCGCTCGCACACTTTCTAGAATGTTCCGGAAACAAGATCGTCTGTCTCTGTCACACATATAGGCTATCCTTGTCACATACCTTCTAGAATGTTCCAGAGACAGTTGGACTGTAACTTGGTACTAATTTCATAAAAATGTTTTCGCGGGTTTCCCGTTGACCCATCTCCGTAACATTATTTTAAAGATTATTTCCCTGATATTAAGTAACTGAAAGTAAAAAGAAGAGTCTGAAGATGAGCTCTGGTTGAGTTCGAAACGCGTCAGTGTAGCTTGGTGGTGGTGATGGTTGGGTTTATGTGATTTGTGTGTGTTCGTACAGTGTGGAGGTGGAGGAACTGCATGAACACATTTCTTGCATAAACGTAACTATTGTAAGGTCGCGAGTGAGCAAAGTTGGCGTGGGCGTTAAAGGGGGGATGAAAATTTCATTGATTTTGCCGTATGATTCACCGTTTTCAAGATATTTGACAAAAACACCGAGGGGTGGGGTTGAGGGATTGAGGGGGGTGAGGGTGCGGGGAGGGAGTGTGGGGGAGGGGGTGTGGGGAATTAAAGGGGGTATGAAAATTTCATTGATTTTGCCGTAGGGTGCACCGTTTTCAAGATATTTGACAAAAACTCCGGGGGGGTGGGGATGAGGGGTGAGGGGGAAGGTGCGGGGGTTTTAGAAGTAAAACTTCTATAGGCACGCTTGACTTGGGACGAACGCGGGTGTGCGGGGGTGCTGTGTTGGGGGCGTGCGGGAGGGGGTGCGGGATTGCTGTGCGGGGGGAGCGGGTTGGAGGGTGCGGGGGGGTTGCGGGGGGGGGCGGGTATTTTTTTTATATCGAGGAACTAAGGAGAGTCATAATTGATGAAAAAGAAAATTGGATAAAAAAAAATAACCTGCCCAAATTACTAATTCCACGTGGACGGAGTCGCGGGCATATACATATGAAGGGACATCAATCCTATTTACTGTAAAAATATATTAAAAGTTTTTCGGGTGATGCTTAAATAAATAAATATAAAATACAAACACGGATATTTATTATACGTGTGTACGGATCTCTGGCCATGGTTATGCCATTAAACATATTCTATTGGTTATACCTATATCCATCGAAGACGAATATTGAGAGTCTGAAATACTTACATATTATTATATTTAAAACATGAAGATTGTACCTAAATATTTAGGTACTAGCTACTATTTTGAAAATCACTTTCACATTAAACTGAAACTCCGATGAAGGATACCTAAGAGATTAAGTGAACTTTTTATCTCCAAAACTTCTAAAGCTGAAGTTTAAAATCTCGCTTGTAGTTTCTCAAAAGCTATCGCTGATAAAGATTTCCCTCGTGCGGCTAGAATGCTCGTCGGTTCATCCATTATGGACGCTTATCTTAATATCCAGCCCTATTTGCAGCGTTACTACCCCTGCCCTCTTTCTTTGCAATCGGAAGCAATTAAATCTATCACGATGCATTCTTGCTTATTCTCGGAGAAGTACCTAATAAAAGTCTGCAAGGTTGCAAGAATAAAGTTTACTATTAGGAATTAACAAAAAGACAAATGACGGTACTTTAATTATATATAATACATAAATAGTACAAGTAGCAAGGTGTACTAAATTACATAGATCTATATTCTTCTATTACGAGTATTTGTATGTACATAACAAAATATTGATATGGGACGGTTATTATTTATTTTAAATAATGCTTTGTTGCAAGATTAATATAAATAAATGCGTGTTTATAAAATACCTAAACCTAATTCGGTTCATTTTAGCAATAGAAATTATTAAACAACGGTTTTTAATAATTTATTATTGGTACTTGTGATACCATATATGAATGATTGTCACTATTGTCACAGCATAACTTAATTATCAATTACTGTTATTTATTTCATTAAATTGTTCAACAGTTAAAATACGGGCCAAGTTTATTTAGCTATTTTTATTTTACTTTACATTTACAAAACCGAAACTTATAATATTATACGGGATCAATACTTACTGATCAATTATGAACCTTCTTAGAATCAAGAATATTATGTTATAAACTTACAGTGTTGGCGATTGTACCTACAAAACCGAAATTATATTTATTACTAGCTTTTGCCCGCGACTCCGTCCGCGTGGAGTTAGTAATTTGGGCAGCTTATTTTTTTTATCCAATTTGCTTTTTCATCAATTATGGCTCTCCTTAGTTCCTCAATATAAAAAAAAATTACCCCCCCCGCACCACCCCCCTCACCGAACACCCTCCCCCCACACACCCGCGTTCACATTCACCACCGTACCTACTCCCAAGTCACTACTTCTAAAAACTGTTCTATAAATTCTTAAAATAGACGTATCTTTCTTATTTGTGAACCGATTCAAATGAAACAAACACTAAATGTTAATCCAAGAAAATACCAACATATCAGTGAAAACCGCATCCTTCTAGGTTAAGCCGTTTCTGAGATTAGCGCGCACAAACGCACAGACAAACAGACAAACAGATAAACAGACAAACAGACAATAATTCTAAAAAACATTGTTTTGGGTTCTATTGCGCTAGTAAATAGCCCTAGTGACAGTTCTTCTCAAATATCTTCAATGTACAGACACCGACTTGTTACAGATTTATTATATGTATAGATAATACATAAATGACGACGGTATAGCCCAATGGTTAGAGAACATAACTATGAACCTTGAGGTTCCGGGTTCAATCCCTAGTCGAGGTAGATATTTGTATGGAAAAAACGAATTATTGCTGTCGAGTCTTGGACGTTTAATATGTATTTTTATGTAAATGTTTATCTATATAAGTATGTTTATCCGTTGCCTAACACCTATAGTGTATGTATGTATATACAAGTTCTGCCTTGTTTGGGACTAAGTCAATTCGGTATCAATTGTCCCGTGATATTTACGATACATTTAATATGGTTTTTACTGTCACTTTCAGGAAATTCTTTTAATTTAGGTAGGTGAAAGTATAACTCGAATATATTATTCGTAATGTTGATTTGCATATGATACACAAACATTTCTACGTCGACACCATCAATATGTAAATGGGGTCCCACTCGCACTGGACCAATTTTATTCCGTTGACAACAAATTTATTGTCCTACGAAGAACGATGCTCCGTTATTTATTGGATCGTTTCCTACCTATTAAAATTTTGCAGAGTTATTTGAGTATTTTATATATTGAATTCATCTGAAGCCTCAGGGGCCAATTACAGTTGTTTGTGTCTGTAAAATAATTATATTATGTCCTCGAATTTTTTTGTTTGTGCTAATTGACAAACCCAAATTGATGAGACAGTGGTTGATGCTGTTGAAACCATTAATAATTAGCAGCTTTTAATCCAAATACTCTTACTTTTGGTATTTACCCGTTCAAAACCACATTTCAATACGAAACGTTATGGTTGTGGAGACGATGAAGAAATAAATGTTGGCTAGGATATATGCAGACTGCCGCACAGGGAGTTCACTAATTGCTACAGAAAGTAAAAGTTTGGCTCCTGATAAACTAATTATTACTCGGAAGTTTACTTGCGTTGAAGTGTGAGTTAATGTTATAGAGTGAAAAAAAACCTTATGCTAAAAATCTCTTTTCTTACGAATATAGGTACAATACGGCATACAACATGACATTTTGTGATAGACCTACATAGTAAGATAAAATAAGTTTTTGCTAAAAAAAAACATTTTTAATGTAAGCTTATTTGGCTGACTGTAATTATCGTTGATTGTACTTGCATCGTCATTGAAATTACTTATCCGTACCAAGTTTGAAGTCGATGCCAAAAACCGTTGAAGAGTATTTTTGAAGATTCTGATTGGACCACCAGAATTTCACCCAGATTATTATATAGTCACGAAATTTACATACCAATATCAAACTTAGGCTTTCTATGTTTATATTAATAAACATAAGTATAGAATTCGTATAGCCCCTAACTTACAAAGTTAATTTAAACGATATTTCACCAACATTCAAGAAAAACATACATAGAAGTAAAGAAGTCATAAAGCCCTTAACTTACAAAGTTAAATTAAACGATATAACACCAACAATCAAGAAAAACATCGGCTTCTAATTAAGTTTTGAAGGTGTGAATTCTATTTCCTTATCTTATTTTGTTCAAAAGTTAGATAGAAGCCTCCGATACGCGAATACCGTTGCCTAGCAACAGAGACTGAAGGGATGGACCCTTCAGATTCACCACTCTATGTATGTATAGGTATAAAAACAAATTCAACCCGGACGAAACTAAGTCAATTATTATCTCGGTTCTCAGCATCACTGTGGGTATAAGGTGAATAATTAAGTAAATGACCTATTGTATGTTGTAGTGGACAGAATTGATAGGTATGGCAATTAAGTCATTGTTAAAATTTGGAACGTCAATTTGTTTATAGTGGTTACGTGTCCGTATAGGTCAATAGGTCATTTACATAAGTTTTTCACCTATAGAGAAGAATTATTAAGATTTTAAACGTAGGCCCAGAGTCAAATGGAAAAAAATAATCGGCAGACACATTTCATTCCACTATTTTATTACCATTATGCATTTAAATTATGGGTTTGAGTAATCAACCGCAACCATAATCAATCACGCATCACGCTTGATGGTAAACGAAGATGTGATATATGACGATGCCGAATAATTCCAACGGTTCAATGGGTAGGTAGATACAGCAATATTACATACAATCACTATATCTGAAAACTGTACTTGATAGATTTAAATTTCATATATTTTAGTTTTATAGTTTCCTCCTTTATTAAATACATTGTTGACTGAAACTTATTTGGAAAATGACGTTTCCTGGTAGATCTATTCACACCTCATTGTTATAATTAAGTATTCGCTGTTGTGGATATAGCAGGTGAGGCTTTATCACAGAAACCTCAGTAGGTAAATATTTTATCTTCCACTGGGGCGTGCTATCACCGGCTGTATCTTCCCGGGGGATATTAGATTTTCCGCCACCGACTATCGGTACCTAGGCGCTACACAACTATCTACTTTGTCTTCATTTGCTTTTTTGAGGGTAAACGCAAATTGGGTTAGCAACGCACTTCATCACGACCCTTCCACTTTATAGGTGTGTAAATATCCAGATAGAAATATATTGTACTCAAGGTACAAATTCAGCGGGCGGCATGCCTATCTTTCTCAATAATAAATGAAATACTTCTCTGACGATATATGTACGGAAACAACATTCTCATAGTGTCTGAGTTTGCAAGAGCATTGTTAAAACATACTCATACTTTTAAAGGAAAGAAATGGCTTTGCATTACATAAGGCATAATCAAATACCAAGTAACTTTTTCGTCCCACCCTTACATATCCATAGTAATGGTTTGCGAATTTGATCAATTTACATAAAGTTCTCTGAAAGTCGTGTCCAAGTTGGAGAAAGTATCTTTGTTATCGAGTTGAAGTTAAACATCAGCCGGTAGGTACCTGGAAGAATAATAAACAAAGGTTTAAATGAGTTGGAAGTCGGGAAGTCGTTGTCAAAGAACTTTCCTTGCCGAAGACGCACGTACTCAGTGATCTTCCGTCGCGAATTGCCGCTAACAATGCCTTTTGCAAAATAATTGAACAACGGTTTTTATTCACGTTGTGAAACAATATCTTAAAATTTTACGGGTCTCGCAGGGGAGTCCTTAGCGGAATAATATGCCGCGTGAAATTAATTCCTAATATTTTTACGATGCGTCGTAACGTTCCATGTCACAACGTGTTTACCGCGGTATCTATACGAACAGCGGCTGTTACAGGCCTCTCAAATTAGGGAGAATCGTACTCAACTAAATTAAGTGATTACTAAGAGTGCATAGCAGATTATGTATAACCTCCATAACTAACTATAGCCCGGAAGGTCGTTACTGGGAGAGTATCACGGGGACAGTGCCGGGTTAGGGACGTGACTAAAGCGACGTCGTTGCCTTCTAAAACGTTGGTAATTACACATCCCATACGTCCATTTGGTTTAAGGTTACTGTAGTTTGTATACAAAGAAATTAGATGGTTAGGTAGCTCCTAGCATCTTACAGTATTAAGTAAGAAAAGAAAATATTTAGGTAAGACACTGTTATTAGGAATTAGATTATATCTCTGACCAACAGTATAACAAGTTGTGTTTGAATTACGAAATCGTTAGGTATTTTGATTTGACGGATAGGTAATAGGATTAACATGAGCAAATTAATTTATTCCTGTCAGGGTATAATGAGATGCAAGCGGGCCGTCACAGTTCAGCGGCGGGGGTTTTTGACTTGCCGTAGAAGAATAATGTTTCGCAAATAAACAAGGTTTTTCTTTCTTTGTGAGAATTTGTAGCAGTGTTCTGGTGATTAGCTGCCTCACAAAACCACTGTTTAACATCACACTTACTTTAAGGTCAGGCCGTAGCCTAGCGGGTAATTTAAATTTTGCTTGTGGATGCAGAGCTATATTACCTAATGACATAAGTTGCATTTACGTTTAAAGAAGCAGGTCTTTTTTTAATTTTGAGTAAAGTTAACGAAACATGTAAAAGCTAAAGTTATATAAAACCTCTGAATATCGGACGTGCTGAGTTGAGTTTAGATGTGACTTGGTCTGCAGTGCAGTGGCGCCGCTATCTGCGAAGTATAATAATAGTAACACTGGAATCCATCCCTATCCCTAACCTGACTTGCGGGCACGGCGCCAAAGCGCCGCGGGAACGGCATAATTCCATTCCGAACCGAAAAATTGATGGTTTCAAGACAAAAAATGTTGTGTCAGTACCTAATATTATAAATTTACCGTGCAGTTCATAGTTTAAAAATAAGACGGACCCGTTTTTTCCTGTGGGTGTGGTGACTAAAGGAGCGCTCTCTGTTTCCAACTACAATCTCCGGACCCAGATACCAGCACTGCGATGTGAAAGGCAAGAGGA
Organism: Archips xylosteana; assembly: GCA_947563465.1. Taxonomy (NCBI): domain Eukaryota; kingdom Metazoa; phylum Arthropoda; class Insecta; order Lepidoptera; family Tortricidae; genus Archips; species Archips xylosteana. Next base: position 13,744,163 of record OX387352.1, on the reverse strand, counting down.
ACCACTATACACTACTTATTTCCCCAAGAAAGTCGTAAGGAAAGTTCGCTGCTAATCCTCAATCGGTGACTACGCCATCTCCGCCACAAGAGTACCGACTTAGAATATTGTGGTGATCGTCACTAAAACTTTAAGAGCCTAAAAATCATAAATCCAGTCTATGTATCTACCCACTGCCACAGACGCTGAGAGTGGGACGTAAGTACCCGCATTAAAATGTAATAAAAATATCGTGCAGATAGCTCGAGTGCCAAGTGCGAGGCGGACTCGCGCACGCACGGTTCTGAAATAATTTAAGAGTTATAATGAAACATTTGTCACGTGCAAAAATAAAAACATAAACGTTAGAGATGGAAATCAGTGAATTTGTGGTAGGTACTTGTATTTCAAACTAAATACAAACTGAAATATAGATGCACAGAAAAAACCCCAGAAAAAGACCAATGCTGGGAATCGAACCCAGGTCCTCAGCGTTCCGTGCTGCGTGCTTACCCCTACACCATCACCTGGGTTCGATTCCCAGCATTGGTCTTTTTTCTGGGGTTTTTTCTGTGCATCTATATTTCAGTTTGTATTTAGTTTGAAATATATGGTTTCATGGGATGACCGTAAAAGTAATAAAAAATGAAGTTGAAAAATAAATAAAAAAGATACTTCATATCTGACTTGTTTAAAGTTGCACAGTAGCGCCATCTCTTGGTCCAGGTGAGCGGTTAGCTCCGAAGGAGTGTTAAAGTCTCTCGGTAGAGGGCATAACATAGATAAGCGCTTTATCACTGCATAAAGTGATTATAACAGACTGAAATGTACGATGTATGGGAAAGATTCGTCGCTAACCTCTAGACCAGTGATGGTGTAGGGGTAAGCACGCAGCACGGAACGCTGAGGACCTGGGTTCGATTCCCAGCATTGGTCTTTTTTCTGGGGTTTTTTCTGTGCATCTATATTTCAGTTTGTATTTAGTTTGAAATATATGGTTTCATGGGATGACCGTAAAAGTAATAAAAAATGAAGTTGAAAAATAAATAAAAAAAGATACTTCATATCTGACTCGTAGGTACTTGTGTTTGTTAAATACACATTTGAAAGGTTGTACTTATCTTTGCGTGGACTAGAATATCTAAAGTTATTTCTTTTACAGCGTCAAGAAATCTCTACTCATTCCTGAGTAAATAGTGGTGACAAACAACCACCAGCTAGGCAGCCAGTCTGCAAGCTACACGAACAACGAAGTGATCCTCAACAATTCCCGTGTGACTCGTGTGAGGCACGAAACCCAAAAAAGGTTTTCGATAATGTGGACTTGAGTAATGTGAATTTCCATGAAAACCGTTGCCGAACATAAATAATCTATGACTTTGGGCACGAAAATACATCACGCATGACAAAGGAATAAACGAAAACCGTAACACATAATAATTTACATAAAAGTGCTAATTTATTATCCAAACCGTAACAATACTCACCGCAGTGCGTGGCAACTTTTTATGCTGAAAGTGCAAACGAGAGCTTTAATACATTGTCGCCGCAGACCGTAACCCGAACAGCAACTTTGTATTATATTTTTGACTAATGTTTGCAACCGCAGCGTTGCCCCACATGCGCTACATTCGTTCCTGCTTATTGTTCACTCCCCTTTTGCTATTTAAGCAAGATATATCCACTTGAGAGGAGAGATAAACTTTTTAATCCTACTATCCCACTAATATTATAAACGTGAAAGTTTCTATGGATGGATGTGTGGATATTTGTTACTCGTGTACGCTAAAATGGTTTGATGTCTGATGAAATCTAGTACACAGCTTATAACCTGGATTAAGTTATAGGATATTTTTATCTAGAAATTTCAATAGTTTCCGCGGGATAGCGATAAACGAATTCTTCGCAGGCGGAGTCGTGCAACAGCTAGTTTATTGCTAAGCAGTTAGTTTTAAAGTGTTTTTGATTGTGGTATACGCTGTTTCTGTTTGTATTATACCTATCGAAATATGAGTACCTAGTACTTTTTCTATTTTTTTTTTATCAAAATCGAAATCAATGGCCTCTTGTTAAATACAGACGTCTTCCTCAAGCTTTCAAAAAGATCCGCATTCAAATTACAAAGGAAATGGTTAGCTTCTCCCTAACAATCCAATCATAGCTTTTTGACTAAGAAAAGTACCTACATCAGTACAAATTAAAAACGCGATTGGTTCTGGTGTTATTTTGTGGAGGTCCATATCAACGAAGTACTATATTTTACCTTGCTATTTCACTACCAAATTTATGCTTTAGTAGCGGAGAGGCACGTTAAAAATATGCATCATCATCATTCCAGCCTGTATACGTCCCACTGTAGGGCACAAGCCTCCTCTCAGAATGAAAGAGCTTCGACCGTAATTCCCACGCGAGCCCAGTGCGGAACGAGAACTTCATACACTCTCATTTAATTTCCTAACAGGTGTGTAAAGATTTCTTGACGATGTTTTCACGGTGATTTGTAAAGCTTATGGCAAATTTCGCACATAAACTTCAAAAAACTTAGAGATGCGAGCCCTGACTCGAGCCCTCGCCCTATGCTTGATGTAAAAATAAAAATTTTCCATATAAAAATATTGTAGATCATTATTGCGTCGTAGACATCAAATTAAGCGCATTGAAAATCTTTGTCGCAAAAATACGGAGTAAGTAGATAGATAAATGAAATAAAGTTTCCTAAAATATTGTCCGCTCTATTATACGTAGGTATGTACGTAGCAGATGAGACAGGGTCGTTTAATCTCAGCGCCCTGCTCTAGTAGTTCTGTTAGTCGCAAGGGCGCCGGTCTCAACCCTCGGAGCGCCGTTACTGCTTAATGAGATGCCAAGTTAAGCAACGCACCGTGGGAGGCGTTCGTAAGCACGCACTATTTACACTGACTCGGTAGTTGGGATGCCAGGGCTGTTAAATGATAACACGCTCACCGGCTCTCTGCGAAACCAACTCTGTTGTTCATGAACAGTTATGTTTTTTTTTATCAGAATTAGAGTTAGCTAAAAGCGTTACTTTCCTTTCGTAGTGAATGTCGTTACAGTTCCAAAACAATCACAGTGAAAATTAAATCCCGTAATTGTCACACCGCACTGACGTTGTTTTTTCGTAGGGGTTGAATGTTTTCTTTTATCGATTATCTAAATGTCAATGGTATAGTAGGTGCTTAGAGTTATATGTCACTGACAATTAGTCAAAGACAATCACTAGGTACAGTGGAGAAAAAATATGGCCTGCCACCCTACGGTTGAAGTTCATTTGCACGTCATGATACAACGAGGTCGATTTTTCCTTGCAATAATAATTATGATGACAGTGACTAATGACTTCACTCAGTTAGAAAAGCCAACCTTAGCGATATTTAGATCTCACAGAAACTTTTGTCAAAACTGGTAGACCACTTTCTTGGTCGTCATACACGTCGACTTGAGAACCTCCTTCTTTTGTTTTCGTCGGTTGAAAAGAAGAAAAAAGTCGATAAATAAAAGTCTCAGGTGTTCGTTAGTTAACTGTTTGTCATATTTTTTCCACAATAATTAGAATAAACTTTATACAACTCTACATACCTATCTCATATTGAGATTGAGCACAGATTAAAAAGGCGAAAAATCAATTGCATTGTTGCATAATATCCAAGACAATAATATAAACATCGATATCAAGCCGGTCGATTAAAAACATTCAACCACTACGAAAAAGCAACGACGTGCGGCGAAATAACGGGGTTTAGTGAAAAATAATCGTGACTTCGTCACGCTGGCCACTCACATAGCGACATTTTGGGAAATGTTAGATGTCACAAAATCACAATTTGCGAATCAGTTCAATCGTACGGTTGTCCGAGAACTCGGACTGATATGCAAGGACAATAACATAATCAACGGCCTATACTTACTATATATATGAGATGAGACTAAGGATGCGTTAGTTATTTGGATACCAATACGCTATCGTCGCCTGAGTGACAGAGACACCTAAAAAAACGAAGGAAAGACCTACGTTAGTTTGTAACGTTGCTTCTCCTTCGCATGTCACGGTGATACATTTAGACGGCGGGTCACTGTGATTTTTTTTTAGTGACGTTATTTTTCACTCACCTCCAATCAGATACCAAAACGTGATTTCCTTGATAATCCGAGATATAAGCCTTCACGATGAGGAAAGTAGGTCAATCATAAAAATAACACTTCAAACTAGCATTCCGTATGAAACTCATCTCGTTAATAAAACAAATAGTTCGCGTAATGGTCGTAGGTACATGAAGCCGTCTGGAGATATGTCGCGCGCGGGCGTGGGAGGAATGGCGGTACTTCATCAAGTAGGTTCGCGGACTCAATGAGGCCTTTGAAATCTTTGAAAGCTTTCTCAAATAACGGCCGTAATCACTGAATGGCGTTACGTTATATCGGAGAACGATTGCCGCACACCCGCCACGTCGCTTGCGATTACAATAAAATGTCGACGGGAGATAAATATCTACCTTTATCTGAGCTCGTGTTTAGCCGCTTGAGCCCCTGTTTATTTACTTTTAACCGGTGCGACGCAATCCGCGTTTTTATTTAATTTCATACGAATAAAGCTTTACTTATTGCGATAAAAAATGATGGCGGTTTTATTAGATATTATCCGTTACGAACTTTTTGAACGACATAAATATTATTATTAAACATGAAGAGTATTAATAAATCTGGAATCTGGAACAGCTACTGTGGGCTATTCTATTCTTTATTATTAATCCCAGCCAATATGGGTGCACACACACACACACACACACACACACACACACACACACACACACACACACACACACACACACACACACACACACACACACACACAGCACACGCACGCGGCTTGGGCTGCAGTTCCCGCGTTGACCGCGTATAATGTTTCTATTGTATGCACTTTTTGCGTTTTTCACGATATTTTTATTAGAAACGATAGTTCGAGTGTTCAGTTACTACAATGGTGCCTCTAATAATCAGACAAAAGTTTTTTTTTATTTAAACCATTTGTAAGGAGTTCTGCAAAAAATTCTTAGTTTTTCAAGTAATTTTCAATACCTCTACATGACATTACTCACTCGACCAGCCATCTTCATCTCGAAACCCATAAATTTACATGCCACAGGACGAAATATTTGAAGGCAGGAAATGAGCAAACGTAAAAATAAAATTTGGAGATATCTCGACACGACAGTAATTTACACGTGAAATGGGACGACGACATTTTCCCGACATGCCGCCTGGCTGAAGGTGCAAATTGTTCTTTAAAAATGTTGTTTAACGTTGTGCACTTTCCCCGACATAATTATTACGCCGTCAAAAAATAGTGACGCAAGGGTATCTATGTAAAACTGTTTCAGAACATACCAAACCATACGTTCGTTTCGACTGTATACAATGAAGAAGCATGAGTACATAATTTTATTAAAGGTATAGGTAAATACATTAAATCGGGCGTAGGGAGATACGGACCGTAATCAAAAGATAGATATCAAATCCTCAACATTAAAATTCCATCGAACCAGGTAACAATAAGTAGATTAGTTATTGGCTTTCCCATAATTTAATTGGAACTGTGTGTTCCGCAGGTATTGCTTTAGTACTAACATTAAAAAAAGTTTTGTGTTTAAGCTCACGTTTTGAAAGCAAAGGCAATAAGAATTGAAATAAAAACTGAAATCGAAAAAGTTACCCAGCTTCAGCCAAGTTCTCTTGAGTAGCAATACTGTAATAAAGAAAAAAAATACTTTCATAAAACAAAAAACTGTAACACATAAAATAAAGAAGATTGCTTCCGGCTTTATTTTGGTTGTCCTGCCGTATCCAGTCCAGTATTTTAAACATGTCTTCCGAAGCTTCTGTTGGAAGTTTCGGAGAATTATTGTTCCCTCGGTACACATTACAATAGATTTTGGATCGCTCTCTCACGAGTAACGAATCCAAGAGACATTGTTGTGTAACTAAATTTTTGGATAAAAAACAAAATTAAATGATCTTGGTTATAAATGCTACACTAAACATACATGCCACATGGTATCATACCTAAATATGAAATTATTTCAATCTCATTGTCACAAATGTTATAACATATTCTTTCGTGACAAAACCTCTAAAGCAGTGGGTATGAAATGTGGAAAAAGGCTATAGTTTGAATACTGTGAATAACAAAATAGGACACTTTATCCGTGACAATAGGCTAGTTTCCTAAAAAAATCTAATTAGTTCGTCATTTAAATTATCAAAAAATATTGGACACGTATTTTTTCTTTTGTCAATTGAACAAAAAATGACGGAGATATTGTATGTTGAAGTTCCGCGTGACGTCACGATTCGCTACACTTTTTAGCGAACCGTGACGTCACGAGCCCCCACTCCCGAACTTTGTCGCGCTTTATCTTTGTCGTTTTTTGTTCAATTGACAAAAGAAAAAAAAAGTGTTCAATATTTTTTGATAATTTAAATGTCGGACTAATTGTAATAGTGTTTTTTTTACCCAGGACACTACCCTATTGCAGCCCTCCGCGTGAAAGCGATAAACGGATTCTCCTCAAACAAAATCGTGGGTAACAGCTAGTTCATAGCAAAAAACGTTAACTGGGCTTGGCTTTTCTGTCACTATCACCGGAAAACCATAAAATCAAGCACCTCAGTTGTACCTGAGTACATTTATCTCTCTCAACTATAACTAAATAGGTATCCGTCTCCATTCATAAATAATATTAAATTATGGAAATCACAATAATAACATGCTTTAATATTTACTGTAGAGTTAGTACTACTGCAGAAGGATTGAATAAACGAACGCTAGAGTAGTCATGTAACGACTGAGCACTACCCGCTCGCCCCGCAGGTTTGTTTGAGCGCCAAGAGCCGACCATAGTCCCAGTAATGACACCTTTACGGTTACCATTCACTTTCTGAAAAACTCTACTAATGCAAACAGTGGTCCTATGTGTAATCAAATCTAAGCAAAGTTAAGGCGGTCTTAAAGCCAATTCAACGTAGTGAACATTTCAAGACTTTATTTTTGTCACTCATATCTACTAACATAGTTAGGTACTTAGATAATGACAAAAGAATATTAAATAGGTGCATTTTATTTGGGATCTTCCATTTCGTTGTATACATAAATATAATATGGAATCTACACCTACTACCTAACAATTTCCCCTTATTTCCATAAGATATTTAGCGTACCAAAGCTTAATAAAATGATTAACTAAACCGATAATAACCTAATCCGCTTTCCCAATTTGTCGGGTTTCAAACAAATTGTTGTAGCGGATAAATTGATTCGATAATTTTGTTACAATATAGCTTTTAAATCAAATGAATAGGGCTTTAAGTACAATCCAATACTGTGTTCCGCAAACTAATTATTTTCTTTCGGTTGATTGAAAATTTAATACCGTTGTTGAAGGCGAAGCGATTACTACGATTGGGACAAACGTGTAGGTAAGTTTTATGACAACGTTTGCTAATTATAATCGGTAATAATGTTCCATACATGTACTTTTTACTAAGAAAAATCCTTCAGTGAGATAACGAATTTGGAAAAAAATACAGGAAAATTCTTTCTATTTGGCTGATTTATGGTATCTGATTTGTAATACATAGGAGGAGACAGCGCGGCGTCTCACGAGAATAGAGCTGCGGGCTTCGAACAAGAAACTTACAAATATTCCCTTTTCTAACTCTCTCGGAATATTTCTGTAAACTTAAGTGTTCTACAAAAACTGGGTCGCGTGCCCGAGGCGTTGATGCGATTCATGTCTATTTAAATTCCAAATGCGGCGCGCAAGTGCAACCAAGGTATGTGTTCGCACTGCACCCCGTATGCATTCGATGTAGGTCAGTCTCGGTCCACACAGCACAGGCCGGGCGCCGGGCCCGGCCGCTCGACACTTACGACGTCGATGAGCTGGCTGAGCTTGAGTTTGATGCAGACGCGGAGGACGTCGGTGGTGTTGACGACGGGCCGCACCAGCTTGTTGTAGTTGGATAGCAGGTCGTCGTACAGCCGCTTGGCGTCGGGGTTGCCGGCGGAGGCGGCGCGGGCGAGGCAGCAGGCCGCCAGCCACCACACGAGCGCGGCCATCAGCTCTCGGGCTCGGCCATCGTTACGTAAGGCGGGAGCGTCGGCGGGCAGCCCGGGCGCGGCGCGGCGCGGCACTGCCGCCGCCCGCCCCCGCGCCCGCCCGCCCCTCCAACCCCGCCAAAGAATCATCGCGCGACGCGACACTCTTTTGTATATTAGCTCGTAGCTGGTGTTCGGTTTAATTACGACCCAAGAAAAACGAAACGGCTCATTAGGATTAACAAAACTGATTCCGTTAATTATTCTCAAGAATTCATCTGTACCGTTGAGAATGGTTTTTGTTTATTCCGTGAACACAAACAAGAGCGATGCGGTGAAAACCGGTAACGGCCCCTTCGAGCCAAAGTACTTCGGGTTACCCGATCCTCAAATTACAAAACTTTGAATCAGAAAGGTAATCCAATCGCTGTTTCTTAATATCGGGTGTTAATTATTTCTCATCCCGATTGAATTTTAATTAGTTGGCTTTGAACAAAATTAAAGAGGATGAGGGTTTTTTTTGCATGAAGACATATACTGCACAAGGTAATCGTTTTTATTTAATAATATTAAACTATCCTTCAGGGTCTTACCATACCACGGCTGTAACGAGTAAAAACTCACCACTACTATTCACCACGTGTCATGCGCTCTCGTTGTAAGTCATCCAGCTATTTGTGAGTGTGTGTATGGTTCCGAGGCTAGTAATACTTAAATAGTGGACAATACAAAAAGTTTCGGTAACCTTCTTGTATGCATAACTCCTTGTGTCCGTGAAATTGCCAGCTATAGTAGTAAATTAAATATTTTAGGCTATATTACTCCATATTCCTCTCTGACTGCTCTGTTTGTTGGCTATTCCAGGACGCTAGGACAAGATTTATCCAACGCAAATTCATTACAATTTATCGTTCTTAAAAATCTGAATCACTACATAGTATAAAACAAAGTTGCTTCCCGTCTGTCTGTCCCTATGTATGCTTAGATCTTTAAAACTACGCAACGGATTTTGATGCGATTTTTTTTAATAGGTAGAGTGATTTAAGAGAAAGGTTTATATGTATAGTACTAGCTTTTGCCCGCGACTTCGTCCGCGTAGAATTCCAATTTGTGGTAAAGCTTCTTCATCTCTTTCATTGTATAAAACAAAAATCCGGCACCGGCAACATCCATCATTATTATCATTTCATCATGAGTATCAGTTAGTGAATATTATAAATCCCGTTTATTCCCTATCCCGCGGGAATTTCAACAAATTTGTCCTTATTCTTTGCAAAATTACACTTATTTTTATCCCGCGGGTATTTTGCATTTTCCCCGAGAAAAGTAGCCTATGTCCTTAAAGCTTTCTACCGATAAAAGAACTTTTAAAATCAGCCGCGTAGTTGAGTTCACTTATTTTTTTCCCGTGAGAATTTTGATTTTTCACGGAGAAAATAGTCTATGTAAGTAAGGGTTAGTGTAGCTACTCACTAATAGGTGAAAGAAATTTTCAAATCAGCCCTGAAGTGAAATTCACTTCTTAATATCCCAGGGGAATTTTGCATTTTACCGAATAAATAGTAGGTAGCCTATACCAATAAAGGATAGTGAAGCTTTCTATTGGTGATTTTTTTTTAAACTCAGCCCCGAAGTTAATTTTACTATTTTCTATACCGCGGGAATTTTGCATTTATCCGGAAAAAAGCATCCTATGTTAACCAAGGACAGTGCATCTTTTCTATTGGTGTAAGACATTTTAAAATGAGCTCCGAAGTTGAATTTTCTTTTTTCTATCCCTTGGGAATTTTGCATTTCCCCGGAAAAAAGTAGCCTATGTCAATAAAGGATAGTGTAACTTTTTACTGGTAAGTTTTTTTTTTTAATCGGCTCGGAAGTTTCAGAGATTATCTATCCCACAGGAATTTCCAAAAATCCTGCAATAAGTTTTTTTGTTGTTATGGTCATTTTCGTTAATACTGTATTTGAAAAGATTAGTAATTGTAGTTACGGAGATATGGTCCAGTTGATTTGAGTACCTACATATATAAATCCTGATTTAACTTTATCCCGTGGAAATTTTCAAAATTCTTTATATTCGCTTTATATTCTAATAGTCTAATTGCATGCCCAATTTGTACAGTTTAGTAATCTTCGTTATGGGCATAGGGTCACTCTTGATGAAATATATAAATCCCGATTATTCCTTATCCCGTGGAAATTCCGGAAAATCCTTTCTTATCGGATGCCTACGTCATACAAAGAACACACCCTCCACGTTTTAGGTCTCTACATACAGCGGTTTAGGCTGTGCGTTAATCCGGCAGTCAGTCATTTAGGACTTCAGGACAAAGCATTTTATATGTATTTGCATTGCACCAAGCTTTTATGCGAGTTCAACAATGATATTTGAATACTCAATTCGATTTTATTCGAAAAAGGTTGAACTCGCATAAAAGCTTCATCATCATCATCATTTCGCCGTAGGACGTCCACTGCTGGACATAGGCCTCCCTCATTGACGTCCAATCATTACGGTTGGAAGCGACTTGCATCCACCCTGAACCTGCGGCCTTCACCAAAACGTCCGTCCATCTCGTTGGTGGACGTCCCACGCTGCGCTTGTAAAAGCAAAAGCTTGGTGAAATGCAAATACTTAATACATATAATTAGCTATTATCAGAGATCAGATCAAGACGTGGTTGACAAACGTAGACAAAAATGGTTTGCAATATTTGAAGTTTCGTTTCGTTTACAATGTGTCAAAATAAAATGTAATTTAAATCAAAAGCACTAAGGAGTATTGATATCAACTTCGAAGCAAATCACCCCCAAAATAACTTTCTACTACTTTTTGACCCCGTCAAGGGATGAATTTCAATAAAATACGAAACACGTCTTCCATCAATTTTGTTAAAGAAAGTTTATGCAAAATTTGAAGTAGATTGGACCAAGGAATCACGATGTCTCATACAAACTTTGCCCCCCTTTTTTACCCCCTTAGAAGTAGAACTACGGAAAATCCTTTCTTATCGGATGCCTACGTCATACAAAGAACACACCCTCCAAGTTTCAGGTCTCTACGATCAGCGGTTTAGGCTGTGCGTTGATCCGTCAGTCAGGACAAAGGATTTTATATGTATAGATAATACATGCATAATTGCACCCGTGCAAAGCCAGGGCGGTTCGCTAGTGTAAAATAAAGAGAAATATTAAAACCTAAACATTAGGCATTTAATAGGTCATTAATTTATGTTTAACGTGCCAAGAACACTTAATTAAATGAATGATTTTCAATATCTTGACAGGAACAAACGCAGCGAAACCCGTAGTTGTATTACGGCACAGATTGCGGCGAATAATATAAAAATGAAATTTAATTTGTGTTACTCGCGAAGATTTTCCCTCAAAAATGTTAAATTCACAAAGAGCGAGCGTGACGGCAGATTACGGCGCGTTATGATAAACGCCGGTTCTGCGGCGCAAATGACGAGATCCCGCCTCGCCTCCAGGTGCAAGCCCTCCAACGCCAAATTGCCGCGTCACTATGACAAGTCTCAAATGAGACGAAATTTTCAATTCCCTTCCACCCCACTAGACGTGCTCACAAAATGGAATACATATAATGACATCTACCCTTAAAAGACAATACGTAATACGTTCCGTTACACTTTCCGTCTAAATTGGGTTCGCGGTGAAACCTTTTTATTCGTATTCGCACATAATATTTATCATTCCAACCGGGCTTAGAGGCCTTCACACGAGTTTTTACAGTGGCTTAACCTGCCGTGTCGTAAACCGTCTGCGGCGCGCGCGGCGCGTTAACATGCAAATGTTCCAATATCGGCCAGCGCCGCGGCGTAGCCAGCGCTACGGCCGCGCGGCTACGGGCTACGAGTTCGCTATGCCGCGTGCCCCACTGGCGATAACACGCTTTACCAATAGTCCTACACCAACAAAAATACAATGAACAGCCTTTCACTATTTGGGACATCAAGGAAATTATAACTAACTGAATCGAAAGCTTTAATTATCGCAATGCATTTCAATCAATATGAAATAGAAATATAGACTATTTTTCCGCTTTTGATCATAACTTAAACTGACACCAAACAGTAGGTACCTACGGGTTTTATGCTTTGTTATCTCTGTACTTACCGACGGCGTTATTTAAGATTCCCCTCGCGTCCACATGACAGCAGCTCAACAACATGGATCCAAATAATATGATTTACCTACTTACATGACTGCTGAGTCGGTTTTGAAACAGGATTAACGATACCAGCTCGTTGTTCATTTTCGAAGAGAATAATAAAATAATGCTTTATCAGTTAATTTTGCGACCTTTTTCCTGTTCCGAAATAAAATATTTATATTGTGAAACAGATGGACGGTTCTGCAACCTGAGTAAATCTTTGAAGCTAAATTGAACGTTTTGTCCAGTCACGAAGTCACAGTCTATCTGCATTTTTGTAACGAATAAGTTTTTTGTAAATACCTATTTTCACCTTTTGTCTTGCAAGGAATGGTACACATAAAAAAACGATGCAGGAATTAAAAGGTGTATGTACAGTCAAGGGCAAAAATATGTATACACTTTAGTACCTTGTCTATTTTCGTCATATTTGAACTGCCATATATGAACTGTCACAGTGGTTAAAGTGACAAGGTACTAAAGTGTATACATATTTTTGCCCTTGACTGTACTATTTCTCATTCCAAAGCATACCTATTAGTTCATTGAAACACTTCAAAGGATATTAGAGCGCATTGGCATTAGGAAGTGTAGATAGATTTCCATTAGATCCTCGCGTGTAACTTGAAATGTCCATTATAATCTTGAGTCGTTGCGGAAAAAAGGGTCGTCACTCTGCGGGGACCCTCGGTTTAGAATCTCCCAGGCATAAATCAAAATTACAAGGGAAACATCTCAGAGCTCTTTATGCCTCTTAGTTACGTATGTACTGGAGAGGACAATGGTTTTAGTCAGTCAGTGCCCTAAAGAAACATTGAGCTTGGACGTTATAATGGAAGGGATTTCGTCAAAGACTTGCTTTTGCTGACGTGTCACCCTTGCGATAACTTATTTCTTTGGTTATTCTTAGCCTCATTCAGCTTTTTGTTATAAACTCTCACTTCATCTTCATTTATTTTTATTAAGAATGAAAAGTACCGTCCTTTGCTGATCTTTAAAGATAACGTTGGACAATTAATTGAACGCGTGGTCCCCGTGGACGCTCGCTCGTTTTTCTCATTTCGATTAAGAGGCTGACAACACCTAATTTGTTGAAATTGATGTCATTTAAACAGTTTTTTAAGAAAAACTGTTTGTTCTAGCACATCAAAAAAATTATATGTTAATATTCATCATATTTCAAAGACCGTGGACGAACTCGATACATAATTGGACGAAATCGGCTCGATAGAAAATAATTGCAAAGATAGGTCTTAAAATCATCATTAAACGGTTCTATGTCTTTATTTTTTTGGCGTATGCGTCTGCAATTAAAAACATGAAGTCAACATATTCATACCTAAACCGCTAACGAGTCATATTTTACAAATAATCCACAGTTTTTTTTTAATTCAATATTTGCCCGATAAATTTCAATATACCCGGCTGCCCAGTAATAGCGGCATCTCGTTTACTCCGATACAAATAGACAGTGTGCGCCGACGTTGGTGTTGACAGCGTCTTAACGAAAAGTTCGAAGTGGGAAAGTACGGATCGTTAGATTAATTAGTAGTAGGTATTAATTATTAGAAATGTGTTATGCGTTTAATTTTTGAATTTTGTACCTAAGTTCAAAATTGATTAGTTACTAAAATTTGGGATGTTTTGTAATCGTTGTGCTAAACGAGACAAATTAGAGGCTAAATTTTAAAAATGTGAGGGTTAAAGGCTGCCGCGGGTTCCTGCGCAACTCATTTCACTAATCTGGATGCGGCTTTGGCGGAGAATTTCGTGGCTATTTTACAAAATAAACTGGGGGCTTCATTGTGCGGAGCAATGCACGCTGCGCCGCCGCCGTCCGAGCACTCGGTCGCTTTTTATTCCCCCATTAACTTTTCTTGAAGGCTCACAGCAGAATAGAAACCTCAGCAAACAAATAACTGTTATTTTTACTTTTCAGTGCTGCAGTCGAGTAAAAAGCTGACAGGCGAGGCGTGATAAGCCTTTGTGCCTTTAATATTCGTCTTAATATTACGGACTCAGACTGCCAGTGATGCCACAGCACGTTTCTTATTTGCTTGTGTTTATGCCTACTTATTACTCGCTCGTCTAAATTAGTTTCCTTCATGCCACAGCTGCTTCGTATTCACAGTTATTACCAGAAAAAAGAGTCAATCGGATAGACCAAGTAATTTTTTCATTTATCTACATTTTAAATAATATTAGCATTATTACTATACTTTTTTTAATTTGGAAAATTTTATGTGATTTCTGCTCGGAATCACAAGCATTTTTCAATCCTAATAGGTGAAAAAAAGTGTCCTAAAACTTCTACATAATTTTAGATTCTTCCATTTAGTTACAGTCATATAAAGCCTATGAAAAAGGTAACACAACGAAAAAAAACTTGAAACACATTTGTTCTCCTAGTAGAATCTAAATAGCTCATGATTCTGAGCAGAAATCACATAAAATTTCCCAAATTAAAAAAAGTCAAAATATATAACAAAATAAATATTATGGTTGAGATCCTCGCAATACTCAATGTACCTACTTAGACTATTGTAGACAATAATTATTCCTACAACGCAGCTGGAAACCGGTCAAGTTTATAATAATTAACCAACATTGTTCTACATTGATATTGAATATTCATAGCGCCACAGGTCAGAAGCAACATGTAATAAATCAAACAAACGATCCGAAATGGAATAACTTAATATTAATCATCTTATTCAACTAAATGTCGCTTGTTCTTGTTGCTAAGAAATATTAGACACGATTGAATTACCTAATTATTTTTCTTACTATTTTTTTTATTACTATGGGATTAAAAAGCGCTAATTGGGTACATCAAATTTTTACGATAATATAATCCGAATTTTACATAAGAAATAATGATATGCGCGAGTTAGGAACTCCAAAACTCCTAATTAAACTCCCTCTGATATTGCAAGCGTATGTTTTCGCAGTAGGTATAGTGTAGTAAAGAGGGCGGAGGTTGTTTCCCGGACTTACTACGCCGATATTCCGCCAGATTCGATTATTATCTACCGGGACGCGTGATTGAGTCGCAAGCCAATTTTATACAGCCATCCTCGCCGCAAAGTCGAACGATAATGGCAACGGTAAATCAAATTTTCTTGTGATTGTTGCAAACGTAGAAAATATGTAAGTAGTTGAAATAAATCTGGCTTGGCGTTTGAAGTAGGACCATGCTAAACTTATGCAAAACTTCTGAAATACCAGTTTGGTAAACTTCAAGTTCGAGCATGTACAGAAAGACTGCGAATGATAGTTATAAACGGCCTCTCGGCAAGTTGCTAATCGCTTCATTTACTCCGCTTAATGATATTCACACTACGTTAATGACCCTAATGCTACGCTGTTAACTGTTCGATCGACTCAGACGGTAGCTTTTACTAGTTACCTTACAATAATTACGTTTCCACTTATCTCTTTGAAAATTTAATAGGGTTTTGGTTATGAAATTAGATTTCGGTTCCAATTTAAATTAACTAGGTAGTTATTTAAAAAATATGTACATGTTTTAATCATAACACAATGATAATCCAATTTTTTATTTAAATTACCTAACTGTTACATTTCACGGCTTTACAAACTTTTAATTTACTGATTATATGTCGTACAGGCAACTTGAAATGAAACCAATTAGTAGTAGTAGAACTATTTTCTCGTTACTGTAATCTGATTCGCCGCCATATATCATGTGGAATCCTTTGTTTATCTCCAGCTCAGCCGCCATCGCCAAGAGGACGGAATAAGCGCTGACTGGATTTCCCGCTATCATGCTACGTCGACGTTTCAGCGTTTGCTTGCACAAATGTGGTTATAACTACGGTAGGTTTTTATAGACATTACGTACTTACATTCAATAAATCTACACGTTGTAAATTAATATTATAAGCGAATACGGATATACAGGGTTAATCGTTAAGTGTGCACAGGCGATTATTCCGTAACTATTAGAGATATCAAAAACTTTAAACTGATATTGAAAGTACGTTACCTAATGATTAAAATGACATCAATAAATTGTTATAAATAAAACGAGAAACATTCAAAATGTTGACATTAAACACCCCCATACATTTAGTACTAGATTAGTAAGAAAGGTTTTAGTTTCCTTATTTGAAAATTACTGATGTTTAGGAAACTGTTATTAACCTAACAAAGTAATAGAACTATCTTTTAAGTGGATGAAATCAATATTATTTATTTATTAGTAAGTACGCACGTACTAACGATACCAGTTTAAAGTTTTTTGATATCTGTAATAGGTACGGAATAATCGCTTGTGCGCACTTAATGATTACACCCCGTATAATGATCATTTTCTAACACAAAACTAGCAACGTATTTATTTACCAGCAGACCGGATTATATACCAAACCAAAGCCACTTTGGTAACGTGAACCAAAACTCATCGCTAATGGAAATGGAAAAGTTTCAGCCGATTTGTAAGCCGAATATAAATTATAACTTGAGAGGTTATTTACATGTGTGAAGGTTACCTACATCATTCATCTTATGGTAAAAGTTCCTGCCACTGACAGGCAGTAGTTTTACCTAAATTTTCATGAAAGATCGTTTGGTATCATCATAGAATAAGATGTGTTGTAAAACAAGTAGCTGAGGATCAGGCTGGTTCAACTTCCACCATAAAATTTGCGGAAACAAATAAAGTGTAATCTCGTCTTCACGACAGCAGCATACAGTTTTATATTAAACGTTAAATAAGGCGCCGGAAGAAGCGTTGGTTTTATTTCCTTCGAATTACGTCTTAATAGCCATAGCGGCCGTTATTGCTGAATATCTTTTTAGCAAATTATTCAATTTCTCTCGGTTACGAAATTTTTTTCTACACCCGATTCCGGACCTTCCCGCTGGGTTTATTGTTTGAATTCAAATGACTACTGTGACTGCCTATTTCATGAGGAAATTGGGATTTGAGGAAAATTGATTTAAATTAGGCGTCGGTAAATCAAAAACAATCGTGGAAGTTTTATTCAACGTAAATAATGAAAGGATCCTCAGGAGGTACGCACTTAGTGGCATGGAAGTAGGGATTTCCAAGCTCATTACCATAATAAATATCATTGTTCCTTACTCGTTCTCTTTCCATCCGTTTTTCTCGGGGACCCGATGCCTGCTCGTATTTTACATTCCATCTTTTTCACCTCTCGCACAACGTTGTGTTTGTTCAACATCGCGTCGCTATTGTTTTAGTTTGTAAAGTTTTTCCGAGCCGTAGCAATATTCACAATGTTGTGAGTGGTTTGAAAGCAATATTTCCTCAAATATATGCAAATTAGTTGTTAGAATGCTTCCGGCGGTGCGGTGGCAGTAGCAGCTAGTGGCTGGAGTTGATTTGCGCCGGCAGCCAACTAAGTTGCCGACATTCCGCCCTGCCTGACCATATCCTCTTGGTGAAACATTCAACATGAATACCCGCTCTTTAATTGTGTGTTCAAGTAGCGAACAGACGGCCGTAAGATAACTGAAAATCAATTAAATTACCACATCACTACAAGCCTAAAGTGCATCAAATTGCTATTGACATACTTGCTTATTTAAAATTATCGATTCTATTTTACATTTAACTGACCCGGGATTTACACCTATCTCACCCGATGGAAAGTTCAGATGATGCCAAAGGTGTATCTCACCAGTTTAGTAACAGCCTATTTATTGACTTTATCCTTGAATAGCCCTAGGTCGTATCTATCTGGAAGTACAGGCGATGGGAGCGACTTCCTCAAATGTACGCATTATGCCACAAAATACAGCGCTATATATGTATAAAATACCTGCATTAAAGCTGTATCGATCTTTAGCTGGTGCAAAGGTTTTAATTCTGTTAAATAATAACACATGTTAACAGCTGAGCCGTATTTAGCGCCAGCCACCGCGCTCGCGAGAAAGTTTCTAGAAAGCCGCGAAACTTTCCTACGGCTGGTAGGTACATGTTTAAAATTCTTCCTAATTTCTACTAAGGATTGCTTTTAACGAGGAAACTTGTTAGACGTAAAGACGTATTTTGTAAACATTCATAAAATCTTTTTCATATTCCCTTGAAAGAATTCCCTCGCCTTTCCGTTTCGCCCTTACAGAAAAGTCCATCGATAAATAATTTAAAAGCGGAAAAGTCGCACAAGAATTTTAATTTCACTGAAGTTCCATTTAGGTTTCGTCAGAGTTTTTCACGCTCCGCGACGTTTTTCTATTTTTGTTTCAATTACTTTTCTAGGAGAGTTTTTTAATAGTAAAGTTGTGTTTAATTTCCTTAAGTGACTAACTTGAATGCTTTCATAAAAAGCGCAAATCGGAATAATTGTATCTGAATTCCTTTCAAAATAAAAGTCTACTAAGTAAATAAAAAAAGCTTAGTGGAAAATTTATTATATTAAATTAAGATAAGTTAATCAAAAATTATACAGAAATGATTAGGTACAATTATGACTGCTAAAAAAACAAAATGGTTAATGCAAAAAACTTGCGAATGTGGCAGCCGTTCACAGGGCACCACTCTCAAATTGACAAAAACGAGTGAAGAGCCCTTGAGATCTGTCCTGCGAGATTGCGTTCAGTTTATTGCTGTTACTTTACTACGAGTTCTCATTACTAACTCAATTATGGCTCAACATTAAGTATTCAATGGCTTTATTCGATTAGAGTTCGACGATAAACCATTCTTTCGGTTTTATGGAGATAAAACGTCATGTTACTATAATAAATGCTTCATACTTTACAGGTTTCACGTTGCAATTACAATAACACATTTAAGCATCTTCTTTCGTTAAATGACTCGAACAATAAAACAAAAGACGACAAATAAAGCATATTATTTACGTCACGATAAAAAAGAAATATTGCCGGGGTTGTGAATTTAACGAAATGAAATGAGTTTGAAGGAAATCCGTTTTAGAAGTGAGAGATGGCTGCGTCATCGTTCAGTTGCGCCGTCATGGTCTTTGTGGTTGCTCAGGGCGCGTACCAGTGGAACACGAACATAAACTTATTTCACTCTGTGTCGAGAAAGATAATATAAATGTATTTATCCCAAAACGTTATGTAGCTGTTTATATTAGATTATCTACTTGAAAAACATCGCTTTTTTGATAAAAAACTATAGACTGGTTATAAGGAAATCTATTAGGACTATAACTAAAAAATCTGTGAGAAGTTACAAGACTTTTGTATAAAATAAAACTATATTTGACAAATTCAAATGTCAAAGAAGTGAAGACGAACGAATGATTAATTCACAAAAGCTTGACCAACGTTTGAACGTGGTACAACGTGGTAACCAAGTAAATTCAAATTTCACTAAAGTATAAAAGTTGTCTAAAAACTAGGTATTCTGATTGAACGCGCCTGATCCAATGTTTCACACGTTGTTAGATTTACTGTGTCGAATATTTTTCTTTCTAAAAGGCATAAAGCTCAGGTGCTCGTTATTTTAAGTTGTAAAGTTTGCTGGTCTATATTTCCTTATTTAGGAAAGTAGGCGAAATAGCTATACGTCAATTTAGTATCATGTTAGGGGACTTTTTGTTTCCCTTAGCTGTGAAAAGAAAGTAACTTTCTCGTTTTCCTTGTTGCTCCGTGCGTCGCTACTTTGTTTTCATGAATGAAGGATCAATGTGTCATCTCTCAAACGTTTTGCGTTTTGCCAACCAACCGGCGTTGTGTGTTTAGCATCAATTTCAGCAATCGTTGTAACTTGAAGTTCAAACCACTTAATCTAACAGTTTTAGTCATTGTTATCGTATGTAAGTACCAAATCCCCAACGCTTTGAATCCTATGCACGTCTTATGTAGTTCAGATATCGTTTGATCGAAATAAAAACTACTTAATGTAATAAGTGCAGAAATGACTTCAGTCTGGAAAGTTTTTACGTCGGAACCAAAAAATTTGGCGAATTTTAGCGTTTTAGAGACAGACGGTATTCTTTTCGAACAGAAGATCGAATAGTTTCGCCGAGACAGCAGTTACCAAATTACTGCAAATGCAAAAGCTAATAGGTACTTAATAAAAAAATTGTAAAAGTTTTAAAAAAATAACATAATTATTCTTATAAACCCTTGATATAATATATTATTCATACGACTTTGTAGTTGCATGGCTCCATTACGCGCCGTTTGATGTCCCGGGAAACCGTGCCGGCGTTTTTTGCATCCATTGATCTGTCAGCAGCCCGCCGGATGACATGCCTATTTCAAGCTAGTGTTACTGCGCCGGCTTTTTGCACATTTTGTTGAGTTACAGTCCAACAAAGAATTTTTTATACAAAAGTATGTTTCTAAAAATGTTTCAGCATTTTTGCGATTCAGCTACGCACAATGTTGGGAAATGTCTGATTGTGTAGCAACCATTTTACTTAGGTAACATGTGGAGAATAAGTATTTCGTACAGAATACGCATTATACATTTATTCGTAAGCTCTTATGATATAAAGAAGAAGATTTAATGTTCAAGTAAACATTGTGCTAGGATAGGATTTATGAAGACCTATTACCATCTTTAAATTAATTTAACTCACTTTTTGCTATATATTATGTATTTTAACTTATTATTTATTAGCCTACTAAGTTTATCAGCACCAGATGTAACATTTTGATTGTCGTTGTACTAAAGCAAGCTGTGAATTCTACAATCTAAATAAAAATATTGTGTCACAGTTTATACGCACACAATAAAAAGTTAAGTGCCATATTTATTACGTTTTTATTTCTTTTGGATCCAGCGCAATTTTATGCGCATCTAAATGCCTCATTACTAATAACCGCCCTCAAACAAAAATTGGCAACACTTACGAAGTGGGGATATTGTTTTCACCCAACTGCGTTGCGCGGTTGAAAGCTTTGTTTTTTAAGCTACGTTAGGTTACATTTGTGAAACGAAACTATCTTTGGGCGTGAATGTGATTTAAGCGCCAGAACAAAGCACTCGGAGTGGCCGGCGGGTGCGTCCCGGGCCCACGACCGGCTTCACAAGATTAGATTAAGCAATAAATAACATTTATTTTATATTCAAACTGTGCCAAGTTAAGATACGTGCCCGTTTTCGTAAAATTAACTACTTACGTTCTTTGAATAATCAAATCACTATATGAAAATAGGATCTATATCTGAATTCCTAACGTTTTTTAACCTATTTTTGTATTCCCTAATGTTTTTTGTCCTAATGATCATTTGTCCTAACACTCATATGCCCTATCTTTAGTTTTCCTAACATCGTATGGATGATTTTTTTCCCCGTAATGTTTAATTTCCTAACGTCACTTGCCATATTGATTATTCATCCTAACGTTATGTGTCATAATAGTCATGTATCATAATTATCAGTAAGCCTAATGATCGTTAATCCTAATGATTCTATTTCCTAACTTTGTATGGCCTATTGTAGTTTGTCCTATATTTGTACTACCTATCATTATTTGTCCTCATGATTATTTTCCCTAATTGTGATTAACCTACTATTCTGCCTAACCTAAAACCTAACCTAACCTAACCTAATCGCCAGCGTGTCGACGTCACCCCGCTTCGCGGGGTGCCTATTTCCGCTCTAAGGGACAGAAGATAACCCTAACCTAACCTACTAATAGTACTACAGGAGTAAGGAACATTTAGTTCTTTTCCTGCGGGGGGCTTCGCCCCCCGAGCCCCCCACTCCCCCCTTTCGTTTAACTCTGTACACTAGTTGGTAGTGAGCCCGCCGCCTACGAAGCTGGAGGTTCCGGGTTCAAATCCCGATAAGTAGTTATGGCAAATATATTAGGGATACTGATATTTATAGTATACATATTTCGGACAAATGAGTTTTAGGGCAATCATTACATTATGGAAAATGATTGTTATGGCAATTGATCGTTAGGGCTAATGCCCATTAGGACAAAACAGTTCGGGCAAGTGATTTTAGGACAAACGATGTTAGGTATCGCGAGGACTATGCAAAATAACATTAGGAATATTAATAATTATGGTAAAAATGATTCGGACAAATGAGTTTTAGGGCAATCATTACATTATGGAAAATGATTGTTATGGCAATTGATCGTTAGGGCTAATGCCCATTAGGACAAAATAGTTCGGGCAAGTGATTTTAGGACAAACGACGTTAGGGATCGCGAGGGAGACCCATGAAAATAGCACCTATTTCAAAATGACACAGAATGAACTTCTGAGTTTTTTTTTTTTATGGCTGAACTTTCTTTCAAACAAACCCTAGACATTAGTTTTGTTTTCAAAGTCCCAATAAAAATGCTGAATCTAGAAAGAACACTTACCAAATTTAAAGAAAGTAAGTGCATTACAAATAATGAAATAGTCGAATGGGATTCGATTCTAAAAATATTATGTTCTCAATTTAACAATTCCATTTAGTCTGGCAGTCGCGCCATATGGGGGCAGCAATTTTACTCTAGTCGAAGTATTACGTTTTAAATAGAACAGGAGTGGTTGCCTTCAGTCGGTAGCATTTTGCGATAAGTCTACGCGGATAGTAACATTTTTAGCAGCCAGCGCAAACGTAGTTAAACGATCGTGTGTCGAGCTGAGCTGTGCATTGGCCACATTACATGCCACGCTATACGACTTAATAGTCATAAAGAGGAAAGTTGATTCCAGTGCTATTTTTAATGTTCTTTCAGTTTTAGATTTAGCGGTCAGTCGTGCTTCCGTCGATTGCTTATTCATCTGGGGCCCGATGCCAGTGCATCGCGTAGCTATTCTCAGCCTGTAGGTAATTGAAGTTGATAACTTAAAAACACGGACTCCTTATAAGTAGCGTTTGAACTAAGTGAAATAGTGACTCAAAAGCAAGCAGTGAGAAGAGTTGTATTCGGTTTGTCAAGTATGTAGGTAGAGTAGGTACCTATAGACGCTACAATATAAAACGAACGGCAGTGTGTAGGTACACACACATATTTAGAATAAGGATTTAATTTAATTAACATACTAGCTTTTACCCGCGACTTCGCCCGCGTGGAATTAGTAATTTGGGCAGCTTATTTTTTTTATCCAATTTGCTTTTTCATCAATTATGGCTCTCCTTAGTTCCTTGATATAAAAAAAATTACCACCCCCGCACCCCCCCCCCCCAGACCCCCGCACCCCCGCGTTCACATTTACCACCGTACTCCCAAGTCAAGCGTGCCTATACGTATACATAGAAGTTTTACTTCAAAAACCCCCGATTTTGAAACATTCTTCCGCTCCGCTCCGCTCCTATTGGTGTTAGCGTGATGATACGTTAGGTGACTAGGAAAGTTTTGAGATACAAAAAATGTTTGCCTTTACTTAGAACTAATTTTTTTATTACAACTTTTCAAAATATTCTCCATTAGTCTCTATACAACGATTCATTCGTCTAAACCAAGATTTGAAGCACTGGCGATATTCTTCCTTAGCGAAGGTCCTCAACCGCTGCTATAAATGCATTCCGAGCGTCCTCAGGGCTTTCGAAATGATAGCCACGGAGTCTAAGTTTCACTTTCGGGAAGAGAAAGAAGTCACACGGGGCTAGATCGGGGCTATAAGGCGGGTGACTCATTTGTTGAATTTCTGTGCTCTTCAAAAACTCTTGAGTCAATTTGGCTTTGTGCGGTGATGCATTGTCGTGATGCAAAAAAGTCCCCGCAAACCTGTTTTTGGACGTTTTTGACGTAACGCGTCAAACACAGTTGGCAAACACACTTCAGCGTACCATTGAGTATTAATAATTTTTTGACTTTCTAAAGAAATTGTTGCCAAATGACCACTTGCACTAAAAAATATTGGGATCATTTTTTTTCCCACACTGCGTCCTCGTTTGACTTTCCGCGGAGGTTCTTCGTCCGGAAACACCCAAACCATCGACTGCCGCTTAGTTAGTGGGTCATGTTGATAGATCCAACTCTCGTCTCCAGTAATAATATTAAATACGTTGCGGCCCTCTCCATTTTCAAATTTTTCATGCAGATCCCGGCACCAGGTCACGCGAGCGTGTTTTTGTTCAGCGGTCAAAGCATGAGGAACCCATTGTGAACAAAGCTACCTTACTTGTAGATGATCGTGTAAAATTTTATTAATTATCGGCGATGAAATCTTTAGGGTTTCTTCTATCTCCTTGTTAAGTAGTTTTCGGGTCGTCGTGCAAAATTTTCTTTACCGCTTCGATGTTTTCGTTAGTTACAGAAGTAGCAGGACGGCCACTTCTGTCGTCATCTTTCAGGGAAAGTTTCCCCTGTTTAAATTGTGCAAACCATCTAAAAATTGTTGCACGGGATGGTGCAAGTTCTCCAAATGCAGATAAAAGTCTATTTCGGCACTCAGTTTCACTCAAACCAACTTTAAAATCGTATAACATCATTGCACGAAAATGTTCGCGTTCAAACTCCAATATTGAGAGAAAAAAACTAGCGAAACGCAATAAACAAATGAACTTGATAGATATACAAGACCAGCCAACCTCCGGCACTTAACCAATCAATCCTATTTCAAGATACCTAAGAGCATAAATCAATATGGCAAAAGAGTGTGGTCAAATTACTTGCCACATATCCTAAACAGCTTCCCTAACAATACCATAAATTGTATACTTAATAAGCCAACACAGCAGACTAAGAGTATCGTAAAAAAGTATCTATTAACAAATATTAACTAATTATAATAAGTTAATGTAGTGTTAATGAAAGTAAGTTGTTAGTATAATATAATCTTATAATTTAAAAGATTGTACTAATATTATTAATAATTAATTTGTATTTTTATGAAAGTTTTAAACAGTTTAAATTTAAATTTTTTTTTTTACATAACATTTTTATTTTTTAATATTTCGTAGATTGGTTTACGGCATTCGAATTTCAAATAAATGATGGTTTCAAAAAGGTATGATTTAAGTAGGTTATTTTTTTGAAATTGCTGTATCTCAGAACTTTCCTAGTCGCCCACGTATATGTATGTATAGCCCATGTCCTTTCTCAGGCTCTAGACTATCTGTGTACCAAATTTCATTTAAATCGGTTCAGTAGTTTTAGCGTGAAAGCGAGACAGACAGACAGAGTTACTTTCGCATTTATAATATTAATATATAATAATATTATATAATAATATAATATATAATATTATAGTTAATAGTTAACATATGTATTTGTTTTTACTTAGTTAGGTACACTGTTATGAACTATTGTCATTTACTACTGGTCTCAGCAGTACAAGCACAGAGTCTAGTGTAGAAGCCGCCGAAAAATCATGAAAATGATAATATTTTTATATTTAAATAAATATAGTAAATAATAATAAATAATAAATATCACGGGACAATTCACACCAATTGACCTAGTCCCAAAGTAAGCTTAGCAAAGCTTGTGTTATGGGTACTAGGCAACGGATAAACATACTTATATAGATAGATACATACTTAAATACATATTAAACACCCAAGACCCGAGAACAAACATTCGTATTTTTCATACAAATATCTGCCCCGACACGGGAATCGAACCCGGGACCTCAAGCTTCATAGTCAGGTTCTCTAACCACTAGGCCATCAGGTCGTCAAAACATACATATAAAATATACATTTATGACACGGGCTTGTCGGCAGACGCAGCTTAGGCAATCATAGTATATCTAAGCAAAGTGATCTGTGTTTATCGTTATCTCACTAATATGTAAAAACGCGAAAGTTGTATGTATAAAACAAATAAAAAATTGATCACTAACTTTTCAGTGAAGAAAGGTGGCGTTAAACTACACATTCTAGTGAATCAATTTAGCGATACAACTTAAAGTCCTCACTCCGCACTGCAATCGCATGGGAATACTTCCTTTTATCGCGAAACGCCGAATGCCAGCAATGGGATAAAGCAGCTTTATTAAACCCCATCCGACACAAAACATTTTGTTTCGATCTTCTGAATAAAATATTGTTTGAGTGGACTAACCAATTGGCCAGGGTAAAATTAAATATAAGATTTTTAAGCGAAAACGAATTCATCATACGATAGCTATTTGGCTTTGTGGTTATATTTTAGATACAAAGGATGAACAAAGGGAAGCAAAATCAACGAAACAATCGCGGATCCGTTTCAAAGGGAGCGGATGAATGAATTGTAAAACGTATCAAAGGTTTTATACATTTTGAGGCACCCTATCACGGAATGTCTCTTGAATTCATTTATCTACTTTTAGCTATTGGAATTTTACATTGGCAGTCACATCCTTTACGACTCGGTATGCGAGATCAGCATACGGAAAAGGTCTTTGTTTCTCTCAAATACGAAGACCCCTTAAATAGAGTTACTAACTGGGCTTATTAGTTTCAGTCCGTAGTTGTTATATCTAGAAGTATGATGAGCGGTTTTTGTGAAGGAAAAAACGCAACAAATTTTAAAGAACAAAACACATTTCCACAAATCGCCAAGAGCTTTTTTTCGAAATATGGCCGTAAAGTCTTGAATATTCGTCTTCCGAATTTAATGAATTTTGAATAAATCTTACTAATCCCACTCCTAATAATATTACCAATGTGAAAGATTGATTGTTTTGATGTTTCAATGTTTGTTACTCCATGACGCAAAAACAGCTTACTGGACTCGTTGTAGCACACAGATAGTTTCTAACCTGAATTAACACATAAGATACTTTTACCCCGGAAAAAGGCGTTGAGTTCGACAGCAATAAGGCAAACGTAGTCACTGGCAACAGCTAGATGAAATTAATCGTTTAAGTGTTGCCCAAATAAAGGTTTTTTTTTACATATCTATATAGAGTACGGAAAAGTATTAAAATATTGGTCGAATTCTTCAAATTGTAATAACTAACTACTTTAAGATTCTTGTAGGACTCTTATGAGAAAATACTATATCTGTTGCAGTTAATAAGTGAAAAAAAAGATTGAGAAAGACTGTAATTTCTTTATAATCTCTTCGATACTGTGATTTATGACTAGCCATTACTTTCTACAATATTCAGTTTGCCATTATTTTTGGAACAAGTCTACGAATTTTCCCAAGTCCAAAAAGCTCAATTATTGATGTTATATCTAACTTATAACAAAACACTGCTTTAGTCAGTATATTGTCGTGGCAAGGCAGAGGTGAGACTTGAGCAGTCAAACATACAAATCATTGCATTCAGACTACGTAATTTATAAACGTAATATTGAAGATCATAAATTAGGTTTCTAAATCTGAGCGGCTTTTTGCGCTTAACAGCCTGTCTTCCTCTCCTATTCGCAACCCTTGGGTAAAACCTATTCGTTCCCACGTCAGACCTCATTTAATCTTAGATCTTTCATCTCATTTAAAGGTCGTGCACCCAAGATAAAGCTGCAGTGTTGTAGCGTCTTGTTTTATGCCCCGAGATACACCAGTTTCTTTCGAACTTTAAGAACTCAGCGAGACTTTAAACCCTTTTAAATCATTAGGTAAGCGATGTCCGTGACATGACTAAACTTAAGTCGTAAATTTAACGAAATTGCAGCTAGATGCAGTAAGATATTATATTAATAGTTACTGTGCTGGGTTTAACAGGGGGGTTATATTAATCGAAATTAAAAAGTAATTTAAAATTTTATAAATTCCAAACAATAAATTTCTTAATAATCTATTTAGCTGAGACGTTAACTACGAGTGGAGCCCTTGCTTTCAACACCGCCAATAGTGATAATAACAGAATCTTTACTCTGCATAATGTATTGGAAATTATGCGTAAGAACTAATTTTCTCAAACACGCAATGAAATATTAATATTAAATACTTATGTTCCTTATAACAGCCCGCAAAGTATCACGTTGGTGCGGCTAGACAAGAGGTCAATAATGGAATTTCATACAACATTGCTAGTTTAGGCCGGCAAAGTGATCTTTTAAGGGTTCCGTAGCCAAATGGCAAAAAACAGAACCCTTATGGATTCGTCATGTCTGTCTGTCTGCCTGTCCGTCCGTATGTCACAGCCACTTTTTTCCGAAACTATAAGAACTTTGCTGTTGAAACTTGGTAAGTATCTACTTACTAACAGATACTTACCAAGTACCTATCGCATAACATCTGCCAAGAGAAATATTTCTCTATTGTAGCTTAAATTAGCTAAAATAGAGAAATATTTCTCTAGGCAGATGTTATGCCGGAATACATCTGTATTCTGTGAACCACATTAAGATTTTCACACAAAAATAGAAAAAAAAAACAATATATTTTGGGGGTTTCCCATACTTAGAACTGAAACTCAAAAATTTTTTTCCATCAAACCCATATGTGTGGGGGGGTATCTATGGATAGGTCTTCAAAAATGATATTGAGGTTTTTAATATCATTTTTTTTCTAAACTGAATAGTTTGCGCGAGAGACACTTCCAAAGTCGTAAAATGTGTCCAACCCACCCTGTAACTTCTTAAATAAGAGAATGATAAAACTAAAAAAAATATATGAAATGTACACTTCCACCGAAAATTGGTTTGAACGAGATCTAGTAGTAGTTTTTTTAATACGTCATAAATCGTAAACCGCAATTTTTTTATAGATAATGGTACGGAACCCTTCGTGCGCGAGTCCGACTCGCACTTGACCAGTTTTTTCAAATTTCCATTCCACACGGAGTGACACGTTATCATGGCGTTCAGCCATTAAAAAAACTATAAACAATATTTGCTTTTTGGTTCATTATGACATTCTGCCACTACGCTTATTAAAAATAAATATTCATGAATTATTTCTGTTTCCTATTAAGTCCAAGTTGGAAATCAAATGACACAAATAGTAATAAATTTGTTAGTTATATTTTTTTTATCTAGTTAAAAAAAAAATACAAAAATATTTATTCGTTTCCACACTAATTGATACAACAATTACGTCCAGCCCCTCCCGGTAAGTATAACAATACTTGAGTTGGGAGGGACAAGTTTACTTATAATTAAGAAATTAAATCTTTGACTTTTTTGGAGTTTTTTTATTTTATTTATTTCATTGTAGGTATGTTTGAGAAAAGCTCTATACAAGCCTCTGACGCGAACAGGGATTGTCGGCCTCGTATATCTAGAGGCCTCGTTAACACTCGGCCATCTATACTACTCAGCCGGCAGTCCCCTATTTCGCGGCCTCATCAGTAATGTAACTGTTAAACAATAGTATTAAGAGGAACATATTTTATTAGTTATTTCATTAATCATTCTCTACTTTTTGGGGCAAAGATAAATGTCGAGTAGACATTTTGGCTTGAAATGTTTTATTTCACATACTTTAATTCCCACGTCAAGCTTAGGACTGGATTTCATTGAAGGCATCGGAGTTTATGCAAATTTGGACAGGGAACGACGACGGCGAATCGCGATACGAGTGTAATGCGTTATTATGTTATTATAGTGAGTACGAATATATTCTGAAACGTGCCATCCACTCGATTACAAAGCGAATGGTTTTCAAACGAGAAGTGTACTCGTCGTTACAAGACGTTAAAATTGACCAAAGAATTGAAATTTATTCATCCGGGATTTTAAAATGAAGCGATTTTTTAAAGTTAAGTCTTGATATAGATATCATGCTTATCGTTATCTTTACGTTAAATTGCTAGAACTAGTAAGCGTTGACAGATCTACCAAAAGTATTCCACGAGCCAGCCTACTATCCCCGTTCTTCCTCTACGGGACAGATTTATTCTAAAAGTTCTTTCATTAGGGGTTTTCCTTTGTCACGTTAGTCACGCGAAGCTCGCGCTCAGATTACGTGTGTATTAACCGAGATCTTGTTATAATGCATTGCTGTGCATCGATGTTCTACTTACTTGAGGCATTTAAAAACAATGAATGCTTAGAATATGTAAGAAGGTAATTTTATTTAATGTGTGCCGTACGTGAGCGGAAATTTGGAGCAGCGCTGAATTTTCAAAGGATGGTCGCGCTGGGTCTTGGTAGGTACCGACGCCGAGCAAAAGTTTGCGAGGGACGACACGTGCTGGGCCCAGACTCGACAACTTTCGAATGTGATTTGCTTAAAAAGATTGTTAAAGTCCGCTTTAAGAAAAACACCTCTTACACAGTTTTTGTTACTTTTGGAAGTAAATAGGCAACGATTGTCTGCTTTAATTCATAGTATAACGTTAGGTAGCGAAAGTTGTCACTGTTATTGCGAATCTAGTCGTCAGAATATACTAGTCAAACAGTACTAGGTACTTTAGGGTAAAACGTCCGATAACATAAACACCCTAAACCAATATTAGTTCGGTGTCACCCGCAGCGGACCACGCAACTATTCTAGCACTATCGCCTGCTCGCTCGGGCTCCTTACTGGAATAACACGCAATTTCGATATCCTATATTTTTATGTGCTCTCTTTTATTTATAGGTAATTTGGTAAACTTGACTGGACTGTTTTGTTTTTATAACTTTGACTTAAGGTTAATTAGTAATAGTATACTTTCTGTTATATAAGCCCATTTGCTGAGATTGCTTTTAGTGATTAGTGTGCTGGTTACCTTGTTTGGAAGTTTCTTTATGTATTTTTTATGTTGTTTTGTTGATTACCTACCGCGTGAGCTGCAATGAACCTTAATGAAGTAATGGCATTATGAGCTTTTGTATTGTATGCAATAGGAAATTCACCTATCAAAATATTTTACTCAATAACAAATATTGCACACTTTAGATGAACCGTAAAGGGTAAGAGGGCTTCAGTAAAAAGCTACAAAAATCCATTGGAAAGTAAAGTATGTATGTCGTTTCTTCACAATGCCAATGTACAATCAGGGCGTCAACATTTATAAGATGATAGACGAGCGGTCATTGCTGCTAATACTAAAACTTTTAACTTATTATCCGCTAGTGGTCTGCGGTAATTTCCAATAATAATAAATATCACGGGACAATTCACACCAATTGACCTAGTCCCACAGTAAGCTAGGTAAAGCTTGTGTTATGGGTACTAGGCAACGGATAAACATACTTATATAGATAGATACATACTTAAATACATATTAAACACCCAAGACCCGAGAACAAACATTCGTATTTTTCATACAAATATCTGCCCCGACACGGGAATCGAACCCGGGACCTCAAGCTTCATAGTCAGGTTCTCTAACCACTAGGCCATCAGGTCGTCATACGATATTATTCAATACGCTCGTGACATGCGACGTCGCGAGCGGCACGCGATTAAATTAACAAATTAAACGCGCTGGAACACGCGTTTATTCCACTCAGTGTAACAATTTACTATCAACATCGGGATCTATTGGATTATTTCGACAGTGGATGTAATTGGCCTTTTAATAGAATTGCATACAATCGAATCATATAGGTAAATGTAGGTATCTAATTGAATGATGTGGGTTATTTTGGTATAATTAATACTTTTAGACACATTATTTTCATTATAACAGTTTATTCCCGCTGCTTTGCTCCCGTGGACGAATAAAAGATAAACTAGCTCTCTATAGCCAGCTTTATGATCCAAGGAATATGCCTACTTAATTTAAAGTCTAGCTCCAGTTACTAAGGCTGTGTGTGTAAAGACAATCGTTGTCTTTTGGCCTGTTAGTCACGCTTTGTTGTAGGTGTAGAGATAAAGAAAAACGACAACGTTCGCTGCGTAAAACTACGGTATTTTACAGAAAGAAATCAACCACCAGACACAAATAACGCAAAAGTCCTCGCCTTTCACGTTTTGAATTTGCAACAACAAACATGTTTTACTTAATTTTGCGAGTCTTAGTTCAGCGACCTCCTTTAAAACTAGTTAGCAGTTTTATTTGCGGTCTAGGACCAATATTTGTATTCTATGTCTGTGACCGTCTGGGATGACTCTTCGCTTTTGCACAGTTGCCAAATTTGCAGTACGAGTCGAACATTATATTAGATTAGCGAGGGTCTCAGGTTTATGGAAAACTTGGTAATTTTTTGCTAGAACATATTTTACCAACTTAATAAAACATATTAAGTAGGTACAAAGTTTATGACTTTATTAGGAGTAAAAATTGTTTTTATTATGATTAAAATTCACTGTTTTGCCAACAAATATATTTTAAAAAAATACGAAATAACTTGGATGAATTATTATTTTAAATAACAGTTTATATAAAAAAATACATGTAAGAATTCAACAGCTGTAGGATAAATTGGCAGGTCAGGTGGCTGGTAAACGTAATCCCTCACAATAATGTGTTGACTTACGGTCAGTAATGCCAAATTGTGCGTATCTGGAGACAATATATTGGATGAATAATGCATGTAACCTAAGCCGAGATTTATGACCCTCGTCCGATTCATCACTGACCAATTCCAATATCGGAGGCACTCACACGCAGTAAATCCAATGCATTATCGTAGCTCCAGATTCTCCGAACTTCGATGTCTTGCCTAATCATTGTATCGTACGTAATGAAATATTGCTAAAGCTCCATTGTTGTTGTGTTTGTGTAATTGTGATTTATTTGGCTTTACGCATAGGTATGTACGAGTTGACGTCTATTGTTGTTAATAATCTTTGTTCCACTATGCAGCTGAGTTTATAATAAAGTAGCTTTAACCCGCGACTACGTTCGCGTGGAATTAGTAATTGGGGCGGCTTATTTTTTATCCAATCTGCTTTTTTATCAATCTGCTTACTATTTAATTTCGAGGATTAAAAACTATTTTATATCCTTCTTCAAAACAGAAACTATCTCCGTACCTACCGTATTTTATCTAATCGGTTCAGCGATTATTGATTCCCCGTACAAATTTCCACCCCTTTATTCACTCTTTTAAAGGATAATTTCTGGGAAAAAAACAATCCTATGCAAGAACATTAAGGGAAAGGTTCCGTGACTCAAACTATTTCTATACTAAATTTCATATAAATCGGTTCAGCACTTTAAGCGTAAAATGGTAACAGACAGACAGACACTAATTTCTGGGATAAAAAGTTGGTTTGATATATTCGCGCGGCGATGCGGCAACGGTTGTTCGAGTGTAGTCCTGCGGCGGGCGATTCGCAATTCTGTTCGCTTTGAATCGCCTACGTAGGACGTAGTCTTAGTGATACAAAATGAATAATTTCCTCCACTCGCATTATTGTCCCGCTTTTATTATTAGCTTCACATGTACCTAACTGTAAAGTATGTAAGTTAACTAACAATAATAAACTATCTAATAGCTTAATTTTAATAATTATTTTACAAAAATACAGAAATAACACTATTAATAAAATTGTCCTTTTGAGTTGAAGTTTAGCAGGTAGGTATAGCTTGATGTTTGAATGAAAATAACTATTATAAATGAAATTTAGTCAAAATATTGCAACTTGTAGGTTGGTTGTTGTTGGGATTCTGGTAAAACATAATTAAGATCTTAAAAATCTCAATCAGCGGCCAAATGTTTCTGAGAAATCTGACCACACAAAGGCACACAAAACACACAAAAGCACGTAGGCACTAGGCAGTATTAATTACTTTCCAATACTAAACATGCCTACCTACTAATAAATTCCTGCCGACTCCGTTCAATTCATCGTGAGTGTAACTAAACTTAATGAGCTAAACCGCACAATGCACTCAATCAGTTTAAGGCCTTATGATAATATTGTATGCTCATGATTAGATCTATTTAATAGGTATTATCGGTACTGATTATTTAAAATACAATACAATACAATACAATGACTCTTTATTGTACACCAGAAATAGTAAGCGATACAGAAAATAGGTACACAGAGAGAAAGTTACAAGGTAAGCAATAGGCGGCCTTATCGCTTAAGAGCGATCTCATCCAGGCAACCCTTTAAACAGAAAGAAGGAAGGACTAGTTAACAGCAGGTGGTGCATCAACAGTGGATCACAATATAATAAACGCAACAAAAATAGTACATCTACTCATACATAAAACGTATATATAATTCATGTCAAAAATAAATATAGGCAGTGGGATAAACAGTCACAAATAAATAAATAAATAAACTAGGTATAATAAAGCTAATTATTACAAGATGACAGATAGTGCTCCTTAAGCATAGATATAAAGATTGACAGATTATTTACGTTTTCTTCTTCATCTTTGTTCTTAACAGTGCTTCTGGCACGCGGCGGACACGACGTACAAATACGCGTTCTTGAATCTACATAAGCACGACGACGTCTGTACACGCGTACGCCTACATACATCGCGCGCGCACTCTTCTGGATTCCGGCGGGGTCCAGCAATCTGCGCCTTGAGGGGTGGGGTAACTCGAATCGGTGCGGGGTGGAGCGTGTCCATTCTGTACGTTAGTACTATTATATATTCTGTGCTTCTGGGAAGTTTGAAAGTCGATATTAAAGAAACCCAATACAAATAATAATTACTTAAGTCCTGTGGATATTACATCCAGACACAGAATATATAATAGTACTGACGTACAGAATGGAAACGGTCCGCCCCGCACCGATTCGAATTACCCCACCCCTCAAGGCGCAGATAGCCGGAAACCGCCAGAAACCAGTCGGGTGCGCGACGCGATACATGTCGGCCGCACGCACGGACCAACTGGTCCGTGGCCGCACGGCACTAAACTTTTGCGAAATGGGAATATATTGTGCATTGTATGGGTGTTTGGCATCAACCAAAGACAAGGAAAGGAGTTTTTTTCGATTTCCGAAGGACGAAAGAAGGTAGATAACCAACTTCAATTAGCAACATGTAACAATAGTAACTAAGGAAAGTAGGTTTAAAAGTTTGTTACCTATAATTTATAAATAGACTTATATTAGTAGGTAGGTATTAGTAAAATTAATTTGTTAATTATTTCCTATCAATATCTACAATTACATTCTCTAATTGTCTTTACAAAATGAATTAGGTATACACTCATTCACTTATTTTTAAACACTTAATTTAGACAAACGATAAGTTTAATTATAAGTACTACGATAATTAGATTACCTACTCATTTTATTTTACATGACAATGTTGCTCGCGCTCAACGAACGGCGCGGCATTCACTTTCCGCAGCTATCTCTTTCTATCTCTTTTTGCGATAGTCAGCCCTGTGCATCTTACGCACACATTGACGCGTGTACAGACGTCGTCGTGCTTGTGTGGATTCAGGAACGCGTGTTTTGTGCGTCGTGTCCGCCGTGTGATCCAGAGGTGAAAATTGTTGAATGAAAGACATTACGATGTTTTCGCATTTAAAATCATTGCGAGCAATTGGTAAACAATATTTCATTAAATTTATCTAATATTACAGCTCAGGCCCAGACCATGCAAGGCTTCTCGCTGTAGGAAAGAAAGAATCTGGCGAGTGGCTTCAAGCCTATCCTTCTTTAATACTGGAACCTTCCTGGAGGGAGCCTGAAACCTTGCGAATTGCAGTTGGGCTGAGGTTGGGCGCTGCTTTGTGTTCTCCACACCGTTGCCCCTGTGGTGCCAATGTTAACCAAATGGGCCACCATGGGTTTTCCTGCCAAAAAAGTGCTGGCCGCTTTTCCCAACACGCTGCGCTGAATGATATTATCCGCCGGTCTCTTGCCACCATAAACGTGCCGTCAATGTTAGAACCAAATGGCATTGCGCGGGATGATGGCAAAAGGCCGGACTGTATGTCTCTGATTCCCTGGAGGATGGGTCGGGTTTTAGTTTGGGACACAACCTGCGTCGATACCCTAGCCCCTTCACACCTTCAGGGTACAACAAAAAAAGCTGGCGCAGCGGCTGAAGCGGCCGAGAGTAGGAAAGTATTAAAATACCAGGGTCTCGGTTTAGCTTACAATTTTGTTGCTATAGGTTTTGAGACCCTGGGTCCTTGGGGTCCCAGCGCACACAATTTGATTAA
Organism: Archips xylosteana; assembly: GCA_947563465.1. Taxonomy (NCBI): domain Eukaryota; kingdom Metazoa; phylum Arthropoda; class Insecta; order Lepidoptera; family Tortricidae; genus Archips; species Archips xylosteana. The sequence continues at coordinate 13,708,129 of OX387352.1, read as the reverse complement.
ACAAGTGCAAAAGCGTCTGGTCGACACCACTGGAGACCAAAGGGCTGGCAGCTTTTCTTTCAACGAATCGCCATCGCCATTCAACGAGGGCATGCTGCCAGCTTTTTGGGTAGGTACGATGCCACGGGGGCCTTTTTTTAGACTTAGGTATAGTCTAGTAGTTTTTAAGTTAGATATTTAGTTTATGATTAAGTTTTAATTATTGTTTCTTAATATTTGTATTCTATGAATAAATGTATATGTAGTCTGACAGCGATACTATGGTTACCTACCCACAGAAATATATCGAGATAGAAGGAAAATGCTCGGCAATTTGTAGCGAGACCGAGCCTGTAACATCTTGCGTAGGTACTTTGACGTCACGAGTGTAATTTAGTGATGGGAAACATAAGCCGCGCGAAATCAATTCAAAAGCATCGATTCACAGATCGATTAGGGAACCGATTCTTATGCACAGAGGAAATGATAATTATTTTCGACAGAGGAAATGAGAAAGGTCAGAATTTCAAATCGAAAAATATAAATGTAGGTAGGTACCTACCTAACCAATAAATTGCTTTACATTTGTCAGTACCTACTATAGCCGCTGCAGTTATTCATCATCATCATAATCATCATCATTTCAGCCGTAGGACGTCCACTGCTGGACATAGACCTCCCTCATTGACGCCCAATCATTACGGTTGAAAGCGACTTGCATCCACCCTGAACCTGCGGCTTTCACCAAATCGTCCGTCCATCTCGTTGGTGGACGTCCCACGCTGTGCTAGCCAGTCTGTGGTCTCCATTCGAGAACTTTTGGGCTCTAACGACCATATGTTCTGCATGCTATATGGCCTGCCTATTGCCATTTCAACGAGCTAATCCGTTTGGCTACGTCGGTGACCCCGGTTCTTCTACGGATCTCCTCGTTCTGATTCAATCCCGTAGAGAAACTCTGAGCACAGTCCTCTCCATAGCTCGTTATTACCTACCTACCTATAATCGTGTAAGTACTACACACACACACACACACACACACACACACACACACACACACACACACACACACGCACATTTTTTAAAATAATATTTAGCCTTATGTAAATGTGTACCTTTTCATCATATGACATCATCACTACATCAATAGTCGGATAAGCTGTACTGATTACTCGTCGGTACTTTAATGGGCCAGTAAAGGTGTCTTCGTGGAAATGTATAGAACAATTCTTGCTGTTTTTTGTAGGAAACCATTTTTTACGACCAGTTGTTTTCAATTCATTTATTTTTAATATGAGGATCATTCGGAAAACTAAAATAAAATTGCAATATAGAAGTAACCATAACCTGTTTGTTAATAATATTTGCTTTGCACTACGTACATTATATAGCTACATAATAATATAAAAACGTAATTATCATTTCCTCTGCTTTTAAAATCGATTTTAATCGAGTAAGAACTGCGATAGTGTACTTGTACATCACCATTCTTACTTTTGACAGAAAAAATGATAAATTGACCTTGGACGTGACTCGATAGTTTGAATAGCTTATTTTTACATTGCTGGTTTTGAACGCACGCCATGTCTGGTTCGTCAAATTAAAGCCGCAATGGAAAGCTAGCGTGGACACACTATCGCCCGCTGCTGTTCTGATGAAAATAATAAAATAAATCGTTTTTTAATTAATAACAGATATTTTAGGACAAATTGTACTTACCAATGAAAGGAAATACCTCGACTAACAGCTCCAACTTTATCTGTAGTATTTGAACAGTTAATTACTGAACAACGAGTCATTTTATTTTTAAACCTGACGTCGCACGCAGAGCGCGGTCGGGAGCAGACTGAAGTTCGCGGCGAGCATTGGGGCTTATAAGCACCATTTGGCCAGTCGACGTACGTAAACTCTTTCATTCTATCTCGATATATTTCTGTGTACCTACCCCATTTTTTGTTATGTATAGGTACAGTCAACCAATTCGATTCCTAGGCCACAGATACAAGATAATTACAACGTCAGTGCGCGTCAAGGGATTATCAACTTTCCAATCGCAACATGCAATAAACGTAAAGAGTTTATAAACGTTTTCGCTCCATGACATGAGAAGAAAAAGAAGTTTTGACAGACGGACTGTTACAATTCAAGTTATTAATACACAAGCAAACTCCTTTCTTATTCATTATCGTTGATACATATTCGCAAAGATCGAGTTGTTATCATGACATACATCACGCAATAATCACTTTCGTAGAAGCACAGAATATATAATAGTACTAACGTACATAATGGACACGCTCCGCCCCGCACCGATTCGAGTTACCCCTCCCCCCAAGGCGCCGATTGCCGGACACTGCCGGAATCCAGAAGAGTGCGCGCGCGATGTATGTAGGCGTAGGCGTGTACAGACGTCGTCGTACTTATGTAGACTCAAGAACGCGTATTTGTACGTCGTGTCCGCCGCGTGGTAGAAGATAAACAAATTAATTCATTATAACATGGTTCTATAGTGGCCTAGGAATCAAACAGTCGTACATCCATATTTTTGTTGTACTTTATCCTCTCATATCATACCTATAAAAAGTATTTGTAAGTAGGAAACGTTTGGAGTCCTCTGTCCTCTGTCTATGAATAGGTGGAGCCGGAACTCCAACCACAGACGTTTATATTTGATCTCGAGAGTTGGAAAAACTCGGACATTTTAAAAGCCTTCCCGGATGCTCCCCAGATACAAACCATACGTTCCTTCCTGCCTTAATATACTAGTGCGGGCGATGCGAATCATGGGTAGGGGGTCATTATTCGAGCGTTTCAACTGCCACACCTTCGTGATCACATTTTTTTACGAATTGGCTGAAGATTTTCATAGCGTTTTCGGATATTTATAAGAGGTCCAGTACTTCTACCAGATAACTGGAAACTGTGTCAGAATGTTCTGCCATTTTTAGGGTTCCGGAGCCAAAATGGCAAAAACGGAACCCTTATAGTTTCGCCATGTCTATCTGTCCATCCGTTTGCGGCTTAGCTCAGAGACTATTAGGGCTAGAAAGCTGTAATTTTGCATGGATGGATTGCATGGCAATTATCCAAACAAAGCGAAAAAATAAAATTTAGATACCTAGGTAAAAAAATTTTTTAGGTTATCTCCCATAGATTTGAAGTAGGGGTGATTAAAAAAAAATCAGGATGTCAAATTAACAAGGAAAACTGTAACGGCTAATTTGCTTGAGAATTATTAGTAGTTAAACCCCCTATTTCACCATCCATTGATCAAATTTATTTGACGGATAAATGTGATGCCGTCTCTGTTTGTTTTGTTCGAATAGACGGAGACGGCATCACATTTATCCGTCAGTTAAAATTAATCTCTGGATGGTAAAGCAGCCCCTAAGAGTAGCAGCCTGACCTATAAATTATTGCTTGTTAACACTACGGACAATAGGTATAATTAATAGTAAAATTAATAAGATATGCAAGGATTTTTTCGTAATGGCTGCGGATCCCTATCCTGGGCGTTTCCGACACATTCTTGGCCGGTTTTACAAAAAGTCGCTTATATTGAAGAAATAGGTTACGATTAGCATGAATTTTGAACAAGTTGAAATTGTACTGCAAGCGCACTGTATCGTTTAATAAAAACTTTCATTTCTTTAACCCTGATAGCGGTATCAAACGCTTGTAGAACCACTCTAATATCACAAACTGAAAGTTAGTTAAAATTTCGAATAAGTACCTATATTGTTAGAACCACTTAGTGCCAAACCTAATGGTTCACGTAAGTGAACCTGCGGATAATGGCTAAATTAGGTAAAAAAAATATTCAAAAAACAAAAATGAATGACACCAGGCGGTCACCCATCCAAGTACTGACCGCGCCCGACTTTGCTTAACCTCGGTGATCGGACGAAAACCGGTGTTTAGTCAAATGTCTTGAAAACAGTGCATCCTACGGCAAAATCAATGAAGTTTTCATCCCCCCTCAACCACCCTCTCCCCTCTCTTGTACATACTGGGCTTCACTGCTCTGTAGGTATAGTCGGGGTAAAAAAAGGTTCGTCACTTTTCGACCTTAATTCGTTGACATAGAGTCGAAAAGTGACGAACCTTTTCTTACTCCGACTATACATGTATGGGACATGTAAGTACATGTACGTTACATTGCGTTATCCTTTTCATGTCTGCGGCGTTCATCGATTTATTAGACGTTGTCACGTCAAAAATACATCGGCATTTTTCGCACTTAGCCCATCTTCTGACTTAAGCCTAATCCAAAGCTTCCCATTTCAAGTTACGTCCTGTAGCGCTTCAACCGAGTGCTGTCGCCTTTTGCTGTCCCATTTAAGGCGTCCCTACCTCGTCGCGCCCTTGATCGCTCCACTAAACTTACTAACCCTTTGCATAGTCGTGGCATCACTAATTATAATATAAGTGCGAGTCGGACGTACGCACTGATTTGAGATTGATTGATACCTAAGAAAACAATAAATATGCATTTCGCAGTATTTCAATGAAAAATTGAGTTATTTTATTGCGGATCAATAATTTTCGAAATTTTGTCCTTGACCTGTGCTGTGCCAATTTTAAAGACTGCTGTGAAAATGTGTAATTTTCTGAAATAAAAATGTTGAGCGTCGTATTTCAGAAACCTTTTTTAACCGACTTCATGAAAGATGTTCCTTTCGTCTGCATGTTTTTGGTCAATTGACAACATTGGCACATTTGTCAAGCAAACAAATACACGTATTTTACTAAAACCATCATAACTTACTCAAATCTTATCTTATTATTTACTCAAATCTCTGCATCGCCACCTCACATCTTTTAAATGATGTTCATGCTGTGGATAATATTTTCACAAATTATTAAAAGCGAAAAAGTTTTTCGGGTGCGCCGGTGGGATTCGAACCCACGTCTCCTGGGTATGCGCCCCAACGGGTGTTCTACCAATTGAACCACGTCGCATCCAACCGACTCCTCCGAAATTCTTAATCGCTTACATACGCCAACAGTGAGACGTGGGTTCGAATCCCACCGGCACACCCGAAAAACTTTTTCGCTTTTAATAATCTTAGATTCGGTGAGCAGCCGTACTGCTAATAAAAATAAATAATATTTTTCACAAATTATAATATGTAATCAAGTTCCAGTTAAAAAAAATATACAAAAAAGGTAACAAACTGGGTATATTTCATACTGATAGTGAGTGAAGTCAGCAAATACTATCCTAATGTAATGTTATTTGAAACGTACGTCGCATATTTAGTATTTTAAATGATGGCAAAATTATTACTTCTTCAAATTTCTTCAAAGTCAGACCTGAAATAACAATAAAAATTATTATAAGTAATAAGTATACTTATTTAAATTTGTTTGAGTACTTATTTGTTACTTCGAATCGTTCCTGAGAAAAAAGGTCAAGATCCCTTTTCTCAGGAACGGCCGGTCACAAACGTCGGTCAAGACCGACAGACCAACAGACAGACAGGCTCCTGATCCTACAAGGGTTCTTTTCGTTTTTTCCTTTGAGGTACGGAAACCTAAATTCAGGAAACAATATATATATTGACCAACCCACTCTGAAATAGGTTATTATTTATTTATTTATTTATTCACTGTATAGTCATGTGCATAATATAGATTTTACAATTTGGCGTAATATTTAGGTTACTCCGATTAAAATTTCAAAATACCAATAGCAGCTAACTTAGCTCGATTGTATTGAATCACGGCTCCATCAGTTGTATAGGTACCTAAACCCTACATTGCTTGCAAATTGGCATTATTGCCGGAATTAGATAAACTCATAAGCAATTGAAGTAATTAATTAATTTATGCCTAATGCGCCTGGGTAATGCCGCGCACGTAATCTGTATTAACTGACAACAGATTACAGCAAACTTAATTACAGATCCGTATCAATACACGTTCACTCCATAAACGAGCAGACTTAGGTATACAGGGGATTATTTTATAACTAAATTAACCTTTACCCTCGGCTTCGCTCGTGTGAACCTTTAGCTCTAGTATTTGAATTCGAATTCCCGTGGAAATTTTCAAACAGTAGACGGTGGTCTTCATTTGCGTTGTGTGACGAACACCCGAGACCGTATTGTCTAACGCTTCTGACGCTAGCCTTAGCTTTAGCCATCTCTTTCTGTTATCATCTTATACCGTTTGACAGATAGAAATAGTGATTGATTGCGAAGGCAAGCGTCAGAAGCGTTACACAATAAGCCTGCTGTGCAAAATTTCACGGCTCTAGACTTAGCGGTTGAGATTTCGGAAATTTACATTGGAATCCCAACCCCACATGGATTCGGTATAAAAATTAACCTATGTAACTGTTATTACACAGTTACAGCTCTCTACATGCCATATTAATCCAAATCTTCTGTTTTAGCGTGAAAGAGTAATAAACACACGCGCGCACGCACAAACTTTCGTATCTATGATATTAGTAGGATTTAAACGTAATAACTGTTACAAATCCGCGAACTAATAATAGTAATTGGACACTTATGCATTATATTCCGCTGTTAATTTTACCTTTGGGGCGTTAATGCAGTTATTTGATAAATACAACTGTTTATCCGTGGTTTAACCAAATTTACATTATTTGTATAGTCACTATGCTAGTAGGTATAGCTCAGGTTGTTTGCTTGGCAAAGTTTAGTTGCACTTGTGCAACTGTATGTAAACGGCGAGGCGTAGTTTTAACAATGCCACTTTGCTGGCAGCAGTGTGATTAGTAGTTGAACCCTTATAGTCACGTGCACAAACATGTTCTTCCGAGAAAAAAACATGCATGCATGGAAGCATGAGAAAAAGTCGATGTAAAATAATTACCAACTATGGATAATTATTTTACATCGACTTTTTCTCGGAGGAATATGAGGTTTTACATACGTAAAGATCCCTTTTTCAAAAAAATTAAAAACCTTTTAAAAACACAAGACATTTTTACATTATAGTAATGACGCAAAACTGCTTAAACCCAAAATAATAAAGGACTATCATACATTTTACTAAGTACATTTTAATTTAAAATGAGTCCATTTAACCCCCGACACAAAAAAAGAGGGGTGTTTTAAGTTTGACCGCTATGCGCTTGTGTGTGTGTGTGTGTGTGTGTGTGTGTGTGTGTGTGTGTGTGTGTGTGTGTGTGACTTTTTTTTATAGGTAGATACCAGAGGTTATTGTTTCAGTGTATGTTTTTTGGTGAGAGTTTTGGATTACAAATTATTTTTCAGTGATTATTATATTGGTTCCCATAAGATTTTTGTAGCCTGGTACATAGATGCTTGCAGATTGGAGGTAGGTATTCAATAGAGGCTGAATATGATTTTTCACATCTCATGCTCTTAAAATGTTACTTTAGTCTCTGCATATCGGGACTAAAGCTCTTTTTTGATCTCTAGGGATTAAAGTAATTTTTTTTTAATTTACTTTGGAAACTCCTAAAGTGCCAATCAGGGTGTTTGTTTGTGGATGGAGGATTATTGTCATTTTCAGTGACTGGGCATAGACAATTTTAAAGCTTTCCACAGACCGCAGCGCGCTGCGGACGCTCCGTAGCGCTCCGTAGCGTCCGCTCCGTAGCGCTCCGTAGCGCCCTGCGCTTCGGTCAGTGGAAGCATTTAGGGCGTGGAAATAACCTCAAAATGACAACTGTATAAAAAATATTTTAAAAAATAATAATTTCGTGAAACACCATGAATAATTACGAATATTAATCTATTTAATTATATTAAAGATGAATTCATTTTATTATGCATACTTAGTCCAATTAGCTATGAAATAATTTTCAAGTTTGAATCTGTTGGCTAAATATGCAAACATTTAAAATTTAAAGCGTCACTCAACAAAAAAAAAACCGCGGATCAAATTTAAATTGCTATTTGAATTCTAAACAGACGTCCATTGCTCGTATTGAGCGTAAGTTGTATAAAAGTAATATTGTAGATTAGTATACCTAAAACATCGTTTTTTTCCTCGCATTCAAAGTGAAAAGTAGAGTGTTTAACGCGAGACTAAACTGCCATAATGACACGCGAATTATAGCCACCCTCGCTCTGCTCGGGTGGCTAAATATCTTGTGTCATTATGGCTTGTTTTAGTCCCTTGTTGAACAATCTACTATTTTGTACAAGCGCGTGTTGTCTCTCATATTACAAGTGTCCATCCATCTGCGTTATTGTCAGACGAGCTGCCTGTCATTTTTAATCGGTGTGGTAAACAAAATGTATGAAGAAGCATAACGCTAATTAGAGCAATTGATTGCAGTTTGCAACATGAATGAAATGATAAATGTGTGTAGTCAGTCATGTCTAAAGCACATGGTTCCTTAAAATGACGGCGGGTGGAATTCGGGTGAATACGAGTCATTGATGATTGATTTCAGTGGTGGAGCCACTATCTTCTATACACATATAATGCCTATATAAGAGTAACGTGACTGACTGAGCGACATGCACAGCATAAACCACTGAAGATTTGATGGGAGACACATCTCTTGAGGTTCATAGAAGTGCACTAAAGAAGAGAGTTTTTGAAATTCGTACAGATTAGGGAATAAAAGGGATTTATACTTTCGACTGAAAGTGGTTCTATCTGCCTAACTTTAATTATTACAGAGTTCAAATTTGGCACTCAAGTAGGTAGTTGTAATAGTTAAACCTATTTTAAAAGATTTTTCGTGGGAATAATTGGTTAATGGTATAAATTAACAGGTTCCCTGTCCTATGAGGCCTGAGCCTCACGTGTGACTACTTGTACGTCCATGGCACATGCACCTCATGGCTCTATGAGCGTTTAATGTCATTGTTACTATGGGGACGTGTCGAAAAAACGCCGCACATTGCTTCGGGACAGGGAATCTGTTAAGTACCTACGCGAACGTAGTTCCGGGCAAAAGCTAGTATATCTATAAAAGAGTTTACGTGCACTAAGGATTTCTCGAAGTTTCCAAGGGATAGGGAATAAATGTTGTTTATATTTTTGCTCCAATGCGGTCCTGTCTCCGTAACTAAGTATAGTTATTTATCAGAGAGAATTTGACATGCAAGTAGCTAATTATAACAGCAAAAGTTAAAGGATTTTCCGGAATGTTAATACCAATATACGCGAGACTTATCACGACGATAATATATTGCATAATATTATATATATTATGATTTATGGTATATTTCTTATTTCCCACGGGATAATGAGTAAATTAGTAGTCTGATATCGACGATGATGATTAATATTTGGACGTTTATTAATAACGCAAAAAATACTAAATGGATTTTGATGAAATACTTAATAAATTCATTAAATATTTCATACTAAATACAAACTGAAATATAGATGCATAGAAAAACCCCAGAAAAAAGACCAATGCTGGGAATCGAACCCAGGTCCTCAGCATTCCGTGCTGCGGGCTAAACCCCTACACCACCACTGGTCTAGAGATTAGACACGAATTTTTCCTATACATCATACATTTCAGTCTGCTAAATCATCACCTTATGCAGTGACAAGCGCACATCTATGTTACACCCTCAAACCTCCTCTTAATTCATTAAAGGTCAAACTTAATCTTTAACTTCGTGTGCGCGTCCGAATAGCACACTAATTTTGTACCTACTTTATTCCGTAGGCAAAATCAGAAAGGTTTACAGCATAATTAATTTAATTATTGTTATTTTAATTTGGTTGTGCGCAGACAAAGTCGCGGGAAAAGCATTGGCATGGCTTTATATCGATATTTGGCCGCTAAAGTAGCAAACTCACTAGCTATAGCAGTAAAGCTTAATATTACCATTATCAAACCGCGTTTAGAAAGGGATTGAGCTCATAGGTCATTTTTGAACTAATGCATGATATGACATTGTCAGTGGTAGAGTGTGCAGATAAATAAAGTTGTTATTTTAGTACAATGAACTTCTAAAGCATGGAAAAAACATCAAATTACATTACTTACATAAAATTCAAATGTTGTAAATATTATAATTACTTTTAGAGAGACCATAAAAATTATTCAGACATAACACCATCGTCATCAGAGCTGTCTATATCATCACCTGTATGAACAAAATATATTATTATGGATAAATTATATATTTACCACGATTCATATTTTATACATACGTATTTTTTAACAGCTACGGCAATTTGATAACGCGAAAATGATGTGAATTAGTGACAGATTTGTCAGATGATATTAATATTTTTTATAAAACCAATGACAATATTTACCGAGAATAGAGTCCAAATATGCAAAGCATACTCTGTAAATCTATTAATTCTATTACCAATAAGTGTCTGCACTTATGAAGATATCAATGATTGACTTATGTACGACTATATTTAATAATTTATAAGTACTGTGTGTGTGCTAACGGTACTCTCGAATCCCTTTCTAAACGCGGTTTGATAATAATATTGATGTGATTCTTCATTCAATACACGTGATATTTGCTAAGGGCGGTTTCAGACTAGCGTTTTTCTCTGCGCGTAAACGATCGTTTTTGGCACACGCACTTACATACGCGCTACAATTAATTGAAATCCCGTGTACGCGCTCATTCGTACGTGTTTGCTCGAAACGTGAAATAAGGGCATGTTCTCGCTCGCGCTTATACGAACTTATATGCGCGTCAACGCTCGAAGAAAACAACCGCACCTGTGTGCGCGTACACGCGCTTTCAAAAACGAGCTTTCTACGCGCGTATAAAACGCTAGTCTGTAACCGCCCTAACTCGGAACAGAATTCGCTATAATTGACTTCAGTGCCATCTAGCGTCAAGCAGCAAAACGTGAACGTAGACCGCACCCCCTTGGGCAGGGAGAATTCTTGTTCCGAAGTTGAATCCTGCTACTGCTGTTAGTACAGGCAAGTTCGTATAAGGTGTCGGTAGTAAGCAAGCAAAAGTGTTATAACTAAGTTATAAGTAATTTCGGCAAACAGAAATAATGAACGCAAACCTTACATTAATTTGTGCAGCTAAGTAGCTAGGTACCTATACTAAATGTAAATTATACATGGTATCACAAGATGACGTCGAGACGTTTTAGTACCTACATTTTATTGACATTAAAAGTGTGACTCGCCTTAGACGTGACGTCATCTTGAATATTTTTTTCCGATGAGAAATCTTGTTCATTCAGAGCTTGCCCAGACACTGGAGGAAATACGCCATTTTGATTTTGTGGTATGTTTCATAAAGTCAGTAAACTTTTGAAAAGGATTTTACAGATAAATTAACAATAGGTATTATGTATTCCCAACAGTCAAATTATTATAACTATAAATTAAAAATTGTTCCCCAACGCAATTATGTCACTCGAATGACGTTTGAACATTAAGTCAGTGCCCATTATGCGTCTAAGATCCCTTCCGCAGCTAACAAAAGAGCTTAACTTTGAAACGGCAGAACCGATTTTGATGAAACATATCTAAGAACCATCGCCAAGAAACCTGCTTTCTATTAAAAAACACCGCATCCCAATAAGTGCACCCGTTTAAGAGCTATGATGCCACTAGACAGACAGACAGACAAACACACACACATAGCGGTCAAACTTATAACACCCCTCTTTTTGTGTCGGGGGTTAAAAATAATCAGTACACATACTCCTGAAATCACTTGACAAGTGACATAGGTGTTTCATTGTTAGACTTAAATAAATATCCTTTTTGAGAACAACAATAACGAGTAGAAAACTTATGTACTTAACAGAAACAAAACAGCATATAAAATTATTGGTAGATTAAAGCATTTTTATCATCATCATCATTTCAGCCAAAAGACGTCTACTGTTGAACATAGGCCTCCCCCAAGGCTCGCCAAACAGATCGGTCCGTGTTATCCGCATCCAACGCGATCCCGCAACCTTAACCAGGGCCCAATTGCATAACAAAATACAGGCAAATAGTATTAGTGAATTTCAATACAAAATAGCTAATACTATTAGCTTGTAATTTGTTATGCAATTGGGCCCAGGGGCCTGTTGCATAACAAAGTACAACTAATATTACAAACGAAACTCTCGTTTCAGTTATATTAACTAGAAAGGGGGTTCCGTTTGTAATATAAGTTGTACTTTGTTATGCAACAGGCCCGTCGTCAAACATATTAAAGTTACAAAGAAAGTGGCGGCCTCATTTATTTTATGTCGTACTACTCGAGTCAACATTTTCTTTTACATATTTTAAATCCGGCTGCGGTCGATTAGTACTCGCCTGTTGGTATAAAAATATGTTTACAAACAACAGCTCCAAATAGCCTGGCAATTTAAAATTTGACGAGCACTCGGCACCCGCAAACAATTATCGTAGAGTGCTTTTTCGCTTTATACTGTACTTAAAGCGTTTTGTAGAGAGCACTCCTCGTGTTGAAAAATCCTATGGGTGACATAATTTAGGAATAAATACGGTTTCTATTTACTTCTTTAAGTTACAAGTGGATTTTCAAGTTAAAAAGAACATCGGTTGCGTTAGAAATAACAATATTTACACTTATTAAGAATAGCATTAATTAAACATAAAAACAATACTGACAATTACGAGTGCATATACTATACTGCGTTACATTAATTAATATTTCTGCCAAGTTTCTTGCGGCGCATTCTTCTTGGCAATGATGGTCTTTACGAAAGCGCTGGTAGTTTTAAAAAAAAGTACCCTTTAAAAATATAAAAAAAAAATTTAAAAAAAATATATAAAAAATTTAAGAATATAAATATCATATAAAAGAACCCTTTGCGGCCTACTTGCAGAATAAACATTTCGATTTTTGTTTTTTTTTTTTAATATTCTGTTAAACTAAATAAGAATAATTTATATATTTTTTGTGAATATTGTTTACATCTTACTAATATTATAAACGTGAAAGTTTGTATGGATGAATGTAAGGTTATGTGGATGTTTGTTACGCTAAAACGGTTTGACGGATTGTGATGAAATTTGGCACATAGATAGGTGCCTAGATTAGCATATAAGATACTTTGATCCCAGAAAATTACATAGGTCCTGCGGGACAGCGATAAAGGAATTCTTCGCCGACGGAGTCGCGGGCAACAGCTAGTGAAACGTAATTATGAATAAATAACCTAGTTAGGTAACCAGTGACAGTATTCTGGACAAAAGGACTTAGTTTGGTGCAGAATATAAGAGCATTAATTTATCAGTGACCAATCACCACTTTGAGTCGTAAACCCCAGTTAAGCAAGAACTATGTGACTTTTATCGTCTTCTTTTGTCGCGTGTAGATAACACTAATATATATCTTAACTATGCTCTCTCTTTCTCTCTCTCTATTCTAAATTCTAATCATGTTAACTGTATGCTTAGTATAAGTTTTACTTCACCAAATACTTCTCGATCGCGTTTACGTAAAAATTTCAATTCTACGGAAACATGGACGCGCGCGCGCGGAGGCGCTGTCCAATTTATATGTCTTTGTAAACACTGTCTTTAATTGAATAAAGATAATTTATCACTCATTGAATTATATTTTAATACTTTTGGGACGTTACTTAGCCATTACCAATTATGACATTACACAGTTACAAACAAACAGTAAAGCCGGCAAATAAAGGTCTGCATAAAGGTTTCCATTTTTGGTACCTACTGCTTAAGGGACCAAAATAATTGGGTACTTCTGACGTGAAGGTCAATTCAGCTTTTTAAAACTCACGTCTTATGTATTATTCGCCTTTCCGACGCTGGTCAGCGATAAGTATTGACTGCGCGTTGCTGTGTTGTTTTCTTTCTTATTTACTTTTTGTTTAATAAAAGTAGGTAGATGAGTACTAACTTATCCAGTTCTTCCGGAAAAACGTTTTCCTCAGTGTAACATAAAATACGTAGGTATAAGTCTTAAAACCCAGAGCAAAGAAGTCTGAAACCATTATCAATTTAAATATGATCAATAGTCCATCCATTGTGAACAGCGTCATCCTCCCCATTACAGAGAATAATGTGTCACATAATGCAGGGGTTTTTGGCAAGCATTCCAACCCCCATCAGTAACCTCTGCGAGATATTGATGAAAATGATGACTTGCGTAAAATATTAAGCCAGCTCCTGTTTCGAGTACTGCGCCTATTGTTGTGGGAAAATGATCCCAGTCCTGAAACCGGTCAAAGTCCCTAGTTGGATACTCGAAGTGATGAAGGGTTATACGACGGGATAACGACCTAATCGTGATCCATATATTGATATGTAATTGCTTGAAGTATTTGACTACGAATTTTTGCTACACACACATTAAGAGGGTTTATACCTGCTGAGCTGGCAACGTTGCATTTTTGTTAGTTTTTAAATTAAAAATGTTTTGAATACAAATTGTTCTAATATATAAGTTAATGTGTCTACTGCAATAATAATTCGTGATAAGACTTTTATTTTCTTTAAAAACCGTTAGGTAACAATTTCTTCGTTTTTAAAGAAAATAAAAGTCTATCACGAATTATTATTGCAGTAGACACATTAACTTATATATTAGAACAATTTGTATTCAAAACATTTTTAATTTTCATTCAATTTTTATGGAATAATCGAGAAAAACTAACAAAAATGCAACGTTGCCAGCTCAGCAGGTATAAACCCTCTTAAGTACGTAGATACGAAAAATCCTACCCATATCTAAGTAAATGCGTTCGCTTCCAAGAGTTAATTTAGGACGTGTATAAATTTACTCATATCATAACTATATAACTGGGCCCGCGTGGGAACTACGGCCCAAGCCCTCTCATTCAGAGAGGAGGCCTGTGCCCTGCAGTGGGGCGTATATAGGCTGGGATGATGATGATGATGATAACTATATGTTAACTAGGTGGGGTAAGTACAGCCATATTTGTGTAACATAAACTTAAAAATGTTTGCGGATTTCGTCTGAAACCTAAACAAACAAACTAGCCCTTGATGTTTACACAACGCAAAGTTTCTCCCTTGATTTACATAACTCTGTGGTCAAGATTTCACAACGTGCAGAAAATTAATTTCAAGTAGCTATTTATATTAAGATCAACACAAGCAAATTTATTGTCTATGCATCGATTGCTTTTCCTATAAGCCAGTATATTTCGATTTCGTAGAGAATTTCAATATCAAAAGCTTAGAGCTAAGTAGGGTAAATGTCGCAATACTCGTAGTAAAAACAGTTAGATAAAAAAACACGTTTTTTATTCAAAATATTGCAATTATCAGTCCAACCAGCTAGCCATATTGCATGTATCAATTCGATGTTATCAGGAAGGAATTCATTATTATTTTGGCCTATGTACTTCCCACTACAACGCTCATGCCTCCTCTCAGAAGAAGAGGCTTAGACCGTTACGTAGTACGTACGCGGACCTAGTGCCGATCGAGTACTTCACAGACACCATTTAATTTTTTTACGGGTATGTGCAGGTTTTTGTCAAATATTTGGCGAGCCCGAGCCTAGTAAAGAATATTTGACACACACATGTCAAATACTACTTAGATGACCGACATAAATGATCGAAATATTTTACCAGAACAGACTAAACATTTCCTCTCCTATCTTGCGTTATGCTTAACATTATTATTTTTACCAAGTTGTCCGCGTGGTAAATGCATGAGAACGTGCAAAATTACAACTTTCTCTCACTAACAGTCTCTTATTTAACCCTATAGTTGTAAAAAATCCGTTAGCTACCGTTAATTAACCAAATTTATGGTTAGCTACCGATAAAATGCAGTTATTAACGGTTAATTATCCGACTGCGACAACGAAAAAGGGTAAATAATGTTTTTTTATTGTGCAGTCAACTCCTAGGTGAAGTGAAAAATCGGTATCCGAAGGATAAAGATTTTATTTTAGATTTTATAAATCATATTTAAAGAACATAAGTATACTGACTGATTATTTTTTGGTTGTCCATACCACGCTGTGCGAGTATTTAACCGTAATAAAATGCGGTTAAATAACCGTTAATAACGAAAAACGCGTTTTTAACCGCTTGGTTAAAATCGTTAATAACCGGCTTCGCATCTGTATTTAACCCACGAATGGACGGACCACAGAACAGAAAAAACTAGTGGAAGTGCCATGAGTCCCGTTTTGTATCGAAACCAGGTGTGGCAAAACGCACACATACACATTCTTGCAATACATTGAAATCTTAGCAATCATTGGTCGTAGCGTCTATTCAAAAAAGTCATAACTTCTGAATCCGGTAATACAATTTAAACTTTACTACCACAGTATATCGTTGAGAGTACATTACGCGGGGACGTAAGTAAAATTGCATACAAAGTGCTGCCGTCTTTCATCGAGTAGCTGAATTAAAATGACAGGTGTCAAAAAAAAATTCCGCTACTCGCCGCTACTCGCCGTCAGAGGTCGTTAAAATATTCCATTGAATAATGAACTCTATGAGATAGGGTTTGGGTTCAACACGAGTGAAAAATATTATTCGTCATAAATCGTAAGTATCATGAGTGCATTTCGTCAGTCAGTCAGTCAGGGTACTGTTTTATAGGTATAGATATATTAGTTTTAATTTTTATGCCCGACAACTAGAAAATGGAATGAAAATTCAACTCTACTTAAAGGCACGCTCCGTCGGCGCCCTGCGCTTCCGGTTTGTTGTGGCCTTATCACTCACAATCAGAAACAAATATCGATAATTTTATCGACAACACCTCCACTCTTTGCGAGTAGCGAATGTTCTGGTCTCACAGCGTTCTATGACACAGACAAAAATCGACGTTATCGTATTAGTATAAAGTTGATTTTTATATAACGCATTTCTAAAAAATGTGTTACGGAATAGGAAAAAATGTAAATTATCTAAATTAAAATGAAATACTACTTAGCGATGATACAAATGCCACCATGGGAGACGTTTTTGGTGCGGCTATCATTTTTGCACTCTAAAACTAAACAATAAGGCATATTTCCTCAACTTTTCTCTATAATGTCACAATGCAGTGTTCCCTTACTCCTCTAGATGGCGCTGTTTTAAATAATAGATTATTTTCCCTAATCCTTGCTAGATGGCGCTAGTGGTGCCTTATATTAAAAACATTTTATGTTTCTTAATTTATTTAGTTGAGATAAACTGTTGCGTTTTGAATGAGCATTTTGAGAATAAATAATTATTTATAATAGAAATCTGATCCGTATAACTTTCCCATAGACAAATTCTACATTGTTTATGAGTGATTTTTTTTTACTAGAGGGTATGTGAGTGGATTTGTCGAATTTTGACGTTGTTTTACTTGAACAGCTGATATTTAATAATACGCTAAAAAATTGGCATAAAAAGCTGCGCACGGTCAAAATTCGGCATTCTGCAAATCATCATACGCTCATAAAAAAAGGAAACGACTCCAGTCTTTCTACTTTCTTTTTTTAATATTTTAAATAAAATAAATTCAGGGTCACTGCCCAAAATTTGGGCGGCACAGTACGGATTGGAATCTGGGTACCACTCCAACATCCGCACATCTTCCTCTGCGCTATTTCTTCGGCTGGCTCCTGGAACCGAAGACTCTCCTTGCTCCTACGGCAAGACCTACTCCTGCCGCTTGCTGACCCTGGGGCCACTACCTGTCTCCAGGCTTCGTCCATACTAATCCAGGGAAGCCTTGCCAAGAAACGCTTTCCCACTCAACTCTCGAATCCGCGACCCTCGAGATCTATTTTTCTGTCAGTAAAGCCCTAGGGGCAAATATACGTCTTAAACCTTAATTTTGTTTCACTCAATCTAAACCCCTAGGGTCTCACCTGCTCTACCCTGACAATAATTGTCGTTTTATTTTCACAACCGTCTGACACAAGCCTCTGCGCGCAACAGAGCCGGTTGCGCGCAAGTTATGCGGAACTCCGCATAATTGTGCCACACTCGACATGACTGCATAACACTTCTATAGTTTTTCTGTTCTGTGGGACGGACGAACGGCCAGATGGATATACCGATTCTATAAATAGGTTTCTTATTGGAGTAGGTACGGAACTCTAAGAAGTATAAAATAAACGGTTTAAAATGAGAATCATATGACTTGTAGTGGGTACTAAAGTAAAATACAGTTCTGGCGTTACAGTAAATTTCGATTTCTAATTGTGTAAAAAAACTGGTAGAAGTCAAACTGTTGGTTAATGTCGACCATTGGGACGATTACCTCACGCTCACGTAGATACGTAGTACAAAAGAGACGCTGTCTATAGAATGTGATATCAACATTGGCCCGACTGCGCGCAGATATTGAAAGGATTAAGCTGAAGACAAGATAGCTTTAGAAATTTCGCAAATATTTGGATTACGAATATCTGGCAGATAGAGTTAGAGTACTTTATCTCTTCGAAACATACTTGAAACTTGGGTAAGGAGATACAGAAAATGATCAAATTACAATACTTTTAACCTGATCTATTGCAATTCTACAAATGTGAAAGAAGTTCTTTGGTCGTATGTCTTGTAAGATTAATTTGTCCCACTGGCAGCAGAACTAATAATAAAGGAAAAAGACATGTCATGCGAGCTAAAAGCACAAGGCGCCTAAGTATATGGTAAAAAGCCCAAAATAAATACAGATATATTTCTTCACCTCAGTCAGCAGCAGAGAGTCGCTAGATTTAGGTAATTGTTAAGTAATTAAAGTATTGAAGAGATTATGATTTAAAAACATATTTTACTTGTGAGTACCACAATTCAATGAACTCTATGAAAACACTTTTTGTGTTAAACGACATGTGCGCATTAATAGCAAGATGCTAAAAACTGGCGACATCGATTACAGCAAGGAAATACACACGATATTATTTATATCTCTCTTAGGTATTATTAGTTCTGAGGTTGAAAAACAATGCAAGTAGAAAGAAAAGCTTAATTTTTTACAAAAACATAAGTACTGAATGAACAAATTTTACTAATCAATCCTTCTTTTATTTTATTTCTGCCATAAGGCTTTTGTGTATTTTCTCTTCCTTTGTTTATTTATCTTGCTTGACAGTAAAACTACGCAAACCCTCGTATAAGGCTAAGCGGATTTTGTCCGTGGGTGGAGTAAGGGATAGCGCGGAAACTGGCAAATTTCGGCGCGCTGTCGAAAACGGCCAATTTCTCCACCCTTATTAGCCCAGATATGTACAAAATTACTGAAGTTATACTAAGAAATTCCTAGCTCCAAGAGACAAATAAGAAATACTTTTTTGGATCAGTGAACAAGAATATCTACTTATACCATTATAAACCATGAATATAGTAAATGTATGTACGCGTATAACTTCAGAACGGCTGCACCTATTTGTCTAATTGATTTTTGTTATGTTATTATTATTAACTATTTAGAGAAGGTTTGTAAAATAGAAAATGTTTTTTTTTTTCTTTTTAATTAGCAGTATATACGTTACAAGCCTAGGTGGGCAGCTAGTAAGATATAAAACTAGCTCAAAATAATTAATTTACTCAAATAGTTCTACCTTCGGTCTCAATAATAGTGGAATGGACAACTATTTCCTTATGAACCATAATTAAAAATCAGCTGAAACCTTTTCTATTGTTTTTTTTACGCAGCAGGAGAAATCTCGCTACGTTATGTTATTTAGTCCGGTTGAGGCATCATTCCTCAACATTATTGCACATATGCGATATCGTGTTCAAACAGACCACAGGCAAAAGTAGCTTGCGAAAAAACTGATATTCCCTTCTATAAGTAATGTAGTGAGTAAATAAAAAAATAACAATGTTCCTACCTAATCTAGTTTTGTTTTAAGAATCGATGTATTTGGTCATACTTGTGCGTTAAGCAATCATTATAATCTGACTAATTTATTATGCAGTGGGCGTTCACTCACCACTGTTATTGTCAAAGGCTTATTAATGTTCGGGCTTTTCAGACTCTCGTCCCCACATTTCAGTGTTTCGCATGTCGACATGGCCCGGCCCGGCTTGCCGCGAATCTCCGGGGCTGTGTATGGCATAATGTGCGCGCCCAAATTGTCCTGTCAGATTATATGGCTGTCATCTTTTTATGTGAAACATTCGCGAACAATTGCGACATTGTCCTGCGAAGATATACAATGTTTTTACAGAAGCTACCTTAATTATTTTGTTTTTGAATTTCATTCTTTTAAAAAAGGCACTTAACTAATGATTATGTTGTATAGATAGGTACATATTAATATTATAAATGCGAAAGTTTCTGTCTGTTACCTCTTCACGCTGAACCGATTTAAATGAAATTTGGTATGAAGATATTTCGGAACTCTGGGAAGGACGTAATACAGTTTTTATCCCGGGAAATTGCACAGTTCCCGCGGGATAGCAATAAACGAATGTTATGCAGAGGGAGCCGCGGACAACGACTAGTAAAATATAAGACAAAGACAAGTTAACTCACTACCATTTTTCCTTTTTTTTCAAAATTGGTAAGTACATAATATTATCGCTGATTAGTGTATGCTTGGAAAAGTAGCTAACAGCCTGCAACGTTTATTGTTAAAACTTACATTGGTTTAAAACTGAAACATCCGCGGAGTTTACTCGTAAACTGTGCGAGTGCCAGTAGGAAAATCTCCTTTAATACACGTTGGATGGCGTACTGTTATGTGTTACTATAAGGATACAAGAGGCGGTGAGGTGATGCAGATTTAATTAATTAAAAACATTTTGGGAAATTGCAGCGCGTGCATTCCACAATCAACGCAGGAAAATAGGGATGTTGCCACAATATTAAAATACTTATTTTGAATTAGTGTTACATTACTTAATGATATTACTTAATGGATCAATTTTGTATGCAACACACGTCACATGCTAAAAGCCTATCTATACCTAGAGGGATGCACAAGTAAGTACCCATCGAATAACAATGAACACACGTTCAGTATCAGAGTCAATCGCTTTTAAAATTATCTGCAATAAGCTTTTCCTTGTGATTATGTTTTCGCATAACAATGCTTTAGCGGCTTTAGCCGAAGCCAAGACGGTTAATTAAACCGCAGTGCTGATATAACTAAAACATTGCAGAATTATTCAATTATTCATAATGGCCTATCAAATGTACCTAACAAGTAATTATGGAATCTGAATCTAAATGTGTTGTTATTATGTTAATTTAATTCCACCTAACGGTCCGTTACAAACTGAGTATGTGATGAGAGTTTGTTTGTATTCTGTTCCAGAATTACAATATGTAGGTATATTTATATCAATGGATTTGTCTATATCTGTCCAGAAATAACAAATAAAGCGCAATATATTCTTGTACTTAATGCAGCTTAACAAACTTAACCCATTAAGTTGGCCAAAGCACCTACTTACATGTCATACTTTTGCCGTTTTTCCGGTGTTCTATTTTACTCTGTTTACAAGTAATCGAAACTTGGGCAATATATCTTGATTCGGCTACTTCCGAGATCTGATTTTGTTGGTTGGTTGATCACTACTGTGTCAGTAGTATTGTGAGTAGTTTAGAAGCTATTGCATAAAGTACCAATATGCGATCAATCAATCAACCTAATAAGTGGCTTTATTAGTAACCGCTTGGTACGGATTTTATTTAATCCAATTTAATCCACTTAAGCATGGAACAAAAGCGGTCTCTAGAGGATGGCGGCACTGTATCGTCTTCGTTTGAAGTTCCCGTCTTTACCGGGTGAGGTTCATAAATCATTTTTAGGTGGCACGTCGACCAGACGTCTAGTGCTCTCCACTAAAAAGCAAAAGGAGCACTTGAAAATGAAAATAATTAATATTTCCGAGATGTCGCTCCTGGTAATGCTGGGCATATTATGTTACAGCGATCTCACATATCAATTACAGTGGCCGTCTATTGGATACGGGAGAGAAGCTAATTTGAATTGGAATTCGTATTCGACGTCAAGTTTTGAGTTGCTTTCTTCTTTGCGCGGTATACATGAGCATGTTGATGGGTTGGATAGACGTCGGCGTGCAGCGAACGAGACTGCTTTAGGAAATGAGGTCGTTTTGGTGGAGGAAGGCTTAAGACGTAACGGTTCAAGTGAAGACGAGGCTCGCAAAGCGGAGCATGCGTTGCTCGTGCGCAACTTTACGCGCGCGTGGCCGGTGGCGCGATGGCGCGCGAGTGGGTACTTCGATGACGACTACCTGGATCTGATCAACGAGCACTGGCTGCGGTTCCCGCCGCCACCCGACTGGCTGCAGAAGACCCTCGGCGGCGTCTATCTGCTGTTCTCCTGCGTCGGCTGCTGGGGAAATGTTATAGTTCTGTTCATGTACTTCAGGTAAGCATTTTAATTTACTTAATTACTCTCTGTTGCCCGTGACTCCGTCTATGAAGAATTCGTTTATCGCTATCCCACGAGAACTAAGCAATTTTCCGGGATAAAAGTATATGAAGGGTCCACGGAAAGAACATGTGTCTAGTCATATATAAGTTATGTTCATATGCTAATCCAGGTTATAAACTATTTGAGTGCCAAATTTCATCAGTATCCGACAAACCGTTTTAGCGTGAAAAAGTAATAAACATTCACGAATTTATCCAAATTTATACGTTTATAATATTAGTGGAATTCCTGAACTCATTAAAAAAGCCATAAATATTTAAATGGTGTACTGCCGTTTCATCAAAATTCATTTGCCAACTGTTTAATTTCACAACTGTTTATTTTTTCTGAAACTATTCATGATTATATTTCAGGACTGTCCTGTAGGTTTGGTTAGGTTAGGTTAGGTTTGTTTTATAACAATCCAATGTATCATTTGGGAAAAATATAATTGGGAACCATTTGTAACTGTTTAGAAATTGTATGCTAATAAGTAGGTAACAATGAATACATTAATTAAACCTTATCGGGTTAATGCTTAACGTTTTTACAGGTTTTAATTTAATTTGGGTAGCCATGGTGCGCACTTTATTACACAGACTTGTCAGTGATTTTTAATCCTAAACGTCAACAAAGCTCGAATCCGATGGCTTTCTCCACGTCAGTGACGATTCCGGCTATATGTTACCCGAACGGGGCAGTCGAAGGTTTGCTGTAATTTTAGTCTTGTGAGTGGAACATACTAGCTCCCCACGTTTCGCCGAGCATAATTGGAAGCTAACGCGGCATGGCAGCCATCTCCTTTACCATCTCTCGGGTTATTTGCACATGAAGGTGTGCAGAATTCCTCAAGGTGTTTTTCTTCACCGCAATTGTATGAAAATAATCAATGAAATTAATTTGTTATACATAGCAAGTAACCGTGTTTGCTACTAGTCCACCACAAGGCCACCAAGCTCTTCAAAATATATGTGTTTGTTTTTTTTTCTATAGCACGTATTTGGAATAAACTCATGAAAATGAAAAATTTTATGAAAATTATTAATTAATGAAAATTAATGAATTATTTATGAAAATTTTCTAGGTGGGTCAGGAATCATACTCAGGTAGATATGTAAGTAAGGTGTTTTAACCCAAATACAAGCAAATCACACAATAACATACAATCACACCTATTTTTTTTACTTTGACCGGTTTTTTTTTTACTTAAGTATACCTAGAATATAAAATGAACCCTTTTATAAGTAGTTATCTTATTTCATTTCGCAGCGATCCACCCGCACATCCTTTGCAAATACCAAATTTGACCCCTTTTCCACATTTATGTTTTGTCAGGATTAATTAAACGATAAACTTAATAACACTAAAATAAAGCCATGTCATTTGAATTAACTGCGCTCGTAACGAAACTACTTACCAAGTTAATTAAACTACGCCATATGTACAATAAAAACAACTTATTGCATATAAGGAGTCCACCCAAAGTCAGTCAAACCCAAATAAACAACAATTCACAAGATATCTGTTTTACAAAAGAAAATAGAGTGGATCTGGGTACTTTACTGGAGTACATGGTCAAAGACACTTTGACCCAAACTTGTGTGAAGTAGCACTCAAATAAAATAAATCTATTTTGAATAAGTTTATCGCAGCGCTATGGATACTCGATCTAAACTACATGATTGATACTGGTAGTGTGGAAGTGAAAATCTATGTATATTGTAATAAATCTCTTTCATTTAAAAGTTAAATTAATATTAGATGTGCAGCTAATTAACAATCTGTTATTAATAGTACATTGTTGTAGAGGCTGGAAAGTAAGCAATAGATGGACGAGTTTGTTTGAGGGCCGACGCGTAGCGGAGGCCCTCGAAAGTACGAGTCCATCTATTGCACTTTTGGCCGAGACTAAACATTGTGCTTTTCACGACTAATGCGAGGAAATCATCATCATCATAATCATCCATCCCGTCCATCCCGTCCATCCCGTCCATTCGTCCATCCCATCCATCCGTCCATCCGTCCATCCGTCCATCTTTCCATCCGTCCATCCCGTCCATCCCGTCCATCCCGTCCATTCCGTCCATCCGTCCATCCGTCCATCCCGTCCAAACGTCCATCCGTCCATCCGTCCATCCCGTCCATCCCGACCATCCCGTCCATCCCGTCCACTCCGTCCATCCGTCCATCCTTCAATCCCGTCCATCCCATCCATCCCGTCCCCATCCCGTCCATCCGTCCTTCCCGTCCATCCAGTCCATCCCATCCATTCCGTCCATCCCGTCCATCCGTCCATCCTTCCATCCGTCCATCCCGTCCATCCCGTCCATTCCGTCCATTCCGTCCATCCGTCCATCCCGTCCATCCAGTCCATCCCGTCCATCCGTCCATACGTCCATCCGGTCTATCCCGTCCATCCGTCCATCCGTCCATCCTTCCATCCGTCCATCCCGTCCATCCCGTCCATTACGTCCATCCGTCCATCCCGTCTATCCAGTCCATACCGTCCATCCCGTCCATTCCGTCCATCCGTCCATACGTCCATCCGGTCTATCCCGTCCATCCCGTCCATCCCGTCCATCCAGTCCATCCCGTCCATCCCGTCCATCCCGTACATCCCGTCCATCCGTCCATTCGTCCATCCCGTCCATCCCGTCTATCCAGTCCGTCCGTCCGTTCATCCGTCCATCCGTCCATCCGTCCATCCAGTCCGTCCGTCCGACCGTCCGTCCGTCCGTCCGTCCGTCCGTCCGTTCGTCCGTCCATCCAATCCATCCATCCATCACATGCAGCAGACGATTACTTTTGATTGGTCCAATAGTGTCGTTTCAGCACGCCAGGAATGAAATTCAGAAATTATCTTTCAAAAAGTCGTATCGTATTATGAAATACATATACTGATACGTCCTGTTTTCGATTAGTGTAACATTGTTGTCGTGTTTGCGCGCCATAAATGAGTCAGCTGTTAAATGTACATATATACGTATTACGAGGTATTACGAGGGTACTCAGCGCCTACTTTTAAGCTGCTGATACTGCTGGTGTTTTTAATTTCTAATTTCATTTAAAGTACGTGAAGTGTCTGGAATTTGTGTTCATGAAAACTGTATAAGTAATCTAACTAATAAATTATATTATTTTTTTTTTTTTTTATGGAGACATTGTGTTATTGGAGAGAAACTGTAAAACAGAAACCCTGTTGTGCGCCGAAGATTGTGCAGTTACCCGCTTTTACGCTTATAACTTTTCGCCTTATAGATCATTAATGATCTATAGATCCTCTCAAGGCAACCGCTAAATTCGAGTGCGTATGCAGCGTGCTATGTAGCTCTGTGCGCGCGGGTCGGGTTGGAACGCAGTGAACCTAAGTTCGAATCCTTGCAATCTGACATAAAGAAAAATAGGTTTTTTTATATTATTATTATTATTATTTTTTTTTTTTTTTTTTTTTTTTTTTTTTTTTTTTTTTTTTTCCTATCACTACCAACTAGTTTTTCATAATTTATACAATGGTTAATTGTGCAGCTTGCAAGAGTCAAGTGTTAGTTACACAGAAAAGAATAAAATGTACTAATAGCAATTGTCTGCATACTTACCACAACGATTGTGTGAATTTTTCCAATGACTCGCCTTCGGTGCGTTCTAAATGGATATGTCCTGAATGTATTGCATCTAGGCCTAGAAGTGGTAATAATAGCAATACCCCTGTGAGGGGCCAGAGGGCCATGGAAAATAAAACATCACCACCTTTTTCTAAGGAACCACGCTCACCACTAGATGGAGTGCCTGAGTCATCTGTTCGGGATTCTGCTGTTTGTTCGCTCGTCGATGTTGGGCATTTGATTAAAGTGGAGATCAGTAAGATGAGAAACGAGTTGGAGGCTTCATTCAAGAAGTTTATTCGTGACGAACTAACCCCATTGCGTTCAGAGTTAGAGTCATCAATCAGGAAATTTATCAGTGACGAGTTGAGCCCTCTTAGATCTCAAGTACAAGAAATTAAAGATTCTATGGAATTCATCGACTCGAAGTATGATGATTTTGCAAAGCGTTTGGTTGCGATGGAGGACAAGGTCACCGGTATAGCTACTTCTAGAGCTGAAGTGAAGGATTTGAAAAAGGTTATTAACCAACTGGAAAATAGTTTTAATTCTAAGGAGCAATGGGGCAGGCGCTCAAATATCGAAATCTTAGGCATTCCTGAGAAGAAGAATGAGAATTTGTTGGAGATTTTCAAAGAGATTAACACACTTGCTAAGACACCCATTGATTGTAATACCGATATTGACTTCATTAACCGCATTGCTCCCAGAAACAATGAGGACAAACGTCCCAAGGCCATTGTGGTGCGGTTTTTGGCTCGTTACAAAAAAGACGACTGCTTGAGCTCCTTAAAAAAATTAAGGGACTTCAAAGCCTGTGATATTGGTTTCCACGGTAGTAACTCAAATATATATTTTAATGACCATCTTACGAGCAGTAATAAGGCTCTTCTGAAGCAGGCAAGAACACTGGCAAAGGAAAAGGCCTATAAGTATACATCTTGGGTAAAGAACTGCAGTATTTTCGTGCGCAAAACTGATACTAGTCCAGTTATTAACATCGCCTCAATGGAAGATTTAAAAAGGATCAAATAAGGACCATTTTAATGTATTTGCTCTGCTTATGTGTTTGTTTTTATTATTGTACAGTTACTTTTTATTTTTATTTTAGTCATATAATAGTTTTAATTTGCTTTATTTTAGGGGAAATGATATATTGTTATTATGCTATTACCACCTTGAAAGTTAATCATGGGGAGTCTGTTATTTACATATGTTTTATAATAATTAATCAAATGTGTATAATTTGGCGCGATAATGGTTAGCCAATTATCTTTTTACTATCAGAATGTGCGCGGGCTTCGTACCAAGACAAATTTATTTTATAATAATTTAATTAATACTGACTATGACCTTGTATGTTTGACTGAGACGTGGCTTTTGCCGGGGATACTGGACAGTGAGTTGTTTGATTCCAGGTACAGCGTGTATAGATGTGACCGTAATTACTCTGCTCGTGGGGACACCATGGGCGGTGGAGTTCTTATTGCTGTAAAAACTGGGCTAACTGTAACAGATGTTGCCTGCTTGCCGTCGGTTAATGCTACAGCTGACTTATTGGCACTCTCACTTATCGTTCGGAGCGGCTCACAACAGACTCGTTGTCGAGTGTTCTGCTGCTACTTTCCACCTTGTCCGATGATGTTGGATGCCGAGCTCGAATTTTTTGAATCAACATCTAGAATAATTATGGACAAACCTTGTGATAAAATTGTAATCATTGGTGATTTTAACGTCAGTCATGCAAATTGGTCCGCTTCTCCTTGTACATCTTACGCTGAGCTTACAGAAACTATTGAAAATCCTCTGGTTAACTCCTTGCAGGCTTTCTTGTCATTTAATAGTTTGCGACAATATAATCTTATCTGTAATCGTAACGGTAGGTTTCTGGATATAGTTATGGCCAATTTGGAATGCTGTGTTTCTAAGGCGTTGGTTGCTTTGGTTAGCGAGGATGTTCATCATCCGTCACTTGTTATAGAAATTAAAGATATTTCTGTGAATCTACTGCGCCCCCCTCCGCGATATGTTCGTTTGTTCCGAGCTGCGGACTACGATGCAATTAATTCTGCTCTCGGTGAAGTGGATTGGAACAATGTTTTCGATTATAGTGACATAGATCTGTCAGTACAACGTTTTTATGATACGCTCAATAAATTTATTGATGACCATGTTCCCTCAAAAATTATTTATGATAATGGTAGGTACCCCCCTTGGTTTTCTAAAGCCTTAATAAAAATTATATCTGAGAAGCTGAAGTTTCATCGGAAATGGAAGACATACGGCCACTTGGGCGATTATGACAGGTTTGTTTTGCTTCGTTCTAGGCAGAAACTGGTGCAGGAGACATGCTACAGGGATTATGTGAAATTTGCTGAATCAAAAATTAAGAATAACAGTAGTTATTTCTGGCGATTCGTCAAGTCAAAAAGGAATGTTAGCGCTATGCCGGATTCAATGTTTCTTGAGGATGTAACGGCTTCTCACGGTGTCAGCATCTGTGATCTTTTCAACAAGTACTTTCATTCGGTATTTCAATCTCACTCTAGCATTGGGTCTGGCTCGCAGTCAGGTGTTTCGGTCTCGGATGAGGTTGAGCAATCTTTAATAAATCTTAAATCAGTTGATATAACAGCAACTTTAGTATGTGGCTATTTAAGATCACTGGATGTTAAGAAGAGTGCTGGGCCTGATGGGATTCCACCTATTTTGCTGAGACAGTGTCGTGCTGGTTTGGCTGTGCCAGTTTCTGTTCTTTTTGGGATTTCTTTGAGAACGGGAGTAATGCCGAAAGTGTGGAAGCGTTCCTTTGTTACACCGATTTTTAAGAATGGTGATAGGCACGATGTAAGAAACTATAGGCCTATTTCGAAGCTCAGTTGTCTACCTAAACTTTTTGAGAAGATTGTTTATGATGCTATCTTCCCGGTTTTGAGACCCGTGCTAGTACCAGTGCAGCATGGTTTCATTGATCGGAGATCCACAGAGTCTAATTTGTGTGAGTTCGTTGACCAAGTGTTGAAAGCAATGGACGAGGGCTATCAGGTAGATGTTATTTATACCGATTATTCCAAGGCATTCGATACGGTTTCCCATCTTATACTCGTCCGGAAGTTGGAAAATTTCGGAGTTCATGGAGATCTTCTGAGATGGATAATATCTTATTTGAGAGATCGTTGCCAGGCTGTTGCTATCAAGGGTTATTGTTCCTCTTTTGTCCCAGTACCGTCTGGTGTGCCACAGGGATCTCACCTGGGACCATTATTTTTTGATTTATTTATAAATGACGTCATGTCTTGTTTTGCTTCAGCTAAGTGCCTGCTCTATGCTGATGACAAGAAAATTTTTAAAGTAATTAGGACAGTGGAAGACTGCAGGGCTTTACAGGATGATATTGATCGGTTGAGCATTTATTGTCGAAACAACTGTTTGAAAATTAATGTTGCCAAGTGTCATGTTATCACCTTCACACGGAAGAGGGATACTAATGTTTATGATTATTACATGAATGGCGAGTTATTGGAAAGAAAATATGTTGTGAAAGATTTAGGAGTCTACCTTGACAGTAAATTGATTTTCCGGGATCATGTGGAAAACATAGTCTCTCGGGCTTATCGGATTTTAGGCTTTATTTTGAGAGTCAGTAGGGAATTTGAAAATGTTTGTACAATCAACATTCTCTTTAAGTCTTTGGTTAGGCCCATTTTGGAGTACGCGTCCACTGTCTGGAATCCCCGATACAATATTTACATAGATTTGCTGGAAAGGATTCAAAATAAACTTTTGAAGCATTTAAACTACAGAGCTACCCGTTCTAGACAAAAATTTGATGACACAAATATAGTTTCCCTTGAAGACCGACGCACATTGAGAGACCAATTATTTTTGTTTAAATTGATCAGTGGATTTATTGACTCCCCTTACCTTCTTGGTAAAATTGATTTTAGAGTTCCTCGGCTTAATAGTCGTCGTACTAATTGCTTATTTCGTGTCCCCTTTGCCCGAACCAATTATGTAGGTAATTCTTTTATTGGTAGAGCATGTCATAGTTACAATTCATCCTTTTTTGAAATTGATTTGTTTAACACTTCCTTGTTTAAATTTAAGGCTTCCCTCTTAGATTTAATTAATCGTTCGGTTTTTTTTTTTTTTTTTGGTGGCTTAACTTAGTTTGTCCTCTTTAAGTATTTTTTTTTTTTTCTCTTTCATGAACATGAATTTTATTAGATTGTCGTGTATGTTGTGTTAGATAAGTCTGAAAACACCAATTCACCCAACTTGTATTTATGTGTTAACTAATGGTGGCATCTTTATTGGTTAATGTTAGATGTATGCATATTAGATATAAGTATAATTGTACCGTTTGTGCCCAAATAAACATTAAAACATTAAAACATTAAAACATATATAGGCAGTTTTGAGTACTGGATTTAGGTTATACATAGGGCCACATTTTCGAGCAGTGTCGTGAAAAATTTATTCCTATTCCAATCATAAGTAGATTACAAAGGAAGGTGTTAACAATTGGCAGCCAATTTTTGATTTTGAATAGCAGTGGTAATTCCACTCGGAAATGGTGAGAAAATAAGAAGAATAATATATGTACTCTAAAATCGGCCACCGTCATTATTTTTATTTATATACCTTGTAATTAAATGTTGATGCAAGAATTTCTGGTTGAGTTAAAAACATTTAAGGATCCGGTTGTCGGTTGATTTTCATTAGTTTTGTATTGAAGTTAGACAAGGAAGACGAAATATTATAAAAATTGTTTGATGGCAAATAACCTAAAGTACGTCTCATTTTTTTAGTGTTACCTATTGTGCCACACCGCACCTTACTCTAGGGCGCAATCGAAATTGCAAGCGTCGCATTTCCCATTGATGCCATTTATCAAAAAGATCGACCTCGTTTGTCGGGCAGTAATAATAGCTATAGACGTTAAGATTTATAGACGCCAATTCTATATGATTGAAGTTCCTTCTCAGTGTCAGTTGAGAGACTAAAACTTTATCTCGATATCTTCGCTTGAGATAGTGACGACATTCATCTCGTAGCCACGTCAGATTTTGGTCATTACATTGTTACGCCAAGACTCGTTCAAATATCCGTATTGAAGTGTCTATTCACACCAGATCTACTTAACAAAATAGGACAAGGCTTCAGTAACGGACCGTGAACGATGAAATGGACTCTGGAGTGTGAATAAATTGATGTCGCCCGCAAATCCCACAATGATACCTCGGTACGGACACTTTCATCCCTTCCTCTACTAAATTACTTACGCGTGTTGTTGTGTCATGTAGTTATGTAACCAACTTAAAGGTATTAATCCCTATATATCATTCTATAGATGCAAACTCACAATATCTACCGATTCTATGAATTTCGAATCATCCCGCTACCCTCAGTCAAACTACACAACAGACAAACGTCGCCGCGACTTTTGATCTTCACGGTCTAATATTTATTTCATGAGATAGGTTGCCATGGTTTGCGTGTCGTTCAATACAAGTTGACATCCGCTAACCTGAAGAATATTTACCTTTGCGTCTATTTTTGTCTTGTGTGTTTCAGGACAGGCAGGCCTCTTCAATGAGTTGATTTATTTATTTTTCTAGGATTTATTGTGATCCTTACAATTAAAATATATGGTACATTTGTGGGAATTAGTACACTGCTTGAAAATTGAGAAGCTCTTTCGTGTGCAGTAGGAACGTAACAAGTAAAAGTAAAAGGAAAAAATGTCCGAAGTCGGTAAGGCAGTAAATCGTTCGCAGCGCCCCCTCGCGGTGCGCGCCGTCCAACCTTCATGTTCTCGAGCGGTCGCTAGATGGCGTTGCAAACGTAAACATGCCCCCCGCCTTGAAAGCAGCCGCTTTCAAAATTGTGTGGTTGATGGCTGATCATCACATCGATCAGCTGCCTCTTCGGATTGCTGGGGGAGTGGGCAGATCTTTGAGAATGCCCTGCGTATAAGTCCGGTAGCAGTTCGAACGTCAGCGACACGGGAGACGCCGTCGTTTCCTGGGAATAGAGCCACCACTCGGCCCAATCGCCATTTTAGAGGTGGCAGGTTGTCATCCTTGATGAGGACCAGGGAGTTCAGAACGATGTCCTGGCTGTGCGTTTGCCACTTCGTCCTAGTCTGCAGCTGTGAGACGTAATCCTTAGACCATCGCTGCCAGTAGTGTTGCCTTATCTGCTCCAGCCTCTCGTATCGTCGCAGCCGACTCGGCTCCGCGCTGGTCAGGTCTTCGCAGGGCGGTGATGTCATAGGCCGGCCAATAAGGAAATGAGCTGGAGTAAGGGCAGCAAGGTCGTTTGGATCTGCAGACATGGGATGCATCGGTCGGGAGTTAAGGATAGCTTCTATCTGTGCTAATACCGTGACGAACTCCTCGTAGGTCAAGTGCGCATTACCTACCACGCGTCTTAAGTGGTGCTTACAAGATCGAACCCCTCCTGATTCCCACGCCCCCCCAAAATGTGGAGCATGTGGGGGTATAAACGTCAATTTAATATTGTCTGTGGCAGCACGATCAATGATGTCATGTGAATTATTTTTTAAAAATAGTGAAAGCTCTTTCAATGCTCCCACAAAGTTTCTCCCATTATCGGAAAATATCTCTGCCGGTTTACCGCGGCGAGATATAAACCGTTTTAATGCGAGTAAGTAACCGTCTGTAGTCAAGCTGGTCACAAGATCTAAGTAGACAGCGCGCGTTGAGAAACAAACTATTACGCAGATATAATTTTTCTCTAATTTAGCGCCTCGTCCCCTGCGATTCAGTACGAGCACCGGTCCCGCGTAATCCACACCACACCGCATAAAAGGAAACCCAGGTTCCAAACGCTGGCTAGGTAAATTACCCATGATAGGCGTTAAAGTTTTTCCTTTTATGCGTGTGCAGATCACACATTTGCGCACCACCTGCTTGGCTAAATTTGTACCCCCGAGGGGCCACCAGGTGTCCTTAATATTAGAAAGCAGCAATTGTGGTGGCGCGTGCATTAAGCTTTTATGTTCACTTTGAAATAGGATGCGTGTAAACCTATGATTAGAACACAACAGTATAGGGTGCTTCTTGTCATACGTGAAATCGTGGGAATTACTTATTCTGCCTCCTACTCGAATTAATTTATATTGTGTGTCAAAGAAAATATTTAATTTAGCAATATTACGTGTGTGCCTAACCGGTAAATTATTTTTTAATTTATGATATTCGTTAGGAAATGAACTCATTTGTGAGAGACGTGCCAGAAGTAATACCGACGCATTCAACTCATTCAAAGTTAGCGGCCCAGTGTCACGATTCAGCTTGTTTTTATTGCGAGTATTGTTTACAAATCTTAAAACGTAGGCAGCCGCGCGCTTTAAGCGATTAAATGACGAGAACCTGTCGAATGAAAATAAATCGGTATTAACCTGGCATGTCATATTTATTGTGTGTGTTTTAATGTCAGGTAAACCGTCAAATGTTGTGTTACGTGTGTGTAACAAACCTTTGTGCAACCAGTTCGATTCTGGTTCACATAAAAAAGGCGGCCCTTCCCACCACGTCATGTTGTTATTAAGTGCATCGAGTGCAAGCCCGCGCGAAACTAAATCGGCCGGGTTATCTTTACTACCTACGTGCAGCCACCGCGCGCAGTCGGTTAATTCATTAATCTCAGCTACTCTGTTTTGAACAAACGTTTTTAGTAGCTGCGGTGACATACGCAACCACCCTAAAACGATAGTGGAATCGGTCCAAAACGTTACGGTATCGAATTTAACTTTAAGCGAATTAATAATCTTTGAATATAGCCGAGCTCCTAGTAGTGCACCGCACAGCTCGAGTCTCGGAATGGTAACCGGTTTGAGCGGGGCTACTTTACTTTTCGCACATAATAGTTTTACGGTGATCGATTGATTATTGATTTCGTCACCCGTATGAGTACGAACGTAGGCACATGCGCCGAAAGCAAGTTGACTCGCATCTGTAAACAAGTGAAGTTCTATGCGCTGCGTGTGTGCACCCATGACGTAACGTGGAATGCGCAAGTTACAAATATTATGTTTATGTGTGTCTAAGTACTGTTGCCAAGAGGCTGCGATGTCAGTAAGTACTTCGTCATCCCAACCTAATTTGCATAACCATAATTTTTGTAACATGACTTTGGCAATAATAATAGCGGGAGATAAAAGTCCCAACGGATCGTAAATCTGAGAAACGACAGAAAGTATTGTGCGCTTAGTTACTGGTGTCGTTTGTTGTATATTTGTAGTGTAATAAAACTGATCTGTGTTGTTTGTCCATCCGAGACCGAGGGTTTTAGTTTGACAGTTGTCACCTAGTGCTAGCTCTCGTGAAGTAATTTCTGACGATGAATAAGGTGAAACGTCAAAATTAAAAACCCATTTTCGGAGTGGAAAGCAGCCTGATTTTAGGACGTCGGTGACCTTTTCACATATGTCGATCAACGCCTGCTTATCGTTATTACCAGTGACTAGGTCATCAACATAGCAATCTTTTAAAATAGTGCGTGAGACCATCTCGTCACCGCACTCAAAAGCCAGCTGTTGCAGACATCGAATACTTAAGTATGGTGCAGATGAGCAACCGTACGTAACTGTGTTCAGCTGATAAATATTAAGCGGTTCAGAGGTGCTCTCTCGCCACAAAATAAGCTGGAGGTCACGTTGGTCTGGCTGGATGAGAACTTGCCTATACATTTTCTCCACATCTGCGCATGCGACGTATTTATCTTCACGAAAACGAAGTAAAATAGAAAAAACGTCATTTTGTAACGGCGGGCCGATTAACTGTAAGTCATTTAGCGACTTACCTGAACTTGAATTAGTACTCGCGTTAAAAACAACTCGTAACTTAGTTGTCGTGCTGTGTTCTCTAAATACGCCGTGATGTGGGAGAAAATAATATGGCTTATTAAACGTATGTACAAGAGACATATGCCCCAATTGTAAATACTCGCGTATAAATTCGGAGTACATCTTTTTATACTCAGGGAGGCGTTCAAGTTTCCGTTCGAGTGAAAAAAACCTAGTTTTTGCAATAGCGTAACTGTCACCAAGCGCGTCAGGTGATTCCTTCATTGGCATACGAACGGAGAACCGACCGTTCTCCACGCGCAGCGTAGTGTCTTTGAACAGCTGTTCACAGACGCGCTCGTCGTCAGTCAAGCCGTCACCTGATTTAGGAACTTCCTCGAGCTCCCAAAATTTCTTAAGTTGATTATCCAGTGATTGTGTAAAATGGCAATTAGTTTTGTTTGTGTGTTGATTAAATAAATGTGTGTGTGTGTTTAGCGTGTAAGGGACCCGATATTATCCATCCTAGTTTGGAATTTTGTAAACAAGGCCCTTCCGCGAGACGAATACGACCGTCAATTAGTAAATCCCAGAATA
This sequence comes from Archips xylosteana, assembly GCA_947563465.1. Taxonomy (NCBI): domain Eukaryota; kingdom Metazoa; phylum Arthropoda; class Insecta; order Lepidoptera; family Tortricidae; genus Archips; species Archips xylosteana. The sequence continues at coordinate 13,672,865 of OX387352.1, read as the reverse complement.
TGTCCGCACCTAACAACAAATCAATTTGTGATGGTTCATAATAAGTGGGATCCGCAAGCTTAACGTGTTCTGGTATGCGAATGGAACTTACTTTTAATGCTGCTGATGGCAGCTGATCCGTAATGCAAGGGAGAACCATGCAAATTATGCGTGCATGGAAGTCACTCATAGTTGACCGTAGGTTAATTGTACACGAATGTGTGCTTTGCGTGATTGATTGACCTACGACAGTGATTTTAACAGTGGACTGTATCAATTGTGTGTTTAACTTCGATATGAATGATTGTGTGACATAACTGTGTTGGCTGCCGCTATCTAAGATTGCACGGGCCCTATGATATTTATTGTTGCAGTCTGGAATGTAAACAACCGCTGTAGATAGCAAAACTGGTTGCAACAATAATGTATCTGTGTGTGTATTAGATGTTAAACTTGTGTGCGTGTAATGATTAGAGGAGGTGGCGGGATGCGCATTCGTCGTCGGCGGAGTATGATTTGCCCTAGCGACAGACGTCGGTGCGTTATCGCCATCACCGCTGTTCAAATGAATTAAACTATTGTGTTTTTTCTGACAAATCTTGCACGGACCGAAAAAACAGCTATCAGTGGTGTGACCGTCGCGCAAACAGTTGTAACAAAGCTTTTTAGCGTCAAGCAACTTAATCCTGTCTTCTACTGTGAGATTAAGAAAGCTATTACAGGAATAAATTGGATGATTTCCGTTGCACATACTGCAAGTGCGTGATTGGCGTTTCGAGTTCGGTTTATTAGTATTTGCCGTCGGCGAACTAGAAACGTAGCTGTGAACCGCGTGTGGCTTTTGATTATTTGACTGATTTAATGTTTTCTTAACATCGTATGAATGTGTGTGTGTGCTCCTAGAATGATTGGCTGTGATTGATTCTAACATGTCTGCCCTATTTCGAAGAAAAGTCATTAAATCCGTCAATTTAACTTTGATGCCCGATGAGTCACCTGACTTAGTGAAGTTGAGCGTACTTTTGTATTGCTCCCACTCGCGCTCTGTAGCCGTATCGAGTTTAGTAGTAATTAGGTAAATTACTAGCGTATCCCATGCATCTGTAGGTTCCCCTAACGTTTTTAACGCGCGTAAGTTACGAAGTACAGAGTCGATTAACTTGCGTATCTGAGTCGGTGATTCTTTGTGTAAATTTTGTGTGTTAAAAAGTGACTTCACGTAATTGTGTATAAGCAACCGATGGTTGTTAAATCTATTTTCAAGCAGCTCCCATGCTGTATTATAATTCGTGGCAGAGAACTCTAAGGACTTGATAACCTGCAACGCGTTTCCCGTTAAAGCTGCGCGCAGGTAGTGGAATTTTTGTATAACCCCAATATCCTTAGAGTTATGTATAAGGGAAGTATACGTGTCCCTAAACTCCAACCAGTGCTCGTACGAACCGTCGAAGACTGGCAGCGCTATAGTCGGTAATTTGACTGGACTCACAGTCGAAGTACCGCCACCAGCAGCTGAGCTTTCACCACTGTCGACAAAGCTCGATGCAAGAGACATTGTCTGAAAGTATTGATCCTCAAACGCTTCACGTGCCTCTAAATGCTTAGAAAGTTCAGTGACGTCGACTAATTCTTCGATCCTGCTTTGAACTAGATCGAATTGAGAGTAAAATACCTTTGCATTTTCTATGCGTAAATTTAATTCGACTTTTTGAACAACAGTTAAACTTGAATTAAGCGTAGCTACATATTTAGCAAACAAAGTTAATTTACCCTTGAGCGTGCCACGTTTTGTCGTCAAACCGCGAATATCTAAATTCGAATCAGGGAAAGTAAGAAGCGTAAGGGGTGATTTTGGCTGTAAATTAGGCGAACTCATATTGGTTTTTGCGTAAGAATCAGAAACAGATGCGTATTATCTCGAATGCACTAAATATTAGCGAATGCGTAATGGCGGTGGAACTATATTGCTCGCGCCGGTAGAATGGAATGTTGCAACGAACACGGTAATAGCACAGATATGCGGATAAGATAGGAATTAGAAAGGATGGCTAGCCTGACCTTAGTTTGCTGATCCAGGTACTGGTGTCTGGTCCGGTGAAGAAGGTCCAATATTTTTGTCTTGTGTGTTTCAGGACAGGCAGGCCTCTTCAATGAGTTGATTTATTTATTTTTCTAGGATTTATTGTGATCCTTACAATTAAAATATATGGTACATTTGTGGGAATTAGTACACTGCTTGAAAATTGAGAAGCTCTTTCGTGTGCAGTAGGAACGTAACAAGTAAAAGTAAAAGGAAAAAATGTCCGAAGTCGGTAAGGCAGTAAATCGTTCGCAGCGCCCCCTCGCGGTGCGCGCCGTCCAACCTTCATGTTCTCGAGCGGTCGCTAGATGGCGTTGCAAACGTAAACAGCGTCTTCTTTACAAATATAGTGGCTAAATAACGCGGGATGGGACGAAATGTACGTCGATTTTGAAATGAAATATGTCTACGCAATACATCTCTGGGCTTAATATCGTCAGTGACAAAAGGAAATCTCATTATTTACACAGCATAAATATTCTAAAAAATCAAGCCTTGACGTGTCGTTGCGGTGTCTGTCGCAGTGAAAGTACTTAAGTAAGTTTAAACGATATTTTCTAATACCTATTAGTGAAATATATTTGGTTGATATTCGGTAGAAATCGGGGTACTTTGATTAGTTTTTCGAGTTCCGTAGTCAACGCGCCGTATATTTTTATTTTCAGTTGTTGTTTGTTGATATGTCCTGATTATTATTATTATCTTATTTTGGCTCAGCTGCTTATTTAAAATAAACTGTTTATTTTTTTTATCTATTTTTATTTTCTAGTTTTTATTTTGTCGTTTAACTAGCATTAGAGTCTTATTGGGTCGGTGCTGCACGGCTTAAGGGGTACCGAGTTTTTCACGCTTATCGAATTTGGGTGGGTGATTTCGGGCGTGGGGCCGCTTGGGGGAGGCACGCACGATGGTTCAAGATGGGTTGGTTGGACTGCGCGTGTTTTTGGGTATTTTCATCATATTACTAAAACAAATACATATTTTAAAAATGTAGCAAAACTACGCGCTAGAAAACATCTTGTTTTATTAACATTCAAAAAGTCATGACCTTCCGTGCAGTATTAGCGTCGTACTACGAGTTTAATTTATTTTTTAGAGACGACTTTGAATTTTTTTTTCTATCGAGCGAACTACAAGTAGGTAATCGTGTTTCGAAAAAACTGGTCGCTAGAGTGAATCCTCAAATATCTTACTATGAATTTCAGGACTATAGCATTGCTAGTACTTAATGATACAGCACGAGTTTAAATGAATGCAATAAATGCGCCAAAATCACGGTACCCCCTTAAAACCAAGCAAATGAACCCAAACCCGAAATGCAGTTAGATACTAGTAAAGGCTTAAAAGTTCCATTATCCAGCTCCTGACTTCATATACAGACCCTCGTCACCAACTGTATTGTCACGGGTACTTAATATACTTAGGTACTTATGTGCAAACTTTCGTAAGAATAGGTTTAGTAGAATCGGTTTAGAAGCAGTTGAAGAAACTGGTCAAGTGCAAGTCAGAATCGTATATGAAGGGTTCCGTAAGGAAAAGTTGGCATGAAAGGGGCTCGTGTTGAAAGGGACAATTCAAAATAAAAGTTCATTTATGAAAGGGAAAATACACATTTTTTTAAAGATGCGAATTTGAACCCCAACGACCCTCTGCTTGAGAGGCCATAGGTCCAACCACTACCCCACCACGGCTATTCTTCACATTATGTACGTAAGTAATAGGCTAGACGACTAAAAAAAACTGTTTAGTCCGTCAGTTAGATTATTAAAAAATATTGTACATGTATTTTTTCCTTTGTTTGACAAACAAAAAATGAGGAGGATACAGTGCTTAGAAGTTTCGAATGACGTCACTATATGGTACAATTTTTACCTAAGGGTGACGTCACAAGCCCCCACTCCGGAAGTTTGATGATCTATATCTTTGTCGTTTTTTAATAATTTGATAAACCAAAAAATACGTGTCCCATATTTTCCCATAATCTAAATGACGGACTAATTAGAATGACCAATTTTTAACCCAGTCGTCATCCCTATTCAACGTATACATTTCTTCGCTCGCTGCCATCAAGGTTGCCATGCGGTTCGGGAAACTTCGATGAGATTTCAAGCCAGTTCCTACCTGAGTAGTCTAGATAGTGATGAAATCCCCTTCGCGCAAACACAATCTGGTTACGGAGAAAAACCGTGCTAGCCTAGTGGTTTAACATACCATAGTATCTGAAGCAGAGGGTTGTGGGTTTTAGCCCGGTTTCGCAACTCTGAGTTTTTCAGGACTTATGTAAGAAATTACTTCTGAAATTTACCATGGGCTATTCAGTGTGAAAAAAAACCTGCGAAGCAATTCGGTGGCGTGTGTGAAGTTTCCATTTCAATCTACAATGGCCCCGCGTGGGGACTACTGCCTAAGCACTCTCAATCCGAGTAGAGATCACTTCCCAGCAGTGGGACGAGTCTCCCTTATTTGGCACAACACTAAATTGTCCTAAATGAAAATGCAAAACAGACTTGGTGTAAAATTAATATGCATAACGCGCAAGAGGCATACCTTACATACTAAACGAGTATACTATTGAATAGGCATAACGATAGAAGCATAAATCTAGCAAAAATATTTTGACACAACTATTAAGTCTTCTAAAAAAACTGACAGCGATAAAAATAACAATTACTTATGAAATATCAAAAATGCCTACATACAGACGAGTTGTTAGGTGGGTGTCATGTTTGGCTTTAGAAGGGTAGGGTCGTGGTAAGTAACATCGCATCGGGGCCGAAGGCCCAAACTAACCGAAAACAGGAACTCCGCATACTCCTATGTCCTTTAATCTTGCTTAATGCATTATGATCTCATCTTATTTTCACAACTCAATAAAATACTATGTCGGTGAATTTAGTTCTTGCGCGGATTTCATCATTTCTAATGCGATCCCACAGAGAAACTCCGAGCACACTTAAACGGCTAAAGGATTTTGATATTATGCGTGTTCTGTTATGCGCATTAAAATAAACTATGCGTATTTATATTTATACGTTTTAATATAGTTCCCATGGGGCGTAATATATGCTAGAGATGAATCTGGTTAAAATATTATGAATTTCTTTTTAATTAGGTACCTAGGTACTTATCAATGTTTTATTAAAATAATGTAATACCTACCTACCATAATTTGTGTATGATATTTGTACTCATTTGGATCCTAATTTTAATTCAAACTCACCTTGTGCTATTATAGTTACATTTTAGTTAAGGAGCGGTGTCTCTTGACACAGGTATCTCGATACTTAAAAAGAGGCACCAACCTGTATTTTGTTAAACTGTTTGTGTTACTGAATAAAACATTTTTTTTTTTTTTTTTTTTTTTATAATTATCTTAAACCTAGCTTAGCGTGCAATTTTCTTAGAACGAATGTTTCATTGATTTTAATTTAACTTTTAATAACATGACGCCGGACATAATATATTATATGCTGTATTTCATGACATGACCTAAAATGAGATAGTGTCATGATTACATTTAGGAAAGGTACAGGTCGATTTACAAGAGCTGGCACGAATGGATTGAACGAAAGTAATGTCATTTTGACTTTTTTGTAGGAAAATGACTGCTGCATGTCATTTTCATATTTGTGTGAAGTGTACCTATTCAAATAGGTAGGTACAGGTCGATTCCCAAGAGTAGACACGAATGGATCGAATGAGTGAATGAAAGTATGTGTTACCTATTTGAATACTCTTCACACAAATATGAAAATGTCATGCATCAGTTATTTTGCTACAAAAATGTCAAAGTGACATTACTTTCGTTCAATCTATTCGTGCCAGCTTTTGTGAGTCGACTGTAATAAGTTTATTTGCTCATTCGATTCATTCGTGCCAGCTCTTGTGAATCGAACTGTATATAAGCACCTATAATAAGTAGTAAGATACAAACTCCAAAGACTACACTCATCAAAAGTGCAGTCAAGGAAACTGAACCAGGGTGGAAACTTTTCACAACTAATTTCACGATGATTTCTTTGGCAGATATGGAATGTCAACATGACATTTGCAATGAAAAGTGTGAAATTAAAATTATTTATATATTCTTTTCCATTACCACAATGATTTCCTTTATTCTCTTCCCAGTCATATTTTCAACTAAATTCATATAAGCTTCAAAACTATCAACCACTTCACTTTTATTTTTAATGCAATACACTTTTGCTATTCTACTAAAATCATCAATAAAAGATACAAAACAACGTTCACCTGCAACACCTGTAGGATTCAATGGACCGTTTACGTCTGTATGCACTATCTATAATATATCTTTTGCACGCTGTCTAGTATTTTCAAAAGGTAAATTATGCATTTTATTCACTAAACAAATCTCACACTGCACGTAATCATTTTCAATTCTTTCTGGTAAACCTTTTAATAACATTTGTTGGCACATTTTATCTAAATTTATAAAATTAGTATGCCCAAGAATTCGATGCCACTTTTTTTTTGTCAGTCATATTATTATTCGTTGTGTATGATTTTACAATTCTTTTACCTACTTTCCCATTCAATACAAACAACTTATTTTTCCTCTCAGCGATAGCTAATACATTATTACTAGACCCATTAAAGATCTTAGCTCCATCATTATCAAAAACAACCTAACTATTATAGCTCGTAATTGAAGATACACTCAATAAGTTTCGTTTCATGCTTGGTACATAATATACATTCCTAATAATTGTTCTAAGCCATTTTCCGTTCACATAAAAATACATTAACACATTTCCTACCTTATACGCTTTTAAAGAAAACCATCTCCTACTTTAATATCAATCGGGCTATCTAAAGTTTTATATTCTACAAAATATTCATCACTATTTATGATATGGTTAGAACATCCACTATCTAATAACCATGTTAAATCGTCTTTATTAGAATAATCTTCACTCACCGGATCTCTCGCTGAAGTCATCACTTCGACATTATAGTATTTTATGCAACGGTTGTATAAGTGAGGTCTTAAAAGGCGAGTGACGTGAGTTGCGATACGAGCGAATGCGAGTATCGCAATGGAAAGACGGCACGAGCCGTTAAGACCAAATTATACACCGTTGCATACAATATTTTTTCTACGACTCGACTGTACTGTACTGTACCCTACTGTACTCGACTGTACTGTAGGGTACAGTAGGGTAAAATAGGGTACAGTCGGGTACAGTAGGGTAAAATGGGGTACAGTCGGGTACAGTAGGGTACAGTCGGGTGAAATAGGGTACAGTAGGGTACAGTCGGGTATAGTAGGGTAAAATAGGGTACGGTAGGATACAGTTGGGTACAGTAGGGTAAAATAGGGTACAGTAGGGTACAGTCGGGTACAGTAAGGTAAAATAGGGTACAGTAGAGTACAGTCGAGTACAGTAGGGTAAAATAGGGTACAGTAGGGTACAGTCGGGTACAGTAGGGTAAATATCCTATTTTACCCTACTGTACCCGACTGTACCCTTTTTTACCCTACTGTACCCGACTGTACACTATTTTACTCTACTGTACCCAACTGTACCCGACTGTACCCTACTGTACCCTATTTTACCCTACTGTACCCAACTGTACCCTACCGTACCCTATTGTACCAGACTGTACCCGACTGTATCCTACTGTACCCTATTTTACCCTACTGTACCCGACTGTACCCAACTGTACCCTATTTTACTCTACTGTACCCGACTGTGCCCTACTGTACCCTATTTTACCCTACTGTACCCGACTGTACCCTACTGTACCCTATTTTACCCTACTGTACCCGACTGTACCCGACTGTACCCTATTTTACCCTTCTGTACCCGACTGTACTCTACTGTACCCTATTTTACCCTACTGTACCCGACTGTACCCTATTGTACCCTATTTTACCCTATTGTACCCGACTGTATTCTACTGTACCCTATTTTACCCTACTGTACCCCACTGTACCCTATTTTACCCTACTGTACCCGACTGTACCTTACTGTACTCTATTCTACTCTACTGTACCCGACTGTACCCTACTGTACCCAACTGTACCCTACTGTACCCTACTGTACCCGACTGTACCCTACTGTACCTTATTTTACCCTACTGTACCCGACTGTACTCTACTGTACCCTATTTTACCCTACTGTACCCGACTGTACCCAACTGTACCCTATTTTACCCTACTGTACCCGACTGTACCCTATTTTACCCTACTGTACCTTACTGTACCCTATTTTACTCTACTGTACCCGACTGTACCCGACTGTACCCTTCTGTACCCAAATGGACCCTACTGTACCCTATTGTACCCAACTGTACCCTACTGTACCCTATTTTACCCTACTGTACCCGACTGTACCCTACTGTACCCTATTTTACCCTACTGTACCCTATTTTACCCTACTGTACCCGACTGTACCCTACTGTACCCGACTGTACCCTATTTTACCCTACTGTACCCGACTGTACCCTATTTTACCCTACTGTACCCGACTGTACCCTACTGTACCCGACTGTACCCTATTTACCCTACTGTACCCGACTGTACCCTACTGTACCCTATTTTACCCAACTGTACCCGACTGTACCCTACTGTACCCGACTGTACACTACTGTACCCTATTTTACCCTACTGTACCCGACTGTACCCTACTGTACCCGACTGTACCCTACTGTACCCGACTGTACCCTATTTTACCCTACTGTACCCGACTGTACCCTACTGTACCCTATTTTACCCTACTGTACCCGACTGTACCCTACTGTACCCGACTGTACCCTATTTTACCCTACTGTACCCGACTGTACCCTACTGTACCCTATTTTACCCTACTGTACCCGACTGTACCCTACTGTACCCGACTGTACCCTATTTTACCCTACTGTACCCGACTGTACCCTACTGTACCCTATTTTACCCTACTGTACCCGACTGTACCCTACTGTACCCGACTGTACCCTATTTTACCCTACTGTACCCGACTGTACCCTACTGTACCCTATTTTACCCTACTGTACCCGACTGTACCCTACTCTACTCAACTCAGCAGGTCTAAACTGGGCTTTAGTGTTGAGTGTACCCTACATTTAATATTATGTGGCAGCTAGGTGTATCGTAATAACGACATTACGACACAAGTGCTGTTATGGCGAATAGATTAAGTATAGACTTTCTGAAGTCATATTATCTATGTTCTTATATATTTGTTCGCGACCATGTAAAAAACAGATAAAAGTACAGGAGTAGGAAAAAAGAATTATCTCCACTCGTATCATCCTGGGTTGGATTATAATAACAATCTCGCATCATACCTCGTGCTGTACCTGAAAAATTACCTCTATCTCTTGACAACATTCTCAAATTTCCTCTTGTGCCTCTATAATTTTCTCCTCTCCAGTTGTATATTCCTCTCATGTTGCTATTTCCTCTAAAATTATAATATCCGCGCCATCTTGGTACATTTCGATTCTTAACTTCATTTTTCGGGCATCTCTTTGGTAATGGCCTGCCTCGTTACAGCCATAACATTTCCTTATTCTCACTTGTGACATTCTCTTCTGTACCTCTACCATGAGTTACACTAGTTTACAGTGACCGTACTCGCTAGCGACGGCGTAAATGATTTGTATAGAGAATTGTGTACAGCGCCTCTAGCGGTCACTTACGGAAGTACAATTCTCCATACAAATCATTTACGCCGTCGCTAGCGAGTACGGTCACTGTAAACTAGTGTAACTCATGGTAGAGGTACTGAATATTAAAAATTTCCATTCCTTTAGGCTCAGTCTCTTCCTTTTTCTTGTAATTCAATAATAGCTTTGACTTCACATACTCAACTGACTTTTCTTTCGCTGGCAATGCATCAACAATATCCACTATATGTATGTGTGTAACTTTCTGGTAAACATAACAATAAATGATTCAACTTATCATCTTCAGTCATTTTTTCTCCGGCATTCTTCAATTCGTTAATATTCTTCTCAAATAAATTCAAAAAATCTACCGGGTTATCACCTTCCGCCATTTTTAATTTCAGTAACTTCCGCTTACACAATAACTTATTTGCTGTTGACTGTACTTCATATATTGCGTCAATTTTTTTAATCATAGGTATTCCACGCAGTCGATTCCGATATAATTATTTCTAGCTGACTGTCCGTAACACTGGTGACAATCACATTTTTGTTTTTAAATCCATTTTTATCCAGTCATTTTCCTTTATATTTTCCGGTCTTATCTCATTTGCCATTGCCTCATAACATCCTTTTAATTCCATTATTAACTTCAGTCTAAATTTCCATTTCTCGTAATTATTTCCATCGAATATCTGTATAGAACAATCTTCTCTTACGTTCGCCATTCTTCAAAACAATGTAATCTCACCTTATTTCTTCAAACTATTTATTACACCATATACAATCTTCAGTTCATTTTATTTTCTCAACGATCTGCTACCATGTTAAATAATATGCGATGGATTACCGTGGATTCATATTTATTACAGTCATCATACACAACACAAATCATTCATGTGACAAATCAAATGTAACGACGTCAAGTCCTCTTCTTAATACCATAAATATTTAAGCTATTAGTAAAGAGGTTACAAATCATCATTACTTTAACAACCCTTGTACGTGATTCAGTTTCCTTGATTGTACGCAGGGACATTTTTTGCTTTGAACATTTCAATAAGTATATGTTGGTATATTACTACTGAGTCAAAAAATCAAATTTGTGTATGTAATAAATAATAAACTTAGCCAAACAAAATAGTAAAAGCGAGCAGTAAGCGGGTAATCAAAACTTCTTAATTATTTCATAACATTGCACTGGTTTGTGACTAAAGTACATCAGCAATGAGTCGGGTAGTTGGGTGGTCGGAGCGAGTCGTCAGTCGTAAGGGCGCTTTCCGCGACGTCGTGTCGCGACTCGTGGACCCGGGAGCAGCACTTGCCCGCAGAGTGCGCCGCGCGGCCGTGCCCGATGCCCGCTGCCGCCCCGCCGGCCGCTATCCCAATCCCGCCATCCTCCCCAAACAAACCCTTCTGATGATGACGAAAGCAATAAACGTCGAATTTATACTCATCTTAATAACAGTGCAGTGTGTCAATTTAAACATTTTTTCTGATAACAAAGAAAAAAAACTTTTAATGAAAGGACACAGTGAAAACAATAGTTACCCCGATGTGATAATCAAAGACGAAAAGTTCGAAAAGTGCAAATATTTTGGTGATATTTTACTGTGTAACTTGGATCATTTAAAACAGTGGAAAAAGCGGAGAAGGCGGTTTTATTGCTTAAGACAACATTCATTGGATGGCAGTGATTTTAACGCGCGGGCGAAGAGAAGTTCGTTACAGACGCGACATGTGAGGCGGCTGCACTTAACAGTGCCGTTACAGGTTGATGATGATGATACGTTGATTACTGAATTCAAAGAGCGCTGGCCGGTGGACTTGTGGCGGCAGAACGGCTTCTTCACTGACGATTACTTGCTGCTCATCAACAGACACTGGTTGCGCTTCGCGCCGCCAGATCCCTCCTCCAACTATACTCTGGGGGCATTGTATATCTTATTGATACTTGTGGGCTGCTCCGGAAACTTTCTTGTGCTTGTCATGTATTACAGGTCAGTATTTAGATCTTGCCACTATTACACATGTCATGTGTGGTGTGCTAACTATTAATAACTGGCTGAGGACGTTGCTATTTCAGTCTCTTATTTCACTCACGTGCAAGTGTTACAATTTGAAACTCATAATAATTTTCGTTATACCTACGTATGCAAAGCTAAATTAACCTAAACCTAAATACTACTCATATTTTTCGCCCTTGGTGCCATCAATAAGGAAATCGTTCAAAATGTATCCCGACATGTTCTGTTTACCCGACCGTCCAAGTCAGCTGAGAAAAACAAACCGATTTGTCTTATGGGAAAGAAATCATGACAAATTACTTTCGTGTAGTGATTTCACTAAGATCCTTGGTGATATCTACATATTAAGCCAGACTATAACTATTCGAGTTAAACTTACTTAGTAAGGTAGGTACTAGGTTGTTGTCACAAATTTTACCACACATTTAAGTATACAACAAATTTAAAAAAAACTTAGTAGGATTCGAAGTTTGTGTACCAACGCGGGGTCAGATGAAAGCGAACCATGGAGTCGACATTAACATTAAGATTCAACTGTTACTCATACCCATGCGAAATAAAAATAGTACTAACTGTCACCACCGTGATATGGTAATGATGACATAAAAAAATGAAGCAACTAGTCTGCGACATCCATGGGACATGTAGCTACAGGAATTAAATTTTCAAAATCTTGACATGGTATGTTGAGTATGTCGTAAACATTGTATATTCCATGATTAATTGATTGTAGTTGTAAAATATATAAATAGTTTTAAGTTTGTAATATAATAGTTATTTTTTAATTTTATTTATAATTATAATCGTTATTGCAATAAACTTTCTTTTGGATGATGATAAAAGCATTTGGTATTAAAAAAATCAATGAGTAAGTATGAATATGAGTACGAGTTGAATTTGAACGTTAATATTATCTACTCTATAATATCTACGCTATAAGATATTTCTAAACGGCTTTGTGATACTACAGGAGACCGAAGAGCTGGCAGCTTCCTCGCACAACGTATCAGCATTGCTATACAGCGAGGTAATGTCTTTGGGTCCATACCGCGGGGGAAACCGTTTGTTAATTTTATACAGGGTTATTTGTAATTCACTAGCATCCTTTTAACCCTAAACTCCTACCACTTAAACAAATGTTTTTTTGTTTTACGGCTTTTCTCATAACTTAATATTTTGGTGTAATAACGTATTGAAAATTTGAGATTTCCTCTTATTTTTACAATACTTTGTATATTTGTATGGGAAAAAAGTGCTTCATTTTAAAAAGTCGTAAATCAAAAAACATTTGTTTGAGTGATAGGAATTCAGGGTTAAGAGGATGTTAGTGAATTAAAAATAACCCTGTATAGTTTTAGTTTAGGTTACTTTTATTTTATTTATAATTATAGTGTTAATTTCTCTATAATTAGCTTTCTTCTTATCGTGCTACGTAAACTCGAAACCCTTTTATTAAGCCGTATGATTAAGTTTACTTAATGTTCTACTACATCTATATTTGCTCGACGCGTCAGATATCTACATTAAAACTTTATGAAACTTCTCACCGTACCATGCATCAATACCGAGGGCTAAACTTCCTCGAACAAGAGTGTGTAGGTAAGGTCATCACCATCGTCATAATTTCAGCCGAAAGACGTCCACTGCTGAACATAGGCCTCCCCCAAGTTTCGCCAAACATACCGGTCCTGCGCCATCCGCATCCAACGCGTTCCCGCAACCTTAGCCAGGTCATCGCTCCATCTTGTTGGAGGCCTACCTACACTGCGTCTGCTGTGTAAGTAAGGTATTTAGGTATTAGCACATCCTAACCACTTCTTCAGGTTCGTCACGTGCAAGCTAATGAGCTAATAATAACAATAGCTAAGTATATTTCGTCGCAAAAATCTAAGGAGGTACTTAATTCTCAATAATACACTATCTCCTTTGAGCAGTGTCGTGTAAAAATCAACAAAGAGATGATAAGGGTGGCCTTTTTCTCTTTTGTCATGTATGTAGTAGGTAGGTACATAAATGTACTAGCTATCGAATACAACTTCGTCCACGTCTCGCGGCATTTTGTATTTTTGTAGGACAAAAAGTAGCCTACCTTTTTTTGTTACCTTTTCAGTACTTTCAGTAAAACTTTTAGTCTACATACAAACAAATAAAAATGTCCTTAATTTTAATAGATAACATGCGTACAGTTATATAGTTAGAAATAAACCTTTTCTTTCCACTTTACAAATCAATAAAGCAAGGAGCAATAGGAGCATTTTAGAGCATTATTCGAACGTTTCAACCGCCTCATTTATCTGGTCATTTTTTTTTAGAAATGGCTGTAGATTTTGATGAGGCTTTCGGTTATAACGTCAATGGTTAGAGGTCCTGTACGTCTAACATATAACTGGAAACTGTATCAGAATCATCGCCCATTTCTGAAAAAATGTGACCAGATAAATGAGGCAGTTGAAACTTTAATTCTATAGATATTTTAAAACCGTGGAGGAAAACATTTATGAGTTCTCAAAGAAACCAAAAGCCAAATTAGCTCCAGATTATTTAATTTGCTATGCATGGGAACATATCTGGCTACAAACTTTCGTCATAAATTGTTACCAAATAATAAATAGGTAACTAACAACGTGTTATACTGACCACATTAATACATATTAAATATCTTTATTTTTATTTGTACACATAATGACTTCGCAATCACACACAACGCTTTACTCGTACTCGTATGCGTGTTGTACTGCTCAAAGTGCATGGCTTTATCTAGCTTTTAGCTTCGCTATGTTCAATTAGGATTGTTATAAATACTTAGTTGACGTTGACTATTATTCTTACGTCATTAGGTAACCGTGCGATGGCCAAGTCAATTTGTGAAATGAAATGAAAAAAAAAATTGGTAAAAATTTATGACGAAAGTTTTTAGCCAGATAGATAATGTTCCCATGGATAGCAAATGGTGGAGCATCAAATCTACTCCGTTAAAAAATCTGGAGATAATTTGGCTTAAGTACTTTTTTTAAGATAACTTTACAATGTGTTCCTCCTACGGTTTTAAAATAAGCGAGTCGGCTGAAAACGAGTTCTATGGGCACCCCCCGGTATTGACTAAGATAACCGACTTGGTTTAACATTGCATTTTTCACCTTGTATAAAATTAACTGTTCAACGAATGATGATTATAGTGAATATAAATCGTATACAGTCGTTTTAATACTTGAGTGATCGTTTATTTTCACTATGAGTGAGTCTTACGGTAGTTTCATGTTTAAAATGATGATGATGATAATGGATGTTTTGGTGTTGCCGTTGCTTAATTTTTGTTTAATTCAATAATAATAATTATTATTATTATTATTCTTTATTAAGATAACTAGGATAACTATAAAAAAGAAAAGAAAAAATAGAAAAAAGAAATTAAGTATATATCTCTGTTACGTGTTTTCATCCCGTGTTTCATCCTTAGTTGCAGACCTTAATACTACTAAACTTATTCGTAGTAAGACCAAAATAACGTAATATGATAATTTTATTATTTGTTACTAACTGATACCCGCGGTTTCGCCCCTGATGAAGTTTTTTTTCATACAAACCTTGTCCTGACAATTACGAACACAACAAAATAATAATTATCCAACTTGGTGCAGTGGTTCTCGAGTTTGCCGTTTAGCAACACATTTGGCGATTCATTTTTATTTATATAAATAGATAATAATGATGTTTAAACATACAGAAATGAAATAAAACCCATCACCATCGTACTTCATTACTATGCTATGTTGATATGAGATGAAGCTGGGTGTGACAAGGGTCACTCTCATGATGAGAGTGACCCTTGTTATAGTTATGCTTCTGTTCATGACGGTTCATGGCGTGATTTCCTGAGATGAGACTGAGTCAGTCTCATCTCTGTCACGAACAGAAGCACTGTGTAAATGCTATTAACTTAATATTCGTAATTTTACTGCTTTTCTAATAATTTCGTTGACTGTATTGCATGATTGAAACAATAATACGAGTACCTAGGTGATTGGTCTATGTCAATTGGTATTGACTATGCAGCGGTGCCAAGTAGCTCATTAGTAGGTACGTGATATGAATTATCTGTGAATCGTTTCCATCATAATTACAATTGCCTGCCACCCCAAACATAATATTAACAAATCATTAGAACACTAATTGATTTCAAGAAACACATTTTATAATTGATTGATATGACAATACAAGTGAAAGTTTGTGTTAGATTATTCTTTTGTTTTACGAGCATATTACGATTTTGTCTGTCAATACCATTAATACGCCCATTGGTACAATTGCTTTCAGCATGACAGGAGAAAACCGAAGATATCTCACTTAAAAAAAACATCCAAAAAACTATGAAATAATAATTGAACCGAACCGACCACAATAAGCATGAAAATATCTTTCTTCTAATCTGTTTGAAGTCGGTGCCTCAGCTCGAGTCAGCAGGAGTGGACCTAGTAATCTAACTTACCTACATACCTACTATGCTTCTACACTCCTGCTGGCTCGTGCTGAGGCACCGACTTAAAACAGATTAGAAGAAAGATATTTTCATGCTTATTGTGGTCGGTTCGGTTCAATTATTATTTCATAGTTTTTTGGATGTTTTTTGAAGGAGGTTTTATTTTTTATTTAAAATTTTTTATTTTTTGCTTTTTAGTTGTTTCTGTATAAAATAGATGCGTAGGATAAAATCATCAGTTAGACTTCGAAATAAGTTTATGTTGAAAATTCTATTTTTAAAACTCGACAGGGTTATGTCGTTTTATTACAGAGTTCCATGATACTTTCTGAATGCAAATGCTCGACTTGTCACCGAAAATACTAAAATCGCTATACGTTTCTCTTGAATTTTTGAGGTGTTTCTTCAATTCCTCATGGATCCCATCATCAGAACTGGATTTTGGTAACAACGGGACCAACCTTGAAGCATGTGCTTTCAAACAACGAAAAAATTTTCCAAATCGGTTCATAAATGACGGAGTTCTGAGGTAACACACGTTAAAAAAAAAAAAAAAAAAAAAAAAAAAAGAACATACAACCGAATTGAGAACCTCCTCCTTTTTTTGAAGTCGGTTAAAAATCGTTATAACTGTTCGACCATTTATATTTTACTAGATATATTTTGCTCGCCACTTCGTCCACGCAGAATTCTAATTTGCGGTAAAGATTCTTCCTCTCTCTTATAAAATAAAGCAAAAATCCTAAAATCTATCATCGTCATCATCGATATCAGTTAGTTAATATACAAATCCTTCTTTTTCTTTATCCCGTGGGAATTCCCAAAAATCCTGAAATCGGTTATTTGCTGTTATGGTCAGCTACATTTTTACCAAATTTTAAGTTTCTAATAATTATAGTTACGGAGATAGGGCCACTTTGAAGCGAAAATATAAATCCTATTTATTTAATATCCCGTCAGAATTTTAAAAAATCCCTTCCTTGTGGATGTGGAGGAGATCCGTAGAAAAATCGGGGTCACCGACTTAGCCAAACGGATTAGCTCGTTGAAATGGCTATGGACAGGCCTTATAGCAGAAGAGGACAGATGGCCGTTGGGGCCCAAAAGTTCTGGAATGGAGACCACGGACTGGCAAGCGCAGCGTGGGACGTCCACCAACGAGATGGACGGACGATCTGGTGAAGGCTGCAGGTTCAGGGTGGATGTGATGCAAGTCACTTCCAACCGTAATAATTGGGCATCAATGAGGGAGGCCTATGTCCAGCAGTGGACGTCCTACGGCTCAAATGATGATGATGATGAGTGAATGTCTGTTTGCGTGCCAAATTTCGGCACAATCCGTTCAGAGTGGTTTGAGCTGTGCTGTACGTTGACAGATCGAGCAGTTACTTAGTAACGGTTGCCTTTTAATATATAGTACCTGGGCGACCGAGCTCTGCTCGGGCTGAAACTCGGTACCAAGTGTTTTCCGGTTTCCCAGAGATAAGACCAAGCTAGATCAATTTTTCATCCCCGAAAACCCCCACATACCAAATTTCATCGAAATCGTTAGAGCCGTTTCCGAGATCCTGATTATATATGTGCGATTGGAGGGGGTTCGGGGGTTCCAAAGGAGGGATGAAAATTTCATTGATTTTGCCGTAGGATGCACCGTTTTCAAGATATTTGACAAAAACACCGGAGGGGGTGGAGGGGTGAGTCACGTTAAACTATCGTCCGTAAACCGACTTTACAGACAACCGGTTTTTCCTGTTCTGTGCTCCCAATAGGGAACGTGCACATAGACGGTGCTGCCAACTGGTGCCATAAGGGTGCCATCAATTTGAATGTTTTACCTTAATAAGCTTGTTTTACTGTCCGCATAGTGTCTCTTCTGTCGCATTAGTGCTGCCGCCTATAGTTACTGCACTTTCCCTATAATACTTTTTCTCACAAAAGAAGAAACTTGACGTTTTCTCATGAAAAAAAAAACTAAAAAAAAAACTAAAGACCTTAAAAAAAAACGTGGAATCGAACCGAGGTCGGCTGGATCCGCGACCTGATTTCTACTGTGCTATTTTGATCTGCTCTAAGCCGGCGAAATTTTTGCTTTGTATTCTAATGCAAACAAAAATAGCCGGAAAACACGAGTAAAAGCGATTTTCTGAAAATGAAACACAGCTAGATCAGTTTTTCATCCTCGAAAACCCCCACATACCAAATTTCATCGAAATCGTTGGAGCCGTTTCCGAGATCCTGATTATATATATGTCGGGTCTTCCCCTGAAGACTCGTGACCCTCTGCTCCAGACATGGCGCGGGCAACGAAATAACACTCACGTATTTAACACGCAATTATCTATTCACCAAATGAAAATACATTTACAACGAAATCTTAAATGATTGCACTGATTTTAAAGGATTGAGTATGAAACGCGGCGTGTTCGCCGCGGAACTAGATTAACGTGCTCACTATCTGACGTCTCAAATCAGAATGTCTCTTGACCGCCATCTTTTTACCGTCTACCGCGCTTTTTAATTGTCAAACCTGACACTTCCGCCTGCCAGGCTAGCCAACCCAACCAATCTAGTTCCGCGTCCAACACGCCCAAGCTTACCGCTTGACGTTTCCGTACATAGACAATAAGTGTCGGTAAAACTATGCAGAAATCAATCAAGTAACAAAAATCATAATAGATGGCACTGTACTCCAATGCATACTGATTTAAAACTAATTTTTAAAATTTACTGCGTGTGGCCTCGCTATCTACCCACAGCGACACGGCCATCTTGACATCTCACACGTCCTCGTGTGACGTATCTGAAATGAGAAAATAACTTGCACCAGAAAATGTTTACGGTCTCGGCCAACCTGACCTCACAATTAGTAGTATGAAAGTAATGATGTAAAATTGGCCGTGTTTTGAATAAGCTGTTCACAATCACCAACTTAGCTTACATGACAGCTCTTGGACAACCTCAAAGGTGTCCGGTAATCGCCTCCACCAGGCAACTCACGGACCACCGCTTAAGGCGACCGACATGATAGTCACTACTATCCATCAACAGAACTGGACAATCCAAAAGGGCGACCGATGGTCACTCCTACTAGGTGACCCCCTGGACAACCCCTAAGGACGACCGATATTTGCCGTTATCTGGCATTTCCTGGACAACCCCCAGAGGTGACCGACAGTCTCTCCATTAGACTCCATGGACAACCTCTAAGGGCGACCGATAATCACCTCTAACCCTCGGACATCCAGTCCATTCGATATTAATACGCTATGTCATAAGCTAAACTAATCTTTAAACTAGTAATTACATTATTACACTGAAATAAAACCTATTTTAAGATGTAAGGTCTTTTTGTACGTCAGTGTTGTTAATACTGTCGAGATCTTCGTCTTGAAAGCTACTGTCGGGCATTTTGCGTAGTCTGTCGTGTGCGTATTTGTACGTCCGATTAGAGTTTAGGGCTTTGAGAATATAGCGATCACCTTCCAAAACTTCGATTATTTTAAATGGTCCCTTATATTTTGGGTCCAGCTTTGTTTGGTTTCGCTCTTCGTTTTGAAGTAAAACAAAATCTCCAACGGAAAATGGGTTTAATTTACCTTTTGATTTATCAAATCGCGTCTTATCGTATGTAGCCGCTTTTTCTATGTTTTTTATTGCATGGGTCCTAACCTGTTCTATGTCAACTTCGTGTTGCACATCATCCGAGAGCATAAGAGATAAAGGCCTTGCTACTTTCCCTATGAGTAGTTCTAATGGGCTGCATTTTGTGACACGATTATAAGAGCAATTAATTGCGAGTTGTATATCGGGTAGAGTATCCTGCCAGGAACGATTAGTAGCCTCAGCTGCTGTAAGCATATTTTTGAGCGTGCTCATCATGCGTTCTACTTGGCCGTTTGCTCTGGCGCTACCCGTAGCGATCAGATGCAACTTGATGCTGTTCCTGTCACAATACTCCTTAAAATCTTTACTAGCGAAACAACGTCCCTGATCTGCAATAATCCGTGATGGTGCTCCAAATAAGGAGACACTAGCATTAAGTGCTTTAATGCTGCTGGATGAATCTATGTGCAGAGTATGGTGGAGCAACACGTATTTAGTAAACGCGTCTATCAGTACAAATACGTATTCTTTCCTATCATTTTTGCCACTTAACTTTCCGGTCGCGTCGATATGTACTGTATGCCACGGGGTTCCTATTTTCGGGATTGGATGCATTTCTACCTGTACCTTGCCGGAGTGAGACTTAGATACCTTGCATGTTACGCAATTTTCCACGAACTTTCTCACATATTTGGACATGTTTTCAAACCAGTATAATTCGAAGACTTTCTCCAATGTCTTTTGCCATCCTAAATGCATAAGACTCTCGTGCACGTTGTTGATGATAGACCAGCGAAGTGAGCGGGGTATAATTGGCAATGAACGGGTCCTACCTTGTCGTTGTATCTTACGATAGAGGATACGGGATCTCAGTTCATATGTGTTGGCCACATCACCAGGGAGCATGTTTTCTTGTAATTCGGTTATTAACTTACTCAACTCGGCATCTTGTTGTTGTTCAGCGAGCAGCCAGTTATCCGTTACTTCGGTGAAGTCGATCCGTTTTGGGGCTATTTTTTCTACATCATCGGTATCGCCAAGCTCATCTGGCAAAGGGTTTCTGGAGAAAAAGTCTGCATGAGACATGCGTTTACCGTCAACGTGGATGATGTCAAACTCGAAGCTTTGGAGAAAGGCCCACCACCTGTGAACTCGTGGAGTCAAGTCGAGCTTTTTCCGTGTAGCTCGGAGAGAACTGCAATCCGTGACGACCAAGAATTTGCGCCCGTATAAATAGTGCCTGAAGTGTTTCACTGCGTTGACAACCGCGAGAGTCTCCAATTCATACGAGTGGTATTTTGACTCCGCGGATGTCGTGCGTTTGCTGAAATAGGCAACAGCGTGCAACTTACCTGCCTTTTTATGCATTAAAACTGCGCCATACCCAATAGCGCTCGCGTCCGTATGTAGTTGTACCTCCAACTCTGGATCGAAGATCATAAGCACTTGCTCATGTGTGAGGCATGTTATGATTTTTTGTCGTATGGCTTCATGCTCGGACTTCCAGTTTAGCTTACCATTACCAGCCGTGAGCGCGTACAAAGGTGCCATAATTTGGGAGAACTGTGGGACAAATTGTCTAAAATAGGAAGCCAGACCAATAAATTGTCGTAGCTGTCTTACCGTCTCCGGGGGAGGTAAAGCTGTCAACGCTTCGATCTTACGCGGGTTGGGGCGTATTTGACCTTGACTAACCTCAAAGCCTAGGTACTCTACCTTTTGTTTTAGAAAAGCGCATTTCTTGATGTTTAGGGAAAATCCTTTTTCAGTGAGTACTCCGAGAACTATTTTCAGTCGCTCAAGTGCCTGATCTACGCTATCGGCCACAATTAGGACGTCGTCCATGTAGACGACAACAAACGAGTTTACTAGATCACCTAGTGCCCTAACAATCGCGCGCTGGAAGACGGAAGGCGCGTTTCTAAGACCAAAAGGCATTGAAAGGTATTCATATTGGCCTTCCGGTGTAACAAAAGCTGTGCGCTCGATGGAGTCGGGATGAATGGGGATTTGATGGAATCCTGAAGCCATATCCAATATGGTAAAGAAATGACCGCCGTGTAACTTAGCTATTTGATCAGAAATGAGAGGTAATGGAAACCTATCTGGTATAGTGTTTTCGTTTAACTCACGATAGTCCACACACATCCTGTCGGAACCATCTTTCTTCTTCACGAGCAGTACGGGGCTGGCAAATGGTGAGGAACTAGGCCTGATGACGTTGGCTTTGAGTAACTCATCAATTTTGTTACGAACAGTTTGCTTTTCATCGGGGCTTAATCGATACGGACGACGATTTACGGTCTTGTGAGGGTCTTTAAGACGAATTTGCATCGCCTCCGTGTCCGCACGAGCAGTCGGTACTCCAGTCGTAAAGGAAGTCTCGAAAGATTTTAAGGTCTCGGTCAGTAATTTCCTTTTCTCTAATGGGACGTCAGTATTTATTAAATCAAAGTCAACCGTGTTTGTCATGGGGAGAGAACAAGACTCTACTACTTTTAATTTGGTAAACTGTAATTTGTCAGATGACATGTGAATGGATAAGCCCTGGGCTAACACTTCGCGTCCGATCATGATATCGTGACGTAAGTAAGAGTCTGGCAGAACGTGAAAAAGGATTTCTAAGAATATGTCGTCAACCTCTACAACTGTCAGTATTTGCGTGGTGGAATTCACAGAAGTCTGCCCTATACCGGTCATAGACACAACGTCAAAACATCGTTTTCCACTAAATTGACATGCAACAGATTCTTTAATTAATGAGCATTCGGCTCCCGAATCATAATAAAATGGCAGTTGCTCACCAGAGTGCCGGAGAAGTCCCGTAGGGTTGTTCACGACGCACAGGTCCACACGTTTATTCTTCACCGCGCCAGCTTCATTGCTATTTCCCTCTTGGCTGCTCCTCTTCGGACAGTCATTCGCGTAATGACCCAGTCCTCTGCAGGCGAAACAGACGACAGCTTTTCCCGCAGGTGGATCCTTGTTGCCAATGAAGCTCCTTGGTCGGTTATCATTCTTCGATCGGCTGTCGGTTTGAAGCATTTCTCTTTTACGAAAGCATTCTGTAGATTTGTGTCCTAATTTTCCACAGTAGTGACACTTTATGCTGGTGTTAACATTCCCTGAGCGAATCTTCTTAACATCCGGTTCATCTTTGTCGTTACTCGATGATGATTTTCTTTTCAGGAAGGATACCGCTTTGAGCTCCTGTTGCAATTGCGACCTTGATTTGATATCTGTTGTAAACGACAGTCGCTCGACACGTGGCTCAAAACGGGAAATGTGAGCCAATACCGTGGCAAAGGCTATTTGCTCGGTAGTCAATCCGTTCCATCGTGACATAATGGAAGACATTAAACTGGACGCATAAGCGGCAAGGCATTCTTTATCGTCGGGCTTTCTAGCATTTAGGTTAATCAAGAATGAAGCAGGTGTTTCGGAATAGTCGTACCTTGTAAGAAAGAGCGTTTTAAAATCACTCCATTTCATTCCGGGGTAAGCCACTGTTGAAAACCAGGTTGAAGCTTGCTTCTTGAGAGCACGGCTTAGAGCCATCATCAAAGAAGTTCCGTGACATTGGGGGTCGTCTATACACATATCCGCAGTCGAAATCCAAGCACGGGCGTCGACGTCTTGCTTTTCTGGGTCAAAATCGGGTAGTCTGATTTCTTTGGATACTGACGGTTGCGGTTTGTTCAGCGTTTGCAACAAAGCCATGAAATTTCGGTTTTGTTGTTCCATTATTAATCGCCATTTGTCGTTACTTGTAAGTCTTCCCGGTAATCGTGGAGAGTGGCATTCATTCCGCACTTCTGATGTCGGGTCTTCCCCTGAAGACTCGTGACCCTCTGCTCCAGACATGGCGCGGGCAACGAAATAACACTCACGTATTTAACACGCAATTATCTATTCACCAAATGAAAATACATTAACAACGAAATCTTAAATGATTGCACTGATTTTAAAGGATTGAGTATGAAACGCGGCGTGTTCGCCGCGGAACTAGATTAACGTGCTCACTATCTGACGTCTCAAATCAGAATGTCTCTTGACCGCCATCTTTTTACCGTCTACCGCGCTTTTTAATTGTCAAACCTGACACTTCCGCCTGCCAGGCTAGCCAACCCAACCAATCTAGTTCCGCGTCCAACACGCCCAAGCTTACCGCTTGACGTTTCCGTACATAGACAATAAGTGTCGGTAAAACTATGCAGAAATCAATCAAGTAACAAAAATCATAATAGATGGCACTGTACTCCAATGCATACTGATTTAAAACTAATTTTTAAAATTTACTGCGTGTGGCCTCGCTATCTACCCACAGCGACATATATATATACATATATACAAGAATTGCTCGTTTAAAGGTATTAGATTAGATAGATAGATTAGATAGATGTTCAGTCGACCAAAAAAGACAGTCTCGGCAAATTTAATTAAACAAAAATACCTAACCGAGGCTACACAGAAAGTTCGTTAAGCACCCATTCAGTTAAATATTGAATGGATTAATCAAGTATACATTATTTGGTCAGCGGAGAACCCTCCGCGAGAAACAATATACAACGAGGCAACTTTTTAATTATACAGTTAATCGTTTAATTGCGTAATTCTGATGTTGCGACTACTCGTTGCGGGGGTTCCGTGGCCAGTTATTACGGAGATCCATTTATTTGATACATGGAAACATTTTTTTATTGTCTTCCTGCAGGTTCCACTCATAAAGTTAACTTATGTCTCTACAGTATACCTAATTCAGAGCCCAAGAAGCATAACAAATGGAAGTTGGATGTTAAATGTTGTTAGCTAATAATGATAATTTAATTTGTGTAGTTAAAAGATGAAAGTTTCGTGCGATAAATTTAGTCGGATCATGATCTCGAGCAGACTTTACCATAAAATTTAATAGTAATTGTTACTCCTTCCTCGACTTTACACCTTTGTTTAAAACCAAAATTCCTTAAACTGAAGGTTCCTTAACTTGGATTAAAATTTCAGATATATTTTTAATTGAAAATTAACAACGGATATACAAATCATTCAATGACTGTTCTTCTTTCACTTCCCAATTGGAAATATAATAGGATTATTGCTGTAATTTAAAAAGTCGAGAAGACACCTCCCATCGCAAAAATAATCAAATGGTGCGACGTACGCTGCATGTTAGGGTCTTACATTTTTCAACCGAAGTTGTTTAAAGTGACATTTATCATGCGCACCAAAGCCATACATAATGCGTCTCATTCGCCTTATTTCATTTTCAAAACACAGACGCTGTTTGACTTGAAATTCGGCTGTTTGGCGAAGACTTCTCGAAGCTGTGTAAACTCAACTCAACGTAAACGACAACCATCATGTATACACCTAAACGCCGTCTGAATTGTAATTAATTTTAAACGCAACTTATTTTTGTTTTTGAAAAGATCTTAAGTGATCTAATTTAATTACATACTTACTAAAATTCAAATGACACTGAGATTGTGATTTAGCTAAATCAAAATTACTTACTGAACAGTTTTAAGAAATATTGAGACAAACCTATTCATGAAATGTTAGGATTCTGTTACTTAATATGTATATTATGTGTTATACATAAATAAACATTTTATATACAAGAACAATATTGTGTATTATATGTATTGTATTGTCTGTATATACAAATATCAAAGCGACAGATAAAAACAAAACAAAGTACAAATCAGAGAAGCTTAACAAATGAATAAAAGGGTAAACCATATAATATTAGGTTCTTCATTCAAATTACTAAGGTTTATAGCTTCTCTTCTTGTAATAAAAGACTTAGGTACGGTGTTTTTGGCAAATCGATATTTTCGAGCAAGTGGCCTTGGCAATAAATTACATAAGTAACTTCATGATAATTCTAAATTGCGAATGAGACCTCAAATATTATCTTTCTTTTTATCGTCTAATAACCAATTACAAAAAGCAATATCTTTCTCAATGTGATTGCTTACAAAGCCAAATCGAAGCAGAACTAGAAAAGGAAACCAATTATTTGGTGACTTAAAGGTCTATTTTTGCCCACTGAGAATGTCTTTGTTCTGAATACTTCTTGTACCTTCAGTCATTTGAGATCTGAAATTTCCAGCTAATCCGTATCGTAATCGTATGCCTATGTATAAGAAGGTGGAATTTACCATATTGATGTGAGAACCAAATATTAGTATGGTAGCCAGTATCCAGCGGTTGGATTTACCAAAAATTTGATAAGTGTATGCACTAAGCATTTAAACTAGAACAAATTGACATCGGTGACACAAAAATATACTACGGCCTTAATTTGGTAGGAGCCCAAGATACGTACATAAATTTTATTGTATTTTGTCTGAATTTACGATGGTGTTTTTTTTTATAAATACATTTACATATTCTACAGGAACCGCAAGAAAGTTTGAACCGCTGAAATCCGTGGGCATTGCGGTTAAATCACTAGCTTTTGGTCCCGCGTTGTTCAGCTCCTTTTGATCCACCCCCTATGTTATACCATTTGTACTCAAAGGTGTAGCTACCTATACACTGACCCAAATTGATTAATATTTAAAAGGTTTCGTGTAATATACAAAATACAAAGAAAGAAAAATCTGATTTCACTTTTTTAACTTTTTGTGATTTACGCTCATAATTATTATACTAAACGGGACTGACGTGAACGGGAGGTGACACGGCTGCTGTAATGTGGCCGAAAAGTCGAGGTAAATATTGTTTGCGTGATAAGTCCAGCAGGGTAATTGTGTAACTTTTTTTGACATTTGGCATCGGATTGAAATGACAGATTTTGTATGGCTGTGACAGCTGGCTGTTTCCGATACCAATTGTCAGCCCATACAACAACTGTCAAAATGAACGTAATGGCGATTGCGAGGGAGTTAGACAATTAGCCTGCTGTTTATGATAGTAATTATGAAATCTGATTTCGTATAATTTTAGTCCCTTGATTAATGTCTATTTGTTTCTCTTCCAAGGCTTCATTAAGAGGTTGAGGCAGTTAGGGTCGCAACCCCGCATCCCAGGGGGTTGAGTGTATGACGATTATGTATAGTCGGGGTAAGAAAAGGTTCGTCACTTTTCGACCTTAACTCGTTGACATAGAGTCGAAAAGTGACGAACCTTTTCTTACCCCGACTATACCTATAGCTTTTGTCACAAATTGAGACCATAAGACTATAATACTACGAACTAGGCACTCAGTATCAGTATTACAAACGAACTCTTGCCAACTAGGAGGCTATGTAACTTGCATTTTAGTCGTAAATAATAGATAAAACCTATATAAAAGTTTTAGTTGGAATCGTTGGGAGTACTTCTCAACCCAAGTACAAAGTAAAAGAGTATTTTGAGATTGTCTATAACAATTCTTTAAACACTAAATTTAATTTTCAGTTTATATTTTTCAATTTTAATTTAATTGTCTTTTTTTACATTCAGTAGGTAAGAATGTCTTCTTAGTCAAATTAAAAATCTCAAATATCTCTTCTTCCCTCAATTGGGATGTCCCAATTTTTGGCAACGTATAATAAATCGAAAACCGTTTGGAGAAATAGGCTTTGTGAAGCGTTTTCAGAAATCAGATTCCAAAAATATGATAATCTGAATTAAATAAAGAAAATTTAAGTAATGACCTTCATTTGACCCCTGCAGTGAATCGTCACAAAGGCAGATATAAAGCAGGTCTACACTCTAAAGCAAATTGACAGTTTGAAATGTTGCTGTCCTGCTTATAATAGCAAAGAGTGACAAAGACAGAACTTTAATCACATGATGCACACCTGGCTTTAAACAGTTGTCATTTATCATAAAGTCCGAAATGTATACAATACTCGCAATGTATTTTTACAAATTTAATTATTAAATTACTACGTTGCAAATAAATATGAAAGAATTTAAATATCAGATTTTAATAAAAAATATCTATTTACTATCACACCATTAAACAAACAGGAATAACCGAAGCTAAAAGAACAGAAATAAATAAAACTATTTTGTCATGGTTCATTTAGGACCCTAAGCCGTGCTTGTAATATTGACAGTGACAAGACAAATCAGGGGCACTACTACAAAATTCGAAGTTCGTATCGTATCATCCCTCTCACTCTCGTGTCAAATCATATTAGCGTGAGCGGGACGGCAAGAAACGAAGTTCGAATTATGCACTTCGTAGTAGGGTCTCAGTAGTGCCGTGGTAGTGCCACAGATTATGTTATGTACGACTTGAATTTTTCTAGGCTATGGAACGTGGCTCTCTCACTGTGACGTCATTCAACGTATTTCTAAAAAAAAATATAAAAAATTAAATACTCAACCAAATTCAAAATCGATGAAAATGGTGTCTTAAAATATCCTATTCTTTCCAAAAAAAATATAAAAACTATAGGTTATTTTTTTTGGTGCATCCCAATTATACCTTGCTTCAAAATTATTCTGTGTCAGTGGGCGGGTATGATTTAATAATCTCATTAGAATTCCACTTTTCACGTAAGTAAATATTTATAAAATGTCTGCTTGTTACCTTTTCAAAAAGGGCAACGCAATTTATTTACGAAAGTACAGAATAAGTAGGTAGGTACGAGTACATTATACTTTTTTTATCTTTTGTTAGTAAACATAGCTGCTAAAAAAAAAACATTCAGACGAATTGAGAACCTCCTCTTTTTTTTGAAGTCGGTTAAAAAGAGGTGACAAACATTGCGAATGAAAACGACGCGTCACAAAAAGTTACAACAGCAGCGCCCAAGTTTCCACAAAAAGATCGTGTAAAGTAATATCATGGGAAAAGGGAAACCCATTGGGTCGGAAGAGGTTGAACTTCTGATGAAAACCCTCGACTGTTACGACTAGAGCCGACTTTCTAGTCCAAAATAGGACATAATAGCTCTTGTTTATTGTTCGTATCGTTGTAATTATTATTTAGAAGTCTAAATCTAAGCATTGTTTCATAGTGTAGAGTAGGCTTCAAATTTAAATGTACAATTACAATGAAACTGTTTGGTCAACTGCGTATGTACATACTTAACTAGATGGCAGGGGTAATTAACCGTACATGATGAATTTAAGTCTGTAATCCAAACAAGAATTTGTGATGAAGCTTCCTAAGCCTATTATTATAATGGCTCGAATACGTGAAATATAATATTATTAAAACATTATTTAAAAACTATGACACGCTCCGGAAAACCGCACAGAAGACAGTGACAGCTAATTCTTTGTTTAAACAAGACAGCCTAAGGACCCTATTGATGGCCAGCGTTCGGTATATTCGACACCCCCCTATAACGTGGACATCATTAGTTCGTCACTACGTCACACCAAGTTGGCTTGGTAAAAACATCAGCTACCATCACGTCTGCAGGGATATACTAAATCTGTACATTCAAGCGATCTATCATATCCCTGACATAATGATACCTCGGTGCTCTAATCACGGCACTTGACTTTATAAGTCCTATTACTTATGTAACTATTCTATAAAATACTGTGGTAAAAATAATATTATGTAAAACAAACATCGATCTTTACATTAAGTAATATTAGAATTAAATTTATTCATCGCATAAGTAATATTAGGTAGGATTTACTGAAAATTTCTTTGGGAGTAAATTAAAAAATATGTATTAAGTAGTTGAAGCTTCTTAATTTTGCTCATTTATGTTATTTTAACTAATTCAGGTCAGCGTGTCGTGCTCATGAAAAATTATAGCCCAGGGATAATCCAAGCGAACACCTAGTTTAGCCATTCGTTAACCAAGTAAGCCACGAAGTTAGATCAGTAAAAGTTTTTCTCGTCAAGTAAACAACATTAGAAATTACCTAATGAGAATTATTTATCAATTGACCTGCTTTCTTAACTTTTGTGTCTTCTTAAATAGGAGTCAAATCAATATTCCTGATAAAGGTTCGACAGCGGAACCCGTTCGTAAGCAAAATTGAAGCAAAAATTTCTGCAATATTAAAAAGTTGACTAAATAAATTGTAGGTTATCGGACATGCCAGTGCTTGAAAAACAGTCGAATCGGGAAACGAATTTTATCTCTCATTACACGTTGATTTTCAATTAAATGTGAGACCTACACACTCTACAATTTATTATCATCGTTACAGTCTTCCTTTAGAGAGTTGACGTGCGCAGAAAGTTTCTGGAGCCAGTCTTCGAGACTGCCTTCGATTTTGGGATCCATTGTCCGCATTCGGAAGCCCTCGGGTTGTTTGGTTGGTATCGTGACTTTACTTAATTCCAAACTAAAACTCTCAATTCTTCGGCTTACAACACATTGAATGAAGTCGAGAAGCCCGCCAATACAGCCCATTTTATTTTCCGCTGACTCCTCCGGCAAACCTAAACCAAAAAAACGGTTCTAGATTAACGGGTATCGTAAATTAACCCAGAAAATTTACAGCAATGCTTTGATATGGAACTCTATTGTTTGTAAAAGTCACGTGGCCATAAAATTATTGAATACAAAGTATCTGTTTCACAAACGAAAGATACCTCTGAAGAGCCATCCCACCTCGTCGCTTGTTAGCGATAACTTCGACCATTGTGCGCAGTAACAACTTGGGACATTTGCTAGTTGACAAAGCTATTGAATCGACTTTTTAATGGCCTCGTAAATTCGAAGCTTGATTTTACACCTTATTCCGGATGAAATTACCAACTCTTGAAGCGCTTTACGTGCCATTTGAAAAAAAGTGCCTCAACCCATTGAGCTGGCTCATTACTCACAAATTATCTCAGTTTATCATAACCAGCAAGTTATGATCATCCCCGCTTCAAGATATAGGAAAATAACGGTGATTTATTATCAACAGGTATACCCTCGTTCACAAAAGTGTATGAAAAGGTCCGATTGAATATATAGTTATACCTTGTCATCCTCGACAAGCGCATTAATTTTTTTATAATAATGCCTAATAACATTTTAAAAAATCTGCAATGCACTTACTTGTACTATTCAAATCTGGAGTCAAGACACTAACAAGAAATAAGTTTTCATCTTCGTTTAGCTCAGAGTCACTTTGTTTATTCGCTTCATTTTCTTCCTTCAAATTCGGTGTTGTAGCACTTACAAGAAAATCTTGAAATTTCCCCGAATCTCTTGCGCGAACATACGTTAGAAAAACGAGAAAATTAAATATCAATACTTTTGATTTAAACATTTTTGTTTTTGAACACGACTACTTATAATGAGTAATATTAAATTACAAAAAAATAAAAGTGGCAGAAGCAACTGTTCAAACAAAGCGAGCAACAACATAAATGTGTAGAAGTGGGAGGCTTTATTTTAATATGGTATTAACCAATAATTTTGAATTACTATTTGGTTCGTTCTATGCATGTTATATTCGTGAGTAGAATTAAACGTATTTTGTACTATTAATTATTCTAAGACGTAGTTATGTTCCGAATACGACACAGTTTAAAGAGACCAACCATTTTCTCAATTTAGGCTGGGCAGAGGCTGGGCAAATAATTACATAAAAATTACATCAGGCAAATGACCACGTCTTTCTGCATAAACTTTACATAACAAAGGCGAGCTCTTTCTGCGTCCTTTTTAATAAAAAAATCGGTTATTCCGGCGGCACGATTCACTGGCCTGTTAGCATTTATAAACATCTCTTGAGTTAGCTTCGCAGATAAAAGTCAGGAGCATTATCCAGTGGCTTGAGGGACAACTAATTACACCGTTTTTTAAGGTTCCCTACCCAAAGGGTAAAAACGGGACCCTATTACTGAGGCTCCGCTGTCCGTTTGTCCGTCCGTCTGTCCGTCTGTCTGTCCGTCTGTCCGTCTGTCTGTCACCAGGCTGTATCTCATGAACCGTGATAGCTAGACAGTTGAAATTTTCACAGATGATGTACTTCGGTTGCCGCTGTAACAACAAATACCTACTAAAAAATATAATAAAATAAATATTTAAGGGGGCTCCCATACAACAAACGTGATTCTTTTCCATCGTTTTGGCTCGATTTGATAACGGCAACAGGTAGACGCTTGAAATATTCACAGAATATTTAGTTATAAATTACCTTTAAAAATAAATGATTAAATTAAAATAAAACAAATATTTTAGGGGGGCTTCCATACAAAAAACGTGATTTTTTTGCTGTTTTTATAAATAATGGAACGGAACCCTTCGTGCGCGAGTCCGACCTTCTTGGCCGGTTTTTTTAAATTATTGGCATAGAAGTATTTTTTTTAATGTCGCCATTATCACATAAATTTATATATTTATATATTTTGTTTTGCGCCAGGAGGAAAAACTAACCGTTGCTTTACTTGCATTTGTTTACTTCTCATGGTACTTAGTGGATCATGTTGTAGCTAGAAAGATAAACCGTATCCTGAGTACCTCTAGCATGCGACCTACGGGTTGTGAATTAAGACGAAATAGCTGTAGCCCGCGACTTAGTTTGCAAAGAATTAGTTTATTATTATTCCGGGAACCAAGTAATTTTCTCGGTTAAAAACTATCTTGTGTATGTCCTTCCCAGGGTCTCAAACTATCTCTATAATAAATTCCATCTAATCTGTTCAGCGCTTTAAGGTAACATAAAGACAGACAGAGTTAATTTTGCATTTATAATATTAGTATGGACGGATTTATCAGATTTGCGTTGAGTCTCAACTCGATACAAATTAGACATCAAAAGGTTTTTTATGATTTATGCAAATGAAGACATGAGTGGATGAAGGGGGTATGCCACAAAACATTATTTCCAGTAAATGGCAGTTAAAAGTTTTTACGTTTTAATTTTGTTTTTTAAATTGAATAGGGTATTGTTACTTTTATAAAAATCAACCAAATAGCCTGATCTATTGATTTTTTTAATAAATGCTTTTAAAAAACATTTTTTTTATATAAAATATTCTCCTTTAAGCTGTTCTGCAATGAAAAGAAGCAGAAAAAATTAAAGTGTTTATTGTCACAAAATTTATTGATTTAGTAGAATTTCTTCGTAAAAATACCTGCATTCAGAGTTCATAAATTTCAGCTGATCCCTAATGTTTTCTTTTTTTTCTTGAGATATCGGATATGTCAGAATAGGGGAAAATAAAAGTTTGTCTCATAACATGGATGAAGGAGCTAAGTGCGTACATGACACTTTCTTCTGTTACATTCACTCGCAAACTGGTAACCACTTCTAGAGTCATGTGCCCTTAGCACGTTCATTCACGGAGAAGGTAACTTATTCTTGTACATAGGTCCTTCATACACTGGGTAGCTGTTATAGTTTAAAAACATGAGAACTGATAGCGTTCGGTGTTGCATCATGACCTAGAACCTTCATTTATGGCATAAAACCGAAAATGAAAAAAATGCGACATACCTACCCCCTTCATCCACTCACGTCTTCAATATACATGTAATAAAGATTGTAATTGAAATATTTCAAACCTTGTTGACGTCTGATTTCATATTCCGTAGCCATAGGTATAATTTTGTTCCGGTAAAAAAGTTTAATAAGTCAAGGGATATGTTCCGTGTTCAATTCATGAGATGTAAGCCTGATAAGCGCCTTACCCATTGTTATGCTAACAACAACCACTTTATGGTATTACTTACTCTGCCTGGTAAGACATTTGTTACGAAAATATACTGCTAGGTATTCGTATCAATGACGTCATATTTTTGATTCGTGTACCTAACTGTAACTGGTAAGGGATTCTTTAGCGTTGTTTATGAATGAACTTTCACCTACTACGCGGTACAACTCGGCACATTTGAAACGGACAAAGTTATTATAAGTAAGTAAGTAGTACCTACCTATAAGTTAAAATCAGTTTGTTTTTATGAATCTAGATAACTTTGTAAGTAGGTACATTTAATTTTGGACTCTGACTTGCACAGAAATTTACAGCTAATTACCGTGAATGCAACCGAACCTTAGAAACACAGCCCCCAAAATATCCTGATTCATGTTTGAAAATTTCCTTATTCATTGCTGGGTCGTTTTCAAAAAATTTGTATTTGGCTTAATCAAAATAAAAATCACGATCGCTATTTTTGTGTAACGAAAGTTAGTCATACAAAGTATATGGGTAACTCCGTTACAAAAAAATAATTAATTAAATTTTATTTTTAATTAATCCCTTAATTGTGTACAAATTTTTTGAAAACGACTCTGCTAACAAAAAGGGGATCCATCCAATTACTCCTGACATTTTGGTAGGCTATGTTAGTTAAGTTTAGTTGCATTCACGCTATTTAGATACCTCTAAACTATGCATGCCGGAGTCCAAAATTAAACAACACGACCGAAAAGTAGGTATAATTTTAATAGTAAAAAGTACATAAACTAAGCAAGTTTATAAAATGATTTATTGATCCCAATTCGCTAGATAAAACGTTATTAACATTCTCAATTTTGTAATACCTGTGTATAATTGGAATAATTTGCAAAATAACATATTATGTTTGAACGCTAACGCTATTTTAAATTTCAAATCTATCGAGAAAATTTTCAGTAATCAAGTTTTCCGACTCCTAATTCACTAAAATGATGAAAAATAACATTATTACAAAAGCATTCACATACCTACTTTACCTACTCATAATATAGAAAGAAAAATTGACAAAAATAAGAGCCTCGTCTTAAGCCTTTTCATACATCTTGTTTATATATTTTTGGGCATAAAGTGACTGTGTATATGTTAAAAATAGAATACAATAAAAAAACTTCATCTAATATTCATCTTGCGCATAAAAAATTTACTTATGTCGTTTGTTTAGCATTGTATGACGAGCAATAAAAGTATTCGCTTGTGTCCAATAAAGATATGCGCTGAAGGGCAATAACATATTGAACTGAACACGTCAGCTTAAATAGTCGCTACATTTGAGTAAGTATATAATATTGTTACGTAGGATCGTATTTATTGACTTTCTCTAGGCTTTCTTTGCCTAAGATCAAATATTGTCAACACAAATGAAAACGCATTTCAACGCTGTTCAGATACTTACAACATTGGTTTGCAAATTTTGAAACAAAGACTTATAAATACTTTACCGGCAAAGACATAGTTCACTGATCGACTACATCTTGCCGGATATTAGAGGGAGTCTTTAGGGAGTTAAAGAAACTTCTACATGAGACTGCGATGCCATGACTGACAAGTCTACTCACACTGATATATATAATATCCTTAATGAAACTTACATTTATATACAATACTCTACCTACTTAACTAGTAAACATTCGCTATCTATTTACTAGATGCCGTACGTAGTCTTACGTTACTCGCAATATCTTAAACTATCACACGTACCTACAAGATTAATGCTAAAGAATGTGGCTTTCGCCACACATACAAACAAACTTACACACGTAGATTGTAATTTTGTAATTAAAAAAAAGTAAGTACAAAAAATAAAACAAGTGTATAAATATAAATGTAAATAAAAAAAATCTGTAGAATAATATTATTTTTTATCTTTTCTGCTTTACTATTCGCCCGCTCTCGCGTGACAGAGCGGAATCCATCAGATTTGATCAAGTATCGAAAAACTCAACAGCGCGCGCCGCAAAACCCAATCTGACGAATAAATTGTAGCCTAATAAAACCGAACGCTCTGTTAAGTTACAACCGGATACAGACAACTCTGCCTAATAGAAAACTGAATAAATTTGTTCCAACAAAAATATGTTGTAAAAAAACGTGCTTAGTCTCAATTGAAAAGATTTGGTTCTAAAAAGTTGTGGAATCTCATGAACAGCCTCGCCTAAGAGGTGAATTTAAGAAAACTCATAATTTTATTTAGCTTAAATTTGGCCTTTTGTAGAATCCCATTGACTTGTGACATTCGTCAGACAGTCGTCGTTACTGTTACTTGATAAGTACTCCCTATTTTCTTAAGCTTAAGCTTGAGTTTTTAGCATCAACAACAGTCAAATCATAATTATGAAATCCAACAAAAAGTCAAAATTCCAGCCTGCATTACTCGGCTTGCAGGCCTCCTAGACTTGGCTGTTGTAAGATTTCACTGCTTTTTATGGAAAGATAATCTTAAACTTAATCAATCGGAACAGCAAATGGTACTTATTTTTAGCAAGGAAACAAACTTAAATCATAGTAAATTATAGTCACAATTACAACTGATTATGTATTTACTTACAAAATGGATTGAAAAGTCTGAATAAGTAAGTGAGCTGATTATTATTTCATAGTAGTCTATGTATATGAGTTACTTTAACTACGCTGCCTTACTCAAAAACTGCAAAAAGTTACCGTCGAGCCTAAAAATAGAGTAGGTAGTTATTTTATTATCTAGAGATTATTTTAATTTTATGTCATAATAAAACGTGAGGAAACCTGCACATACCTGCGAAGAAATTCTATGGTGTGTGTGAAGTTTACAACCCGCAGTGGGCCCACGTGGGAAATACGACCTAAGCCCTGTCATTCTGAGTGAAAGCCTGCACCCTGTAACGGGACCTAAACCTATAGCTTATAATGATTATGGTAATGAAGTAAAAAGAAAATGTCTATTTCGAGACTGTAAGAACGCTAGAGAAAATGTTGGTTTAAACCATTTAGTGAATTCTGTTAGGAGCGTAATCTTTCCAACTATGTAAATTAAATAATTGGAATTACTTACAGCTGTCACTGGTGGGAACCTTAAGTTATTATACAATCACGCAACTGTAACATGTAACATAAATCTAAATAATAATGCGTCACTGGTGTACATGGTTCGTGTAACGGTTGCGGACTGTCTATTTAATTAAGAGATGAATGTTGCAGATGCCGCTCGCTGCGCACGCCGGGGAACATTCTGGTCGCTAACCTTGCGCTTAGCGACTTCTTCATGCTGGCGAAGACACCTGTTTTCATCTTTAACTCCTTCAATCTGGGACCAGCTTTAGGGAAGACAGGTAAGTTGCCAATGTTGCCGATTTTAATACTTAAACAAATTACAGAACTATGAGGAAAGCTTTAAGAACTTGTGAAAAATATTATGTTCTTGAAAGGGATTTAACATTCTGACGTCATAATGCAATTTCAAAGTCATTGGATGAAAGTTTGCACGAAAATATATTTGGTCACTTCCTTTAACAATAGCGCGTAACTCCTTCACGTAATGAAGGTTTAATGGGCGTTTATGAATACGGGGACTTATCTTAAAGTTGTAATTAGTTCGGGTGATATCGTGTCCCGCGTATATTTTACCCGCTTAACTTCAAAGCGGGTACATAATTCTTGTGCAAAGTGAGAATAATTTAATTATTAAAATTATTTAAGGATTCTCAGGCAGGTGCTAATTGGAACCGTTGTTATCAGGGTGTGTGATATACGGGTTCGTGGGTGGACTGACAGGCGCGACGTCGATCGCGACGCTGGCGGCCATCGCGCTGGACCGGTACTGGGCCGTGGTGCGGCCGCTGGAGCCTCTGCGCGCGCTGACGGGCGTGCGCGCGCGCCTGCTGGCGGCCGGCGCCTGGCTGTACGCCGCCGTGTTCGCGTCCGTGCCCGCGCTCGACTTCGGCTACGGCCGCTACGTCCCCGAAGGCTACCTCACCAGCTGCAGCTTCGACTACCTTACCGACGAACTCCCCCCTCGCTATTTCATCTTCACTTTTTTCTGCGCCGCTTGGGTCGCTCCTTTCATCACTATCACCTTCTGCTACGTCAACATCCTCCGCGTCGTCGTGTGCAGCAGAAATGTTACTACTAAAAATCAAGAGCAACGTCTGTCATCGCGACATGTCAAAGAACAGGTCAAACGTAAAGCCGAAATTAAACTAGCGGCTCTAGTTATTGTTGTCATTGCATTATTCTTCATATCCTGGACCCCTTACGCGATCGTGGCACTCCTCGGAATATTCGGCAAGAAAGATTTAATTACGCCTATAGTTTCTATGATTCCTGCATTGTTCTGCAAAACGGCTGCTTGCATAAACCCTTTCATTTACATAATCACTCATCCTAAGTTTCGTAAGGAGTTCGGCAAGTTACTTTCCAAAGAGAAGTCTAGGCGTAGGAGTTACACGAAAACGATGATGGGGTATACTGAAGCGGACACTACGAGAGTACGACGGGCGAGTGCTCTTAGTGACACTGACGTGGAAATTATCCAGATGAAGGATATAATACCCTATGACACGGAGGAAAACACAAAACCGCCTAATCCCTTAAAAACGATTTCATCGAGAGTATCGGAGAGGGAAGGCTCTCTAAGGAGCGTTAGCATGAAAAGCTTCGAAGAGAGTGTAGTGAGCCCCCCGTCTTGGTACGCTAAACCTCAATTTTCAAAAAAGAAAAGTTTTACGCGACGCCCCTCGAGGAGTATTGTATCTATGAATCCGGATCCCGTTGTACTCTAAGTTGCTGATTTGGTTCTCGCTTTTCACTGAAATAAAAGCATTTTTTGCATAAAAGGTCTAAAAAGAAACCTCAAAACCTTTTCATCAGCGCAATATGAAAGTAACAACGATTAAGACAAAGTTTAATTAAATTTTGCTTTGAAGTTCTGCTTTCTACGAAACAATAGGAACCACGTTCGGCAATTTTTGGTGCAGCGGCAATCTTCCCTAGTGGCTGCTGGGGTGACTGTCCCAATAAAAAAACATATTTCTAAACGAGATTAAAAGAAATGTCACTACTTTTAAAAATCTAGTTTATTAGGTAGGTACCTGAGGCGTTTCTTTTGTTTTTTTTTGTACCATTTACAATTGCTACCGTACATGACATGTCAATTAAGTTCATCTGTCTTAGACTGGAACTTTTTACTTAATGTAATATCAAAAATTGACATTATGGTAACTACTTCTTTACCAATCGAATTTCAGAATAAATTGTAGTTCAAGAACTTGTTTCACGGTAATGTTTAACCGCAAAATTAATGTTATATACAAAGAACTAGGCCTAGCGAAGTGTAGAATAATTACTGGTCTTAATGGTAGAAGCATGGAAATAATGTTACACTCGTAGATGTTCACTTACCTGTTTTCCTAGTTGTCGCTTTCGTGTCATGTACCTACACTTTCTGCAGGGTACAGCGTACATCCAATGAAATAAGTTTTTGTTAAAAAATTAATTTTTAAGCAAGCTTTTTAGCTGACTGTACTTTTTGTTGACTGTACTATTACATAAGTTTACC
Organism: Archips xylosteana; assembly: GCA_947563465.1. Taxonomy (NCBI): domain Eukaryota; kingdom Metazoa; phylum Arthropoda; class Insecta; order Lepidoptera; family Tortricidae; genus Archips; species Archips xylosteana. The sequence goes on along the minus strand of OX387352.1, from coordinate 13,633,946 downwards.
AAATTTCAAGTGAATCCGACCACTGAAAGTGGGTCAAATTCGACTTCTAAGATTTGACCCGTACGTAGTATACATAGATACATAGGTACATTGCAAGTTAAATAAAAGCTTGTAAAAATGCCATAAACTTATTTTTTTTATGACATCGTTGTGGTTAACAACAAGTTATTAGTTTTAATATAGTAAGTAAGATTCAGCATTGTGATACAATTACGTATAAATAAATAGAATTCAATTCCTAAAGTCCCTACTAGCCTTTCGCATTAGCACTAAAGGAAAAAGTGGCAGCTTGAGTGAAAACTTTTCTTAAGTAAGCAAGGGTCCTCAGAAGGAAAAAGATTTTTCGCAATGTGCCCTATATGTACTATTCGTATGTGTTCATAATTAATATTTTTCGCAATGTGCCCTATATGTAAATATTCGTATGTGTTCATAATTCGACTGTAACTAACCAAATTAGTTTGAAAGCATTAAGCGGACCATACTATGACGCTTATTGTAAAATGAAAATTTCACAGTTAAAGGTGAGAATAGGCACAATAACATACAGGGTTATTTGTAATTCACTAGCATCCTTTTAACCCTAAACTCCCACCACTTATACAAATGATTTTTGTTCTACGGCTTTTGTCATAACTTAATATTTTTGGTGTAATAACGTTTTGAAAATTTGAGATTTCCTCTTATTTTTACGATACTCTGTGTATTTGTATGGGAAAAAAGTGCTTCATTTTAAAAAGTCGTAAAACAAAAAACATTTGTTTGTTGTATAGGGCTGCGACGCCATGATGTACAGAAACTGAAGTGGGTAAAGTAGATGTTAGCTGACGTACGTGAGTATACATCAAGGCGTCCCAGCCCTATGGACGCGACGAATACAAAATGGGATTCAATATTGTACAGCAGTGTTTTTGAATCTGCGTGTCGTCCTCTTTAATTAGGGGGTCGCAGTAACGTCGAAATACCGCTCAATATAATAGTGTATGCTTATTCAACATGTGTACTATAATGTCAGAAAATACGACATATTAAATGTGGGGGTGAGTGGGGTCGCCAAATGTATTTCAAATCGAAGGGTGTCGCCGCCATGAATAATTACAAAAAAACTGCTATATACAGCACATGCTGTGAGCGCTTGCTGTGTGACGATTCCCACTTCTAATGACCCATATATTTTATTTTCTAATTACTTTCAGAGTTAGATTCGCGGAATCGCGCGCGGCGAGCATCTCATACCTATACGATCTCAAATGTTGGAAATTAATTATTAACCCGATTGATTTTTTGACTTCAATTATAATTACCTTTTAAAACATCAGATAATTACCAAGCCGTAAGGGGATAACATAACATTTCTTCGGAATCATGCCTTGTTGTCAGCCTGTGTCGAAAATTATCGCCCTGGATTCAATTTAATTTATTAGGTAGGTGAAGAAAACAAGGAAAACGTCATACGGAGAAGGAATGTAATAAGTCTTGTGTTATCTCTGCGTCTATTTATTCTGTTGAAGAAACGAGTTATTAAACGAGAAAAAACAGCCTTGATTATTCAATATCAAAGACTTATCTTTCATTCGATTTGCTTTAGGTAAGTAATTTAATAAGGGAACCGAAATACGAAGTTGCCAGAAATAGTGAAGTCGCCAATTAAATAAGAGCTTTTATTTAGCAGTAGGTTTACGAATACAAATTGCCATTTGAACTAGTAATTATGTCACTTTTAATACTGACTTAAATATATAGCATTCTATATTGAAGATGGATTTATTCGTACATATGCGATCCCAAAAACAAGAAATACGTAGATATCTCAGTGCAATAAAAGTCGCAGTCAAAACAATTCGTGCTTTTCACGTATCGTTTCATAGTATAATTATCTAGGATATCATACATAGGTAGCTATTATTCTGTCTATATTATTTCATATTTAAAGAATAAAAATAGAGGTGTTACTTAATAACAAAGCCTTAATTTAAAATATACCTATAACGTTATTCCCGTTAGCTTTAATTTTTTCTTTTGTGATGCTGGAGAAATTCGCTGCTTTTGCTGAAAACATTTACCCTGTACCTATTTATTAAAATATTGCGTTAACAATGGTCGTTCTACTCGTAATAAAAATATATTTGATTAAAAAAAAAACTTTAAAAAAGGATGAAACTTGAACGATGATGAGACAAATTATTGACCCGGCAATTAGTTTGTGTTTTCTCTTATCAAGATTAAAGGAATGATGTTTTAATGTAATAAATCATTCTGATTAATCATGGTTATTTATTTCTGTACCGAAATTCGGTAATATTGTCAAATTCCAGGCAAGACGGAGACAGTTTCGTAACTGGGTCAATCTAGAGCAAATCACTTATGTAAACAGATAGTGGGAATGCTTCAAGTTAAGGCTGCATTCACAGTCGTAAAACTTGAAAAAGATCGTAAAACGTATAATACAAAGAGCCTACTAAGATGCATGAATGCCGCGTAATATTTTACTACACCCCTATTCTCTGCCCGATTTATTAAAAAGGGGCGCAAGTGACTTTTTTCCAAAATTGAGTTATAACAGTTATCTCTTTAGCGAGAATGTACTCTCACGCAGTAAAAAGCCGTAAATTCACGCATATGCCTGCCTGTAACAATATGTAGGTTAATAAACGGACGTGCAAATAAACTAAAATGGGAAGACTTATAGCAGAGCTTTTTATGATAAATTATCGCGCATGGAAGGTACTTTTCATTTACAAGTGCCTGTAGTTTTATATTAATATATAGAGACCGGATTAAATGCAAATTTATCGCAATTTCATCTATCATTGCATATTTTACCTAAAATCTTGTGATAATGCATATTTTCACTAGGTAAATTTAATATATAAATAATATTTTTTAGGTAGATTAATTCTCAGAACCAATAAGTGCTAAGCTAACATAGCACCTAAATTTAAATACTGCCCGGTTGCCTCGGTGGAAAGGAAACAGTCGTTTACCATTTGTAAAAATATTTTAGTGATTAAAGGCACGATATTAGTGCATGCAATGCAAGTAGAACGTTTGCAAAAAAAAGGTACCTCATTGTTATTGTCTACAAGAATACAAAATGTTAAATACCTAATTCTTAATTTACTCTTGATATCTTACAATTCTTGATATTTTTGATAACTTAATGTTGCTAATATTGACAGTTTTCATACATATAACGACCGCTTAACGACCGCTTTAGCCTAGTTGGTAGTGACCCTGCCTACGAAGCAAGAGGTCCTGGGTTCGAATCCCGGTAAGGGCATTTATTTGTGTGATGAGCACGAATATTTGTTCCTGAGTTATGGATGTTTTCTATGTATTTAAGTATTTATTTATCTATATAAGTATGTTTATCGTCGTCTAGTACCCATAGTACAAGCTTTGCTTAGTTTGGGACTAGGTCGATTTGTGTAAGATTGTCCCGTAATATTTATTTATTTATTTATTTTATATTTATAGCATTTATCATGCATATTTCAAGCTTTTTATGTTGCATATAATCCGGTTTCTATTAATATAATACGACAGTGACTTAAGTCTCTGGCCTATACTTAGTCTGCTTTATATTTTTTATAAATTTGCAGAAAATCTCACGTTGTTTTGTGACTGTGCCCCGAGATATTAAAATTCTAGTAGGTAAACGAAAGAACTCAAAGCATTTATTTTCAATTTATTCCATTCTGAACAGACTTCAATACATACCCAAGACGCATCACAAATTGTAACACCTAAAATTATCTTTTATTTTAGCCTTGTCTTGAGACCGGTTAACTGTAGAATTTTTTTTTTTGTTATGTAGTTAACTGTTGTGACATAAGTATATAATATACATACATAGTAAAGAACCCATGTGACAATAGTGGCTACGCACTACAAACATTCATCAAACGCTTTTTTTAAACACTAATTTAGGTAAAATGTAATGCGTTCCTTACGGTAAAGATTACAAACAAAAAATACCTTCGAAAGTAATCAAAGGCAAGATCATAAATCCACGTGCCATCGATTACTCCATACACATACCTATATATAAAAAAATAATAGAGTACTTAATAAAATAAAGTAAATAAATTTAATAAATTCGTGACAAACCTTTTTTAAATTGTAATTTTTAAAAATAAGTTGTGTGCGTAATATTTATTTAAAGAATATATTTTTATTTGTAAATGGATAGTGTAGGTATTTATTAGTTCCTTATTCTTTTACTTACCTAGTAATTAATTTACTGACCCTTCCTTGTCTTCACTCTTCTTGCTATAGTGCAATATAAGCGTAATAAATTACATGACCATCAAGTTGGCTTACTAGTCTCCAAAAAAACATAAAATACTCTATTAGTAACTAAACTAATGAAGTATCTAGCAGGTAAACTAATAAATGGCAACCCCTTTTTAAACGACGAAAAATAGGAGAAGGTTCTCAATACAACGCGTAAATATATAAAATAGTTATATAAAATTCTCGTGTGGCGAAGTTTGTTACCAAACTCCTCCGAAACATAGCAAAAGTTGGTCGTTATATTCTAGGGATCAACTAATAACAAAACGACATGTGAATATTTAGGTACAGAATTTTGATCAGGTTCGATTTTTGTTAAATCTAAAATCGAAGCCATGGTTCCTAAGAACACATTTCGCTATCTCTCATAGTTTCTGATTTCCAAGTGAATGAATTTGAAAATAATCGCTTCGAAAGTAGCATAAATTGTATCCCCCCCTCCCTCCTTCTTGAATTTAAACATTATATCCAAAAACTATGAAAAAATGCAAAGGTAAAACTTAATAAATAAATACTTTCAATGAGGATTATTTTAAACAAAATCTGATTATGAGTTAGGTGCGGAAAAATTGCGTTTCTCAACAAATGGACGTAAGTGCCAAGAAGATGTGTGTTTGCTGATGCTCTTAAAAATAGTGTAAAGACGTTTTTTTTTTTCATTTGTAGTGCATTTCTTTGTAGTAACGGCTACGGGACCCTACACTGAGCATGGTCCGACATGCTCTTGGTCGGTTTTTATAATCAGCGAGCCCTGGATTTCTTCAGTGGGTAAATAAGTAACCAAGTATGTAGTTATACTCTACCAGTCTACTAAATCAGCATGTAACATGCCAAGACTAACAAACTCAGACCCAAAATTTAAAGAAGAAATCACTAAGCGGTGTTAATCGTTGTTGAAACTGAATTTTCGTAAAGTAAATTAATCTTCCCTTTTATAATTTTTTAACGATCACCTTACGATTTTTTATTAAGTGTTACGATTATTCCGATTACCGACGAGTAGGTACCCTTAATTCTTAGAAAACTTACTTATAGGTGAGTTAATTATCGAATCCCAAGCTGAAGCCATAAAAATGAAGAAAAAACGTAAAATAAAATCGGAATATGTCAGAAGAGAAGTAGGTATTAATAAACTTAAGGCTTCTATGAGAGAGAGAGCTCCGCCGAGCACAACATTTTAATGTGACGTTCTGAATAATTACACGTATTCTTGCTTTTGATCCGTGTTATAATGAACGTAATTGGGAAACAAATAAGTATAATCTGATGAACCTAGGGTTAGGACCTGCTCTTTTGTTTTAAGTCATATTGTAGATCTACATTCGCCTTATACTTAAGTACTAGAGATGGGCCGAGTACTCGTTTACTACTCGGTACTCGGTGTACTCGGCAGTTTTTTTGATACTCGTACTCGGCCGAGTAACTCGGTTCAAATGCCGAGTATACTCGGTCTAAATAAAATTATTATTAATCATGTGTATTAAAATAAAAAAGGCTTGTAAAACATCCAGATTCGCGATCTTTTGCGTATACACATTGTGTCAACAGTCACTGTACACAATCATCTATTTCCAATGTTTTTAAAATAATTAAGCAATTAATGTGCGGACCGAATGCGAATTTCTCGTTAAACAAAAACTGACTAATTTGCGGGGAGAAGGCGGGGATCCGCGCGACGTTCGCTCGCGGTGGCTGGTTGCGCCGCGCGAACCTGTCTAAACCTGTTTTCGCGCCCCAAAACTGAACCGAGTAACTCGGCCGAGTACTCGGTTTGAGAAACTTTGAACCGAGTATACTCGGTACTCGGTTACTCGGTAAAAGTTGTACTCGGCGCATCTACACAGTTTTTAACTTCTGCAGGTGACATCGTTTTTCATATTTTGTAATGCACCTAATTTTTACTGTTCCAAATAAAGATTTATTATTATTATTATTATTATGTTGGTACAGATTTCCGATCACGGGCCCATGGGGACCCGGTCATTTGAAAGGCATTCATGGGGCCGAAGCCAACATGAAGAGGCCTTTGGTACCATATAATATAAATGAGATGGGCGCAACTATGGAGGTCTATCCCCTAATACACCATGAGGATATGCTAGCGGACAGTCCTCCACAGTTGCCAAACTATTGCCAGGTAGGAAGCGACATGGAATTGGCTATGGGGTTGGGATGTTGTGGACAGGATTACCGGGCTATGGAGTGAGATAACGGACACCTACCATTTCAATATCTCATAAACTGAACTTTTGGTAGGCAGTGACTCGCCATTCACTAAATGGGCCCCTCAAACTATTGCCCGCTCGGGGCAACGAGGCGGCAACATTGGTGTGAACGGCTAAGGATGGAGAGGTGTCCCTGGACTTTAAACTTCAAAATGCCAACTCGCCACTTACGGCCAAACACATCCATCCTTCGAGCATTTAGCTCTTGCGCTCCACTCTAGGCGGCCAACAAAGGCAAACTAGAGGCAGGGTGGGTGTGTAACTGTGTGTGAGTGTGTGTATAAGCGCATGTGTGTATGTGTACCCCTGGAGGTCTCGGGTTCGTGGTGTCGCTACGCACCAACAGCTCGCCACAAGCCGCCCTGCGATGACTGACTGCACCGGTGACACGACAACACCATTATTATTATTATGTTGGTACGGATTTCCGATCACGGGCCCATGGGGACCCGGTCATTTGAAAGGCATTCATGGGGCCGAAGCCAACATGAAGAGGCCTTTGGTACCATATAATATAAATGAGATGAGCGCGATTATTATTTTTATTATTATTATTAACTCTATTAAGTACCTACCATGTGTCGTCTAGACAGCATCAAAATAAAGCAAAACATGACAATGTAATTAAAATTTTCATGGTATTTTCTTATTAGAACCGTGAACCCAGCCCTACATTCCTAAGTGGGTAGGTTATTTTCAACTTCGGTCGGATTTCACGAAATTAAAATAATTTTACGGCGGCTTCCTAAGAACACAAACATCTTTAAGCCGGCTGCGTTTACTGAGCATCCTGAATACATTTCAAACCGCATTATTATTTTAAGGCGTGTTAACTCATGCAAACAAGATTTACCTAGGTAATGTAATGACTTTAAAATATATACCTTAAGCTTTCTCCGTTACTCGATATAAGTTATTCATTAAAGGTTAATCTGTATATAAAATTACATAGATTACTAACATATCTACTATATTTTTGTAAAACGCTCTGTATTCACATATTTAAATAATAGATGTACATTTCTCAATGTCTACTAGTTTTAAACGTCTGTGTATAGGTGGTAGAAAGTACCATATGAAGAGTTAATTAAATTAAATATGTTTAAATGTTCATGTTTGTTTTTTTACCACTCGTTTCCAGGTACTCGACAGTAAACACCTGTCCAAATGAGTGCAGCGAAAGAAAAACATTTCTTAATTGTAATGAATATTTTTCACTCATTTTTGAAACATGAAATAGGTACATACAACTAGGAGTGAATTGTTACCAACGAAATCTAATCTAGCACCGAGCAACAAATAAAGAACGCAAAAAAACTTGGATAAGACTCCCTTCACCGGCTTAATAATCTTCCTGACATTGTTTCCTTTGAACTATTGTCTTCCAACAAGCTTGGTATTGATTTTTATGTGTGATTAAAATTTACCTTTTGTTTTACGGGCCTTTGAGAAAAGTGCCAGGCAGGCAAGGTCTTGTTATAATCATCCAGGGCGGCAAAAAAGAAACCAACGCAGAGATGAAATACTTAAATAAGAAAGAAGGTAAGAAAATTGTCGTTAGCTGCTATTCTAGTTAGGTTATTATACATAGGTAGGTATCCGGCTTGATGTCCGTCACAAAGGTTTGAATTAACTGAAATTCATCAACAGAATTACGACAGATAGAAAAAAGGCTAAACGCATGACTAGTAGGCAAAACGGTCTTATAATGAAGGCTTTAGGCTGCGTATCCACCGGAGCTGTGCGAGGATGCGTTGCGTTGCGAGGGATGTGTTTGTCATGAACCAATAGAAACACTTCATTTACCTATCCTTGCTCAGCTCAGCTCTGGTGGAAACAGCTCAGCGGAGCGAGGTTTTTGTACATACAAAACAAAAGAAGGGAAAGATGAGTGCGAGGAATGTGTTGCGAGGGATGTTGTTCCGCTCACGCCTCACCGCACCCCGCCCGCTTATTTGAAAAGAGCCCGCTACATATCCTCGCACGTCTTTGTTGGAAACATTCACACCGTTACACATCCTCGTTACACAGCCTCGCACCGCTTAGCTACCTCGCACATCTCTGGTGGAAACGCAGCCTCAGGGAGAAAAGAGGCTCAGAGGAAGACCACAAATGCGATGGCTGAATGACGTGCGTGAAGGAAATTGGCTAAGTAAAGTTTTTTGAAGAGGTGCTAATTATATTTTTTTTCAACAGTGGTCGACTTCAACACTAAGAAACTGCAGGTGTTTTATTTTTATCTCCTTTTATTTATTGGAAATATTTTTTTAAGTGTTCGAGATGACATTTGTGAGATTTTACGGCTGACAAACGGTTCGTGCTCAGTACTAAGAAGAAATAGAAAAAAAAACGAAGTCAACTGTCGCTTCTGTCAATGTCAAATGAAATCTAACCGTTTGCGTTTCGTTTGCTTTGCGTTGTCCAAGAAGCAGTTCCAAAATAGTGATCGAAAGTATTCAATCGTTATCCAATTAACGTGCATAGGTCGTGGAGAAATGCGATAAAATTGAAAGTCCGGATTTTATGCGGAGGTCGATAAAAATAGTCCAAAAATCATACTGAGCACACCAAAACGCAAAGCAAACGAAACGCAAACGATTTGACATTGACAGAAGTGACAGTTGACTTCGTTTTTTTTTCTATTTCTTCTTAGTACTGAGCACGAACGGCTTGTCAGCCGTAAAATCTCACAAATGTCATCTCGAACACTTAAAAAAATATTTCCAGTAAACAATAGGAGATAAAAATAAAACAGCAGCAGTTTCTCGATCTCCAGAACGCCGACTGTCGAAAAAAAATATAATTAGCACCTCTTCAAAAAACTTTACTTAGCCAATTGCAGGGACGAATTGCATTCAGTGGCGCAGGACAGAGCACATGAATGCCAAGAATACGTCAGGTGTGTTCTGCGTTCGTAGGCAGTTCTCGCTACAAGGCGGAAAAACGCTGCTTCGACTGGTTACGAGCGTAGCGCTTAGCAATGCGTGCCAGCGAAAGTGTTTATTAAATATTTAAACATAAAATTTAATTTTGTGTGGCAGCCACTTAATCTAATTATAAACTGGCAACACTGTTTTTTCTCACTGTAATGGCTTCTTCTCTGCCTTTCAAGACGGCATGTAAAAAATGTTATAATTCAAAAATATAGTTTATTCATTAAATCAACCTACATTATTATTGGAACATGCAGGTTTGTGGTCCTTCGAGCCGGATTATTTGAACAGAAAGTGTTAATTAAATTAATTAAAGGAATCTGACGGTGGCCCAGACCAAGGTGGTTGAAAAGAGTTGAGAAGAAGGCTGAATGCACATTTACCACTAAAAACTGACTTTCAAGTAGGGATTAGCAGTGTTTCTCATAATTTCCATTTTGATGCAAGCAGAATGCCGAAAGCAATAAAGAAACAAGTAGGTAAGTATCTACCTAGTAGAGACGCGACAGCAAAACTAAACTAACTTTAATAAAAAAACGGTCAAGTGCGAGTCGGACTCGCGCTCGAAGGGTTCTGTACCATCTATACTAATATTATAAAGAGGAAAGATTTGATTGTTTGTTTGTTTGCATTGAATAGCCTCCGAAACTACTGGACCGATTTCAAAAATTCTTTTGCCGTTAGAAAGCTACATTATCACTGAGTGACATAGGCTACTTTTTACTGCGGGAAAATACCTTTTCCTTCGGGAAAATTAATTTATCGCGGGCGAAGCTGCGGACGGACGGAAGGCTAGTTATCTATAAAAACGGCAAAAGAATCATGTCTGTGTTGTATGGGAGACCCCTTAAATATTTATTTTATTCCGTTTTTTAGTATTACAACGTATAGCGGCAACCGAAATAAATCATCTGTGAAAATTTCAACTGCCTAGCTATCATGGTTCAAGAGATACAGCCTGGTGACAGACGGACAGACTGACATACAATACAAACAGATGGACGGGCAGTGGAGTCTCGGTAATAGGGTCCCATTTTTACCCTTTGGGTACGGAATCCTTATAGAAACTGAGTAAGTAATTCCGAGTATTCTGACTTAAGCACTTTGGTTGGCTCTCGAGCATATCTTAACTCTAAGGAAAATAATTTGGCCCCTTTAACTACCTAATAGGAAATGATTAGCAAAATCTTCTCAAAGCAAAAGGGTTGGCCGTTAGATTTGCACGATAAAACTTGCCTAGCTGGTGTCATCAAAAAGCTCTTTCAACGGAAAGGTGGCTCAAATTCCTATCAACTAATATTGATAAGATTACTTATCCGATGCTGACTGCCGTATAGAAGTTAGCTAGAGCACTTCCCATTAACTACTGTCCTTTAACTAACCTACTTTGTATTCTACAGTTGTCGAGAATAAGCTAAGCGCGATAAGGGCTAAAGAGTAATGAACGAAAACCTTTTCCACGTCGGGTCACCGCAACTATGGAGCTCTTGAAAGTGGATTAGCTAGAACAATATTGTTTACCCCACTCGTATTTCAAATAATGCAAATATTTTCTATGTTTGAATTTTGCGAGGATAGAACTTGCATCCACTAGCGAGTACCTACAGCGGACACCGTAACGTGAACACGAATAGTGAGGTGTGGTGCCAGCATAATACTAATAAAGCCGGACCGAAGCGACGAGCGAAATTAAGCCATTGCTCCAATTTCGTCCGTAAATTTTTTCACATGAGGTAGTACTATAAACCGCCAGCTCTTTAGCTACATTGGTTGCAGTTTTTTCTTTATTTTGTTTGTCTCAAGCAAATTATTCAATCCGATCCTTTTATGAGAACTTACTGGCCACCTAGAATGGAATTAATAAGGCTTACTGCGCAATAATCATCTATCTAATCTATCTATATCTATCTAATACCTTTAAACGAGCAATTCTTGTATATATATATGTATATATATAATCAGGATCTCGGAAACGGCTCCAACGATTTCGATGAAATTTGGTATGTGGGGGTTTTCGGGGATGAAAAACTGATCTAGCTATGTTTAATTTTCAGAAAATCGCTTTTACTCGTGTTTTCCGGCTATTTTTGTTTGCATACAAAGCTAAATTTCGCCGACTGCGAGCAGATAATAATAGCACAGTAGAAATCGGGTGGTCACGGATCCAGCCGACCTCGGTTCGATTCCACGTTTTTTTTAAGGTTTTTAGTTTTTTTTTTAAGTTTATTTTTCATGAGAAAACGTCAAGTTTCTTCTTTTGTGGGAAAAAGTTACTTTTTTGTGAGAAAAAGTATTATAGGGAACGTGCATTAACTATAGGCGGCAGCACTAATGCGACAGAAGAGACACTATGCGGACAGTAAAACCAACTTATCAAGGTAAAACATTCTACAGAAAATTCTTCTTTTCTTCGAGAAAAGGATATTTATTGTAATGTGCAGAACACATTGCCATGCTCACAGTACCCTAGCGTTATACTAAATACGAAGATCAACTTTTCAACTTCGCATCGTGCCATCCCGCTCACGCTTATAGCTTTGTATAGAAGAGTAGGAGGGACAGCACGATACGAACTTCCAAATTGTTATATTAGCTATTAATTCTAGCCCATATCCTTAGTCTAAGATTCTAGCATAGTCATATTAAAATTTGCCCCCTGTTTCACCATTCACTTATAAAAGTCCAGGCGGCATATTTTTTCCGTGGAACACGAATGAACGTGCGTCGGCGCGCGCTTGTGACAACCTACTGGAATTTCGATCGCTGCAGATCGTCTCCGCGGTAGGTAAATATCGCGCGTAAGTACATGGCATGCATGAGGCCTGCCAGCGCGGTCAATAACACTGAATCAAATACGGTGTGCCGCGCTGCCGGTGTGTGTCTCCGTATATTTGAATCAGTGTTATTAACCGCGCTGGGCACGCTCCGTCGGCGTCCCGCGCTCCAAGTTTGTTGTTCTTGTGGTTTTAAGAGCTCGGCTACTTTTAAGTTGGTTGTGAACAATTTAGGACCTAATTTATTCCTTTTCGATCACGTAGAAGATGACGCTGGTTTCATATAAACAGACAACCTGTTTATTCAGAAAAGCCATAAAGTTCACAAAAAAAACACGCAGTTTTCTTTTTAAGTGTGGCGAGTGGCAATTGTGCTTATTTTTTCAGAAACACTGTCCAGTACTAAATTTGTAATAAAATTAGGGGTCCTACTTTTTTTCTGGTGCGGCCGGTTTTTAAATTATCTCAAACATCTCGTTCTGACATGACATGTTATGCGTTACTGTCAATGTCAATGTGAACAAGTCAAAATGACATTTACGAGTAGCCTCAGAATTCGATTATTTAGAACATTAATTAAAGAAAAACACATATTTTGTAATTTGTACAGTACTAAACCTGGTTACAACGTTCTATTCTTTGGATCTGATGGAATAGCATTGAAAAGTTTGAAGAGAATAAACGAATTCAGGTAACTGAGAGGCATCTTCTCGGTTAACGAACACCCGGTGTTTTTCTTTTTCATTTAAACGTAGACCTTAGTTTAACAGTAGTCAATAAGAATAATTACAAGACTTTGTTTCAGAATATCAGGGACAACCATCAACCGACTTGATCTAGTCACCACCAACCATTCTAAACATAGGTCAGTTACTGAAGAATATGCTCAGAAAGAGAACTTGAAAACTATACCATGGCCGCTACAAAACCTTCAGCCCGCGGAGTACGATATTGGGCTAATAGTCGCATTTGGCCACTTGATAAGAGACAATGTTTTAGAGAAGTTTCCTCTGTAAGTAGTCCATATATCATATTAGCTGTTGCCCACGACTCCATCTGCAAAGTATTTGTTTACCGCTGCCCCACGGGAAGTAAACAATTTTCTAGTATAAAAACTATTCTATATCCTTCCTTCCCAAGGTCTCAAACTCTCTCCATACTAAATTACATCTAAATAGGTTCAGCGGTTTAACCCTTTGTACGACTTAGCACTAATCAGTGCCACCCCAATCGCATGCCAAAGCACTAATCAGTGAAAAAACAATAAAATGTATTGAATTAAATAAGTGAATTTAATAAATCAAAATTCAATAAAATGTAGCTTTGGTGATTTTGGCCTGGCACTCAACAGGGGCAGCATTGAATAGCAGCACCAATTCATACTAAAAAACAAAAAAAAAGAAGTAACAGACAGACACACTTTTGCATTTATAATTATTAAGTCTGAATTCAGAATTACTTATACCTTTTCAATTCAAGAAGACCAGAAAGAGATCTATCTATCAGCACTTGCTACTTTTGTATAGATTGCTAGACAAAGTTTAGTGTTATTTATAAAAAAAACTTCCTTCTGTCTATGCAAGGGCAATGTAATATTTTGATGCCAAATTAAACTAAAGTGATACTCCCATATTTTGCAGGGGTATGGTGAATGTCCATCCAAGCTTACTTCCTCGGTGGCGTGGTGCAGCTCCCATCATCCACACCCTGATGCATGGAGATGAAGTCACTGGGGTTAGCCTCATGAGAATCAAACCAAATGTTTTTGATGTAGGTATGTACTTTTTGGAGGGTAAACCATTTATCTTCTGTCTTAAGATTTATGATTAATGAGCTTTACTATACTTGACCAAAAGTCCTGGCTGATCCAACTTCAAAATTATCCGAAAAATTTAATTGAATTGAAGATTTATTAATGTAAATCTAACTTTAAACTAAAGCCAATACCTACATTCTTAGCTGTCTGAAGTAAAAGTACATTTAAATTTTTATTTATTCAAGCACATGATTCCAAAATTATTGACTTAGGTTGATTTATTATAGATACCAAAAAATAACTGTAGTCCTTAAGGGTACTACACAATACTCGAGGGGGGGGTCGTGTGGCCTCACGAGCGTAATTTTGTGAGTTGTGAGCGGCAGAATTTCGGTTGCGCCATACATTGTGTCACGTGAGTGTCACGTGATGGCGCGGATCGAAATTCTGCCGCTCACGACTCACAAAATTACGCTCGTGTGGCCTCACCCTAACATAACTTAAAAGGTTTTGGCTAGATTGCAGTGGCCCTGTTGTCGAGAGACTGAAATATAGAGTTTTGTAAGTATCACCTGTGTAGGGTGGTTAAGAGTTAACCAGGTGCTATAGTAATTTTGAGTAAAAATCCTAAAAAAAATAATTGGTAAGCACCATGGTTATCTTAGGACTTAGGATATATTGACTTTAGTGTGTTATCTTTGTTTAGAATTATCATCTGTAAGAACCCCTATTACTACATTTTCAGGTGAAATAATCAGTCAAATAAAAGTACCAGTAGCCAAAGATATTATGTTACCTGAACTAACAGAGCAACTCTCTGAAATAGGCGCAGACATGCTTGTTGATTGCATGAGGACACTGCCTGAAAGTTTGGAGAATGCAAAGCCACAAAGCCTCAAAGGTGTGACTTATGGTAAGTAACCCACCTTTTTGCAGTATTTCAAATGATTTAAGGAAAGTGGAAAAGGATTAGAAGCAGAGTTTTGTTAGTCAGGACATGTAATTCTTTAAACTATAAATAGTACAGTTTGTATAAAGGGATTAAACAAAACCATAATTAATGTAAGATTTAATCTTAATTTCGCTTTTTTATTTAAAATAAAGTACTAAAAACTATTGTAATGTTCGTTACTTACTTGGGTTAGATTCAAGACTGAGGGTACCCTGCAGATTCTACCCACATCCTAATATATAACATGCCTTTCCCCCGGGATAAGAGGAACACTGTTAGACTTTATAAATCTCTTAACTATTATCAGACTGAACACGCACATTCACTATTACACTGTTCACTTTTTTGTTTAATACACATACACAACATTAACTATTATTATTTATTTATTTTATCGCAAGAGTCAATTGTCCGAGGCATCACTAATGTCATCCCCACTTACTATACTATTCCCACTATCATCCAGTTCTCGCAGTGTCATACGCTTAAAAACAGGTGTGGCTGACGGTGGGCTTTCAGATGACCTAGTTCTTTTGCTCGCCTTCACTGCTGACGCATTGACGCTTGGCGCATCCACATGGCAATCTTCTGAACCATCAACCCCAATGATCTCAGCCCATTGACTTGGTGATGGAATTCTTATAGTGCCATATGCTTCATTATCTTCCTCCCCTTCAACTTCGCTCTCTCTTTGCTTCTTACGTTTGTCCTCATTCTGAGGTATATCATCTCTATTCCCGGCATTATCTAGCCTATTGCTAGATTTTTTTGTGAAGCCCAGCATTTGGTTTACGTGTCTAATGAATATCTTGTCTCCATGTTTAATTTTATACCTTACAATGCCAATTCTCTTGGTTACCATACCATTTAACCAGCGTGGACCAGTCCTATAGTTCCTAAAATACACACATTCACCGGTTTTAAATTCTCTAGTTTTCTTTGATTCATTTTCTATTATCTCTTCAGTCTCCTTTGCTTGTTCCGAAAGGGGGTGAAGCCGGTCGAATTTGGTCTTGAATTTACGGTTATTAAGTAACTCAGCTGGAGTTTTTTCAGTAACAGAACTAGGTGTGGTCCGAATACTATATAAAATTTGATTCAGACGCGTTGCCCAGGGCTGGTTAGATATTTTTTTTAATTTCTGCTTCACTGTTTGCACGGTTCTTTCAGCTTGGCCATTCGATGCTGGGTGATATGGTGGCACTAAAATCTGTTTTATCCCGTTTCTTTTCAAATAACTTTGCAATTCCTCTGACACAAAAGCTTTCCCATTGTCACTAACTATTGTGTCTGGCAAACCTTGCTCCGTAAATATTTCTTCCAGCTTATTAATGACCATAGTTGAGCTCTGTTCGTTTACTATCTTTACTTCTGGCCATTTGGAATAGGCATCTATCAGAATCAAGAACACTTTACCCATGAACGGGCCCGCAAAATCGATGTGTAGCCGAGACCACGGCTTTGGGGGCGTTATCCATCTGTGTGTCACTTTTGGTGGCATGTTTCTTACTTCCCTGCATATCTGACACTCTTGCACAACTCTTTCAATTTCTCTATCTAACCCTGGCCACCAAAAATAGCTTCTAGCTATTGCTTTTGTCATGACTATACCATCATGGTTATCATGTAGTTCTTTTAGAATTTGTTGATGCATTCTTTTAGGTAAGACCACTCTACTTCCCCACAAAATGCATCCGTTATATTCTGACAATTCATCTTTTCTAACATAGTAATCCTTTAATTTATCTTCAACCTTATTAGGCCATCCATTTCTTATCCAAAACAATATTTTCGATAAAATTTCATCCTTACTGCTTAGCTTAGCCACATCTCTAGCAGTCATCAGTAATTCCACTGGAGTTTCATTTATCAAGAGCACATTGATTTCTTCGTTTTCTTCCTCATTGACTTTACATCCTGGAGATGGCCATCGGCTCAATGCGTCTGCGTTGCCTATTTTTGTTCCCTCTATATATTTAATTTCATAATCATATGAATTGAGCAACAATGTCCATCGTAGCATCCTTGGCGATATGACATTGGGTATCGGCTTACATGGATCAAAAATACCCAAAAGTGGCTTGTGATCTGTACGAATAGTTACCTTGCGTCCAAATATATACTGGTAAAACTTTTGCAATCCAAAAACTATAGCCGCCGCTTCTTTATCAATTTGTGAATAATTTCTTTCATGGCCCGACATAGTTCTAGATGCAAACATAATTGGTCTTAAGGTACCATCTTCCATCCTATGTTCCAGTACGGCACCCAAACCATACTGCGAAGCATCGCATGTCATAAACAAAGGCTTTTTAAGGTCGTAGTGGACTAAGGTATCTCCTGCAGTTAGCATAGTCTTCAAAATTTCAAAAGCTTGCTGGCAATTCCTTGTCCACGACCACTTGGCTCCCTTCAACAGTAGCTTATACAGTGGTTCAGCCACAGTAGCCTTTTTTGGTAAGAATCTGTCATAGAAATTCAACAGACCCAGGAAAGCCTGTAAATGTTTTACATCTTTCGGCGCTGGCGTCTCCAATATAGCCTTGATCTTATCTTGGCATGGATGTACTCCTACAACATCTATAAAATGGCCCAAAAATTCAACACTTCCTGTCCCAAATTTGCATTTTTTCTTATTGACACGTAGTCCAGCATTGCTTAAAACTCTCAACACTGACTCTAACCTGCTGTTATGTTCATGTGTCGTGCGTCCACTGACCACAATATCGTCTAAGAGTACTGCTGTACCTGGTATCCCTGCTAATAAATTTGACATCATTCTTTGGAAAATGCCAGGACATGCTTTAACTCCGAATGCTAACCTCTTAACTTTAAACAATCCCTTTGGAGTGTTTAAGGTAAGCAAATTAGACGTAGACTCATCAACAACAACTTGAGTATATGCTTGCTCAAGGTCAATTTTACTGAATATGGCCCCTCCCTGTAATGCAGCAAATGCTTCATTCAACGTTGGCAACGGGTAAGTATCGGTCTCCGTGACCTTATTTACAGTGGACCTATAATCACCACAAAGTCTGACTGTGCCATCCTTTTTAATTATGGGAACAATGGGACTAGCAAATTCGGAATGACTAACCGGTTCCAGTACCACATCTGCAACTAACCTGTCAATCTCTTTTAACACTCTGTCTTTCACCGCAAAAGCAATTGGCCTGCATTTCAAAAACGTTGGTTTTGCATCAGGTTTTAAAGGTATGGTCACCACGGGTCCAGTATACTTTCCAAGACCAGGCTGAAATATATTTCGATATTTATCTAATATACTGCCCACATGTCCACTATCTACTCTAACATGTAAAATCCCACTCAGCTCTATTTTCAACTCAGGAAACCAATCCCGGCCTAATAGGTTTGGGCCTTCTCCTCTAGCAATTAAAACCTTCAGTTTTTTGCTTATATCCTTAAACCTTACATCAACAAAAGCTTCTCCAAGTAAAGCCACTTTACTGTTAGTCCATGTAGTTAGCCTTACCTTTGGCTCGCTTAGAATTGGTATTTGCCCATTCCAGATCTCCTTTGCTGTGCTCTCCCTAATCATTGTATATGCCGCCCCAGAATCAACTTCCAAATCTACTAGTTGATTATTTATTTTAACATTTACATTATAAGGAGCAACTTTATGCGACACATAGTAGCATGGAGCATCTTCATACAAGCCATTGAATTTACTTTCTTCCTTCAGCTTACCTTTCTCATGAGTACTTGAACAAACCACAGCAATATGACCTGTTTTTTTACAAATGTAACACCTGCTCCACCGAAATTTACAAAATTTGCCATGCACCTTGCCACACCGCCAGCACTCATTACCCTGTTGTACTGACTTAGCTCGGATCTTGTTAACCTCCATTGGCTCTTCAACACTGCTCGGCCCAGGGGTACCTTGCATGGTCACCTGTTCTTGTGTTGACATAATCAAAACACCAGCATCTGCCATTTCTGCAGTCAAAGCTAATTTGACTGCCTGGTCAAATGACAATGTTGCTTGCTGTAGCAATCGTTTTTGTATTTCTTTGATCCTAATACCACAAACCAAGCGATCTCGTAATGTCCTATCCAAATCAGCAAAGTTGCAATCTATTGCCAACTTCCGTAAATTGGCAACATAATCCTTAACCTTTTCACCATCCAGCTGATTTCTCATGTGAAATTTATAAGATTGCACTATTTCATTTTGCTTCGGATCATAATGATCATCCAACAGAGACTTGATTTGAACATAGGTTATACTCTCTATTTTCTGCGGAGATATTAATGAAAGTATCAAATCATACAAAGAATGCCCACAAACTGATAGTAAATTAGCCTTTTTTAACTCATCTGCCTCAATCTGGTTCGCTAGCAAGCAATAACTAAACCTATCAATATAATTTTTCCAAGTGTCCTTGTCCGGGTTAAATTCACTGAATTTCACTGCCATTTCGATTAATTACCACTTATTAACACTTTTAAACATTCAAACACTATGTTTAAAGTATAATTTTATTCCTGTCGCCACTTGTAATGTTCGTTACTTACTTGGGTTAGATTCAAGACTGAGGGTACCCTGCAGATTCTACCCACATCCAAATATATAACAACTATTAAGTACATTTTTTAAATAAAACAAGTGTGATGGAAGTTGTTAATCTGATCTATAAGTTCGGCACTGCAGCCAATTTAACTAAGAGCTCTAAGCTGAATACATTCTGACACAACTCGCGTTTTAAGTTAGTTTAGGTCGTAGTTTGCCACAATTTGTAGGGTTCTTGATGTTTTCTTCTGCATGTATCTTTTCTTATTAATATTTTGATGATATATGAACATGTTTTAAGAATTGTAATAACCAGCGGTCATGTAATTTCGTTTTACTAAATTTTTACGTCAAAGCTTAACCAGTTTGGCTTTTCCAAAAGACATAATTAAAATTGAAATATTAAAAAAAAACTTCATTACTTACTATTTACAGCTTCTTTGCAGTAAGCACTACTAGTAACACAATTCAAGATTGTTTTGCAATATAAACAAATGTAATAAGTTATAGTATAAATTCCGAATACCACAACTGAAAAACTTAGTTTGGGTGTTTATTTTTTTAAATTCAAAAAATCAAAATATTGCTTAACTGGTTATAGTTTAACTAAGGTCATTTGTATATGTTTGTTAGGTGACCTGAGTACTTATCTTCTTAGGTTTATGTGCAACTTACGGGACACCTATGTAAAATTTACTCTTTTGTTTCAGCTAAAAAGATCAGCAAAAGTATAAGTGATGTAAGATGGTCGGAAATGAGCTCAATTGAAGTATACAACTTATATCGTGCTATATATGGATTATACCCTCTTACCACCATGTTTAGAAATAAACAGGTGAAGCTATTTGATGCATTTCTACATTTAAGTGAAGAAAATCATAAACCAGTGGGAACACTTGAATATTGTGAGAGCACAAATGCAATAAAAGTATTGTGTAAAGATAAAAGATATGTGTATTTTAGGTCACTTAGAATAGTAGGGAAAAAAGAAATAACAGCTCTGGATTTCTATAATGGATACATAAAAAATATGCCAGTAGAGGAAAGAAAATGTATATTAATTTAGAATAAAATTATAAAAAACAAGAATGTGCATTGGTTTCATTTTTCATAAGCTTGCCAATTTTAACTGAACATAAGTATATTAATACTTCTAAATACTCAATTAGAAACAAATAATAAGGATCAACATTATACACATAAACATATATTTTATCAAACTACATCACATCACTTAAAAGTTCATAGATATACATACATACTACAAGTGCCTACAATTATACTCATAAGTTTGTTACTAATGTACTTAAAATTATAAATTATTTGTACTGTTCATCCTAAAAACTAAGAATAGATAAATATTAAAATAACTGTTTTTTTACTAATAAATATATATCTAGGTATTCTTTGGTCAGTTGACAGTACACTACAATAGTGCAATGCAAGTAAATAACTTCACGCCGACTTAACCCTGTAAAAGGAAAAATCATAGCATTAATGTTTTGTAATTAATTTATAGGAGATAAAAAGTAAATAGTTACTAAGGAGGACGTTAAAATCCGAAACAATTGAAACAATATTGTATTAGAATTTTTGTCCCAAAAGAAGTTTACGCAGTAAATGTATGTACCCAATGAGTTTAAGTGTGAAAATGTTAATGAAATCCCTTACAAAATGTAAATATGTACGAAGATAGGGGATACTTACTGATAAGTGACTTATGGTTATTCACAGGTTCTATTCTATGTAAGCTGGTACTTCGCAGATATGGAACGATATGATTGCCGTATCTGACCCTCGGCTTAAATTCTAATTATAATTATTTCTTCATTTCTTTCTAGCAAATGATAGGCCACAGCGAATTTGTTAAAAATCATGAGCAAGCACCTAGGATGAGTTGTGACAACATTTAAAATAAAACAAGTTATTAAAAATAATGAAAAAATGCAACTTGTAATAATATAACAAAAAATGACATTACATTTTTATAATAATAGGTCTACGTAAATTATATTTTATTTAGTAAAAATAAAACTGGCAATTTTTACGTAAACCCAAACAAATTTAAGACTACACAAAAACAGAAGCCTGCCAGATACGTCTTACCTTCTTCTTAATTTCGTTTTACTAAGTAATACAGCAATGTGATTTTCTAACTATCCTTATCCTGTAAAAATAAACGTTACAAAGCTATAACAGCGGCACTTTGGAAAAATTAAAAACCGAAAACGCTGTTACTTTCTGAAGTCTGGCGTTTTCGCTTTTCAACGAAGCAAGGATTATCAAGGCTTCTGTTTTTTATATGGCAATCTAAATCGCACTCCTAAATCAAGAGAACGTCAATTCAAAATAATAAGTAGCCCGTTTTAATTTAGACTTCATTTACTTTCATGAAGGTATAAATTAAAATGGCTCATTATTTTGAGTTGATATACTCTTGATGTAGGAGTGCGAAATGTTGATTCGATGCATTGTACAGTCGACTACAAAGATATCGATACTGCCAAAGTTACAAAAAATATGTATAAAAGTCTTTATTCACTTGCTGTTAAGGGCGTGGATAGATATTTTCGTAACTTTAGCCGTATCTATATCTTTGTAACCGACTGTACGTACTAGCGAGGCATTCATGATTTTATACACATTACAAACACTAGATATGAAACTAAAATGCGTATCGTAGAACCTGCGATTAATGTTACTGACGACGATCATATTTCAAATGTATACCTAACCACCTTACGCCTAAATGACCCTTAAGCAACGCTATCCAACTACATTATATCTAAACAGACTAGGACTATGGCTTATATTCACTCTCTTAAACCATTTCCAATATTTAAATGCATTATCCAGCCCCTTAAAAAGTAAAGTTCACCTTTTCTAACTAGTTTGCTTTTTGCGAAATGAAATGTGAAAATGACAGACAGACAAGTCAGTCTTATCTAGTGCAGGTTCTGTCTTGCGTTTGAGGGTGATTCTGTAGCCACAAAACTCGTTAATCTATTATATTCCCCCTATTAAAATTGAAATATTTCTCGGTGACAAGTAGCAATCACTAATAAAAAAAAACTGTATTTAAATCGGAACAACCTGCAATCACAGTTATTGTAAAATTTATGACTACACATACATAAAAACTGAGTCGCACGGTAGTCATTACATTACACGTTACTTTATTAGTGTTAAACATATTTTTAAACTTCTATGACTGCCGTGAGACAAATATAAGATTGTACAAGTGAGTATACTCAAACAGCACACGTGCATTTAGAATAAATAGTAAGTAATTATTACATTACATTAGACAGAAAGTGCAAGACGACGCAACAGTGTATTGATACTGTCTAGCAAAATAGATTGTGATCTTAAGGCTCACTACATTTAACTTACGGCATTTCATATTTTTACTACATATAACAATATTAAGTACCTATGTATGTACTTAAATCTTATTGAATTACAAAACATTTTTTTTTATTTGTTCGTTTATTTATTAGTTTGCTTTTAGATCACACTCTTATTAATTAATTAGTACTCTATTTGCATTAAGACAATCAGGTAACTATGTAGTGTACTTTGGGGAATTATTGCACTTTATTTTCAGTAACATTTGAAAATTAATCTCTATTTTCAATTAAGTAAATGTCGGAAAAACTCCTTAATTTTAGAAATTAACATGCATTCATTATATGCTATGCATTTAATTGATGCGAGAAAAAAACTAGGTGTTTTTTTTTAATATTACTCTTTTACGTGTCGCGTTTGACGCTATTTATTTATTACACTCGAAGTTTGACTGTTTGTATTAATGCGCACAGAGTACTCTAAAAAGCACGTGTTCGATAAATATGTATAGATGATGATGTTTGATATCGGATGCCAAACACTTCGGTGAAGCACTTCACTCAGGTCACAGAGAGCATTTGGGCGCTGGCTGTTTCCTAGAATATTAGTAAAATAATGTTACTAACACTAATTCATTAGAAAACTGAAGAAAAAAAACAAGAGTTAACGAAAATTTTGTCAAACGATTGTAATGCAAATATATGTATAAACATTTCACTTCCCTTCGAAAAACAACACCAGTTATATGATGGTATTGGTTTTGTAAGCGTAAGTAGCATATCAATCATAACACAGGAACCCCGACGTGTTTTAAATGGTTAAGAAGTAAAGATGAACACAAAACATTTAAAAACAGTTTAATGAAACCACAGGATCTCGAAATTATTCTATAAAAGATCGAAGAAAAACGCACCATAGAAATATTTTTACAAAAGAAACATGCTCGTATAGAAAAACATAAAAAAGTTATAAAAACAATGATGTCAGTTAGCACTTCTTTATGTTCAACGCAGTTAGTAAATGCTAATATTCTTGGGAGCGAATCTGTAAAGTTTAATTAATAGGAAGTGTTAGAGAGACACTTTAACATTAGAATGGAACTATACCAAGGACTAAAGAAGATGGAGCAATGGGATAATGAAAAATAGTTTACTCAAAAATATAATTTATTCCACAAACTTAATGTGGTAGCTACCTCTTCGAATAGATTAAAACATTGTCTTTTATATTAAAGCGAGATGTGCATAAAGTAGGAAAAACTAAGGCTAAAGTGGGCAATAGAATAGAGATATAATAATCGATTCTCTGTACATATAATATTATTTACTACATTTTCTACTTATCGCTTACACTGGACTCTACAACATCAATAAATGTTATCTGAATAACAACCACTTCAACTTTTTCATTTACTCTGCAACTACTAGCCAAAACGAGATAACGCACCCTCCCGGGTGAAAATTGTTAGCTTATTTGACAGATAATACATCATAACAGATAAAACTACTATCACTTATTCGATATTAGCGAACAACATACATTTATAAAGCAACAGGTGTCAGTGACTTCGGTAACATCTTTTTAAATAATTCATGCTTTATTCACTTACAACAAACCAAATCACATTGCCGCTTTAGTGCGTCACCGCCCTCTCACGCCGACCCATTCGATATACCAATCACACACAAAACTGAATTTCAAATGTTAATTTAAAAGATCCCTAATCATGTTGCAATCATAACAGCTCTGTCTCGGCTATCAATATAACCATCACCGTTATCTGCCGGTATACGAGCACAGCCGCGAAGCACAAATCGATATTCCAATACCCAGCCACCGCGGGACGCACAAAGCGGCCAACGTGTTCAGTATAATCAACAAATTCATCTAAGTACTAGCACCCTGTAAAAGAATACCTACATACATGTTAAGGAACAAGTGCATGCCAATAGTATTATCGCTCTATTCTACGTAGGTAGTTAAGTTTGTCTAGACTAGAAGCTGGAGAGGAAGCGGTTAGCGGGCGGCTTACATGTGCTCCGGGTGGCTGCGGATGCAGTCGATGAAGTCGCTCGGCTTCAACTCGCCGCGGCAGATGCGGAACACAGAAGTGAACAGAGGGAATCTGAAATTCAAAGCAAGACATTTTCACGAATGCTATTAAAATAAATATTCGAGGCATCGTTTGTAAAAACAGATTCGCAAGAAACTTACTTGAATACGAGTTTTTTTAACCAAACAGATTATTTTGAAAGAAACTAGGAACGTAAGAATCATTCGAACGAGATTGATACGCGCTGTCATCAAATTGCAACGCGTATCATTCACGGATTAATGTTTGCACTGACATCCAATGACCTCCACTTACATCACATGGATACCGGCCAACAGAAACTATTTTGGTTCAGAATAAGATTATCTAACTGTGCAATTTCAAGTAATTTGTTAAGGCTTCTGGGAAGAGTGAAAACTAAATACTAAACTGCTATAGTCAAGAAAAATATTAAATCCCTGATGGAAGTTGGATAAAGGTTCAAAATACCCACCCAACTAGGTTATGTTAATGAAATTAATTCGATATTTACTTTTCAATATTATTTATGTTTGCAAAGGAAAAAAACAACGGAAAAATGATGCACGCATTTGCACGCACAATTTCATGTTTTTTAAGGTGTTATTTAAATAGACAAACTGATTTTAATTGGGGTATTCATATCATATTAAAATATGCACAAATAGTGTTAGGCAACATCAGCACAGGAACAACTTGAACCTCTAGTCATGTAATAGTACTGAGAAAACGATTAATGATTCGTAATAAATACTGACTTGTTTTCCATGTTTTTGTTGGCAAGCATGTGGTTGACCTCCTCTGCGGTGATTGGCCCCTGCAATTTCTGTCCGTTGAGCATTTCATCTTCTAGCTCCTTGATGGAGCGGCCAGTCTTCACGAATGCCTCCGCCACTCGCCTATTCCGGCCACCTGGACATTGATATTTTCAAGTGTACATCGTGAAGATACTGCCATAGCTAAAACTATAGGTAGGTATTAATATCGTTCATCAACAAGTCGTCCAAGAAATTGTTAGGTATACTAGTTTTGGCATCCAACAAGGAAATTTCAGTTTGGCTGATTATCGCGACTTGTAAATAAAAATAGATTACATTGAGCTTTAAAGGTTGTGAAGCGTTTTGTTCCTCGATTATACCTAGGTTTTTTCCGCTTGGATTAAATAATTTGTTAGCGGAATGGATGAGAAAATAACATCGACTCTGAATAAACTGCCACGTTGACGAAGTTGAGGTATTCATTTACTCATGTCTACACTGTAATATGTCAATTACTAACCTTTTCAACGTCAAGTCTAGCCAAAACGTGAAGCTACATTAAACCTTATGTCATTGTGTGAAGATAACTTTGACTTTGCACTTTGTGACGCATATAGCCGTAGTTGGCGTTGAAAATTTAAGAGCACGCTACAGTAGTAACCGGTCCACGTGAAACTTGCGAACCCATCGATCACACCACGTGGTTGACAAGAAAGTCATCGGCTGAGAAATTGCGTACGTACGTCTAATGTCAACATAATAACACGAATGTTCCTGAGTATACCAAACACTTTAAGTAATTAATTACGAATCGAATCCCATCAATTAATTTTTTTTTCACTACAATTCATACGCGTGGAAAATACCAATAACTGCAATACAAACATTCATCATCGAGGCAGGGTTCAAATTCGATATAAAATAGCGAGCCAAATTTCTTTTACGTCCATCTAGAAGTATAAATAATGATAAATAATACGATTGTAAGTGTTATAATTATAATAGACATCAAAAGCGGTATGATTCGAGGGTCATATATTTAACATGACTATTGTAATGTATGTCGATAACCTATACAGGGTGGCCCATTTAGATGGGTCAGTATGGATAACTGTGAAACTACAAGACAGAAAGTTCTGTTTTAAGGAACCATAACATCGATTTTAGTGACAAGAAAAAATTGCATTCAAAGATTTTTAAAAAAATAATACAAGCTTTTTCACGTCAACCCTGCCACGAGAAGTGGGTCAAATTTAACTAAGCACCTATCTATCAAGATTTGGTTACCGATAGATGGGTACCGTGGACGGATAGACGGGTTAAATCTTTGAGTGCAGTTTTTCTTGACACAGTACCTTAGAAACAGATATTTTTTTATGTCTTATAGTTTCTGAGTCGATCTATACTTACCTATCTAAATGGGACCCGTATATTACCATCTCGTACCGTATTGTATCATAATATCATTATTTTCTTAGCACCTTAAAGTAAATTCGCTGCTCTGAGTATGGGGTACATAAAGTCGAAGGAAGTTGTTCAAAGCGAATTCCTAATGTTAATTTTATAGCTGCACTCATGGATTATTTTATTACACTCCTATTGTTTCTGAATGGGTAAGCAACGATATAAACAATCTTGAAAAAACAATAAAGCACTTTGACAGACATATTCATTTGGCAACGCTTTGTATTACTTATTTCTAGTTATCACTATCAGACATGATATAACCATAGTGTTTGATCTTTTATACGATAGCAAATTAATACTAATTAATATGTATGTGAGTATATGTAATTTTTGCGTTTTATGCTTCAAATCAATTTGCAGCGACCTTCAGAGATAATCATTATAACAAACGTTATAAATTAAATAAATATTAACTAACTAAGCTGCGTGATTAGATAATTGTGACCAAATACTTACTGGGTATTTTAACTAAAAGTAGTGAGTGTAATTTCATTTCCCTGCACTTTATGCTAGCAAATTTAGAATTTAGTTACTCTACTAAAATATGTATGTAACATAAAATTAACAGTTAACAAGAGAAACAGATGTACAAAGGCGAACTTATCCCTGAAAGGGATCTTTTCCAGTTAACCTTAGAACGATTGACAGGACATCAGAAATAAGAGTAGGCATGCAAATAAATCCCAAAGTAAAATTTCGTTTTTCTTAGTACACAAATACCTTCGCTAGTTATAACATTATTGCCAACCGCAAAATCTAACTAACAATAATAAAAATTGCATCCCTAAGTCTATCCATTTCTAAACGGCGAATGAGCGGTTTCCGTATCATTAGTAACCTAGATAAATTATTTTTACTTTACGCCGTCATCTAAGACCTAAGCGTATGTATGTATACCTACACTACATAGCTAGGTGTAGCATGCATTACTTGTGAATGGAAAAGTCCTCGTCGTACGTCATACGTATAGTAGCAAATGTTTAAGAATTTGCGGTTTTTCGGTATTATCGGTAGCCGGTAGTATTTTGTCTAAATAGTTTGTTACAGCAAATAACCTTGAAAATCTTTTGAGACATTTATTGTCTCACTCTTTTTTTACATATAATTAACATGGTCCAGCTAAATTAAACTAAAGAACCCAAGTATATGTACGTACAGTGTACACGTATAATGATAAGTAGGCAATTATCAAAAAAAGTGAGGCTTTGACATGCTTATTGCCTTTAAAAGAAAAATTTTAGACAAGACTCATCTTTCATTTTACGAACAGTAAGAATAATAACTAACATTGAAGGTCTCGCAAAGCCCTCGACCTGAACTCAAACACAATTAAAAAACCCAAGTAGTTATACCCACCATGGCATTTAAACCAACCACAAAGGGGTTACGAGCTATGGCCATAAAAGTGACAGAATACGTATCCATGCGTATTGAATCTTTTTCATATTCACTTATGTATTATATGTATGTACAGTGGTGGTCATACAATTAAGAACGATTTGAAGTTTCCGATTTTTTTTTATCTAAATCATGTCATATGTCTAGTTGTGTTCCTTCTTAGAAGTAACAAGTTATGTTATAAAATAGCCACATGGATAGAGCAAACAGGATTAATAATAATAGTGTATAATTGCTAACATTTTTTTTTACAAATTTTATTTGTTCTCTATACTAATAAATTCAAATAGTAATGAAGCTGGACAAATAATTAAGAACGATTTATTAAACTGCTCGAGAGTTGTTTTATATGAAACTTAGATTAAATAAATCATATTAATGTGAAGTTGGTATAGAAAAAAAAGCAATTTAATACATTTGAACTAAAATTAATAGTTAGTAGCATGTCCACGGCTTTTAATTATGGCTTTACACCGGCGAGGCATTGAATCTATCAATTTTTGACATTTCGCAAGAGAAATAGAGTTCCATTCTTCTAAGAAAACGTCGTACAGCTCTCTCAAATTGCCACACTGTCGATTTGAAAACTTTTTCTTGACTTCGCACCAAAGATGATCTATTGGGTTAAGATCTGGGCTGTTGGCTGGCCAATCTAAGACTGAAACTGATTGTGATGTGAGGAATTCCTTAACGGTGCGTGCAGTATGCTTTGGATCATTGTCGTGCTGGAATGTCCAAATAACCGGAAGCACGTCTTCGGCATATGGTAACATTGTTTCTTGCAGTATATTTTTGTATTGGAATTGATCCATGTTTCCTTCTATCAGCCTAACAGGTCCAACGCCATGTCCAGAAAAGCACCCCCAAATTTTCACATTTCCCCCGCCATGCTTTAATGTCACTTTTGTGTACTTTGGGTCGAATGCTTTATTCGGAGGGCGTCGTACATATCGTTTTCCATCAGAACATACCCTATTTATTTTTGTCTCGTCAGAAAAAAGAACGTTTTTCCACTGTCTGACTGTCCAGTTTTCATACCTTCTTGCAAATGCAAGTCGGGCTTGCCTATGACATCGTTTCAACATAGGCACCTTTCTTGCTATCCTTCCGTTCAACTTATTTTCTACCAAACGCCTTCGAATAGTGTGTGCAGAGATTGCTGAAGGGTTGTTTTCGCCAAAATATTCTTTTCTCAACTCATTAGACCCTTTAAAAGGATTTTGTTTTGCCAAACGAACGATATTTCGATCATCTCGACGAGATGACTTTCTCTGTCTAGGTCCACGCGGAACGTTTGAAGTAGTTTGATACGTGGAAAAATGCTTTACGGCATGGAAAACCATTGTTTTTGAACATTGCAGATGGTCGGCTATCTTTTTATACGACCAATTCTTCTCGCGAAGTTTTATTATTACTTCTCTTGTAGATTTATCACAACTATTATTTTTCACCATTGTTTTTATACGAAGTAATCACTTTTAAGACTTTAACAGCACGAAATGGCGCCAAAATTATACGAATAATAATCTACAACCACAGAGCCACACAGTGTTCTCTATTTAAATTTGAAAAAATAATAAACTATTCAGCGTTCTTAATTACGTGACCAGCCAGTAAGTACTAATACTAGGTTCAGATCGAATGTATAAAGTTTCTCTATTAATTTTTTAGCCAACAATGTTGCATAAATGAATGTACCGGTAGTACGGAAAAGTTTTGCAATACCGAAAGAAATAAAAAAAATACGGGCAATTAGTTATACTTGTTACTTTGAAAAAATCATCTCAATAAATAATCGTTCTTAATTATATGGCCACAACTGTATATAAGAAAATAGTTTAGTTGACTTATATTGTCAAAGGTAGACATGAACTACATAGGTATTTTATGGAAACCGTATTGCGACCTTTGCAGCTTTGCTCTTTTAGAGATAAGCGTACGACGGGACCTACTCATGATTTCGTTGGCAAGTTAGCTGTATTACATGTAGGTATTTAGGTATATGATGACTAATAGTTAGCTAATCTAGCTAGCCTCAAAGAAAATTGGCAGTTTCAAATGACAATTATTGGACACTGTTTCAACTTTAATCTTCCACAGTCAAAATTAGCAACGATTGTGAAAACACTTTAAAAACTAATTTCCATAACTTAATGACCATCGTTTTAAGAGCGGTATAATTAAATGTAACTTTAAAAATTTCTGCGCTTTTATTTACTTTACTTGCCTACAGTTACGTACATATACTTTGGACCGTTAAACTGTACTTTGACTTGACAAAGTGCAGGATATTTTAAAAACGCAAACATGGTAACTACTAACTTCTTAAACTTACGGACGAATATATTATCAACATATTATTGTGCAAAAATAAAGAACGAACACAATTAACAACGAACAAAAGAATGAAAAAATATCTATTTTAATTATTATTATTTTTTACAGAAGACCGTCATTTATATTACGAACGTATAAACGTTGATTGTATAACTCACCATAGCAGGTGGTGATGAGGTCAGCGACCCCGCAGGACTCGAAGAACGTGCTGAGCTTAGAGCCGGGGTAGAACACGTCGACGAACTTGATCATTTCCATAAGCCCGAGCCGGATCACGGCCGCTTTCGTGTTGTCACCGAAGCCGAGCCCGTCCACGAAACCGGCACCAACCGCCACAATGTTCTGAAGGATAGTACGCAGAACTCAAAACTGGTACCAAAAATTAATGTACAGTCGACAAAACCGAGGCCTGCCCAGTTTCAAAACAAATTTACTTGCAGCCGTTGAAGTTCATTGGTGACAGATGTCTAGCCACTGCAAGCAAAATGAACATTTACGCCCATACTACACGGGCGGTTTCCCGCCGCGGGAAACCGCTCGACGGAGCTGCGCAGTGTAGTTTGCACCATACAACTTCCATATAAAATTGTGTCTAGTGGCGGTTCAGAAGCGGTTTCCCGCGGCGGGAGAACCGCCCGTGTAGTATGGGCCCTAAGGTGTCAAGGCGACCTTTTTGTCGATGGTACATTGTATTAGCGCTTTAAGGTGGTGGTATCTAAAGACACCGAGAGACTTAGGCACGTGCCTTGGCAGACAAAATAATAATCTTCTATGCAGTTTTTTACAAACGCATTCATATCTATCGTAACGTGTCTGACATGCTCAGTGTCTGTAGATATGAATCGACCTTTATTACTGTATTTTTGGTACCAGTTTCAAGCAAAAATAGGTAGCAAGTCGTTAACGTAATGTTCACCGTTCTAGACACAGGAAATCTAAAAAAACATCGCCCCCAATTAGCACTTATACAGGCAGGCACTTTCGGGTGAAATTGGGGAGTTCTCAATGTGGGTGATAACGCCTCGCGGAGGCAGTTGGAGGCTTTCAGGAAGAGGGGCAGTGGAATGAATGCCTAGAGAAAATTACGAAGTGATTAAAAGAAAAGAGGCGGTGGTAAAATAAGGTTTGGATCCTATGTTTTAATTAAATACGTACAAGTGGTAAAAGTGACTGCGTAAGATTGAACAGTGCGTGCTTACGAGAGTGCTAATTAGAAGCGTTGTTTGTTACACTTACATCGTGCTAGGTATGTAATGCTATTCATAGAAGTACAATATTGTAAAAAAATGCACTATTTAGTACAGTTAAAGTTTTAAATTATCGCGAAAATTTAAATACAGTCGAAACATCTATCTAGGTCAATCAATCAAATCAGTGCATATTACGACACTACTGGCTAAGTCCAACTTCGACATACTGTAAACAGTGTTATTTTGCGAGTTATCCTAAAATCTCAATTGTGTATTATCTAGTCTAGTTAGTGGAGCAACTTTTCAAATAAACGTCCCCCTGCCTAGACGAGGTTGGGTTACAAATAAAGCGAGTAGAAAAGCCGGAGCATCTTATCATTATTGGGTTATCCATGCTCATTAGTATGCAATCTAGATGTAACCAAAGGTTAACGTTAACAGCACGGAAACAGAAGAAGTAAAACACCGATATAAACGCCATGTTATCGTGAATTCTTTGCGATTATTAAAGGCTTATATTTGAAGTTAAGTGTCGACAAAAATGTAGTTCATGAACAACCGTTTATCACGAAAAACCTGAACTCTAGAATTACTCAATGGAAGTATATAATGTATAGATTGCTTACGTAGTACATAGACCAGTTACGCAGAACGTTTAAACCACGGAAGTAACCACTTAAAAAATAAGGAACTCTATGAAGGGAGACTGCACATTATGTAGGTACTTGTACAAATTGAAATTGCAAATTTGAGCCCACCTATTTAATCAATCTAACAGAAAGAGGGTTCAATCCAGCATTCGACTTTATTATTTGTCTTCTTATGTTTACGTAAGAAATGTAGGCGTCCCGTATTTGTTATGCGGTGCATCCAATGCGCTCCGCTGCATAATTATATCTCTTTAACAACCTTCGCCTTGAACATACTGGTTTGAACCGACAGCATGAAAATAACAACGAAGAACACATAATATACATATACATATATATATATATATATATATATATATATATATATATATATATATATATATATATATATATATTAGATATTATATATATATATATATATATATAATATAATATCTAATATATATATATAATAGCCGTTGCCCGCGACTCCGTCTGCAAAGAATTCGTTCATCGCTATCCCGCGGGAACTATGCAATTTTCCGGGATAAAACTATCCTATGTCCTTCCCAGGGTCTTAAACTATATCTATACCAAATTTCATCTAAATTGGTTCAGCGGTTTAAGCGTGAAGAGGTGACAGACAGACAGACACACTTTCGCATTTATAATATTAGTATGGATTTTGAGACCAAAATACTTTAAAAAATTTTAGAAACCTAACTGCAAAATCCAAACGAAAATAACGATTCTAGACTAAATTGAGTTTTAATTCAACTAAAAATGGATTAATTAATTTCCACTGACTTCTTGTACTCGGGTCACGAGTTGCGCAAGTAAACGTTATTTCATTCCAAAGTAAACAATTCATGTAGGTAACGAAAACAAGATGCAAACTTTGCACTCCAATGAAGTTGATATTAAAAGTCTACAGCGGAGAGGTTTTGATCTAATAATTTCTAACTTATTTTAGGTTTATAATAGGTAGGTATAAAACATTATTTTACATTCAATTGAGTTTTACACTATCGGAGAGGGATGTTTTGATAATATTTGGTTTCATTAATAATTTGCTCGAACAAAGGAACCGATTTTTTTTTATTTGTTACTGGAGAAAGACTGTAGGTGGAATTCGTCGGGGTCGCGATTCTCAACATTAAGGTGCTGATACACTTGAGCATTCACTTGTAACAGAACAGCGAGAATTCGCCGTTTTTAGACTGCTCGCTAGGATGCTCGCTAAAACGCTTCTTTTATTTTGTGAGCTTTTTGTAATGTAACATTCGCTAGAATGCTCATTACAAGTGAATGCTCAAGTGTATCAGCACCTTTAGGTCACCATCTGAGGAGGAGGCCTCGCTAAGCTTGATGACACCAGTCATCGACGTCCACGCCTTGTCAGTCGCAATCACCGTCATCTGTTACCGCGATCGGGTGGTTATACCCTGTGCTCGAACCTATAATTGTACCTACCTTGAGCGCACCACAGATTTCGACAGCGTCTTCATCATCGACGACCACGACGCGGAAGTACTCGGTCTGAATGATATCGCGCATGGTCGGCGCCAACATCACGTCCCGGCAGCCAATCGTCGTCTCGCAAAACTTCTCATCTGCTACCTGAGAACAATAAACACAAGAAATTGTATTTTGTCTCATCTACCCAGGCGCTATCATGGAGCTCAGATCAACGGTACTGAATTTATCGTCAGATAAACTAAACTTATATGTATAACATACAGTGTTGATGCATACTAAATTTGCCCAAGTCTTCTAGCTAGTACTGTGTTTAAAGCTTTATTACTAATACGATTTAGTCGATTTTGTTATTGTTATTTGACGACACAATATGCTTGCACTCTCTAGGTACACATAGGTAAAATAAAATAGACGCTGCATACTCTACCATCGTTTTTAGCTAGTAAATTTGTGTTTTCCTTTAAAGAAAGCATTAACTGCTTATCCTAAAAAAACCCACTGCACGCCAGCACATACGCCGATCAGTTCCAGGTGTCCAAAAAACTTATTTAAATACATTTGTTACGCCAGTAAACCACTTAAATGTAATGGCTCTCTGGCACGACACAATTTAGACGTACGCCTATTTACGACATTTAATACATACAAAGAACAGTATGCACACTATTATTCTTATCTAAACAATCTATTACTTTCTTATTACGCTATGTAACACCGAAAGAAACTCCGAAGTCCACGGTAATGTCAGTGCATAATAGATTGAATAGACGACGAAGTCCTTCAAATCGTCTTGGACATGACTTACCTCAGAAGCGATATTGGCACCCATCAACACAGCGCAAGGGATTTTTAGGCACCTCGTTATAATATGGGAAATCAGGTCAATGCCACCGCCCTCTGCTATGTCAAAGCCCTGCCAAATAAACACAAAGTAAGGTCTCATTACAATTTTCACATATCTTATTTATGATGTAAGTACTTAAAAGGTTAAATATACATTAAGAATGGTCAGGTGCCAAAAAAGGTTTTGACTGAAACTGACCATTCTGCAACACAGTTCAGCACACAGAAAATGCTTTAAAACGGGAATATACAAACATTAATGCTCACCATTCCGAACGGCTTTTTAGTTTATTTATTATTCAACAAATGTTTTTCAATTTGCTAGAAATTAAGTACCAGCACTAGTTTGTATTATTTGTGCAGTGGTAATAATCTGTTAAACTGGAGCACCAAGCAATAGAACAGCAATTGGGTTGTATTATCATTTTTTAAACACATTCACTGGCCTGCTGTATTTAATCTGGATGCTGTTTTGCAATACTGAGTCAACTCACTGTCATTTTGCAATACAATGTCAACTGTAAAAATTCTTTTCTAAGGGTTGACAAGTGTATTGCAGAATTAATCAGGGTTAACACACTATTGCAAAACACCATCCACCTGATGATGAGCAAATAAAACGTTTTGGACATGACTGTGTTATTGTGCTACAAATGCTGGCAAACTTCTTGAGCATTTGGTGTTGTGGTGGGGTAAGTTTGCACATCTATTTTAGTACCAAATGATATATTAAATTCGCTTCGACGCATTTAAGGTCATTACTCCAGAAGTTTGACGGCATGTACATACATAGAATTACTACATACCTTGATAAGGGATAGTGCGGCGGCGGTAGGCTTAATTTTTCCGAGCAGAGTGGAGCATATAGTTCGGACGAACTGGTGAGGCACCACGAAAATGAGGATGTCAGCATCCTTAGCGGCGTCTACCACCTCGGGAATGGCAACCTGAATCAAAGTGTTGGTGGTCAGAAATTGTACCAGATGATTGTAGGATCAGACTAAAAGGAAATCAATTTGATTTTAGTAGTACATACAAACAAAACAGAGTTTCTGATTATAATATAGTTTTCTTTTCAAAATGATAAGCTAATATATGCTGAGTGCTTTCTGTATTTAAAGCAACTGCTCACTTCTGATCATAGGAAAAAAATTGCAATAAAAAGATGCTTATATTATTCAGGTGTACAGTCGAAGGCATAAATAACTATACAGCCATATCGCGTCAAATATGTACATGCAAACACCACACCAACCTTATGGTTAGTGCCCAGAGGCGGCTATACCTATGATGCAGGGTATGGGTTGCACACGGGCGCAGGGCGCAGCGGTGTTAGGGGCGCCGGTCGCGTTACTTTCAATGAACCTGCGCCCGTGATATGTATGACGCCGGGCGTTATAAGAGGCCTTCTACACGGTCAGGACCAACCGCCGACCATCGTGTCCTTGGTTGGGTTTATTTAAAAATGGACAGTGTAGAAGGCCTTGGTCGCGAGCGCATCCCTCGCGACAGGCTGCGTCCGTGGTCGGTTGCGTCAACCACCGACCGTGTAGAACGAATACAAAAATTGGTTGACCCGACCAAGGACACAATGGTCGGTGGTTGGTCCCGACCGTGTAGAAGGCATTTAAGTAATGATTGCACACGGACGCTGCATGGGCTAGAGACGCCTCTGTTAGTGCCATAGGCATCATCCTAAGAGAACCGAGTTTGTTGGGACAATATGGCCTCAGTGATGGATCGCGTTCTCTTAGGACAATGCCATAGAGCTGTACAGAAATTTTTGACGCCTAGGTAACAACATACATATATTTATGACCTTGACTGTACATCATGTACAGTGTAGTTACAACATGTAATTTATTTTGTGTACTTTTGTACACTCCAAAACAGATTTAATCAACAAACCCATTGATAGAGATAATTTT
This sequence comes from Archips xylosteana, assembly GCA_947563465.1. Classification (NCBI taxonomy): domain Eukaryota; kingdom Metazoa; phylum Arthropoda; class Insecta; order Lepidoptera; family Tortricidae; genus Archips; species Archips xylosteana. The sequence continues at coordinate 13,597,028 of OX387352.1, read as the reverse complement.
CAGATAGTAAATTGACTCTTTAATCAATTTATTTACATCTAAAAGTGAACACAGGCTTCATAGAATGTTAATGAGACAATTGTCTTTAGTTGAAGTACAATGCATTCCTGTGGCATTCACATAAAGAGTTTACACAATTGTGTGCCAACTTTAGTAACCAAACATCCATACTTTAATATTATATAAATGTGAAAGTGTGTCTGTTACCTCTTCACACTTAAACCAGTGAACCAATTAAGATAAAATTTGGTATGGAGATAGTTTGAGACCCAGAGTAGGACATAGAATCCACATATTGTGTTATTTGTGGTATTGCTAATTATAGCAAAAAAATGTTTTTGTCACTTACATACTAAATATGCATAATTACTCTATTAGATGGTAAATAAGATAATAATATATATCATTTAGCAAGTTCAAAATCTAATCACTGCAATCCAATTAGAGTAATGAGCAAGATAATCTTATATTTAAATCATTTATGCCAAATCATCAAAGTAGGTAACTCTACAGTATAATAATTTTCATATGGAATAAAAAAAATGGTATTTAACTTTTATTTAAATAAAATAGTGTTATAAAAAGGTAAGTCCCATGGTTACAGTAGATTACATAATGAGATATTGTGTATTGAATGACATTGGCAGTGAAATAGCTCTCGTAAGGTAGTAAGACCAAAATAGACAGTAGTGATCACACATGTAACGCATGTGCTTGGCAGGGCTGCCAACATGCAGCAGACAACTGTTCCGTAAGCTAATTGGAACATTAACCTGAACACTGAAAAGGTTATGTGAAGTTTGAGGGTTTGAGATCATATGAACTATGATAATTCATTGATAGAACTATTAAAAATTAGACTTTGACTTTTTTATTAATTGGGGAATACAAATAAGATAATAAATTAATAATGCAGCAAGGTTGGTTAAATAAGAAGTAATATTTTAATATTAATATTAGATTAGCTTTCAAATAACTTTTTTTTTAATTTAAACATGTGAGAAATTATTTAAACTATTACAAGTGATTTAATGTTAATAATTGGCTATGGTGGCCAAAACCAATAAGTACTTAACTATTTTTTGCCTTCATTGTTTAATTTAAAGATCATTTAACAAATTGCATACTTTGTACACTGTTTTGAACATTATTTACACAAAGGAAATCATCATCTTAGCCTACACACGGCTCATGCAGGACTCAGGCTTCCTCTCAGAATGCAAGGGTGCCCAACCCATTTAAATTGAAAGGAAATACTATTAGTTAGTATTCATTTCTGTAACAATATGAGATGTGGCAGGAAGCTAGAGTATGTAAATAATTACCAGTGTATACTTACAACATTTTCAGGTAACTTATGTCCAGGCAAATATTTTATATTCTCATGGGTCTCATTGATGATTTCTGTAAGCTTTTTTCCCTCAATGATTTCTTCATAGACCCACATTGTGACCCTGTCTTCAAAGTTAGGTAGCCGGGCTGCATTTCTACCAACAATTTTAGCAATTGCTGATCCCCTGTGAAGAAAACCATTTTGTTATAGCTAGTTGATTAAAATCTTAATGCAAAGATGATTGCAAAAGTCTCTAGACTCAAGTGAAGGTGCAAAACAAAGTAATGTTTGAAGGTCAGTATTAATAAAACAGCATTTCCGGATTGCAAGGTATAAGAAACTATGAAACTCCTTGTTATGTCATCGTTTCAGAATTATATTATAACAAAGGTTACTAAACCATTCAGCTGGGAACGACTACTATCATCGAAAAAACAAACATTGATAATGGAAAATTATTGAATGTAAGGCACTAAACTTACCAGTTCCCGGAACCGATAATGCAAACCCTATTCTTCAGTTGCTTTTCTGCCATTGCTAAAAGGTTTTACGAAAACTTGATTTAATTTAATGTGTAAATAAAAATAAAACGCTGGACGTCAGTCCGTGCGCGTACACGAGAAGCAACTGCTTTTAATTGAACGGAACAACTACACAGTCGACGAATACGAATACGACGACGACGATGCCTGCCTGCCTATGCCTAGGCTATCCACGCGACACCTACGCACTTGCCACTGGCACCGCGCAATGAAACGAACGATAAAATGATAAGAAGGTGATAACCATAGAGTAGAGTAATATTATATACGGGTACGGGTGATAACTCGATTGCTGCTTGGTGATAATAAAACGTAGACACAGTGTTGCCATATCGATTTTATGATTTTTATGTAAATCCGTAGGTCCAGGCGAAAAAATCCGTAGAATTTCGTAAATCACCTGAAGAAAAATCCGTAGTTACTTTCCACGGATTTTTTAAGTATGTACCGTTAAACCGTTAAATGCTATTTAAAATTAGATTAAAGTCTGGCTAATGTAAGTTGGCTATAGAAAATAGGCACAAATTCCAAATAAAAAACACGCTTTAAAAAAATAAAAATAAAAAATAAAAATTAATAAATTTCAATTCACTATTCTTATAGTGCAGTAAAAAATCTTAATAAGCAATTATTATATTGTTATATCCAGATCAAAATTTGTAAACAAAATATTGATAATAATAGTTTAAAATATTTTATTGTAAAAAAAGCGTGGGGTGCATGGTGTCAATTGTCAAGGATTATCATTTTGATAACATCTTAAAAAGCACCCCACGCTTTTTTTACAATAAAATATTTTAAACTATTATTATTTATTTTATCAATATTTAGAATTGTTTACAAATTTTGATCTGGATATAACAATATAAAAATTGCTTATTAAGATTTTTTACTGCACTATAAGTAAAATAAACTCACGTAAACATGAATTAAGTTTAATATTAGGTATTTTAATTAGTTTGACAAATTACATCAAAACATTACTTTCTTTTTTATATATGAGGTAAAGAGGTTTGTTGAGGTTTACTACATTCGTCCCTCCCCATCCTTAACTAGTTATATTTCCTCGATGAGTCGACGAGGGGGTCGTACAGTCCGCTGACTCTGTCGTCGTGTAGTTGGGGTGATCATGGGAGCACTTGGTAGTCTCTGGGTGTTCGCTACTGGACTTGGGTGTTGGCTGTCTGGAGCAGGGGATGATGGGGAAAGGCTGTCTGGAACAGGGGATGACGGGGAAACATTCACACTTGTGGGAACGCTTGGTGGCGCTTGGGTAGGAGTGGAATTGGGGGTGTGAAAGTATGGTGACGTCTGTATTTCTTGAAGACTATCCGTAGGTGATGGTTGATGTGGGTTTTCAAATGGGGAGTTTGTAGGTAATACTTCCGATGGCAGTCTAGGACGGATATGGTCGGCATGTCGGCGAATGTTACCTCCCCTTGGAGTTGAAATGACATAAGCATAACGATGTTTCCGTCCGGTTATGACTCCTGGTTGCCAGGTTTTCTCCAGTCGTGTTCTGTGGTACACTGCATCACCGGGCGTATAATCTGAATTTTTATTTGCGGTTTCATTGATATTATTTTGTACTTGTTGATATTGCCAGTTTCTTCGTTTGTTTGGTCGAATATTGGAAAATAGACAATTTAGTGGTCGCCCAAACATGATTTCAGCTGGTGATTTTCCTGTAGTGGTATGTGGTGTGATCCTATAGGTGAAAAGAAATTCTTGTAGACGTTGTTGTTGGGAGCCCGTTGAGTGTGAGTATCTTGATTTGAATGTGCGCACGAGTCTCTCCGCTAAGCCATTAGTTCTTGGATGATAAGGTGATGATCTGATGTGTAAAATGCCTTGACGTTGACAGTAAATTTTGAATTCCGTTGAAGTAAATTGTGGTCCGTTATCCGATACGATCATTTGTGGAAGGCCAAACGTGCAAAATATGTCGTCCAAGATCGAGCATAAGTTCGTAGTGGTTATTTTCCTCATCGGTCTCACTTCAATCCATTTGGATAAGGCGTCACTTAAGACCAACCAGTACGTGCCTTCGTATGGACCTGCAAAATCTATATGGATTCTTTCCCATACTTGTTCCGGTAGGGACCATGAATAAATAGGAAGTTCTGGATTATGTGGTCTATGTTGCTGGCATCTAGTACATCTCTTGACGTAATTGTCTACGTCTTCGTCAATCGATGGCCACCAAACATAGAAACGAGCTAGTGCTTTCATAGCTGATATGCCTGGGTGACCTCTATGAAGGTATGTCAAGACTTTGTGTTGGAGGTCTGTTGGAATTACCATCCTTCCTTGCCACATAATAATTTTACTTTCTACAGAGAGCTCGTTGCGTTTTCTAAAAAAATGCTTTATGTCATTACTATATTCAAGTTCTCTCCAGCCAGTTCTCATGTACTTTAAGATTGTCGATAGTGTTTTATCTTGAGCAGTTTTCTCTCTCAAGAGATCTTCAGAAATATGTAAGTCAGCCATTCTAGCACCTAAAAGGTGTGACTCAATTCTGTGTATAACACGTTCTGTTCTCGATGGTTGAGTCTCACAATTGGGCAGTCTTGATAGGCAATCCGCCAGTACATTATTTTCTCCCTTTTGGTAACAGATTTCGTAATTGTAACTGCCTATTATTAATGCCCATCTCACTAGTCTATTGTTAGCAAGCTTGGGGAGGTTACGTTGTGAACCTAATATGTGTATCAGAGGTTTGTGGTCCGTGACTAAAGTAAATTTTACACCACGTAAGTATTGGTCAAATTTTTTTATTCCAAATAATATAGCCAGGGCTTCTCGATCTATAACAGAGTACTTTGTTTCTGCGGAACGTAATTTCCTCGATGCAAAAGCTACAGGATGTTCAGTGTTTCCGTTTTTGTGGTATAGTACAGCCCCAACTCCCTTTTCTGAGGCGTCACACGCAAGGAAAATGGGACGATTTTCGTCAAATGCAGCTAAAGGTTTTGATGTGGCAATACATTTCTTTGTCATTTCGAAAATATGTCTTTCATGATCTGTCCAGCGCCACGGGTGTCTCCCGCTGGTTAGTTCGTGTAGGTCCGCACAAAGTCCATGTAAGTGAGGTATGAAGCGTTCATAAAAATTAACAAAACCAAGAAATGATCGTAATTCCTTTGAATTAGTTGGTTCGGTTGCTTTGGAGATGGCTTCAATCTTTTTTGACGTGGGGCGTATGCCATCTTTGTTAATTTTGTGTCCGAGGTATTCTATCTCATTTTTAAGAAAAGAGCACTTTTTTAAGTTTACCTTGAGTCCTGCCTTCAACAAGCGTTCAAAAATTAAACTAAGGGTACGTAAATGTTCGTCCATATCTTTGCCAGTCACTGCGATGTCATCAAAATATACTGCTGTGTTGGGTATGTTTCTTAGTAGTTTATCTAGATAATGTTGAAAAATAGACGGTGCTGTGGAGATTCCGAATGGCATTCTTTGGTATTGAAAGTACCCTTTATGTGTTGACAGGGTTAAGTATTTCTTTGAATCCGGTGCTATCTCAAACTGTAAATAAGCGTCTTTAAGATCAATCTTGGAAAATATTTGACCGTGTGCCAAGTTCTGTCTTAGTTGGTCAAAAAGTGGAACTGGGTGCAGATGTTTCACAAGAACTGGGTTTAACGTGCTTCTGTAGTCTCCGCAAATTCTGATATCCCCGTTTGGCTTTATGACGTTGACGGTAGGTGTGGCCCACTCTACGGGTGTTAAGTTTGGATCGACTTCAGTAATGATGCCCTCAGTAATAAGACGGTCTATCTCTTTTTCGATATTTCGTTTCATTCCAAATTTGATTGGTCGTGCTGGTAAATGGACTGGTTGTGCTCCTGGTTTGACGTGGATATTAACTTGATAGTCATTTACTTTGCCAAGTTTGCCGTCGAAAAGTTGTTCATATTTTTTCAATATATGTTCAAGTGAGGTAGGATTTACCTTTTTGATAGAGTATACAGGTTTCGGAAATTCCATTCCAAAAGTCTCGCTCCATTGTAAACCAAATAGCATTGGATCAGCGTTTTTTATGACTACTACCGGTACAATTTTCTGTCTGTTATCAACTTCTACAGTCACTTCTGACAGGCCCTTTGATTTAAGTTTGTAATTACAATATGCTTTTAACTTGGGCGCTTTAGTTAAAGCTGGGGCCCCTATTTGTCGCCAAAATTGGGTGCTTATAATTGAATATGCAGAACCGGGGTCCCAGTCCATGGTGCATAGTTGTCCGTTAATAAGCACATCGATTCTTTTGCAGTCTTTGTTACGCGCCTGTGCGATACTGCATACTAAATCATCGTCAGAGTTGCTATATTCCGAGGTACTTGACCTATTGTCCGTGGTGTCTGTCACACGCTGTAGCTTGTGCCTGGGTTTTTGTGGCTTGTTTTTCACAAGGTACGCTCGACCAGTCTTGATGCAACAGCTCTCGTAGTGTCCGTCAGTGCCACATTCTTCACACTTGTGTGCCTTAGCTGGGCAGTTGGAAAAACTATGCTTGTCGTATTTCCCACAGCGAAGGCATTGATTTGAATGTATCTTGCGAGGGCTGCTGTAGTTTTCATCACGTTGATTGTTTCTTTGTTTAGGCAGCACTTTCTTTTGAATTCTTTTAACGTTCGTTGCTGGCGTGTCGTGTTCGGCTTGCTCACGGGACTGAGCTACAGCAAAGAGTTGTGCAAATGTGACTTCTATGGTCTCGCCGTTGTATGTTTGTTTCAAATCTGGCCACTTTTGTTTTAAATCTGTTTCTAATTCTGTATGATTCAGTCCGGTGGCGAATCTATCGCGAAGTTGTCGTTCTAATAAATTGTCGTCGTAATCACAGTCCTCACTCAAGCTTTTTAATCGGTTGGCGTAGTGTTCCATCGATTCGTTATCATCTCTGACACAACTCCAGAATTCTGTAAGGGCTCGATATCGTGTCCTCTTGACACGGTATAAGTCTAATAATTTCTCGCGTATATCGCTGTATGTGCTTGTGTCAAAATTCGGTGTAAGTGCCGTCTTAATTTCTCTGAAGATGTCGGGTGTAATATTATTCAAAAGTAGGTCCTTTTTAAGGGAGTCGTCATTTGTAACGCCGTGTATTTTACACTTGGCTTCGAAAAATTCCATGTAGTCGCTTACCCGATAGTTCGCCGGGTTATATTTTTCCATCGAAAAAGCCTTAATGGTGGCCATCCTGTTGGGTGGCTGTTGTGAGGTGCCAGCGCTCGTCACGCTGCCGTCCGTCGGTGTCGCAGTCGCCGTCGCCTGAGGTGGAGTGCGGGCGAGTGCTATTTTTAAAATTTGCAACATTTGTTCCTGTTGCGCCTGTTGAGCGCTCAGGAATTTTGTGAATTGTTCGGCGTCCATCCTCGTCGCCAATAAAATAAACTCACGTAAACATGAATTAAGTTTAATATTAGGTATTTTAATTAGTTTGACAAATTACATCAAAACATTACTTTCTTTTTTATATATGAGGTAAAGAGGTTTGTTGAGGTTTACTACAATAAGAATAGTGAATTGAAATTTATATATTAAATTTTATTTTTATTTTTTTAAAGCGTGTTTTTTAGTTTTTTTAAACTATTGACGTGACAAATGACAACGTCTAATCTAACGCCGGCTGCACGCACGAAAAAGGATGACACAATGTCCTGTACATGTACCGTACATATTGTCCCGTACGAGAGAGAGCTGCTGCAGCAGCGAACGCCAGGATGTACAAGAGAGCAGTGCGCGCCAGGATGTACAATCTTAGTACTAGCGCTCGGGTAATTTTTAATGGGGGGTGCGGGGTGTGGGGAGGGGTTGCGGGAGGGGGGGCGGTATTAAAGGGGGATGAAAATTTCATTGATTTTGCCGTAGGATGCACCGTTTTCAAGATATTTGACAAAACACCGGTTCTCATCCGATCACTGAGGTTAAGCAACGTCGGGCGCGGTCAGTACTTGGATGGGTGACCACCTGGTTTGATTTTTGTTTTTTGAATGTTTTGTTATGACGTTGTCACGTTAAACTATCGTCCGTAAACCGACTTTACTGACAACCGGTTTTTAGAGTTCTGTACCGTACGTTTAGGGTAAAAACGGGACCCTATTACTGAGGCTCCGCTGTCCGTCCGTCTGTCCGTCCGTCTGTCACCAGGCTGTATCTCGAGAACCGTGATAGCTAGAGAGTTGAAATTTTCACAGATGATGTATTTCGGTTGCCGCTATAACAACAAATACTAATAAAAAATGGAATAAAATAAATATTTAAGGGGGCTCCCATACAACAAACGTGATTTTTTTTGCTCGATTTTGCTCGATATTGATAACTGCCCTTTGCCTGGCATTTGTGGACTACGAGAAGGCCTTCGATTCGATCGAGACTTGGGCTGTACTGCATGCAGTCTCTCCAACGGTGCCAAGTAGACTACCGGTACATCGAAGTGTTGAAGTGTCTGTATAATAACGCCACAATGTCCGTCCAACTTCAGGATCAGATGTCGAAGCCCATTTTGTTGCAGCGGGGAGTCAGACAAGGAGATGTTATCTCTCCGAAACTGTTCACCGCTGCACTAGAGGATGCGTTCAAGGCTCTGAACTGGGAAGGGCGTGGCATCAATGTAAATGGCGAATACTTAACTCACCTTCGATTTGCCGACGACGTGGTGCTTATGGCTGAGACCTTGGAGGACCTCAGTGCGATGCTCGCTGACCTCGGAAGAGTCTCCGAGAGAGTTGGTCTTAAATTGAACATAGACAAGACGAAGGTCATGTCGAACGCCCATGTTGTACCAACTCCCGTCGTAATCGGAGATACTTTGCTCGAAATTGTTGACGACTATATCTATCTGGGACATACAATACAATTGGGTAGGTGCAACTTCGAGAAAGAGGTCAATCGACGAATTAGACTCGGCTGGGCAGCGTTCGGGAAGCTCCGCAATATCTTGTCATCCGATATACCGCAGTGTCTCAAGTCAAAAGTCTTTGACCAGTGTGTGTTGCCAGTGATGACTTATGGCACTGAGACGTGGCCGCTAACGATGGGTCTTATAAAGAAGCTCAAGGTCACTCAGAGGGCGATGGAGAGGGCTATGCTTGGAGTTTCTCTGCGGGATCGCATTAGAAATAATGAAATCCGAGCAAGAACTAAAGTCACGGACATAGCTCGAAGAATCGCTAGACTTAAGTGGCAGTGGGCAGGGCACATCGCCCGTAGAACTGACGGCCGATGGGGCCGAAAGGTTCTCGAGTGGCGTCCGCGGACCGGAAGACGCAGTGTAGGTAGGCCTCCAACAAGATGGAGCGACGACCTGGTGAAGGTAGCGGGAACGCATTGGATGCGGATGGCGCAGGGCCGATCTGTTTGGCAAGCCTTGGGGGAGGCCTATGTTCAGCAGTGGACGTATTTCGGCTGAAATGATGAATGATGATGATGATGATGATAACGGCAACAGGTAGATGGTTGAAATATTCACAGCAGAATATTTAATTATATATTGACTTTAAAAATAAATCATTAAATTAAAATAAAAAAAATATTTAAGGCGGCTCCCGTACAGCAAACGGGATTTTTGTAGATAATTGTACGGAACCCTTCGTGCGCGAGTCTGACGCGCACTTGGCCGGTTTTTTTATTGTAATTGTAACGAAAACCTGTCACAATCACCTTCTAGACTGAACCCTGTGATTAAATTAATGTGAAGTGTCTATTACAACAAATCAACAGTCAACACAATTCTTACCACAAAATTAGAAATATATGATTGTACAAAGTAGACTTCTGACAAGAAACAAATTTTTTATTCATACGCTTCTGTTTTCCGTCCATTCCAATCCGTTTTGTTCATTTTTGCTAGTTATCATCGAAACTAGAAGGAGATTTTAAGAAAAATGATGAATTCCGTAGATTAGCCAAGCATTTCCGTCCATAGGTTTGGGCACAAGGCCTGAAATCCGTAGATCTACAGACTTTTCCGTAGGCACCACTGACATGTATTGTATGTAAGGGTATGCGCGCACGAGCAACTTTGTCTCCGCGACTATTTTATCAAGTCTGTGTATTTGTATCCTGGGAGTCGCGGCGCTACGTGTACGCACTTCCATACTAACCCATAGCACAAAATAAATAAGTACCCATAGACTTGATAAAATAGTCGCGGAGACAAAGTTGCTCGTGCGCGCATACTCTTAAGGTAGATTGAGCCGAGTGTTGCAAGAATGAACGTGAAACGTGCGTGAAACGTCGAATCCAGTTTAATTAATGTGGAATAGTCTTACGTTCAGTTTTAGAACGTTTTAAAACATTTTAATAGTTCTGAACTATTTAACAATTCAACACAAATTCAAAAATTATCCTATTTTTATCTACCTTCAAATCAAAATAATCAATCACATAGCGAACTTTTTTTTGTGACTGCCACACAGAGTAGTACCTAACATATCTAAAAAAGAAAGAAAGTCAGACTTACAAACTGAGAATTTGAGAACCAGGGGGGTTACTACGAAATTCGAAGTTCGAAGTTCGGATCGTGTGGTCCCTCTCACTCTCATAATAAATACCATTAGCGTGAGCGGAACGGCATGAAACGAAGTTCGAATTTCGCGCTTCGTAGTATAGGGCCAGCTTCTTTTTTAGGGTTAAAACCCAAAGTAACTATTAAGTAATCTGTGCCCAAAGATAAAAACGGGACCCTATTATAATCAGGGCGAGTTTAAAAAGGGATTGGAGTTGACAGTAATTCTATATGCTTACGTCAAAATCACAGTCAAAATATGTATGAAATGACAGTTCTGACAGTCCCATTCAGATTGCGGTTTGATAATACTATTAAGACTCCACTGTCCGTCTGTCTGTCTGTCTGTTACCAACTAGGCTGTATCTCATGAACCGTTATAGCTAGACAGTTGAAATTTTCACAGATGATGTACTTGCCGCTATAACAGCAAACACTAAAAATAAAATAAAGTTAAAACTAAAAGGGGGTCGTAATACAAGAAACGTGTTTCTTTCAGCGTTTTTAAATATATAGGTATATTTATAATGATGGCCGCTGCAACAACAAATAATAAAGATATAATTAAATTAAATTAAACATTAAGGGAGATCCCGAATTACCAGCATAACATGATCGCACACGGCGTACATTTTACTTAGAAGCAGGGCTCTACTAACACTGGATTATTATAGTTACGGCTGTTTACGGCGTATATTTTGACATAACTAAAAATGTGTACGGAACCCTTGGTGCGCGAGTCCGACTTGTTAAGTCGTTAGTCTGTTAGAATGGATTTGAGCTGAGCACCATAGACAAGGATCGACCACTCGCCAACTAAGGTTGTCTCTGTCAGAACTCAATTTTGTAACTACGGCGTTTTAACTAGTGTCTGGAATACGTTGATAATCCGACTCATTACGAAATATTTGAGTTATGCTAACGAGTAGGCAAGTGTGGCGCTAGTATCAACGCAATAAAGTATAATAAAAAGAGTGATAACGATAGACATTCTCCATTTACTTACATTCTGGCTTTCGCGTTTTTCAATCGCTTTAACTTGGCCGTATTTCTTGAACCAAGAATTTTCTCGAAGAAGCACATTTCGATTCGTGTATGTACCGTACTGACCGAGGTTTTATTACAGTGTTTCGCATATTTCACGTCATTTTTGAACTTGGACTGCGTCAGATTGGTGTCAAAATCGTGTTCCAGAACTTGGTGTGCTCGTGATTAGGTTCTCTTGAAGTTTACATTTTACAAGTAGTACATCACCCATTCTCACAAAAGCCTTCTTGTGGAATTGCTTAATTAAGGTAAGTCTATTCATCTTGATTTCATAGTCATCATTTTAGGGATTGGGTCGATGGAACTTTTAAGCTAGTCGTAGTCGTAGTTGCGAGATTATTCCTTTCACATAATGAATGCTAATCAATATTCGTAACAATCCGTAACTTTTATTAAAACCACGTTGCTTTTTTGTCTTTTTGTGACCATTATAAATTTATGTAATGTGAATTTCTGAATATCTAATAAGAATGTATAAGATATGAAGTGAAAGGATGTGTACCTTTTAAAATGTTGGGTTGAAATAAATGGAATATAAAATGCTGAAGTAACCTACCCAATGAGTTATTTTCTTCTGCTATTGATTATAGATTATGGGTTATGATTATTTGGTTGAAAATTACAATACAATTTGATTAGCTCTCACTATTCTTTTTTCTTCAATAACTGATCATTCATACTAGTTCATACCTAACTTAAAGATGCATATTTTTTCTGTTTGTGGTACAAATTGCTGTCAATTTTTACCATTTTTCTATAGCTAACTATGTTACCTACAGATTCTTCAATACTGTTTTGTTGCAAATCTACCTTTCCATCCATTCCTGCAACTTTTGGATGTTTTAAAGTTCATTCATTTTGTAATATTTAAAACCAGGGTTTTTACCTTATAAAATATGCAAAAATCATACATGGTTGGTTCGAAAATATCCGATATTTATGATATATATCCAATATATATTAAAAATGTGTATCACACTTTTGATATATATCGGATATATATCATAAATATCGGATATTTTCGAACCCTGCTATAAACTCATTTGTAGGTTATGTACTAAACTGCTGGAATTAATTTCTTAGTAGGTAAAGTAAACATTATAATTTTAAATTTCAGGATTAAAAATGGTAAAAGAAACCACATTTTATGACATTCTCGGAGTCAAGCCAAGCTGTACAACAGATGAGCTGAAGAAGGCTTATAGAAAATTAGCACTCAAATACCATCCAGACAAGAATCCCAATGAGGGTGAACGCTTTAAACAGATCTCTCAAGCTTATGAGGTGCTCTCAAATCCCGATAAAAGAAGAATCTATGACCAAGGTTCGTAGATCATTGAGACAACTTTATTTTTAAAACTAAAAGTTTGTTGCTATTGCTGTAACTTAATTTTTCATAATGTAGACAAAATACTTACCAGTTTGTTTTTTGGTAATGTCTATACTGAAAAAAAATCTGTTCTCTACTTCCCCCTCTTCCCATGATTAAAAAAAAACTGTTCCTTTGATCTGTATTCTGTATCTTTAGAAAGATGATTTTGAATGAACAATTCTCTTTAGAATGGAGTACTAAAACAGAAAGATGGGCAATACAAGTAGCAGTTCCTTCAACAAAACCTGTAGTTTCTTGAAATTAGTAGAGTAAGGGTATGCGCGCCCAAGCAACTTAGTCGCAAGGCGTTTTTTTTTATGTTATGTGTATTTGTATCCCGGGAGTCGCGGCGCTACGTGTGCGCACTTCCATACTAACCCATAGACTTGATAAAATAGTTGCGGAGACAAAAGTTGCTTGTGCGCGCATACCCTAATGATACATGATTATAATGTTTATGGCTGATACAGGTGGTGAACAAGCCCTCAAGGAAGGAGGTGGCGGCGGCGGCGGCTTCTCTTCACCAATGGATCTGTTCGACATGTTCTTCGGAGGGGGCTTTAGCGGAGGAAGGCGTCGCGGCCGTGAACGCAAGGGCAAGGATGTCATCCACCAGCTGTCCGTTACGCTTGAGGAACTGTACCGAGGGGCGGTCAGGAAACTCGCTTTGCAGAAGAATGTTATTTGTGAGAAATGCGAAGGCCGTGGTGGCAAGAAGGTAAGCAAGCATCAAGGATAATATGAATTAACTATCATACCATCATCATCTAATCTAATACCTTTAAACAAGCAATTCTTGTATATATATTATATATATAATCAGGATCTCAGAAACGGCTCCAACGATTTTGATGAAATTTGGTATGTGGGGTTTTTCGGGGATGAAAAATTGATCTTGCTTGGTCTTATCTCTGGCAAAACGCTTGGTACCGAGTTTCAGCCCGAGCGGAACCCCAGGTACTCATATTTTAGGGCCGACATCGCATTGGCATCGCGTCAAGCGCTGCGGGTGTCTATGGACAGTGGTGATCATTTAACATCAGATGACCCACTAGTTTGTTTGTCTGGCCTCTCTAACGTAAAAAAAAAATACGGTGAAATGATGGCAAGCAAGCAAATTATATCTTAGTAACAATTTGTCTCAAATAACTGCTCTGAAAGATAGTGTTTAACTAAAAAATTAGTGGAATAAACTGATTATTTGCGGTATGGAGTTCCAAATAAATATTTGTAGGTTACTTTTTGCAATGTGTCTGAAAACAACTTGTCATCATTGAACACACCCTTATCATAAGTTTCTGATCTGCTTAGCAGACTGATAACTAAATCATACTAATTTTGATGAATCACCACTATCCCATCTTTTCATTAAGTAGTCAAATGCTTTATTAAGCCAACCTAACCTAAAAACCCATGTTTATTACAGGGTGCAGTACAGACTTGCCCAACATGCCGCGGTACTGGCATGCAAGTCCAAATTCAGCAGCTAGCCCCTGGCATGATCCAACAGATTCAGACAGTCTGCAGCGAGTGCCGTGGACAGAGGGAGATCATTGATCCCAAGGACCGCTGCAAGCTTTGTCAGGTAATTTTCACTGCACATTTTTCTGGCGGTGAAGCAGAGTTTCTTCACTATAAAGCTTATCCAAATTTTACACGTAATTTTATACATGAATTTTGATTAAATCAAGAGGTGTGAGCCCAGGTTTGAATCTACAACCCTCTGCTTAATGATAGGTCAAACCACTAGCTTACCATAACTTTTTGAGGCAACATGCACACACCTGAGAAGAAGAAGAAAGTGTGAAGTTCCCAATCTGCGCTAGGCACGCATGGGAACTGCAACGCAAGCCTTCTCATTCTGAGAGGAGGTCTTGCCCTGTGGTGAGACATATATAGGCTGGGATGATGATAATGTATGACATCATCCTCAGGTTGTTTGTGTGAAATTACGGGAGACATCTCATTCATCTATTACAGCAAATAATTACGTCTCTATTACATCATTAACATTCTTTTGAATCATCAATGACTAGTATTAACCATAATTTTGTTAAAACAGAAGACTTACATCAGTTTGTTATGATAATTTCCAACAGGGCCGCAAGACTGTGCGTGACCGTAAGATTCTCGAGGTGCACGTGGACAAGGGCATGACTGATGGCCAGAAGATTGTTTTCAGTGGGGAGGGTGACCAGGAACCCGAATTGGAAGCTGGCGATCTTATTATTGTACTTGACGAAAAAGAAAATGAAGTAAGTGTTTATAATTACCTTTAAAACAGTTATTTTTTTGTATCAGAGACACAACTGATTTGACTAGTAAGGACTTTTAGACTTTTAATTGATGCACTCTCCAAGATCCAATGCTCAAGAAACAGTAAAAAATTGAGTTAAACATTTAATTAAGTTTGTGTCTTTATTATTATGAACATCTTTTATTTATTTTTTAAAGGTTTTCAAACGCTCTGGTAATGATCTCATCATCCGTCTCAACATTGAATTAGTGGAAGCCTTGTGTGGTTTCCAAAAGGTGATAAGAACCCTAGACGACAGGGATATTGTGATAACGGTGCTGCCTGGTGAGGTCACTAAGCATGGTGAAGTCAAGTGTGTCCTGAACGAAGGTTTGTATACATATAATTATGCTGGACTATGTCACTTGTTCACCAAAAGGTTATGTTTGTAATTTTTTTAACCATAAACAAGTTAGCTATGAAGTATCTTTTTGTATTTATTTTTTCAACTTCATTTTTTATTACTTTTACGGTCATCCCGTGAAATCATATATTTCATACTAAATACAAACTGAAATATAGATGCACAGAAAAACCCCTGAAAAAAGACCAATGCTGGGAATCGAACCCAGGTCCTCAGCATTCCGTGCTGCGTGCTAAACCCCTACACCACCACTGGTCTACGAGATTAGACACGAATTTTTCCTATACATCATACATTTCAGTCTGCTAAATCATCACCATTCATCATTTTTTAACCATCTCTTAATGCAGTAGCAAACTAGGGTCTAGGGCCTGTACAAAAACTCGAGAATCCATTTCTTGTCAATTAAGCAAAAAAGGGCTATGTAATCTGGAATAAATAAATCAAGTGATTTTTAGAATCTGAACCCCCTAACCTATTGTGTTTTGCTGAAACATTATATTACTTACCTACTTCTCAGTCTCTATTCAATAGAATGAATAAAGTTTATAGGTTTTGCCAGCTGCAAACTACATGCATGCCCCCTACACTCGCGCGCGATAAAAGGTTCGCAAGGCAAGGTTTGATACGCGCGCGAGCGCGGAGAGATGACAATAGTAAAGACTTCTGTTAACAATTTTAAGATCAATATTAAATTTGATCTTTGATTAAATGTAATCTTGATTTGCAGAATAAAGTATTATTTATTATGTTATCAATTATCATATCCCACTTATATTATAAAACCTGTAAATTTATGGATATGTATGTTTCTTACTCTTTCACGCTAAAACTTCTGGACGGATTTTGATGAAATTTGGCCCACAGATACTTTATAGCCTAACCTAAAATTGCATGGCTTATTCTCCGCAGACTAAGTCCCGGGTAACATCTAGTCTGTATATAAAATTTATTTTTATTTTTCAGGCATGCCGATGTACAAGAATCCATTTGAGAAAGGCCAACTCATTATTCAGTTCCTAGTTAATTTCCCGAGTAACATTCCTCCTGAAGTCATTCCCGCGTTGGAGAATTGCCTGCCTCCTCGTCCTGTGGTAAGTGTTATAGTGTTGATACCATGATATCCATGTCCGATGGACGAAAAAAAAAGTGGCCAAGTGCATGTACCGTTACGCTCACGCGCGGTGTAAGGTTCCATTTTAATATGCAGCAAATATTCAATATGTGTTAAGTTTGATTGACTAACTTCTTAGCTTGTAAAGCCAATTTAGCTTTGATAGTTTTCGTTTTAAACTCTTTAATAATTCGACGGACCAAAAAACAGCAATCTGAAATCTAGTATGGTTGATCTTCTTGCATAGTAAATATTGTAATAGCGTACGTATATACTGTTAATATCCTCTGAAGTGTCGCCAAACTATAATAGCAAATACAAACAAAAATATTGATTCTATTTTCGTGTGTAAACGTATATGATACGTAGATCAGCCTATATTACTGATTCATTGCATCATTATTCAACACTTGATTAGTATACAAGGTCGATTAACACTCGATCGTGTGATGTCTTTGTTGGCGGTGTTACGCAACTTCAGGATGTCCTACATCAGTTTTTTTGCAAAAACTTTGAATAATAAATAAATAAATATTAGGGGACAATCTTACACAAATCGACCTAGTCCCAAACTAAGCAAAGCTTGTACTATGGGTACTAGACGACGATAAACATACTTATATAGATAAATAAATACTTAAATGCATAGAAATCATCCATGACTCAGGAACAAATACTCGTGCTCATCACACAAATAAATGCCCTTACCGGGATTCAAAACCCAGGACCTCTTGCTTCATAGGCAGGGTCACTACCATCTAGACTAAAGCGGTCGTCAAATAATTGTCATAATTGTCATTTAGATATTATCAGAAGTGGCTAAAAAAAGTGGCTACATAATCTAATTGTTTCACGTTTTTTCGTGCTACGGATATCATACATACAGTTAATAGCCTGACATAGTGTTGCTAAACCATAATAGCAAATATGAGCAAAAATAGCAAGTGTGTGTGTTTCTTCCTGATTTTATATTATTACTAGCTTTTGCCCGCGGCTTCGCTCGCGTGTACCATGAGTATTCCAAAGAACCAAGATATTAAGCAAGCAAGCATACAGGCAAGCAAGCAAGCATGCAAGCATGCAAGCAAGCATGCATGCACGCAAGCAAGCAAGCGTGCAAGTAAGCGAGCAAGCAAGCCCGACTAAACTTCAGGTAGATACGGTCCTTTACAGTATTTCTTTAGATACAATGTTTTTCACTATTCGAAAGCGGGCACTAAAATAACCAGGTTTGTTAATATATAAAACCTATTATTAATTTTCCCTGTCTTGCATTAGGTATAATTCAATGTTTTCTTACCTTCTACGCAAACTTGAGTAACTGGAAGCGCTGTGTACCTACTTAGCATTGATATTATACATATTATAGTATTTTGTTATGGTGTTGTGTGACCTAACCGTTAAGGAGTTATACCTTTCATCATCAGCTCATCTGAATAACCAGAAAGAATACAACTAAAGGTCTATACGTGCATATGATATTTAAAGAAACTTCCTATAACTCCTAACCGTTAAGGAGTTTAACCTTCCATCATCAGCTCACCCGGATAACCTGAATGAATACAACTATCGGTCTATACGTACCTATAATATTTGAACAGATATCCTCAACTCCTAACCGTCAAGGAGTTTTACCTTCCATCATCAGCTCATCTACATGAGATGATGTCTACCAGACGCAAACACTTAAATAGCTTGAGAAAATATATGAAAAACGTAATGCGTGCCTACAAAATTTGAGGGTTGCCCTCGATTTCCCTAAGATCCCGTCATCAGATCCTGATTTGGTGACAATGGAACCATCTCGGGAGTATATTGTATTCATTCGAATAAAAAATAATTTTTATAATCGGTCCACAATTGACCAAGAAATCGGCGAACATACCTACATAAAAAAATACATAAAGTGGAATGCATAATCTCCTCCTTTTTTTGAACTCGGTTAAAGAGCCCTTTGCGGCCTATTTACAGTGTGAACTTATGAATTTTGAAATTTTAGCTTTCTACAACATGTAAAACGCAAAATCCCGTTTTTTCCCGTTCCCGTAAGAATTTCGGGAAATGCTTTCTTAGTGCTCCCCTACACTCCCCAAGGAACCCACTTGCCAAATTTCGTCTTTCTACGACCAGTAAAACGAAAAATCCCGTTTTTTTTCCGTTCCTGTGGGAATTTTGGAAAGTCCTCTCACAATGCTCCTCTAAAGTCCCCAAGCAACCTACATGCCGAATTCAGCTTTCTACAACCAGTAAAACGAAAAATCCCGTTTTTTCCCGTTCCCGTGGGATTTTTGGAAAATCCTCTCTCAATGCTCCTCTACACTCCCTAAGCAACCTACGTGCCGAATTTCAGCTTTCTATGACCAGTAAAACGAAAAATTCTGTTTTTCCCGTTTCCGTGGGAATTTTGGAAAGTCCTCTCTCAATGCTCCTCTACTCTCCCCAAACAACCTACATGCCGAATTTCAGCTTTCTACGACCAGTAAAACGAAAAATCCCGTTTTTTCCCGTTCCCGTGGGAATTTTGGAAAGTCTTCTCTCAATGCTCCGCTACACTCTGCAAGCAACCTACATGCCGAATTTCAGCTTTCTACGATCACCAAAACGAAAAATCCCGTTTTTTCCCGTTCCCGTGGGAATTTTGGAAAGTCCTCTTTCAATGCTCCGCTACACTCCCCAAGCAACCTACATGCCGCATTTCAGCTTTCTACGACCAGTAAAACGAAAAATCCCGTGTTTTCCTTATCCCGTGGGAATTTCCGAAAATCCTTAAAACTGTTTTTTACTATTATAATTACCTACTTCTATGTCAAACTTGAAGAGTCTGGTAAAAATAGTTCATAGGATCCCGTTGAACTGAATATATAAATCCCGTTTTTTCCTTATCCCGTGGGAATTTGGAAAAAATCCTGAAATTAATGTTTTAAACTAATATAATACCTACTTGGGTATCAAATTTGAAGAGTCTAGTTATTATAGTTACTGAGATAGGGTCACTCGGAATCGAATTTATAAATCCCGTTTTTTCCCGTTTCCGTGGGAATTCCCAAAAATCCTTCCTTAGTGGATGTGATGATTTTCAGACTTTGTCACCCCATTTCCCCCTTTTAGGGGATGAATTCCCAAAAAACCTGAAACACGTGTTTAATCATTTATCGTTAGGAGTACTTCTGTGAAGTTTCGAATAAAATAGTCGAACTAATCTTGTTTCCCCATACAAACTTTGGACCCCCGTTTCACCCCCTTAGGGAGTGAATTTTGAAAAATCCTTTCTTAGTGCACCCCTAGACCTTATAAGGAATCTACGTGCTAAATTTGGAATCTCTAGGCCCAGTGGTTTGGGCTGTGCGTTGATATGTCAGTCAGTCAGTTTCTTCTTTTATATATATAGATGTTGAATCGTCACTTATACTCTCAATAACAAGTTTTTTTTTTTTTTTTTTTTTTTTTCGATATATGACAGAAGCGCCGTGCAGTGAGTCAGTTCATTTTTAGGTTATATTCCCAATCTAAATATTAATCCTCTTATTATCAATATCTGGTGGTGGTGTACTAATACTAATTATAATATATTGTTAATATAACGTCACATTTGGCCGTTTGGCTGAGAGCCAAAGGCCAATAAAATGGAGGGAAACGAGGAGCCCCCGGATCCGGGCGGTGACAGTCCTATGAGGGGGGATACGGTTTCGCATAACAAGGCGCGAAAGCGTAACCTTAGTTCCTTGGAGCTGACATCGACCGAAAAGGTGGTTGAACCAAGAGAAAAAAGGATGACGCAGGGTAACGATGCCGATAACGCCTCGGTCGCCGGCATTTATAAACATCCTGATCTAGACGGCGGATACCGCAGGTACGGGACAGGAGACAGTGGCCCGTTTATTGTTCATATCTCCCGAGATGCAGAGTCTAGTAATTCTGGCATCTCACTTCAACCTATTAAAGTTGGCCTCGCGTTTTTTAAGGACAATATTAAAAACATCAAAAAAGATGGTATAAAATCAGTGGGTAGGAACCGTGTTTCGGTGGAATTTTTGACCGCTTTAGATGCAAACAATATAATTGAGAACCCTTGCCTAACACAACACAAATTCGTAGCTTCTATTCCTTCTTACAACGTTTCCAGGATGGGTTTAATTCGTGGCGTTCCAGTTGACTGGTCAATGGATGAATTTGTAGATGCTACGGACCTCAAAGACGGACAAGGGAAAATCCTTAAAGCCCGTCGTCTTCAGCGTAAAGTAACTCAGGAGGGAGGTCCTCCATCTTGGGTTCCAACACAGACGGTTGTAGTAACTTTTGAAGGTCAAAAACTCCCAGAAAAAGTATTTGCGTTTTACACGTCGTTGAAGGTTGAAATATACGTACTACCTACAATCCAGTGCCGTAAATGCTTGAGGTTCGGCCATATTCAGGCCCAATGCCGCTCCGATGCCCGATGCTTCAAATGCGCCCATAAACACCCCGGCGAGGGATGCAATATTGCAGCTGAGCAAGTAACCTGTCTCTACTGCTCAGGCCATCATTATGCGACAGACCAACGCTGCCCCGAGTACTGTAGACAAAAGTCAATTAAAATGGCAATGTCGGAGCACAACATCTCCTATCAAGAAGCCTCTTCTCGTTTCCCAACCGTTCGCCGACCTTATGCCGACGTCGCTAAGGTTTTGTTTGAACCAGTATCTAACTCCCCTTGGCAATCTCCCTCTTCCGCCCACTCCCTCCCCCCCTACCCAATCGCCCCCTTCGGTCTCATACCGCAAAACGATAACCCGCAAACCCAGAGCTAGGACCCCCCTGACTCCCGGTTATGACCGCCAGGCCCACCAAGACATCATCTCATCCCCCCGATCCGAGGTCCCAAATGGTCATCTTTTGTCGTCCTGGCGCAAGCCAGATGAGACTCCTAATGAAGACCTCATGGAACTTTTGTTCAAGCTGCTTACTAATATAATCGCCAAATGGAGCGATTGTTTACCGCACGACGTTGCCCCTTTAATGGTATCACTAGCCGAGAAATTGTCCTTCTCCAATGGCCCTCCAGGCCAACTTCCTGCAATGGAATATTCGTAGCATTATCCCTAAAAAACCTGACTTAATCAATCTCGTTAATGAGCACTCCATCGCAGTGGCGGCCATTTCGGAGACATGGCTGAGACCGGGCTCCCGCTTCAGGATACCTGGCTTCACATGCCTCCGGGAGGACCGCGACGATGGACGCGCAGGCTGTGCGTTATTGATTAAAAGAGGCTACTCTATTTCCCATTTCCCCCTCCCACCGCACTCTCATGAAATTAACGCAGTTGCGGCTAAGGTCATGGGAATAAATTTTCTATCCATCTATATCCCACACCCAAATATTAACTTAATCCCAGATCTTTCCACCATCTTGTTCTCGGTTCCTCCTCCTCTTCTCATTCTAGGGGATTTTAACAGCCACAACACTTCCTGGGGCTCATCACATTCTGACGCTTTTTCCGCTTTCCTCTTGGACTTGTTTGATGATATTAACGTCGTAGTTATCAACGACGGATCCCCCACTCACCGGGTTTACCCGGGGCAAAACCCCAACTCAGTGTTGGACTTGTCAGCTTGCTCTCCCAACCTCTCGTGTTCACTATCCTATCGGGTGCTGAGCCAGTCATTCGGAAGTGATCATTTCCCCATCATCATGTCCCAGCCAACCTCAGTTCTCCCTTCACCTGCCCCCCAACCCCTCCTCAAATTTAGAGTAGATAAAGCGGACTGGCCTAAATTTTCCTTCCATGTTGAAAAAAGTTTAAAGAATGTTGACCGTCACCGTTTAAACCCCTTCGAACAATACCAACACTTCCAATCCGTACTAATAGAAGCCGCCGATGCATCCATCCCTAAAAAAAAAAATCTTTGTAACAAAATCCCTTCGCCTCCTTGGTGGGATGCAGAATGTACGGCGGCAATAAAGGAAAGGAACAACTCTGAACGCACTTTCAATGCATCCGGCCTCTCTGAAGATTTCTTAAACTTCCAAAAAATATGTGCTCGCACCAAGCGTCTTCTGAATAAAAAAAAAAGGAAGGGTTGGAAGGGATTCTGCGAAAGCTTGAACCCGAGAACCCCGCCTTCGATGGTCTGGAAAAGCATTAAAAAATTTAGAGGCTCCTTTGAACCTGACTGCTCAGCCCCTAATAATCCCCCTTCCTGGCTGTTGGAATTTGCGGATAAATTGGCTCCCCCATCAGTCCCTGAGGAGTCATGCATAGACCCCTCTCCTCCTTCTGTC
Organism: Archips xylosteana; assembly: GCA_947563465.1. Taxonomy (NCBI): domain Eukaryota; kingdom Metazoa; phylum Arthropoda; class Insecta; order Lepidoptera; family Tortricidae; genus Archips; species Archips xylosteana. The sequence continues at coordinate 13,574,189 of OX387352.1, read as the reverse complement.
AGGCTAGGTCCTCTTGATCTGCCCTTCACATACACAGAACTTGAGTTGGCACTAGACAACCTTCGTAACAGCTCACCTGGTGAAGATGGTATTCCATATATTTTTATCCGCAAACTTAATCGCTTTTCAAAGGAATATCTTCTGAGTCTGCTTAACCTTTTTTTTGTGTCTGGTGAAGTCCCCGAGGAATGGAAGTCACAAATTATAATCCCAATCCTTAAACCAGGAAAAAACCCCCTGGATGCAAACTCCTATCGCCCAATAGCCCTTTCCTCTTCAATATGTAAAATATTTGAACATTTGATTAAGAATAGGTTGGAATGGTTCGTAGAGAAAGATAATTTGCTAGCTAATACACAGTTCGGATTTCGTAAAGGTAAAAGTACTATGGACAATTTAAGCATACTGACTTCAGACATTAGATTGGCCCTTTCAAAAAAACAACATCTTATAGGATGCTTCTTGGATATCTCCGCTGCGTACGACAATGTACTTCTCCCGGTACTCAGAGCTAAAATGCTTCAGCTGAGTATTCCTGCGAAGATAGTACATTTTGTCTGTAAACTGTTCATGGGAAGGACCATTAAAATCCGAACTGGTAATACCCTCTACCCTCCTCGTACCCTATGGCAGGGACTCCCTCAAGGCTCGGTACTCTCTCCCCTCCTCTACAATCTATATACAATGGACATTGAACACTCTGTCTCACCCTTTTGTGAAATCCTACAATATGCAGATGACTTGGTGCTGTACACCGCTACACAATCAACTGCTGAGGCAGCCTCAAGACTGAACGAGGCGATCAGTTATCTTAAGGTTTGGTTGGACGAGCAAGGTTTGGCTTTATCTCCGTCTAAAAGCTGTACAGTGACCTTCACGCGTAGTCGAATAATCCCTAACATAGACATCTGCTATGAGAGTGAGGTCATTCCTTGCAAAGACTCGGTCAAATTCCTCGGAGTGTTTTTGGATTCCAAAATGACTGGTGTCCCACACTTGGAGTACATATTTGGGAAATGCGAAAGGGGGGTGAATGTTCTCCGGGCTCTTTCTGGTGTCTGGTGGGGCGCTCATCCATACTGCCAAAAACTCGTTTATAATGCAGTAATTCGTAGCCAGATAGACTACGGCTCACTCGTAATAGAGCCTTGTAATAAATCTGCCCTTACAAAACTTGACCTTATTCAAGCTAAGTGCCTTCGTATTGCTCTGGGAGCAATGAAATCATCTCCAAAAAACGCCATGCAGGTTGAATGCTATGACCCTCCCCTCTCCCTCCGCAGACAGTATCTGGCGGACCGCTTCATTTTTAAGGCTTCTTCATTTTCAAATCATCCTCTTCTCCCCCGTTTGGAGGCCCTCTCCCAGGAAGTTTCTAATAATATATATTGGGCACATAAGGAAACTCCAAGATATATCTCTTCTTACTCCAAATTAAAAAACCTTCCATCTCCTTTATTTTCCACTACCGCCAACCCTATATTCGAGGCCAGCTTTGACTCTTTAATCTATTCCCCGAATGTTATTCTTGATTTTGGCATTCACAAGGATAGTCCATCAGCTAACACCCATTTCAATAAAAAATTGGAAAAATGGCAAGACCGGCTTGCCATTTACACAGATGCTTCCAAAGTGGATTCCGATGGTTGCGTGGGCGCAGCGGTATGGATCCCCAAATACCAAATCGCTTTGACCCAAAAAATCCCAGCTCAATCATCGGTTTTTACTGGGGAGTCCATAGCAATTCTAGAGGCCATTAAATTTTCGGAATCACATAATGTTCCAAAAACTATAATTTTTACAGATGCTAAAAGCTGTTTACAAGCAATTGTAGGCAACCATTTTAAAATGAAAACTAAATTCCCAGTATTATTAAAGATTAAAGAGGCTCTAATGCGCTGTGAAATGGAAGGACTAGAAGTTACTCTTGCATGGATTCCAGGCCATTGCGGCATAGTTGGCAACGAAAAAGCGGACACGTGGGCAAAAGAGGCCATCGAAATCGGTTCCCAGGACTATAACATTATCTTTTCATCAGACTTAATGACGTGCGCCCGAACTTACTTGAGGGATTCCTGGCAGAACCAGTGGAACCTCTCCAGACATCAGAAAGGTCGTCATTATGGAAACATTCAACCGCTGATACCTCACAAACCTTGGTTCTACCGTTTCCGCTCAGCTAATAAATGGGTCACTTCTACTATTTGTCGACTCCGTCTGGGTCATGTCTGCACTCCGGTATTCCTGTCAAAAATTAGGGTGCGGGATAACTCCCTATGCGAATGCGGTCTTGACGAAGGTACCCTAGATCACATTTTTTTCAACTGCAGTAAACTAACATACTCCTTGTATGATGTGTTACCTAAGGAAGTACCGCGACCTATCGACTTCCTGTCACTTCTTTCTCTCTTGGACTCTCCCTTGCTAAAAGTTTTAATAAAATTCATACAGTGCCACAACATTAAGCTGTAGTTACTGTAGCATGCCTCTCTTATATAATATATTATGCTTCCAAACTTTTCATTCCTTTCGTGTTAGCATGCTTAACTACCATTTCCCTCCAATTAAAAAAAAAAAAAAAAACTTGTAATGTAAGATCGTCTTATATGTTGTCTGTGTACCGTCCATAACTCGTGTTATTTGTTCTAGGTCTCCTGTCTATTCCTTCCCCAAAATCAAAATTTCTTAAACCGAACAGTCTCCTCATGTGTGTCATGTCTTTACGTCGACATTGGCAAAATACGCCTTGCTAAAAAAGCAAGGGTGAAAGCCAAAAGAAAAAAAAAAAAAAAAAAAAAAAAGTTTTTTTTTTTTTTTTTTATGAATAAATAAATAAAATAAATATTTATCAAAATCTGACGCGCTCAAATATTTCAAAGAATCTATTTTTTTTTTTATGGGGTGCCCCAGGCAAACCCCCCCCACATGATGTGCTCATATTCAATGGGGGTACTCTAGAGGGTATAAGGTATCCCCCAGTATAGTAATCTGCCGCGCTCGAGTAACTTCACAAATCCCCTCTTGGGCTCCCCTACTATTAGAAATGATAACCCTATACTAAATAGGTGCAACTTAAACGTACATTTCATACTGAAACTTGTTCCAGGTGGAGATTCCAGAGTTGGCCGAAGAGTGCCACCTGATGGACTTGGATCCGGAACAAGAGACGCGGCGGCGGCGCGCTCACCAGGGCCCGGCCTACGACGAAGACGACGAACATCCCGGCATGAACCGCGTGCAGTGCGCCACCAGCTAAGCCGCCCTCCCATGGACCTCACTCCTCACCGTAACCCGTAACTGTACATCTAATAACCCCTAGATGACAATGCGGAAGGCCGTCACTAAACTATTGGGCGCTATGGGCAATTTAGAACAGGCCCCCGGAGGCTATGACCGAAAAATGAAATAGATAAACCAGTGTTCACATACAATTATTATTAGTATTACTATTATTTTTACAGTCACTAAAGGGCCTTATTGGTAATTTTTTTTTAATTTTCAATGTAAACTCTGTTCGAAAATGGTAGAAAATGGTAATGAATTTGAAATACAAGTAAAACAGAAAAATACATCTCTAATTAACTTTATCAACAATATGGATATTTTTACCAAATTTTGAATGATAATATCATGGAAGTTATTCCAAAAATCGGCCCTCTAGGCGCTGCCCAGAGTACCCAATGGGAAAGAGGAGCTTGGCAACGCAAACAGCACTCTCAATTTTGTAAAATTAGTCATTCATCCTTATTTATCTCGAGTTCTATTCTATAATTATTATAAAAGTAACTGAGATTGTTGGTCACATGTTTTAATACATGTAACATGGCACGCGAGTCTTTCGCGATTGAACCCAGACCGCATGTGCTGCCATAATGGAACCAGGTTCCTTAAATCAAGCAATAATAAATTATATTGTGGCTGATGCATGATTTAATAAGATTCCTAATAATTTAATTATTTCGAATCTGACAAAGATTTTGATTTTTGAAACAAAAATAGTATTTGTACAATCCAAATCAACATATGAGAGAAAAGTTTTTGTTTATTGTAAATTTTTATTGGTTTTATTTAACCCTTCGGAAGCGGGAAGTGATAAAAAACGTGCATTCTAGTCTCAACCGTTTCATATAAAACCAATTTTATAGATACAAATAAAAATGGAAAAGAATGCCTAAAATTTGGCACGGATCTGTGCTTAAGCCTCCAATGGGTTAAGTGATAATACCATTTTGTTCTCAAAAATTCAAACGTCAATTAAGAATTTTGTTTAGATTCTGGATAAGTAAGGATGCTACTTTCTCTAAAACAGGCTGACGAGACCTCTGTGTTAAATAAAACATCAGCTTATTTTACTATCAGGCTTTGAATTTAGAACTTATCCTTTTAGTTGTGATTAAAGTTGTGTCTTAAACATTAATTTTACATTATTTTGTTCTGTCTTAAATATTTAATATCGCATTAGTAAGTCGCGAAGGAAACATCCGAAATTGTTATTAAATAGTAGTTTATATTAGATAGAGTTCTTAATTAACATTATAAGGTCAGTCTTCTGAGGCTGTCCACAATTTAGGGATTATTAAATGGACCTTATAATTATTATAATATTACAACATATTCTTAGCTTTAATGACGAAAGGAAATGGTATGTATTTCTGCCTTTTCCATGTTACACTTATCAGTTTAAATAAAAATCTGAGCGATAAACGTGATCAATTTTGAATCCACTTTTTATTCAACATCTTAGCTTTTGCTAGTAAATAAATTATTTATGATATTTAGTATATTGCATAATAACCTGTAAGTATGGGATTATTAGGTCCAATAGCATAGGGTGATTGTATTTAGTGTGTTAGTATGGTTATGACTATGGAGTAATATCGCTGTGATTATTTCTTTCTCTTTTAGATTACTGTGTTCAGTTTTTTTTACAGTTAGAATACATGTTTTTCTTAGCAGATCCTACTACTTAACTCTTATGACAAAATTTAGTTAAAATTTTATGTTGCATCATTTTAAAACTATTTAACAGTACAACTCTTAAACTAAACTGGATATTTTTACTGTTAATAATGTATTGCTAAACACATCTGTATGATAAATATAATAAAAGCAAGTTTTCGTCTTATGAAATAGTTTGATTACCTTTCTCCTGTCTTCATACTCAATTTAAAGGCAGTAGCTGGTCACTTTTGTACTTTGTCGTAATAGCACAATTGTCAATCATGTATGACGTTTTGCACCTAACTAGAGCGACAAGGTACAAAAGTGACCGGCTATTTTTGATGCTGACTGTATCATTCGAAACGTGAATTCGGAAATCAAATTTGGATAACTGGTAGTTGCGCCATCCTTAGGTTGCCTTTCCACCAGAGATGTGCTACTCTATGCTACGTTGCTAATTTTTATGTATGGATGAGTTTTAATATCCACCAATCATAATTCACTGTTTCACACAGCATAGCACTGGTGCAAACAAGTTCAGTTATGTTTTGGCCGCGTTCAAACCAAACCGACTGTCGGCCGCCGAATGTGAGCAGGCTCACTGTGAACGTTATTTGTACGCAGTTTGTACGGTATTTTATGTCTGCGATTACGCAAAGCGTAATAGCGTATTGTCGGTTAGGTGTGAACGAAACAGTGAATATGTATGGAAATACAATGAACTGCGTAACGCGCGCTCACTTTCGGCGGCTGACAGTCGGTTTGGTCTGAACGCAGCCTAATATTATGAAATGATGCGTGCTGTGGATACGCGCTATGGATGGTCTTTAAACATGAAACTACGGTGAGACTCTCTTAGTGAAATAATACGGATTACTCACGTCTCAAAACTAGTTTAACTAGACTGTTTTGGGCTACACAGTAGCCCTTCCTCTCGGAGCAACACGCCCCGGCTGCTGCCAAACGAGTAATCCATATTATTTCACTATAGTTTCTACTGTCAATATATCGCTTACCTCGAGCTGCGCATCTTCCTCGCAAGGCTACATAGTTTACCGCTAATGGAAACGGTCTCATATTTCGTAGCGTAGCTTTCATATCCTCGCAGCATAGCGCATCTCTGGTGGAAAGGCACTCTTAGCGTTCAGTTTTTGTTGCTATTTTAGTTATAGGTAACGCCACCAGAGTTGAGGTCACGCACACAACCACATCTCATGTAATGACAGCGGGATTTTGACGTTGTGTTGTCGTTAAACGTCAACACAACGTCAAAATCCCACTGTCATTACATGAGTTGTGGTTGTGTGCGTGACCTCAACTCAGGTGGCGTTACCTCTAAGGGACCCTAAAATTTGCTTGAGTGTAGGGTATAATGTTTAGAATTACAGAACCACAATAGCATGGATTCACTGCCAGCAGTCAGACTCGGGGATTTCTTCAGGTGCCATAAATGAACTTGTTTGTGCCATGGACTTATACCTATAATACCTAACCTGGACTGAGTCCTAACTTTTATTAGTCAATCGAAAGTGACCCATATTACCAAGCCATACAGTTTAGGTATAAGTCCATGACGTCTTGTGCATTCATATGACTACCAAATTGACAGCATGCATTCCCATAAATGAATGTGTTAAAAGTAAAACCATTTTGCAAATCAAGTTTATTAATAATTCTTATAATATTTAAGCCTGTACAAGTAAGCACATTTTAAGTCATTCCCTAAAGCCATATATCCACTGTTGGGAGAGAACCCAACAGTGTTTAAATGGCCCAGGGAATTTCCTTGAATGGGGAAATTGGCAAATACATTATATGAAGGAATGTGAACCAGTTTTACAGCATTTGGTGTCACATTTGACACCGCTGCCATTATTTCTGTGGATGCATTAAATTTCAGACTTGAAATTTTTGTTGTCAAGTTGGTGATTGTTTTGTATGGAGCAGGATTGTATGTGGATGATTCCTTCAGTGCTGATATTTCGTAAATATTGATAATGCCTTCGCCACTTCCTGTTGCAAGTAGTCTTCCACATGAACTGGTGTTCAAAGTTGAAGCATTGACACACCCCTCATCATAGAACTTTCGGAATGATCTAAATGTGGATAAGTCCCACATAGTCACCTCTCCTTGTGCACCATAACAATACAGCTGTTCACAATCATGGGAGAAACACACTGACACTATTTTAGAGTTGTGTTTCATACGACGAATCAATTCTTTAGATACAGCTGACAGAAGAAATATTTCATCATAGCCATCACTTGTTGCAATGTACTTTCCATTGCTAGAGAATTCAAAAATTGTAGGCCTCTTCAATACAGATGGGAAGTCAATCATTTGTGGTTGTGCTTTAATAAGGTCATAGACACAGTAGTGGCGGCTCATGGACTGCGAGGAAATGAAGGCTTGAGTGCCATCTGGAGTAAAAGCAGCACTTGATATCTTCCAACCTTTCAATGCAAAACTATGCAATTTGTTATTGGTTTCTTTGCCTACTGAGAGCAAAGACACAACACCCGAGTCTCCAGCAACCAGAGCCACACTTAGTTTGGGATGAAATTCAATACATGATATTTTTTTCCCTTCATTCCATGTTTGAGCGTTTAATTTAGTCAACGTTCTTATTTCCAGCACTTTTGGCTTCAGCCCAAATGTTTTTTTCTTTTTTAAATGTCCCACAGTTCGTAAAATTTCAGTATCTTCATCTTCTGCTTTAACTTTGTTAATTTTTGCCCAATTAGGTGTTCCCATCAGGGTCTCATACTTTTGTTTCAATTTGGCAGTATAAGTAGTTCCTTTTGAACTAGCACTTGATTCTGTTTTGGCATTTTGTTCATCTTCATCAATCCAAGCAGCCTTCTGATCTTCTTCCAAAGCATCATTATCTTCAGATTTTAATTTTTCTGAGAGTTTTTTCGACTTATGGAAGAGTATCTGAGATGACCTGAAAGAATTGGAAAAAAAATCAGTGTTGAATGACCTACCATGTACCTACATACAATGTTTTTACACATCCAAAATATGAAGGAGTAACCTTGGCATTATTAATATTATTAGTATTAGTATTTATATTATCAAGCAGACAGTTGGGGGCAACTTATTATGTGCTTGTATCTAGCTGTTCCTTGGTCAAGTCAAGTATTCTTTGTACTGCTAATGTAATTATAAATAAGTTATTCGGTTATTTCCAGTTTTGTATTAGTGAGTTAATAGTTTTTTTTTTTAATATGACTTGGCTATGTCCATTAGGAGATTTTGCCAGCGTCTACTGTATGTTGCCGTTATTCGGTAAAAATATTAAGAAAAAGAAATATAATAGGTAATGGTGGATGAACGACAACAGCGCGAATATCTTTACTCAGTTATGTATTAGTTTTAGTAAATATAAAGTGCACATGATATGATACATAACCTAAAGCTAAGACACTACTTTTACGTACTTTGACTCTGCATCTTCTTTTATATTCGCACGCTTCCGCTTCATTTTATGAATTTCTTTCAGTGCTGATTACAATGTCCAAATTATATTAACTAAAAATACACACAAGTCAAATGCTCAAAGTAAAACAACACCATGCACATTGCATTGCTTGCACATCTAAATCTGACAGGATGGAATTGACAAAAGAAAAGTGACAGTAGTGACACATTCCGTCCTGTCAAAGTGACAGTAAGGAGGAGTATTTTTAGCTTTTTCAAGTACGTAGAGCAACGGGTTTTCAGGAGACTAGAACGGTTTCGAGTTTTTTACAAACGTCAGATTAATTGAATTCATTCTCAAGAGATGTCGCTACAAACAGCGTCGGTAAAGCAGTCCGTGATGTGCCATCATTTTAGTTCATAATGCGGCCGCCAGATGACAATTTATGTCAGTGTTGCATCTCTTTTCCTCCACCAGTTAATTTTTAATGCAAGAAAGATGTAGAGTCAGCCAACAGATATTCCTAGTATAGAGCTAGAGTTTCTTCATTCGTTATTCGCCGTGCTTCATTTCAATGCATCGTCGTTTTGGTTGTGATGAAATCGCTTTCATAATGTTCAAAATGATGGAAGACTAATTTAACAATCTCAATTTGTGCAGTGAAACCAATCAAAACAAAGTTAAAGGAAGCCATATAAGTTTGTTGCTCGATTATGAAGCGAACTCTTTTTATTGTGTGACCTTTTTACATCCTCGGATAGTGTGGCAACGGTTTAACTAATGAATAAGACACAGTTGTAAAAAAGTGCTACCTATTTTATTATCTCTCAAGAGCGGTCCATCTCGTTTTACAATGGGGCCGATAGGGGCACCGCCATAAAAATATTAGGACCATTCGTTTAGTCCGTCATAAAACCATCAAAGATACACTTCATGACATTCGTGCGTAAAAAGCGTTCGGTCGAGGATGGTGCAGCGTTTCCTTGTCACAGGGAGGTCGCGGAGCGATGATCGGAGGTCCGAGAGCGATGCAAGGTGGAGCCCCGCTCGGTCCGCTGGTGGATCGCGTCGCCCCGCGTTCAGATAGTGAGCGGGCCTACGCCGTGTGTGATGTGCGTGCGCGATGTCCAGCAAGCCCGCGACTCCGGCCGCCTCGCGAGCGGGCGTGCCCGGCGCGCCGCGCGTGCTGGTGTACGTGGCGGACCCGCGCCAGCTAGAGCCCGGCGCCGCGGCCGCGCCGCCCGCGCCCTCGCCTGCGCCCGCGCCCGCGCCGCTCTACCACGATAGCCTGCACCACGTCTCGCTGCCCAGGAACACTCTTTACAGAACACAGATCGAACAAACAGACCAGAGAACCCCATCAAACACCGTTTTCTACAAGTCCTTAAACAATAGTGATGGTAAACTTAATACATGCGGTGTGGGTGATAATGCTTTGATCCAAAGAACTGATTTTTTTTCTGTAACACAGCAGTTTCCTAAAGAGTCTGGCTTGAAACTCGATGATAGCAAATCGATCGAGAGACACACCAGTATAGCTGTGCGAAGAGATTGTAGTAATAGTTCAATTAATTCAGATGTTTGTGGGGTAGAGACTTACAATGCGAGAATACCTATTGAAACAGGGGAGTTAGCAACATATCAGAGTAGATGCCCTGGTCCGTTGGGTCCGGAATCTGTGCAATCGTTGCAGCCTGTGGTTCTGCAGCAAGGTTTTAACCAGTTTATCGAAAGTGGCACAGTACAGAGTGTCAGTGGTGAAGGAAGAAGTGGTGGTGAAAGGGAATTAGTGGACAAAAGTTATGTGAACTATCAGTTTTCAGAACAAAGTGTTTCACACCAGTCAATAGTGAATCAGAGTATAAGTATATTAAATCAGCAAGTGGGAGTGAGCGGTGGGCTGACCGGGGAAGCCGAGGCCCCTCAGCTGGTCCGCACGCCCGAGGGGCTGGTGCTGGCTGTGCTGCCGGCCCCCACAGACCCCCAACTGAGCTCTAGAACTGGACAGAGTGAATCTATACAAACAATAGTTGTGCCTTTAGGTTGGAGAAGGATAGTGAGTGGCACTTCAGTCCTGTACATAAGGTAAGGCCTTGAACTTTAAACAACCTTTTTAACACCAAACCCAGCATTATTAGATGTTTGTAGTTTATCAAAAATCTAGTGGTTTGGTTTACTTGGTATTAGAAAGGAAACCATTTATTTCATACTTAATTTGGGAGATGTAAATGTTGATGTTGTGTATTGTTTTCTTTTGTTATGTCTAATAAGTATTCATTTAGGTCTCTACTTACCTATTTTATAATTCTTAGTGCTATTTGGCATAACTGGTGACCCTGACTTTTAAACTAGGTCCTGAGTTTGGATCCTGGTGGGGTTAAACATATGAATGTTTCAAATATATGTATGTAGAGTCTTTAATGTTATATGTATTTATGTATGTGTATATTGTCTAGTACCTATACCTATAACACAATCTTTGCTTAGTTTGGGCTTGGGTCAGTTGATGTAAATTTTTCCCAGCATATTTTAATTTTTTTATTATGATTTCATGCACTGTCTAATTCCTATACAAATTATTGTTCTTGGTTTTTTTATAACTACATTTTCATTAAAATAGTTACCTCTTAATACCTAGACAGCTATCTGATCTGAGTAGTTAGATGAAAAGCATTTTTTGGCTCTACAATATTATAAATACTTTACATAAATAAAATACCTCCTAGTATATATAAATGATGAGCTTTCACAACATCAAACCCACATCAGGTAAATATTAAATCTTTCTACTCTTAGTATTTGCTAATTTATTATTATTATTTAAACTACTGATAGTCTCAACCACCTAAAAAACTAATTTCAATTAGGTTCTGTTGTGTCATTACTATCATGTTAGCAGGTCTGCATAGCATAGAATTTTAGGAAGATTTCCTAGTCTGCATGCCAGCAAATGGTTTTCGGAAGCTTCAAAGTATTTTTAGGGTTCTGTAGTCAAAATAGCAAACACAAAATCTTTAAAGTGACGCTTTGGCCGTTCGTCTGTTTGTGGTCAGAAAGTTGTAATTTGGCATTGATTGAGTCGACGTCATAAATAAGTGAGCACTTTTGTACTTTGTCGCTTTCAGTAGTTACATAATTTCGTATGGCTTTTCAAACATGATGTTAAAGTGACACGGTACAAAAGTGATCACTTATTTATGACGTTGACCCTATCTACAGTTTCGCCGACAAAGTGGTACAAACAAAAGGTAAAAAAAATAAATGGGTTGAGGGATGTTTTTTTCGTCCACCTTTTTTTTGTATTTTATACCTACTCGCTTTCGCCATTGGGCAAGTATGTGCTTTGCCTATGTTAGAGGATGTGTCTAACGTATCAGGGGCCACGATAGTGCCCCCGCCAATTTGATCACAACCATCCATATTTTTCTCTAAGTGCCTCACGCACGACACTTTGACTCCCCTGTAACTTCGTTGAAGATAAAAAAAAAAGTTTTATATCTTCAAAACAAACTGCTAATGCATAGTTGCAGAAACACGTTTTCTACAACAGAGGCCGTATTGTCTAACGCTTCTGACGCTTGCCTTCGCTTTCACCATCTCTTTCTGTCATAATTTGATACCGTTTGACAGAAAGAAACAGTGATTGCGAAGGCAAGCGTCAGAAGCGTTAGACAATAAGCCTGCAGATCGAAATTATACCTGTGTATTGACATCTCACTTTCATCTTTTATAAGTGGATTTCATAAAGATAGACGTAATAATATTATGTACGTATGTTATGTACCTACTACAAGCACGCTAAAACTACCTGCCTGTGTTAATTACAATAAAAATAAACTTGGTGACATGTAAGACCTGTTTGGAGACAAAAAAAATCTTAGGTAATGGCTACGAATAACATTGATATTTTAAACAAGTTTTATAATGTTACACGTATTCAAAAGAACACTGTTAATTTGTCGTTACGTACAATCAACGTTCGAGATAAGTAGTTAAGCGGTAATGAAGTACCGAGCGGACAAGACGGCGAACGAGCCTCGGATCGAGGGTTAACGTTAAATCAATCCGGCACAAGTGGACAAACCAGTCCGGCAGCTGTGCGGACGCTGCAAGGCTCGGCGCAAGTCAGGAGAAACCTCTCGCACACACTTTACATTAAAGTCTACCTGCAACGTTAATCTGCCTGATTAGCGTTACGACTTATCACCGATTAGTAGGTATTTTTGTGATTGAATAATTTTCGACATACTTCATGTTTTTATGCAAGCTAGCTAAGTCTGTCTTAACAGAAGTACTGAATATTTGATTGTTAAGATTCCGAGTATCAATAGAGGTCCTTATTTCTGCCCAAATAAAGGACAATAAAATCAGTTGGATTTGGGCAAATTCACAATTCTAAAATGTGAAACAATTACCAGCACAGCACTTCATCTTTGCCCAATAAATTGGGTACGTATCAAAATATATAAAGTTTAAAAGTAATAATGGACGAAATACATAATAGTCATTTGATATAAAGCAATTTTCTTGGAAATTCTCAACTCTACAGGATTTTCATAAAATAAACCTAACCTAAACCAATCTGCAGATTACACGATTAAAAAAGTTCGTTTAATCAATAGCTTAATGGAAAATTTTAGTATGTATTATGACCATTATGTATTTTGTCCATTATTCGTTTTAAACTTTATATATTTTGATACGTTCCCTGAATAATTATTTCCAAACTTAAAAGGTCAAGCCTAAATCGTAATGGTCATCTAGTTTGCAAACAATACTCAAATCTATTGTAATTTGAATATTTATACTGCCGCTTCCTCTTACCTCTTGAATAGGGGCTCCAAAGACTCGTTACGTCCGCCGGCACTGTCTGCCGTCGATGACCCGAGGCTCGAGAATATCGCCGAGTGACGTTTGAAATGCCTAAAAAAAGAACATTCCGACTATGATCTACGCGATACCTGGACTACCTACTTGGGTCTAGATATCCCCCGGAATGCAAGTAGAATTAGCAGACCATTAGACCAATCGCCGACATTATAAAACCCTAGCAGAAATAGATTTGTGCATGATTTTTTTTTAAGCAAGACTCCTTCACGGCCCACAAACTCACATGTGCGATCAAATGTTTGCAAAATTTATGACAAGAAAACGCATATATGCATTGCCGGCAGTGAACATGTAAAGGACTGATAAAAGAAACAAGACTATCAATAAATTCAAATTACTGTTTAATTTACCAATATATTTGACATGACATACCCATCTGGCTTATTTATACCTATCAACCGCAACTTATTATTAAGGCTCTATTCCCCGTATTGAAAAGACCCGCTTGATAAGGTTCGAATTTCAAAAATGTCCATAAAAAAAAACTATAGGCAAAAACAATCATCGAAATATAATGTTATTGAAATGAACGCACAAGCGTTCGGTATGTGTCGTGCTCACAGTAACAGCTATGGGTTCCATTGTGGATCCCTTGTGCTCATTACCTGGCTGTTATCTGCCATTGGCAGCACAATGCTAAGGCAAACAATACTGTAAGACTAACTCACGCACCTTGGGCGGTACTTGCTCTTCGTTAACTGTATTATGCATTGACTGTTTTGAAAATAATGATTGAGGTTTTGAAGGACATAATTCTGGCCAAGTTAAGTGTTTGTCTGACACGTATTTAATTGTTGTCGTTATGTACCAGGATTGAAAATTATGAAGATAATCATGTTCATTAGTAACTAACCGATATTTATCCGGTTATTATTCAATAAAATAACTTTTAGTAAAAAGTACTTTAATTATTACATTTCTCGTGTTCGGATGCACCAATCCAAGTGACGCCAAAAAATTGATACACAATATTACCCGCCTTCGAATACACACGATAGCCTTTACGCTTAAAATTATATCCAGGTATAAAACGTTATTATGATTGATTATCATCCCGTGCAACCCAGTTCTGTACTTAATGCGGAATCAATTCTATTGCCTATTTTTTATAAATGAAGCGCAGCTGACTTATATTGTATGGTTGACACCGGTCAGGATCAGCTACTGCTACGTTGATTTATTTATGGTCACACCACAACGAAGATAAAGCTGAGCGCAGGCGACGTTAAAAATCTGTTTTCTCTCGAGTCATAAACTACGTTGGATTTCTCCGGCCTCCTTTGTAACGTATTGCACAATGTTGAGATTGTCCGTGCGTCTTCAATACTGCTGTATCTACGGCGGGCCGATTGTTTCGGCTGTATCGATGGGCGTCACTCGGCATTCTGATCCGATTTACAATTCGTTCCGACTTTCTTTACAAAGTTAACAATAGCCATATGCGCAACATCAAAGCTTTTTGTCATTCTCTAGCCACCCGGGGTGATTTGTTTCCAAGTGTTATATTAAATCTTAAATGACAACTTAGATAACTTCACGAACGTTTCGACTTTTATTTAAATAGCAAGTGAAAGCGCAAGACGAATAACTACCTGGCGCGTCTCTAACCATTTGACTAAATTGCATATTATCGAGTAGAAATATGGACTCTACCTGAGGTTGCCGGAGTCAGTAAAACTTTACAATGTCCCTAATTTGAGATTTATAGTCCTGTTCTGTGATGAATGGCTATTGTGAAATACGATATTGTTCCCGTGAAAAACAAAGAGGAGTGCGGTTTTTTATTTCAATTTTAAATCATAAATAAATGCTTTGCTCAAAAATAATAGTAATATATATACTGCTGGAAACTAGGCTAATGGGTTCGATCTAAGTATGTTTGTTTGTTAGTATGTATGTGCGGGCGGTTTACCTAGATATAATCTTTTGTACTACTAAACCTATTCTCAAAATTCTTTCACTAAAAAAATAACAATGCGCTCTATCCATAATTAACATAGCCTACTTTTTATCCTGGGAAAGTGCAAAAGTGTAAAAGCGGGAAGCAGACGAAGTTGCAGCAAACAGTCTAGTCTAGTATAAAATAAATATGTAGCATGAAATTTGTTTAATCTACGTATATTACCTAATGCAAAGAACAAATAAGATTAATTGTTTTAAAACTAAATGTTAAAGAACGGCCTATATTTTTACGTATAGAAACGACATTGAAGTTTGGGGCAATGTCATTGTAATTATGAGGATGGACTACTCTTTCTCGCTAAACTTTTTTATCCCAGAAATTTACATATTTCCTGCGGGATAGCGATAAGCGAATTCTTTGCAGATTATTTATTTATTCAGATGAAGTCGCAAGCAAATAGCTAACCTGTAATAAGCTATAGATCCTGTGTTTTTGTATCTTCAAAAATAGCTGTGTGTTTTATGGTTAGCCTTTCTTGGTAAATGGACTATTCAACACAAAAAAGTTTTTTCAATTCGAACCAGTAGTTCCTGAGATTAGCGCATTCAACCAACCAAAAAAAAAATAGTATAGATTGAGGTAAATAAAACGTTGGCTTAGCAATGACGAATGCTAAGGCCAAACATGTGGCTTTAGGTTCTCGCAGCAATTTCTCCCTATCGATTTTCTGACCACTTTTTCCAGAGTCCACTTGGTGGGCAGCCAGCGACTCACTGTTAGTCCTTTAAGTGTTTCGAACAGCCGCTAAGTCCTCATCAATCGCGGTAGTAGACGTCCTAGTTTTAAGTCATCATAGTCAATAGTGTCATATTTTGGAGGCAGTTAAAATAAATTATGAAACTATTTGGCTTCACTGACAGTCGATACATAGGGTTACCACTGGATAATCGACAATAGCTTAAAGCGAGATCATACGCGCGTTGACCTCCGCAGCTGCTTCGATGCGGAAATAATATGGATTACGTAAGCCGAGTCGAACATTTTTTATTGCTCCATTAAATGAGGCACGCCGTCGACGCTGGGTGGAGAGCGTCTCAACTCGACTTACAACAAATAAACGAACTTCTCCGATGATACGGCTATTAGTTTTCCTACTGTTGATTGCCAAAGTCGAACAGGAGCTATTAGATCGTGACGAGTAATTAATTATTCATTGAAATACTTAGTCTAAGGGTTAAGTATTTGTTAAATGTTATCCCGATCATTTCATTAACAAAAATTCTGTGAAAAGTTTGCTGCCACCGTGAAGTAAGTCATTTTAGTTAATATAAACAAAACGTCTCATAAATCGTCAATTGTTTCAAGATAAAGTACAACCCTTGCGAGAAATCCACCGGATGTGTCTGCTCACATGGGCTCCAGACGGTCGAAGAAAAATGAAACGTGTGCTCTTATTCTCTGTAAGTTCCCACAGAAGCGAGTATAACCGAGGGATCGAGTCAAGGTTAGCTATGCGAATCTAATAAAAACAGTTTGAAACTTGTTGCACAAAAACTAGGCGTTGTTACACGTCTCACTGTATTCAAGTGAGTTTATTTACTCGGTGATGCGGCGCTCTGCGCGGGCGCGGGCGGCAGGTGTTTCGCGGACCTGAACTTGAACACGTATAATGTTGACGATAAATTGTAGAAAAAGGTTTATTTATAGACGATAAAAGAAGGCACTTATGTTTAAAAGGACTGTTTAATCACCTAGGACAAATTATACTGTTATTTTACTAAGTAACAAAAACGTAATAGGTACATTACCTAGGTATACAGGGTTATTTGTAAATCACTAGCATCCTTTTAACCCTAAACTCCTACCACTTAAACAAATGTTTTTTGTTTTACGGCTTTTGTCATAACTTAATATTTTTGGTGTAATAACGTTTTGAAAATTTGAGATTTCCTCTTATTTTTACGATACTCTGTGTATTTGTATGGAAAAAAAAGTGCTTCATTTTAAAAAGTCGTAAAACAAAAAACATAAAAACATTTGTTTGAGTGATAGGAATTCAGGGTTAAGAGGATGTCAGTGAATTAAAAATAACCCTGTATAATGTTTTATGTTTTTATGAAATCAAGGTCTTAAATGAGGCGTAAAGTTGCTTAAATTGTGCATTATTTACCTGTATCGGCTGCATGAATCACCGATATTTATTTAAAAGGTAATAAATGTGCCAATTGGGAAGTGAGAAATAAATTGCTTGATGTTGCAATAATTGCAATCATAAACCTTGACATAGCTTGGTTATTTTAATGATTCTCAAAAAGCAAGCATTGAAAGCCAAGTAGGCATATCAGTGAAGGTAACGCGTAGTTCGCATGCCACGTCACGCCGGCCGTTCACCTGCCTGCGTAATTTAAGTAAAACGTAGATTATCACGTACTTTTAAATGATATATTTGTGTTTATCTTACTGCTAACTTTTGTAGACACTTGTGCAAACAATGCCCAGTTCTCTGAAGCAACTACAGTAGACGTTTAAGCAAAATGTTGGCACGCATTTTGGCACCTTTTGAAGGGTTCCAGAATTAGATGCCCCTTATCGAGCGACCCCGACCCATATCAGCTTTGCTCCCCTCGCATGAATAAATAAAAGCTCAATTTGTAGCTCACCCGTTTACCGACGCATTGATATAAACGCCTCCGGTCTAAAATGGACTCTCATGCTTACCGCGGAACTAAAATGACTCGAATAAAGAAGTTGACTTATTTTATTCCAAGAGGTCTTTTATGCTGGTCATCAACAGGTTCTGGAAGAATCAATCGCGCCTTTTGAGAAGCCGCTATTTGATTAAATTAGAGATAATTATGTAATATGGGTATGATCAATAAGCGTCTGGTATTGAATAAGGTATATGTATTTCAAAGTTTGAGAAATTTAAACACGGTTCAATCAAACATGAACCTAAGTACATAATTTCTTTGATTATTTGAGAAAAATCAAAAAAAAAAACATAATCAAGCATTATTGTTGTGCTTAGTAATATTATTAAGCGAACTAAACTTAAATCGTAAATATCCGCTGCTCTCTAACATCCTAGATAATTTATTTCGCGTGTGTGCAGCCAGTACGTGATGTGAATAGTGGTAAGCTATTATAGCACTCGGCAACCTCACTGAGATTAATATTTAGTTTGCCTTATGTACAGGATTTCGAAAGCTTCTGAAAAACAAATTACTGAATGTATTTTATTTAAACATTGGCTTTACCTGGCATCCGTTGCGATTTCCCGTAAAGAAAGAAATCGTCGTCGCTCGGTCCGGTCTCTGCTTCAATCTTGATCATCAAAGTATATTGTCTAACGCACTCTGAATCACAATCGCTTTCATTACTTCTTCCTATCCAACGATATAGGATAAAAAACAAACATACAAACATACAGGTGAAGCTAATATAAAGCGTGTAAAAATAGAAAGAGTTCTATGACGAATGAGATCAGTCGCGTTAGGCAATATAGATTCTGGTCTCAGTCCCAGTTTTTCTTCACGTACGCAGAACAACCTCACATGCATAAAGTTATCCAAAAATTTTCATCAACGTAATGTAATGTGTACAATGTTTCTAGTAAAATTAAGTAAACAACCTTGATCACACTATACATTAATAACGCGACTATGGTATTGTGGTACCTCAAACCAAATTTAAAGGATCCGAAGTATCACTATTATTTTATTTTATTATCCTTCATTGTCAACACGTATTAGCTTATAGATATGCTTGTTTAACCACAAGCAGGGTGCATAATGATGTAAAACAACGGTGACACGAGGGAAGTGCTCAAGCAATATCCGATGTCACTGTTTACCTCGCTGGCTCATTTTGTGTACAGGGGAATCAATGGTGACACGATCCCCTGTCAAAGTGAGCGTTATTGGGAGCCTTGCTTTCAACGCCTGTGTGTAAATCCAAATAGTGTTTCTCTTGTTTACAAATATGATGTTGCATTGTTTATACTAGTATTAATTTTATAGTTGTGGGGTAGTGACATCACACCATATTTTTTTAATGAACACCTTAGTTTATAATGTGTCTTAGAGTTGAAACTAATTTAAATCATTGTATCGGAAGCGGGCGTTCGGATTTACATTTGACATAAAATGACTCATTGCGCAGGGAAACCCTTACGTGACTCAACATGCTATCGGGCCGCGAGCCCACACCGCGTTACCCTGTTGATATCCTTAACGTTGTGGTTGTCATATTTGTGAATGGAGCGCAATTGAAATATAATGACAGGTTTTGTTTGAACAGCGGTTAACTCGACAAAAGAACGGCGTAAGTGTTATTTTCTCTTGTAGTTAACTAGCATTTTTTTATACTAATAATTATGTTGTAACAATAACAGCTTAAAAATTTTCTTTTGTCATACCAACTCTGAAAGCGAGGCAAACCATATTCAACATACGGGAGCAAAACTTACAATATTTTACTACCCAAGAGTAGACATAAAATAAAAAAACCGGCCAAGTGGAAGTCGGTTTTTATCTATAAAAAACTGTAAAAAATCACGCTTGTTGTATGGGAGCCCCCCTTAAATATTTGTTTTATTTTTATTTAATTATTTATTTTTATAGTAAATATATAACTAAATATTCTGTGAATATTTCAAACGTCTACCTGTTGCCGTTATCAATATCGAGCAAAAATGAGCAAAAAAATCACGTTTGTTGTATGGCAGCCCCTTAAATATTTATTTTATTCTGTTTTTTAGTATTTGTTGTTATAGTGGCAGTAGAAATGAAAAGTAGAATGTTTAAGTCGGGAAAACCAACTGTAGAGCTTGTCTAAGCTAAAATGACGCGCGCCTCTCTGCTGAATCAGTTGATTTTGATGTGTGCGTGCAAATATTCAATACGAATCTATTTGTTTGGGAGCATCGACTATTCCGTGAACTATGATTAGCAGATATCGGAATTTTCACAGCAAAATATAAGACTGTCGCAATCAAGCTAGTGTTAGAACCAATTTTTTATCGATATCGATAGTTGTGCAATAGAAGAAAAAAACGGTCCACTAAATAAATAAACATATTTAATACAGAATTTTAGGTTAGGTGATAAACGAAACAGGCAACTCCCAGAGAATGTTGAGAAATGATTATCTACTCCTATCACTATCACAAACCAAATAAAATGTCATTGTGCTGCTGTGTGTACTGAGGCGGACTTCGAAGAAGAATTGTATCTGTCTCTATATAATTTTATACAAACCTGACCTAAAATTCTGTATTAAGTATGTTTTTTTTATTTAATGGACCGTTTTTTTCTTCTATTGCACAACTATCGATATCGATAAAAAATTGGTTCTAACACTAGCTTGATTGCGACAGTCTTATATTTTGCCGTGAAAATTCCGATCTCTGATGATCAGTGTGCAACATCACGTTCAACAAATCGCCTGAAAAATCCTATGCGTAAATGCGATGGTAGGGCGCGTCATTTTAAATTAGACAAGCTATATCACTCTCGAATTGACAAGATTTCATATTTCTAAGGCTATAATTTGATTCTTTCTCTGTATTCTGTTTGGAAAGAGAAAGACGCTGATATGATAGTTTTAAATTTTCACTAGGATTAATTATTAATTAATTTATGACAAATTTTTTAAGATGTGCTTATTTTAAAAGGGCATAAAACTCCAAAACTACCACACAATAGATCCATTACTTTTGACTAGTCTCTATTAAAAAAAAGTGATGACGTAAAACTGACGATGAGGTTGTTATCAAATTTAAAAGTATTACAGTTCCTTTTTTTTGGTGAAAAGGGCAAAGGGAACATATCTATTCTGTGGTAATATTGGTAAATACAGATATATTTTTTCATTTCTTGTTTTTTTTTTAAATATGGAGAAATAATTTATAATAAATAAATATTTTTCCGTTTTTAGAAGACAAAACTCTTTTGATTCCTGTAGTAATTTTCACGTGTTTAAAAAAAAAAAATCTCGTCAATTATCAGCACCCTGACAATGTTCGTGTGCCAAGATATTTTGTGTGATATATGCGCTTTTCCTCTCTCGCCGAACAATCTGCTATTGTATAGTGTCATACGCTGAACCAATTTATTTATTCAATTTTCAGGTTACTTGTAGAAATATGTGCATGATAATGATGTTGGTTGATCTTCTGGTAATAAATAATAATAAAAAAGGCCTTGTCCTTAAGAGGGTTTATACCTGCTGAGCTGACAACGTTGCATTTTTGTTAGTTTTTCTCGATTATTCCATAAAAATTGAATGAAAATTAAAAATGTTTTGAATACAAATTGTTCTAATATATAAGTTAATGTGTCTACTGCAATAATAATTCGTGATAGACTTTTATTTTCTTTAAAAACGAACAAATTATTACCTAACGGTTTTTAAAGAAAATAAAAGTCTTATCACGAATTATTATTGCAGTAGATACATTAACTTATATATTAGAACAATTCGTATTCAAAACATTTTTAATTTTCATTCAATTTTTATGGAATAATCGAGAAAAACTAACAAAAATGCAACGTTGCCAGCTCAGCAGGTATAAACCCTCTTAAGTTCTCCTTTTTGTGAATCATCTTTGCATGTTTTTAAAAGATCTCTGTATTTAGAGACCGCGAGTGTACAGTCAGCATCAACAGTAGCTGGTCACTTTTGTACCTTGTCGTCCTTGTCGCTCTATAGTTAGGTGCAAAACGTCATACTTGATTGACAATTGTGTTATTACGTCAAAGTACAAAAGTGACCAGCTACTTTTGATGCTGACCGTACATACATACCTACTTGTGCACTAATGATCATTTATATTTTAACATTATTACTCTTTTGATAAGCCACTGTAGGTTCCCTCGTTGCTTTTATGGCCACAAGCCAAGTTGGTTGGCTAACATCATACCATTCTTTATCTTGTCTTTTTTGCATCGGCGGAAATTAATGGAAAGTAATGGAAACTTGTCTTACTAATTTCCTCTTCTTTGTCTTATCTTCTTATCATTTGAATAATGAACAGTTCCAATAGAAAAAGTTAATCCAGCCGGTTTGCGTCATAAAAAGTATTAATGGCATGTACCTCTAGATCACCTAAGTTGTAAAGTGTGACAGGTTGTTTACGGGCCACTTTTGAACGGTCAGTGCGGGTCGAATCTCTATCATTAACGCTCTGTGAACGCGCGAGCCATTAACACTGTTTGAGACCTGGTTATTTTGAGTGGCGATGTTTGTTCTGCCGTGATCTTATTTTTAAGGTGTTTGGACTTCTTTAAATGTCTATATCTGTGTTGTTTCTAATTATTTGTTTAATTTTACATTACAATTATGAGTTACCTATTAGCGGATATTCGGATATCTTTTATCTATTAGCGGTTACGGATTCGTCTTATGGCGACACAAGTTGGCGTCGCGCCAGTTTTCACATTTATACGATGCTTTGCACATTATTACAATGAGCTTAAGATCAGAGGGTTCGTGGCTTCAATGCCACCATTTATTGCAAGTGGTCTCTAAATTTTAAAGAAAGAAAAGTAGGGAGTAAATACATATATCCCCTGATCTGACTTAGTTACAATCGAAACTATTGTTCTAGAACTACATTATGCAATTGGTATCTATATCTGAAACATTTTTTGTTACAAGCTATTAGTTAAAAAAACAATAAGTACTTTAAACCTAAAAAAGTAAATTATTGATAACATGTAATATTGTATGTTTATTTGATGATGTTTTTCTAGGGTAAATATATTTTACAACCGAATCTGGTGAAAGGGTAATTTGGTCGAGTGTGGCGATGATTTTCCGAAAATCGAATTTTACTGCAAGCGATTTTTCCATTCGCAAAATTTCCCAATTTTAATTTTCTGTTCGTTTTTTTTCCCAGAAGGTAAATTTGTGAAAATCTTTTATTAGGGCCCGCAAACCAACTCTAATTTTTACTTTTAATCAAACAACAATTTGTTTATAATATTTATTTATTGTAAAAACTTATCGTAATAAAAAGGCTTAAAAATTACCATTTAAAATTAATAAAATAACATAACACTTGAGATTCTTCATTTGCAGTTGTTAATAATTCAGTTATAATTTAAGTACGACAGGAGAGCAATAGTTTTTCTCAAATCATTTGTGCCATCTAGCTAGATAGTTGCGTAATATTATTTCTATTTTATTGTCTTTGTCTATGTATTTTCGGTGTCTTCGAATAAATATCTGGTCGAATTTCATTTTGGATAACATTAAAATTAACTACTTGTGCTTCACATTTTAGTTTTGAAAGGAATAATATTCTTATTATTTCAAAAAAAATATCAGGAAAAGATTAGTATGGGAAATTTTGCGAATGGAAAAATCGCTTGCAGTAAAATTCGATTTTCGGAAAATCATCGCTACACTCTGGCCTGGTAGTAGCTTTTTTTTGACTCTATGTGTTGTTAAAAGTAGGGATAGAGCAATAGAAATAAAGAATCTAAATTCAATGAGGACGTCATTTTCTACGCAACAATATATGTATATGACGTTTAAGGCTTGAATATCGTAACAATATCATATAAAAACTATAAGTTTACTCCGTTTTCTACTCTATAGTCGGACTCTACCTACTAAGTTTTTGTTGTAGATTATCACCGTTTTTCTAACTAGTCTATTCGAATGAGGATAATGTGTTATTTATTAGTCATATTTGTCAAGGCCTCGGAGGAGCAGGCTGACTAGTCACTCAAGCATGTCGTGCATGTTAATATTTTCGCAGAAGCTATAATTCTTTGTAACTTTTGTTGCTGAAGTAGTCGTGTATCTTTAGAAATCTCCATGGCCTCAATTTTAGGGTTCCTAGTAAACCCTTATAGTTTCGTCTTGCCCGTCCAAAACTAAACTACAAATATTATTCCTTATTTTTGCTATCTATTTTTTCGAAGTATTCATCGTGAGCACGTATACATTTTTTCATCTGGCTAAACCACTTAGAAAATGTCAATAACCATCCTTCTTTGGGTACCTCAGAAATTTCATAGTTATAGGCAGCCAGGGCACCTTCTTTGCTTTGACAACGCCTTCATCTTTATTTTTCTTTAATTTTCGTTAACAGGTAAGAATCACAGGGTTCAAGGTTACGTGAATATGGCGGATGAGGGAGTGTATGTAGTGACGTTTTTGGAACTAAAATAGTTGAGTGTTCTGGCAGAACTGTGCGGGACGGCGTTGTCGTGGTGCCAGAGCAGGTGCTGAGTTCCTGACTTTGACCGCTTCTTACACCAAGCTGACAATACTTTTTGAGTACAAAGTGTCACATACTATTCAGAGTTGACAGTCCTTCGATCCGGTATACCTTGACAAGCTCGTGCGCGGCGCTCGGTGGAACCTTGTCGCAGGGAGCCTCTGCTGTCCTTAACGAGATTGTTTTTAATAAGTGCGGCAAATGCTGACTGCGACAGGGTTCCGTGGAGAGCCGCGCACGAGCTTGTCGGGCTATAGTACCGCAGTTGCAATATGCCCCGTCTTTCAGAAAAAGGAGGCAACCATTTGTTTCTATGTGCTTCGTTCTCGGCGACATTTTGTTGGAGTTGATTTATCTTCAAAGCATCATACTGTTGACTGCCGATTTGTTTCAGGTTCGTAGTTATACAACCATGTTTTGTCACATGTCAGTATATCATACACAGTTTTTTTGCACCAGCGTCGCATTTATTTATCATAAAGTTACACCAATCCACGCGGCGTTCTTTCTGCAAATATCGTTGAGTTTTTGCGTCACCCACCTCGAATGACGCTTATGGTGGGACAGTTGTCCATAAATTATGGTTTGCAGCGCTGCTGATCCAATGCCTAGATCACGCTCAAGCTATGTAATGTAATTCGTTTTTTAATGTATGTATGTAATTCGTTGGTTCTCTCGAGTATTTTTTCCACGACTTGCATAGCGACTTGAGTAGAGGTCGCCCTAACTTCGTCTCATCTTCAAAGGTCTCCCACCTTCTTATAAATTTAGCAAACCAATTAAAAACAGTTGCACGAGAACAAGCAGACTCACCAAAAGTTGTGGTTAAAAGTTCAAAACATTCTTGCAGCTTTAAACCTTTTTTAAAGTCATGATAAATCATAACTCGAAAATCTCGTCGACTAAGTTCCATCGTTACACAAATTCCCGCCAGATTCAATCAGAAAAAAGAAATATTTAAAAAAATGTTACGTAGATTTTTGGAGTATTCCAAATTTAAATTTATTGCTATATAACCAGCCTTTACAATGGTATATGACTGGCTAGTATCGATGATCAAATAAGCATAGAGTATCTAATTTCTTTTGGCAAGACCCTCGTACACATTTTCGACTAAAATTAAGTTTGTACTAATGAAACTTCGTAAGTACGCGTCTTCCGTGAACAAAGATTTGAAAAACGTTGGGGATGGCCATGCATCATACATCAAACATAGGTACATCACAGAAAGAAAAAAAAACATGTATACGCTAGGTATGATATGATGTTAAGTGACGTGTGAAGAAGCATTGTTTTAAATCAGGTCTGTGAAGATGACTACGAGGTTTCTTACTTTATAGTAACTACATTTCGGCTACGAAAGCATTAATCCGAGATTCACTTGGATGATTTTTATCCCTTCTCAAAGCTGAGCAATTAAAAAATAAGTAGCGTTAAATCCTGGGGCTAAAATTCAGGAACGTTTGCGACCGGTAATTCAATCGTTTGCGAGAGGATAGGGATGGGCTGAGCTTGGGATGAGCCTTATTTTCCTGTTAATTCGCTTTGTAAATAAATAAATAAGGCTCATCCCAAGCTCAGCCCAAACCTCTCGCAAACCAGTGAATTTTGGCGTTCCTGAATAGCAGTTCATCCCTATCCTCTCGCAAACGATTGAATTACCGCTCGCAAACCGTGTTGGGTCGTTCCTGACTTTAGCCCCTGTTCTTACCGTCTAGTCTGAGCACCGGATTATTTTAATTTGCACTAAAATACCAACAGATAGATACTTACTGCCAATAAATAGGCTTACCCTTAGTAAACAAGCTCTTAAGCTCGCAGACTCAATATTATGAGATAGACTGAAGTATTTATTTATTATTATTATTTTTAGACAAATTATGCTATCATTAATCGGTTCAAGCTACCGTTAAAGGTATTTTCGGCAATAAACAACCAGTACTTAGTCGAAGGATCGTCGAACGTGCAAGGTGCGAAAGGGTTAGCGTGCTGAGTAATTATCACAGGCAGCTGTTATACGAGCTCCCCCAAAGTCTACATGCGATGGCAAAAAGCTCGTATCACCGCGTGCTCGATGCCTGACCGCGAACACCCCGCGCAGTGGTCAAAGCCGCTGTGTCTGTCAACAAAAAAACCAAGTAAACAAAAATCTTTTTGCGGTTGCGGCTTACCTTTACCGAGTGTGTTCCAGACCGTGAACAATCGCGGTGAATTAACATGTAGAGCGTTTATGAAAGAGGCTGTTTGTAAAGCCAGTCGTCGTGCAATAATACCAGCTATGCATGCTCTGGGCTGTCATCGTAAACGGATTGTGTAGTTTGCAAATTGTTCTTAATAGCTCGCCACGTACCGCGGGGATATGATCTTACTTTAAAATAAGTTGCTTCTGTCATAAGTTGTAATAATGTATTTAATGTCATTATAGCTAGTTCAAATTATGAATTCGTGGTAATGCGACAACGGAGAGTATAGTTGACCAGGAAATTCCTTAACTAAGCTATGGGTCAGTGTCAGTAGTGCGACTTCAAATATTGAAGACTATTATCATTTACAAGTCAATGTGACAATCAGCCTTGTTATGTTTTAGATATTAGAAGTGTTAAAAAAAATATGCAGCACTAACTTCGTTGACTAAACAAGCATTGGCAGAAAAACATGAGAAGCCAATATAGCTTCCAAGTTTTTGTAAGATGCAAAGTAATACAAGCTAAAAACCTAATACACATCACACACCTGTTTTCGGAATAGGTACTATGGATTTTGCATGAGAACCAACTGACGTAATGGGTTCTTGAAATTAAATAACGATTGACCGGGTGCCAGTCAGTTAGCCGCGTGATTAGTCCGCAGAATGGGGCTCGCTCACGCTTGACTAGATGCTTTTGCATCGTTCGCTTTTCAGCAAATAATGCCTTCAATCGTTTACACGAATCACTGCCCAGCGCCCCTGGTCGTCAGTAAGAGCTCTATCAATTACCGGCTGGTTAACTTCGTGCGTATTTTTATTAAAGTTTTTCGTTAATTCGAAGTGTGTTGTGTTTGTTGTTACCTGGCTGCAGGAAAGGCAAATAAAGTAATGAGTTCTAAGTGGTAATATCATCATATAAATGCAAAGAAAATTTCGTCACGTTATCATGTATAACATAAACCAATTATTATGATTATGACTATAGGCTAGGCATTGTTCAGGCTAAATGGGCGAGCGAGCGACATCAACCGTTGAAGGTTTTCAGAATCAAATTAAGCAGATGCATTTGCCGGAGCTGCAATGATGATTCTGAAAATAATTATTTGTTAACACTAAGATGTATATTAATTTATTTCAAGACTAGCTGCTTTACGCAATATCGGCTGTATACAGGGTGGAAAGTTGAGATGGAGCAGCAAGGGCAGCTACTAGATCCCTTGCTGCTACGTGAAAATGCTCTTAGGAGACCTTTACTAACTTTTTGAGTGATGACAATCGACATTCACAGATTTTTGATAAAATGTACAGTCAGCGAGAAAATCGACAGATTTGACTTTTTTTTTAATGCCAAACGGTCCCATTTCTATCAAGGATTAAAATACTCTTTGAGACCAACTGAGGTTAGAGTACTAGAACACCCACAAATCAAAGAAAACTTTTTCCATACAGTTCATAGGGTAATTAGCAAAGTGAAACTTTCGCATGTTGTTTTTTTACGAATATGAATCCTTTATGCTTTAAGAAAATTAAACAGTATGTAGACAACTAAAAACTGAACATTTTAACTAAAATTAGTGTCTTAACCCAGTATTCAATTTTATTTAGGTGCAAGTCCGCCTAAAAGAATGAAGATAACACATATCTTGAGAAATGTTGCTTTAACTCATTTGCTTTTTCTCATTTCTAATATCCTTATAGTAGTTGTCTACAATTTAATGATCTTTAAGCTAAAAAAAATTTCACATTGTAATTGATTACCCTACAAACTGTATGGAAAAAGTTTTCTTTTATTTGTGGGTGTTCTAGTACTCTAACCTCAGTTGGTCTCAAAGAGTGTTTTAATCCTTGATAGAAATGGGACCGATTGGCATTAAAAAAAAAGTCAAATCTGTCAATTTTCTCGCTGACTGTACATTTTATCAAAATCTGTGAATGTCGATTTTCATCACTCAAAATGTTAGTAAAGGTCTCCTACGAGCATTTTCGCTTAGCAGCAAGGGATCTAGTAGCTGCCCTTGCTGCCCCATCTCAACTTTCCACCCTGTATGTAATATAGTTTTTTCTTAGTGAATGACTGTTTTTTATTGCTTTTACATATCCGTAGGTACCTAGTATAGTCGACCAAGTATTTCCTTTACCACCCTAAGGTTCAATGTCAGTTGTACGGCTTAAAACTTCAAAGGTCATTTTCACTTGCAATTCATTGTGACAATCGGCCTTATTATTTTTATTCTGATGTAGGAACTGTCATTAAAAATGGTAAAGCAACTTTCTTGGTCGACTATACCTTCCAAATTTTATACTCCATTTATTTTAACGGTAAAATTTGCACACATTTTTAAATGAAGCAACTAAACTATTTAAAATTGTGTTAAATTGTCTTCTATAGTGAAAACATAATAAATACCGCTAATAAATGTACAGTACCTGGGCGACCGAGCTCCGCTCGGGCTGGAACCCGGTACCAAGCGTTTTCCCAGAGATAAGACCAAGCTAAATCAATTTTTCATCCCCGAAAACCCCCCCACGGGATCCCCTTTTCTCCCATAATATTTTTTATCCGAATTTTGAAAGACAGAAATTGAAGTCCATAATTCTTGCTTATAAATGGTCATAATTTTTAGGGTTCCGTACCCAAATGGTAAAAACGGGAACCCTATTACTGAGGCTCCGCTGTCCGTCCGTCTGTCTGCCCGTCTGTCTGTCTGTCCGTCTGTCACCAGGCTGTATCTCGGGAACCGTGATAGCTAGAGAGTTGAAATTTTCACATATGATGTATTTTGGTTGCCGCTATTACAACAAATACTAAAAAATGGAATAAAATAAATAGGGTAAGTCCGGGGTAGATGGCCATAGTTTTTCATAAACGCCGCTAAAAAAAAACCTTACGCGTCACAATAAAAATCTTTAGTTGTAATTAAACTTTGACCAATGAACTATTAAATATTAAACATAAAAGTAACAATTTTTAATGAGATCGCTTTAAAAAAAATCGTTTTTTAAAAATCACAATTGGCCATCTCTCCCGAGTCGTGCGGGTGTGATGGCCACAGCATTAGAGGTAAGATGGCCATATGCTTAATTCTCATATTAACGTAGTTTTTTGTCTTATTTCCTATTTTTTAGCAGCCTTTTTTCTCTGCACCACATTTAGAGCACATGTCTTCAAATTCAGTGCAATTTTCGTGTACCCAAAACTTTCACACCGTGCATTGAAGCCAGTCCTCGAAGAGAAGAGTTTCATTATAATTTTCTCCACAACCGCGACAATTATTTCTTTCATTTAACTTATTTTTCTTATCCTTATTTGCTGTCATTATTAATGGGACGTCGTCACTGTCATCAGATAGTCTTCGGATATAATTCCATATGGCCATCATATACCGATTAATACTGGCCATCTCTCCTTTTCCTCCGGGAGAGATGGCCATACCTAAAAAAAAAAAATCACAACACGATGCGAGTAATTTTGAAATTAGAACAAACTGTTACTCATATACTTTGCAACCAAACCAAAAATAACCATTATTTTACGAAACTAATATCATAACAACCTAAAACAAGAACCCTCTGAAAAATATTTCCACAGAGACCAGTAAGTAAGCCATCCTGGACGAGTAGAAGTTTGGTACCGCTTTTTGTGTATCTTCTTTAAAAACTTCCTGTCTGACTAATTGACTAAGTCAAAGGCTGACTCATCAATAGTATCAGGTCATAGGACTAAAACGCTGAATTTTGCAGTGATATATCGTCACTACTTTTAAAAAAGCTCGTATCTAATAATATAAAAAAAAAAAAAATATCTTACACAAATCGACCTAGTCCCAAACTAAGCAAAGCTTGTACTATGGGTACTAGACGACGATAAACATACTTATATAGATAAATAAATACTTAAATACATAGAAAACATCCATAACTCAGGAACAAATATTCGTGCTCATCACACAAATAAATGCCCTTACCGGGATTTGAACCCAGGACCTCTTGCTTCGTAGGCAGGGTCACTACCAACTAGGCTAAAGCGGTCGTTGAAATCTAAACATGGATAATCATACGAAATGAACTTTACACCGTCAACTTAAGGTTCAGTTCAGGTTGCACATTAATTTGAGATGCAAGGTTTTTTAAAAGTAGTGACGATATGTATATAAAACTAGCTTTTGCCCGCGACTTCGTACGCGAAGACAATAACGTAAGAGTTGTTTGCATGAAATTTGGCACACTGGTAGTTTATTACGTGGATTAACACATAGGGTAATGCCAGGAAAATGTAAAGTTCCCGCGGAATTTGAATAAGTGAATTCTAAAGCCGGTAAGCCGCGGTGGCCTAGTGGGTTGACCTATGGTCTCTTAAGCAAAAGGTCATGGGTTTGAGCCCGGGCTTGGACCTCTTGAGTTATTCCGAATTCATTTTATTGCTAAATTACGTTTGAAGTTTACCATGTGCTTTACAGTGAAGGAAAACATCGCGAGAAAAGCTGCACACACCTGAGAAGAAATTCAATGGTATATACCCGCGCTGTACAAATCGCACTGGGCTCAAGTGGGAACTAAGGCCCAAGTGTTCTCGTTCTGGTAGGAGGCCTGATTGAAACAACAACATTCTATCCCGGGAAAGTGTACCTACAGCATACCGCGGGATAAAAATAACTGTCAAAACATTTTGAAAATCAGAGTGTAGCTTTTTATTAGTGAAATAATTTTAAAAATCAGCCCCCACGTTTTATTCACTTATTTCTATCCCGTGGGAATTTTAGATTTTCCCGTAGAAAGTAGCCTAAGCCAATCAGGATATTGTAGCTTTCAAATTGTAAAATATTTTTTAAAATCAGCCCCAAAGTTGAATTTACTTATTTCGATCCCGCGGGATATTTGCGTTTTCCCGTAGAAAAGTGGCCTAAGTCAATCAGGGATATTGTAGCTTTCGAATTGTAAAATATTTTTAAAAATCAGCCCCTAAGTTGAATTTACTTATTTCTATCCCGCGGGAAATTTGCATTTTCCCGGAAAAAGTACTTTATGTCAATGAGGGATACTGTAGCCTACTATT
Source organism: Archips xylosteana (assembly GCA_947563465.1). NCBI lineage: Eukaryota > Metazoa > Arthropoda > Insecta > Lepidoptera > Tortricidae > Archips > Archips xylosteana. The sequence goes on along the minus strand of OX387352.1, from coordinate 13,542,557 downwards.
GGTGAAAGAATGTTCAAAATCAGCCCCGAAGTTTTTAGTTTTTTTTCTATCCCGCGGGAATTTTGTATTTTCCCTAAGAAAAAGTAGCCTATGTCAATTGGGGATAGTCATATTAAATTATATGAAATAATTTTTAAAATCAGTGCCGAAGATGAATTTACTTATTTCTATCCCGTGGGAATTTTGCTTTTTCCCGGAGAAAAGTACCCTATGTCAAACAGGGATACTGTAACCTACTATTGGTGAAAGAATTTTTAATATCAGCCCCAAAGTTGAATTCAAATTTTTCTATCCCGTGGGAATTTTGTATTTTCCCGAAGAAAATGTAGCCTATGTCAATTGGGGATAGTCATATCATATTATATGAAAGAATTTTTAAAATCAGTGCCAAAGCTGATTTTACTTATTTCTATCCCGTGGGAATTTGGCATTTTCCCGGAAAAAGTACCCTGTGTCAATCAAGGATACTGTAGCTTACTATTGGTGAAAGAATTTTTAAAATCAGCTCCAAAGTTGATTTCAAATTTTTCTATCCCGTGGGAATTTTGAATTTTCCCAAATAAAAAGTAGCCTGTGTCAATCGGGGATAGTCATAATCACATAGTGTGTAAGAATTTTTAAAATCAGCCCCGAAATTGAGTTAATTTATTTCTATCCCGTGGGAATTTTGCATTTTCCCGGATAAAAAGTATCCTTTGTCAATCAAGGATAGTGTAGCTTTCTAATTCTGAATGAATTTTTAAAATCGGCTCAATAGTTTCAGAAATTCCGCTACAAACAAATAAACAAAGAAAGTTGAGATATTTCCCTATTCCGTGGGAATTTCGAAAAATCCTTCCTTAGTGCACCTACAAGCGCATGTGTCTTTAAAGAAACTGGTAAAAAAAGCCCTGTTTCAGGTGTTAAAGTGCTAGGAACGAAATGATACAAAGTTAAGTCCGTAAATACATATACAGTTGTGGCCATATAATTAAGAACGATTATTTATTGAGATGATTTTTTCAAAGTAACAAGTATAACTAATTGCCCGTATTTTTTTTATTTCTCTCGGTATTGCGAAACTTTTCCGTACTACCGGTACATTCATTTATGCAACATAGTTGGTTAAAAAATTAATAGAGAAACTTTATACATTCGATCTGAACCTAGTATTAGTACTTACTGGCTGGTCACGTAATTAAGAACGCTGAATAGTTTATTATTTTTTCAAATTTAAATAGAGAACACTGTGTGGCTCTGTGGTTGTAGATTATTATTCGTATAATTTTGGCGCCATTTCGTGCTGTTAAAGTCTTAAAAAGTGATTACTTCGTATAAAAACAATGGGGAAAAATAAAAGTTGTGATAAATCTACAAGAGAAGTAATAATAAAACTTCGCGAGAAGAATTGGTCGTATAAAAAGATAGCCGACTATCTGCAATGTTCAAAAACAATGGTTTTCCATGCCGTAAAGCATTTTTCCACGTATCTAACTACTTCAAACGTTCCGCGTGGACCTAGACAGAGAAAGTCATCTCGTCGAGATGATCGAAATATCGTTCGTTTGGCAAAACAAAATCCTTTTAAAGGGTCTAATGAGTTGAGAAAAGAATATTTTGGCGAAAACAACCCTTCAGCAATCTCTGCACGCACTATTCGAAGGCGTTTGGTAGAAAATAAGTTGAACGGAAGGATAGCAAGGAAGGTGCCTATGTTGAAACGATGTCATAGGCAAGCCCGACTTGCATTTGCAAGAAGGTATGAAAACTGGACAGTCAGACAGTGGAAAAACGTTCTTTTTTTCTGACGAGACAAAAATAAATAGGGTATGTTCTGATGGAAAACGATATGTACGACGCCCTCCGAATAAAGCATTCGACCCAAAGTACACAAAAGTGACATTAAAGCATGGCGGGGGAAATGTGAAAATTTGGGGGTGCTTTTCTGAACATGGCGTTGGACCTGTTAGGCTGATAGAAGGAAACATGGATCAATTCCAATACAAAAATATACTGCAAGAAACAATGTTACCATATGCCGAAGACGTGCTTCCGGTTATTTGGACATTCCAGCACGACAATGATCCAAAGCATACTGCACGCACCGTTAAGGAATTCCTCACATCACAATCAGTTTCAGTCTTAGATTGGCCAGCCAACAGCCCAGATCTTAACCCAATAGAGCATCTTTGGTGCGAAGTCAAGAAAAAGGTTTCAAATCGACAGTGTGGCAATTTGAGAGAGCTGTACGACGTTTTCTTAGAAGAATGGAACTCTTATTTCTCTTGCGAAATGTCAAAAATTGATAGATTCAATGCCTCGCCGGTGTAAAGCCGTAATTAAAAGCCGTGGACATGCAACTAACTATTAATTTTAGTTCAAATGTATTAATTTGCTTTTTTTTCTATACCAACTTCACATTAATATGATTTATTTAATCTAAGTTTCATATAAAACAACTCTCGAGCAGTTTAATAAATCGTTCTTAATTATTTGTCCAGCTACATTACTATTTGAATTTATTAGTATAGAGAACAAATAAAATTTGTAAAAAAAAATGTTAGCAATTATACACTATTATTATTAATCCCGTTTGCTCTATCCATGTGGCTATTTTATAACATAACTTGTTACTTCTAAGAAGGAACACAACTAGACATATGACATGATGTAGATAAAAAAAAATCGGAAACTTCAAATCGTTCTTAATTGTATGACCACCACTGTATAATTTTCTGTAGGTACAAAAAAAGGAAAAGGGTTTAAAAATAGAAGAAATAAAGAAATAGAAAAAGAAGAAGATAGGGAAAAGGGTTTTGAAGAAAATATATACTACCTTCAAAGGCCGGCAACAGATCAGTGACTCTTCTTGAATTATTGTTGATATTTATGGGCGTTGGTGATCATTTCCTGTCAGATGACCCGCTTGTTCGTTTGCCTCCCTCTCATAACAATAATAAAAACCGGCCAAGAGCGTGTCGGACACGCCCAAGATAGGGTTCCGTAGCCATTGCGAAAAAATCAAGTAATATTTTTCTAAGGATTTCGTATGTGTACGGAATCTTCCAAGTTTAGGTATCGTCAATACTTTGAAAAAAGCTCGTATTTCACAATCAATAATCTGGCTAAGTGAACTTTATTACGCGCGTATCAAGGTTGAAGCTTGTATAGCGCTTTTCTCAAAAATGAAACAAGTTGATAAAAATAAAATAAAAGTACACATTGAAAAAATAAAGAAAATCTACGACCCGCCATTAGCTACTCACTCGCTAACCTATGTACATATGTCTATGGTATGATAGTTTTTTTTAAAGGTACCGGGCGGCGATGTTTAGATATCTTAGTGTTGCCGGATAATCGATTATCAATTAATCGATTATTTCCCCCTAAATAATCTAGATATCGATTATACAATCGATGTATGGATTATCCAATCGATGTATCGATTATCCAATCGATGTATCGATTTTATCGATATAATCGATACTAAGATTCCTACAATTATATTGATTATAATCGGTCAAGTACACGATATAAAATCGATTATATCTACACAATCGATTAAATTGTAAATTATTAACAATCGATATAATCGATTATAATCGATATAATTGTATGAATCTTAGTATCGATTATATCGATATAATCGATTAAATTGATACATAGATTGGATAATCGATATTTAGATTATTTGTGCGCCGCAATTATAATCGACAATTAATCGATTCACCAACAATTGTCCGGCACAATCTGCCAACTTTAAATTACAAACGTCATAATTTTAATAAGAATTTTCTTAATTTTGAAACATTTGAAACACGAAAACTGTAATTACAATAACATAAATTAGTGAAAAATGTTCCAGTTATTTAATCAGAGAACTCACATTTGCATACATCCTCTTAAGTGTGAACTTTTTTCATAGTTTAAGTTTTTCACAGACGTAGAACACGGGTTCCAAATTTGAACACTTGATATGTAATGGAATTTTATACTTACTTCCTGGACAGTTCGTGCAAGATTACTTCCTGGACGCTAGCAGCTAGTCTCCGAGATGCGTTACTTTCTATAGGTAACGCCACCAGAGTTGAGGCCATGCACACAACCACATCTCATGTAATGACAGCGGGATTTTGACGTTGTGTTGTCGTTAAACGTCAACACAACGTCAAAATCCCGCTGTCATTACATGAGATGTGGTTGTGTGCGTGGCCTCAACTCTGGTGGCGTTACCTCTACGACGTTTTTGATGACGTAATGGCAACATTTCATACCATTTTTGAGAAAAGGGGGGTTGTCATACGAGAATCGTGTTTAATTCAACTTTTTTAGGTTGCTAGGCGTTGCTAGGAGTCCGACTCGCACTTGACCGATTTTTTAAATTTCGAAGAACAAAACTGAAGCATTTCTCGTGTTCTATTTTTAAAAGAAAATATCAGAGCATGTTTGAGAAAAGATAGATCTATTAGTAAAGATGCTCGCACTGAATATTACACGTACAACTCATGTAAGGTCTTACTTGCGCTGCGTTACCCTCATTCAATTATACACTGCACTTGTTATTAATGTCTGTTCGTAAGTAGGCCAGTATACTCATTCTCGGCTGTGTGATGGATTGAAAAATCTTACTGGCGGTTATGTCGGTATTGAGACATTATCATTTATAACTACGTAGTTCAAATCAAACTGTTGATTAATCCAGGAGTTTCCAAACTGCGTCTTACTGTCCAGGCGCTTCGAAACGGTACATTGGGGCCACCTCCAAAATAGAGCTAATAGTTATGAAAGAATTATCTTGTATGGTCAAGTGCAAAAATATGTATCGATATCTTAATTCGACGACATAAGATAAGAACTATGTCTATTTGTCTGGCTTCACTAACATAAAATAAGAACTATGGGACAAATTTATGAGAATTATGGGCAAGTTGCAGACTGGCAAGCGCAGCTTGGGACGTCCACCAACAAGATGAACGGACGATTTGGTAAAGGCCGCAGGTTCGAGGTGGATGCAAGCCGCTTCCAACCGTAATGAATGGGTATCAATGAGGGAGGCCTATGTCCAGCAGTGGACGTCCAGCGGCTGAAATGATGATTATTATGATGAGCAAGTTGTATGCACCCATATATTTACACTAGACTGTAGGTACCTGTACTTGTACCTACTCATTTGGTTTTATAACAAAGTACCTACTGCGATGTCCGAAGTAAAACGTAACTATATTATGAATTAGGTGTTATACATGTCGGTGGATGTTCAAATGTTTTTTTTTGTTTCAGCCCCAGCGGTACAGCTTTGAGCACATTACCGCAACTAAGGGAATACCTCCAGACAGCCGGTACTTGCAAGTGCGGGCTGCCTTGCCCTTTAAGACCTGAGACCACCTTCAGTTTTGACCCTAAGGTAAAGTGAAAAAGATTAAGTATTTAAATAAACGTATCTCTACTATGTAGCCATGTTTGTTTGTGATTGCATCGCTGAGGCAATTCATCGAGTTATCGGAATGCTTGCGGTCGTCTCGTTCTACTTTTTGCTTGCTGGGAATGATTCCGTTTAAGCTGCCTGCAGAGCCAGCCAGCTTTTTGCGTTTCATCGACCATCACTTCAAACGCAAATGTGTCGTTTAAATAAGTTGATGAACGTTTATAGCACCACTTGTAAAAAGTGGAACCATTACAGACATATAAATATATCATTTTAATAGCATTACTTCGAGTTATTTGTAGAGTTTTATTTTCTGCACATTACAAGTTCAACTTCTTTTATGTATTTAGTGTTTTTCACACAACAGTCCACTTATTGATCAGTCTTGAAACAATGTAACATAATTACATGTAAACTGGAAGGCTTCCTATAAGCATTAAGGGTATGTATTAGAATACCGAAGTACGAAAGATCGAATGTATTAAAATATCGAATGGCTCAAAAGACCGACAAGTTTTTTTTCTGAAACCGTATACCTACTTCTCAGAATTTAATAAAATGGCACGTGTAGAACCCATTAGGTTAGGTTATGTTAGTTTTATAATAATCTTAAAAAGTTTAGTTTCAGAAAAAATAAACCTTTCGGTCTTTTGACCAATTAGATATTTTAATACATTAGGTCTTTCGTATTATAATACGACATATCCCCCTATGTATATATTTGTATAATTGTTATATTTAATGACTGGTCTTTTATTTAACAATATTAAAATTGTTCATGGGCACATGTTGACTGTTGACATAAATACGCGATAAATATTGCAAATTAAGCTTATCGAGTGAAGGGTTGCCTGCAAAGTGAGTAAAACGAGAGGTAAATTTATTAATTGGGGCAATTATCATGTCAGCGTCACCTTGACGCTACGTTTCGGTGATAAACCTCCCTTTGCCGTTGTCTGCCTTGTTGTTGCTGTTTTACATACAAATTATATTACGAGTATTTTTCGTTGCGCACTTGTTTTACGATCTACAAAATAATTTTATTATTAAAAGTTACTTATCTTGCTGAATGACAACACATGCAGTCGGCTACAAAAAGATGTATACATTTTCTTGCTTAAGGCCCTATTTGGGTGGATCAACTATTTCTTGATGTTATTCTGTCCCGTCAGCGAGGGGACAAAAGTAGTACAGTTTAATTAGAAGAAATGCTGTGTCACATTAACATGCTTATTAGATGACCAATTGTAGAAGGGGTTTAAAAACTACCACAAAAATGCATGTTTTGCAAATTTTAATCAGATAAACTTACGGTTTAAAGAGTGACCTAGGAGACCGTCACTATAGCTACGAGTGACAAGAAAAGTTGATCGACCCATTTAAATTACTCCAGTAAAATCATTAAAGCATGACATTGCGGGTTCGCGATGCTAACGAGTTACAAAGATCAAACGAGCACCACAGTGGCATGCTACTGGAATGATTTTACACAAGGTATAAGCTCACTTATTCTCCTAACAATAATAATTCACTTAAAAGAGATTATAAATTTAGTAGGTAATTACACTTTTCTCACCTTTTTAAATTGCAGAAAGTGAATTCTAGTCTATTGTACAGAAAAATAAATAATCTCCAATTACTTTTTGATTTGTACATATATAATGGTGTGCTGCGTCAATCGGGTCCCAAATAGTTTTAACATTAAGTTGAATTAGTCAAATCTTTGTTTTTAAACTGTTTTGGTTTAGTTACTTGCGTAAGTACCTATTGCGTGGGAGTTAACCAACAGATATTTCATGCTAATGCTAATCGTTTAGGTTCACTTCGTCCACATTCCCATTTCGTTCACATTCCTACTTCGTCCACAATCCGACTTCGTCAACATTCCCATTTCATCCATATTGCTATTTCGTCCTTTTCCCACTTCGTCCACATTCCCACTTAGTCAATAGTCCTATTTCGTCCATATTCCCACTTCGTCAACATTCCTAGCCGATTTTAATCCGGTTTTCGCTATCACTTAGATTCTCAGGGAAGATTTTATTTTGTGATTTAGATATTCATGTTAAGAAAAATACTTGCTAAGCACGGTGCGGGTCAATACTATTCAGAGATACGCTACCAATTTCGTTAAGTACTATTTTGTTACGAAATGAGAATGTAGACGAAATGGGAATATGGACGAAATGGGAATGTTGACGAAGTGTGAATATGGCCGAAGTGGGAATGTGAACGAAATGGGAATATGGACGAAATGGGAATGTTGCCAAAATAGGAAGTGGACGAATTGGGAATTGATTGTGGACGAAATGGGATTGGTGACGAACTAGGAAGTTGACAAAATGGGAATATATTATAATATATAATATAATATAATATTTTGTGCCAAGATACAGGCTCAGCCTAGTTTGGCGCTTACCGGATAATACTGTTCTGTATAAGTATGTAATTTTGATCTTTAAATAAATAAAATAAACTATATGGACGAAGTGAACCTAAGAGCGCCCGCAGACAGACAGCGGTCTGGAGTTCCAAGTTCGGCGTTCAGAGTTCTGTGTTTTGACTGCTCGAGAGTTCCAGTCGCCTGCTGTGTGCGTTATCGTAAGAGACTCAGTACAGTCAAGTGTAAAAATATGGGTGCACACAACTTGCTCATAAATATGTCCCATAGCTCTTATGTCGTCGAATTAAGGTATAGGTATATAACGATGGGAGGATAAAATCGATACTTATTTTTGCACTTGACCGTACATTCGAAAGAACGCAGAACTCTGAACGCGGAACTCAGAACTCCAGACCGCGCCCTGCCTGCGCGCGCTCTAAACGATGCTAAGGTACCTTAAACATTCCGAAGAGTCAAAAATGTATGTAAATTTATTGAGTGGTATTAAATCAGCCTCATAATTGATCGTGATGTATGTATATACACTACATGCTCGAGTCGAGTCTCGAGATCTGACGAAGTGGTCGAGAGGCATGTCAATCTAGTCAACGCATTTTTGTCGAAGAGAGGCTTAATTTTACGATATAAAATATTTGATAACGGTATGTGCAAGTTATTCTCATTGAATATTTTCGTTTAAATCATAAATCTTTTCTTTACGTTCTGATAAATTTAGTTTCTTAAATTATTGTTTTAAACTTTAATAAAATAAAAATACAAAAGATTTAATATGAATGATGGACACTTTATTCAGCATGAAATCCGGTAATAGACAAATGTGCGTTGAGATGTACCTTCGGGAAAATCGAGTTTTTAGTGAGTGTTGTGTGTCGAAGTGATAAGGTGCCGGTATAAAAAGAAATCAAGTGCGGGTAGTTCGAAAAACTCACGCGGCTGAATGTACGTTTACTCGTGACAGTCGTTACCACAGCCGCTGCAATGTGGTCGAAACGACGGGGTAATTTTAGCAATAAATGGTCGTTTTGTCGCCCCACATGTAATAATATATATAAATTTAGTTAATAGTGAAAATAAACGGATCACTCACGTCTCAAAACGAGTTTAACTCGACATGTTTCGGGCTAATCCGTAGCCCTTCCTCTCGGAGTCGCACGTCACGGCGGCTGCCACACGTGCACACTCTGATTTTATTTTGCCAGATCTCTCCGTAGAGATTTGCCACTTTAAACATGAAACTACCGTGAGACTCACTCATAGTGAAAATAAACGGATCACTCACGTCTCAAAACGAGTTTAACTCGACATGTTTCGGGCTAATCCGTAGCCCTTCCTCTCGGAGTCGCACGTCACGGCGGCTGCCACACGTGCACTCCATCATGTTAAAATTTAGTTAAGTTGAAAAATTAGTCTTTTGTTATAGAATACATCGTCGATGCCATAGTCGCGTTGATCTTTTTCTTTATCTTAATTCGTTACAGAATTAATTTGTCTAATAAGTATCGTACGTCGTAAAGCGAACGGTACGCATCATCTATTACGTAATAAAATAATCTTTTATCGTCTAAATCCTTACCTACAGACAATTTCGTTGGTATGAAGTTTCTAACTCTCGCAAAAGGTACCAGTGCCGACTATTACTCTACCCATTTCTTCTTTTAATTAAAAACAATTCTTCGAGTTGTCCTACACGTCACACGTTCTGAAATTGAAATTGGCATCAGTGAATTAAAGTCCCATGGAGCGTTAGCACTCACGTTCTGCAACCGGAGTGCGACTGGAAATTGCATGCATCTAAAATTCCGTCTCGTTTGTCCGCACCATCCAATAAAGGTGAGCCTTCCTCGCAGTTGTGCGACGGACAAGTTAATTCTGTCAAAGCTTGCTGCGACCTCCTCGCCTCGCCTTTGTGTGCACTTGAAATGTACAAATTGCACCGCGGCCCAGAGGAGGGAGGTCGCTGCACTCTCCTGCTATCCCCCCGCATACGCCCGCACTCGCATCGATTCCTCTTTGTCCCGAGCATTCGTCTTGAGATGCACTCTACGAGATCTCGATTTCACATTCAGACAGAACACTGAATCAAACCACTCGTATCTTTTCGTCCCGTCGGCCATGGATGAGATTTCATAGACCTATTGAACACTGGCCGACGTTGGGAAGAGTGCAGAAATAAAAATGTCTCCTTCCCCTTCATATTACAAATAAAAATAGTTTAAAAGTAAAACCATAACTTACTTGCTAATAATTATTTCCAGTCTGTTACTAATCCAGTTTTTATGCGGCTTCATTACATGTGTAGTTGTTTATTTATAATCAAGGACATCTCGTGCATGGAATTAACCATATAATTTCATGACACGTTCGACAGCTTCGACACTATGCATACTCATCAGTCTCATCATTATCACAATGAGCTTAAGAATAAACAAGGCTTTAAGAGAAACCGCGTATGCATACCAGTTTGATTGACTGATGTATTTGCGAAAATTCGCAGTGGATAACCTACGGTTGATATATTGATTCACACACTAGCGCCTTACTATGAGTATTTGCATTATTATGCAACGGCACAACGCCTTTGTCATATTCAGTCAATTATGTATTTGCTTTTATCATTTCGACATTAAAGAATGCATTAGCATTGTCCTGTTTAATACTATCTTACTAACACATATAAATATTAAATTGCTTCAAACCTTGCAAGTGAATTTTTACTCTTTTTCAGTGATCGGATAGCCTAGTGAGAACATTTAGTTTTAACAAAAAAATTCTACTTTTTTTTAAGAACTAAATTTCCATCTTGCATTGGACACAGGTAACTATTAGTTATATGCACTAGTTTAGACGCTTCATTTCTCGTTAGTTGTGAAAGAGCTATCAGTATCAGGACAGTGCACACCCACTCCACACATAATTGACAAGGCTCGTTTTGTCGCGATTATCTTGTTACACTGCGTTTACATGACAGTCGTTTGTTATTCCCCACTGAGTGCATACTCCAGTTAACATCAGCCTCTCCTAACGAAGCCTTTATGCTTGTTTTGTAACTCTACTTTTACACATTTTGGTATTCATTACTTTAGGTGTCGCTGTTCTTAAAATGTTATAGATAATTAAATGTAATAAATAAAAGAAAAGAGGCTTATGTATTTTTCAATGCAAATTCAATTATACAAGCACGCTTGACACCTTATGCTTCGTTGAGCGTAGTTAATTAGGTACTGCTGGAGACTCGCGTTATGTTTTATTATCGGCTTTATTATTCAATTCATTACTATGTTTTGGATTGATCGTGTTTTGCTGTTAAATTTAGTTATTGCGTTTTTTTTTAAATCAACCCTTAAAGGCACTGTAGGTTCGCGTTGAAGATAAAGAGGAGAGGGTCACTTTTCATTTATTGCTGTGCGGACGAAGTTGCGGGCAAATAGCGGGCAACACATTAATTATTATGAGACTTTTTTCTACATAAAATAAGTATGTATATTGTTTGGTGTGGCGTGGTGGTCCATTCCGAAATAACTAGCAAATAATGGGCAATAAGTGGCTTCTTCTGCGAAGAATTTAACGATATCTCGCGTGAACTATGCAATTTTTGAGGATGATAAATAGGTATCTTATAATAATATACTTCCCCGGAATCTAAACGATCTCCATATCAAATTTCATCTAAATCGGTTCCGACGTTATTGCATGATTGAGTAAAAAACATTTAATCATCTTCACAAACGCTCTTATTTATAATATTAGTAGGATATTTGGGTGACGTAAAATGAATTGTCTCGGTTATGTACAATGCTTAACTTTGAGAATGAATCAATAAGCAGTGTCACCAGCATAATTTTTGTGTATCACGGATCACGGGCAACCACAGTGCCATCGCGGAGATGCGCGGGCGCGCAGGCACAGCGCAGCGATGCTATCGCCTGCGCTGCAGCTGCTGCCGTGACGTTTATAGACCATTACCCCAATACGTACGACCATCCAGATTGCACACCATAATTCAGAACTATCTATCCGCTGCTTTGCGTCATACAATCGTTAACAAATGAATAAGCATTATTTTATACTCGCAAGACTGTAACACAACCACACGAAACGGATTGTTTTATAAATATGTAATAGGTACCTATTGTTAGTTAAATAATAGTCTACGCAATTTTCAATATATGTGAGCAATCAAGCGCTTAAGAGGGTTTATACCTGCTGAGCTGGCAACGTTGCATTTTTGTTAGTTTTTCTCGATTATTCCATAAAAATTGAATGAAAATTAAAAATGTTTTGATTACAAATTGTTCTAATATATAAGTTAATGTGTCTACTGCAATAATAATTCGTGATAAGACTTTTATTTTCTTTAAAAACGAACAAATTATTACCTAACGGTTTCCTAAAGAAAATAAAAGTCTTATCACGAATTATTATTGCAGTAGACACATTAACTTATATATTAGAACAATTTGTAATCAAAACATTTTTAATTTTCATTCAATTTTTATGGAATAATCGAGAAAAACTAACAAAAATGCAACGTTGCCAGCTCAGCAGGTATAAACCCTCTTAAGTAGCACGGAACTGTGTACCAATTCCGTACAATAGTTTCCGAGGTTGCGTCTAATCTTCTCTAATCAATTGAATAAATCTTGTTGGTTCCTAATCCTTGATTATACAAAATTAAACCGCGCTTGTCACATAAACTATACCCTTTATCCGAAGGGTTGATTGTTGCCATGGGATCGTGTTGTTTTCTTCGCCCGAGAACAAAGAAACACGTCGGTTCCGCGTGGCAACTGATTCAAGTGACATTTAGCGATCGATCGAGGTCGTGATCCTTGTATTCGAAGCTGTCCGCTGATTGAAAGTTGCGATGTTACCGTCTCAGTATGGGCATCGTTTATTTTAATCTCTGGTGACTGGTTAAGTGTTAATTTAGTTAGATACTAACTGAAAGCTAAACATCTAAAAAAGCGTGAGTTTTGAAATAAGAGAAAAAAAAATATAAAAAAATTTCAAAGGTGCCCACTGCCAGCACTAGAAGAAAACAAATTGTACCTTCTCTGAGGAACTCGGTATTTGTTAAAGAAATCATTATTAATCACTCATGTTCATGTAGTTTAATAGTTTTACTTATTGTAAATAAAATAAATTGAATATTGTGTGGTCGCAACTCCGCGGTGAATAAGTAAACGTTTGGTCGGTTTCTAAGCGCTGCCAACTTTCCCACAGCCGGTGAAAGTGGCGCCCGCGCAGGGCCGCGCACAACATTCCGATAGGGAACATAACGCTTGGAAATTGTAATAAATCGTTACTTGCTCAACACGTATATAGTCTGTAATGTTATGATTACACGTCTCCAGTAGTTCCGTAGTTGTGGATGAAATCTTGAATGATAAAGTACTATTTCTTAAACTGGCAACTTTTAACCAATGCATTTAACAAAATGTCGCGTAAAATTGTTATGCAGTTGGTACATTGCTTTACAAAGTACCATTTTAACTAATTAACAGCTAAAACCACATAACTAACAATAAGAAGAATAGAAGTGCTATCTCTTGTGTTTCCTTCCAGAACCGATGTCGCCACTCTTTCGCCTCTCCTGCGAATAAAACACACAAGTTTTTTGATTTATAAATTTTACCAAATTATGGCATTCTTTGGAGCACGATCTCTGCAATAACTCATTTATTGAGCAATGGACTCAAGCGGCGCTTCGTTGTAGACTTGAGACATAGAAATAAATATATTGCTTATCAGCCAGAGAAGTGCCTCGCGCTTTCAGCTCGCCGCGACGTAACAGTCGAACGGAATCAGTGTATGTTTTTAAAATCAGAGGCTCAGTTAATTAGTTAGTGTTAGTTTTAGACGACCAGATGGCCTAGTGGTTAGAGACCCTGACTATGAAGCTTGAGGTCCCGGGTTCGATTCCCGTGTCGGGGCAGATATTTGTATGAATAATACGAATGTTTGTTCTCGGGTCTTGGGTGTTTAATATGTATTTAAGTATGTGTCTATCTATATAAGTACGTTTATCCATTGCCTAGTACCCATAACACAAGCTTTGCCCAGCTTATTTTGGGACTAGGTCAATTGGTGTGAATTGTCCCGTGATATTTATTTATTTATTTTATTTATTTTAATCTGCCTGTTCGACCACATAGTTAACGATGAATTGATTTTGCTTAATAAAAATGTATTGAATTAAATTGACTAGGAATTAAAAGGGCTAACCCTCCATATGAATAAATTGTTGTTGGAGAGTGTCGAGGGGTAAGTACCCACATAACACTATCAGTAAGCTAACACGTGCATATGGCACAATGTATGTATTACCCGACAGCGAGCGACACGGTCCGCCGGTCCGATGGCGATGGCGAGATAGCCCCGCGCCGGCGGCTTTGTCTACAATCTACAAGCTTTGTTTATTGACCATTGTGAGTCCTGAGATCAGCTCCCGATGTGGAATGGAGCCGTATACCGCGCAGTCACAGTCTCAGGTGTTGCTTCGAAGTCGAACTCGCTTACTCATTTTGACAGTATATTATTTCCCAGTTAGCGCGCATTGTGTTTTCATTCACCTTCCAAGCTAACTATTCATCATTGTGGGATGTGAGTTTTATAATGTTGTAATTGAATTCGGTTTCAAGTTTACGTATGCTCTGCGTAGGTACTAAGATTAGTATCTCTGTACACGTACCTAACGAACGTTTTAGTTGCTATTGTATTGCGTTTCTAGAAACAAAGCAATAAATGATGCCTTTACTCAGAGTGGCACGTAATTAATTGCCCTGTCAAAACCTAATAATGGTAGTCGGCCGAAGAGTAACCAAAGCTAAGCAATTGTATACAGGCAGGGAACTCACATCCCCCTCGGTTCCTTCGCTATTCGGGTCAAGGCCGTCGATATTCAATAGCACAAATAGCAATACGAGTTACAAACCCTCACCCTAAGCAGGATGATAGTATTAGCGGCTTCAAGTAGGGTAAACACGTCAATTTATAGCCGAAACAACATTGTACTTTTCGATTCCGTTTACTGTTGAACAATGGTGACACGCGACATATGTATTTTCATTTCTCCTGTTTGGAAAGTTAAATTTTCATGGGTAGATAGCCGGGTGGAAAATTGCGTTTTCATCTCTAGGGTGGAAAGTAATTTTTTTTTTTAATTTTTACGTTTAGCCTCGGACTCGAAGATAATTCAGTTACGTCAGTGACACTTTTTTCACGTTTCGGCATGGCCACCTAGATGCACGTCGTGGCCATGGAGCTTATATACAACACTGGAGGTTGTACGCCGAACATCCATTTGAAACAGGAAATTTGATCTAACTTTTTAAATTTGCTTACTAACATTAAACTGACAAAGGAAAAATGACATACAGCCAACTCTAAGCATTCCTACGACATAAAAAAAATCTATCTTCTTTTATTATACCTATAAAACCGCCTAAAATATGGATGGATGAATGGATGGATGGATGGATGGTTGGATGGACGGACGGACGGACGGACGGACGGACGGATGGTTGGATGGATGGATGGATGGATTTTACTTTCCTCACAGTCGATATGAAAAGTAGTGTCTAACTCGGGTGAAATTACCCATTTCTCCTCGAACTATTGGCAGAAATAGAAATATCTCGGGTTCAATGGGTCACTTTCCACCCTTGGTTATCAATCAACTATTGTATAGACAAGCACAAACTTCATTGATTTCACATTCTAAACAAAGTTACCATTTCAGTTTATAGGTACTATTTATCTGTGTAAATAAAAGGAGATTTGAACGTTGGAAATACTAAATTTGATGTTATAAAGATTCCAGGACTTAATCTCGTAAAAGTTTTCAGTAACCTCTACACGTTAACGTTAAATAAACTAATCCATCCTAATATTACAAATTCGAAAGTGTATCTGTGTATGTCTGTCTGTTACCTCTTCGGCTCTTCACGTTTAAACAGCTGAACCGATTTAGATAAAATTTGGTATGGGCATAGTTTGAGACCCTATGGGAAGGACATAGGATCATTTTTATCCCAGAAAATGGCATAGTTCCCGCGGGATAGCGAACATCGAATTCTTTGCAGACGGAGTCGTGGGCAACAGCTAGTTAAAAATAAGTTATCAAGTCCTGGAAGCATAATAAAACAAGAGTAAAAAATCGTGAAAGTTTACAACATTATACTATACGTAACAGCGTAACCTGAAGGTCGGTGCGAATATTGTACACGGTGGTTAGATAAGCCATTAAAATTTTTTTAAACAATCTAACTGTAATCCTATTGTTGACGGTTTTCGAGATAATCATTAATGGGTTTATTTGAAAGATTACACATTTGTGTAACAAAATTGTATAAATTTACATAAGCATACTCGGTTGCTAGGATGTCGTACCATGACCAAGAGGTCCAAAAGGTCAAAAATAGAAAATCACACGACGATTATCTCGAAAACCGTGAACTGTTGGACCAATGACCTCCCTCACCAACCTATACAACATCTAAATCGACCTTGGACCCATCCTTAACTGTAATTATAATCCCACAAAAACATTTCATGTTAAATGTTGCCAAGACGAGACCATGTAGCTCGCACTGTCAAAAAGTAATCAGATCTCTTGTAGAGCCAAGTTTCTAACCCTACGTGCCCAGCTCTAAATCTATAAGCCCTAATTTTACACTAATTAATCTCGTAGGCGTGCAAACCGTGGACTAAACTGGCGAGTCGGCCGCACGAACCTTTTGCAATTCGGCATATGGGCTTGAACTTAAAAATCTATTCAATCTTTTAAACTCTTTCCGTGCGGCCGACTCGCCAGTTTAGTCCACAGTTTGCACGCCTACGAGATTAATTAGTGTAAAATTAGGGCTTATAGATTTAGAGCTGGGCACGTAGGGTTAGAAACTTAGCTCTACAAGAGATCTGATTACTTTTTGACAGTGCGAGCTACATGGTCTCGTCTTGGCAACATTTAACATGAAATGTTTTTGTGGGATTTCATTTCTTTTTGGTAGGGGATGATTTACTAAATACCCTGAAATACATATCTTATTATTTATAAAAAGGATAACAAGGACCCTCTATATCAATTTTCAGACCTCTAGCATCAAAATTTTGCGGAAGTCTCATTCAAGCTTTCACCCCCTAGTTTAAGGGGTTGGGGAGGTAAAAATTTCAAGTTTTAAGTTTTTTTCGTTGTTTGTATACTATTACTAGCTTACATACCAAATTTCAGCTTTCTAGGACTTCAGGAAGTACCTTTTGAAGTTTGATGATCAGTGACGAAATCGGGGGTTTTAACCGACTTCAAAAAAGGAGGAGGTTCTATGTTCCACTGTTTATATATATATTTTTTTCTATGTATGTTCATCGATATCTCCGCCAATTGTAGGCCGATTTTCAAAATTATTTTTTTGTTTGAAAGAGCATACTTCCGAGGTGGTCCCATTGGCACCAAGTCAAGATCTGATGATGGAATCTTGGGTAAATCGACGGAAACCCTCAAATTTTATAGGCACAACTATGACGATTTTAGAATTTTTAGCATCTAGTCAAGCATTTTCATTCAGAAAATGTCATTTGGTAAACTGGATCTGATGAAGAAGATCACAGATGGCCAACGGAACTCCTCAATGGGTCAAATCTTGCAAGTTGAATTTGACCCACTTCCCGGTTTCTGAATTGAAATTTTGCATGCTTGTGTAAAATGGATGACAATGCAATATTATTGCAACATGGAGCTGATCTGATGATGGAGCTGGATGGTGGCCATAGGAACTCTGTAATAAAACGACGCAACCCCGTCGAGTTTGGGCTCGTTTCAGTCGTCTTGACGAGCACTTTGATCCCAGATGGTAGCCAGGGTCTGATGATGGAGCTGTAAGATGGCCAAAGGCACTCCAAAGTAAAACGACACAATCCCGTCGAGTTTGGGCTGGTTTTATTCGTCTTGACAAGCACTTTGATCCCAGATGGTAACCAGGGTCTGATGATGGAGCAGGAAGATGGCCAAAGGCACTCTACAATAAAATGACACAAACCCCGTCGAGTTTGGGCTCGTTTGATTCGTCTTGACGAGCACTTTGATCCCAGATGGTAACCAGGGTCTGATGATGGAGCTGGAAGATGGCCAAAGGCACTCCACAATAAAACGACACAACCCCGTCGAGTTTGGGCTCGTTTGATTCGTCTTGACGAGCACTTTGATCCCAGATGGTAACCAGGGTCTGGTGATGGAGCTGGAAGATGGCCAATGGCACTCCACAATAAAACGACACAATCCCATCGAGTTTGGGCTCGTTTGATTCATCTTGACGAACACTTTGATCCCAGATGGTAACCAGGGTCTGATGATGGAGCTGGGAGATGGCCAAAGGCACTCCACAATAAAACGACACAACTCCGTCGAGTTTGGGTTCGTGTGATTCGTCTTGACGAGCATTTTGATCCCAGTTGGTAACCAGGGTCTGATAATGGAGCTGGAAGATGGCCAAAGGCACTCCACAATAAAACGACACAACCCCGTCGAGTTTGGGCTCGTTTGATTCGTCTTGACGAGTACTTTGATCCTAGATGGTAACCAGGGTCTGAAGATGGAACTGGAAAGTGACCATAAGAACTCCGTAATAAAACGACGTAACCCCATCAAATTTGGTCTCGTTGGATTCGTGTTTATGAGTACTTTGGTAACCAGGGGCAAAAAGTACAGTGAGCAGAATAAAACTTGTATTAAAAATAGATTTTGTAACAAACTTATTTCGAGGTCAAACTGATGATTTTATCCTACGTATCTAATTATACAAATACAACTAAAAAGCAAAAAATAAAATAATTTTTAAATAAAAAATAAAACCGACTTCAAAAAACACCCAAAAACTAAAACGCAAAAAATAAAATAAAAATTGAACCGACTACAAACAAAAAGCATAGAAATATCTTTCTTCTAACGGTGAGGCCATACGAGCGTAATTATGTGAGTCGTGAGCGGCAGAATTTCGGTTCGCGCCATACAATATGCAGGCCATCACGTGACACTCACATGACACAATGTATGGCGCAACCGAAATTCTGCCGCTCACAACTCACAAAATTACGCTCGTGTGGCCTCACCCTAATCTGTTTGAAGTCGGTGACTCAGCACGAGCCAGCAAGAGTGGACCTAGCCATCGACCTTACGTACGTACTATCTATTGGGTTTCTTTCTACCACTCCTTCGAAAAATTTTTTCGCCGTTTTTAAATAATCTTAGATTCGGTGAGCAGCCGTACTGCTAATAAAATAAATAATATTAGTGTCATTATATCTTGAAATTTTGAACTATTTAACATCATCCAAAGCAAAGTTATAAGAGTTCAAAAAAACGACGAAACGTTTCGAGAAAAGGTAGGTAGTGCCCTTGCGCTCCGCTTGGCTCGTCTTGGCGGGGGCACTCCCGTGCCCACAGATAAAATAAAATAAATTAATGGTAAATTATTAATTATTACCAGTGCAAATGTATTCTACCGAAAATAATTATCATTCTGTGATGACGAATAGTATTTGTCGAATGCTAACCATAAACCTCGTCATAATCCAACCATACGTATTCTCAAAATAAGCAAACGTATTCGGCATTTATCTATTCGTCCACTTATCTATTTATCAGAGAAAAGTTTCGCATCTGTGTCATCACCTCCACCGGACCGCCGCATGTCGATGAGTCAAGGCTTTTTAAATTATTTACGGAGTTTCGTTATTATTTTCATGACTCCAATCAACGATGTTTACAAACACCTACGAGAATACAACTTCCCTGTTTACCCCTTGAATTGGGATGTCCCAATTTTTGGCAACGTATAATAAATCGAAAACCATTTGGAGAAATAGGCTTTGTGAAGAGTTTTCAGAAATCATATTCCAAAAATATGATAATTTGAATTAAATAAAGAAAATTTAAGTAATGACCTTCATTTGACCCCTGCAGTGAATCGTCACAAAGGCAGATATAAAGCAGGTCTACACTCTAAAGCAAATTGACAGTTTTATATGTTGCTGTCCTGCTTATAATAGCAAAGAGTGACAAAGACAGAACTTTAATCACATGATGCACACCTGGCTTTAAACAGTTGTCATTTATCATAAAGTCCGAAATGTATACAATACTCGCAATGTATTTTTACAAATTTAATTATTAAATTACTACGTTACAAGTAAATATGAAAGAATTTAAATATCAGATTTTAATAAAAAATATCTATTTACTATCACACCATTAAACAAACAGGAATAATCGAAGCTAAAAGAAGAGAAATAAATAAAACTATTTTGTCATGGTTCATTTAGGACCCTAAGCCGTGCTTGTAATATTGACAGTGACAAGACAAATCAGGGGCACTACTACAAAATTCGAAGTTCGTATCGTATCATCCCTCTCACTCTCGTGTCAAATCATATTAGCGTGAGCGGGACGGCATGAAACGAAGTTCGAATTATGCACTTCGTAGTAGGGTCTCAGTAGTGCCGTGGTAGTGCCACAGATTATGTTATGTACGACTTGAATTTTTCTAAGCTATGGAACGTGGCTCTCTCACTGTGACGTCATCCAACGTATTTCTAAAAAAAAATATAAAAAATTAAATACTCAACCAAATTGAAAATCGATGAAAATGGTGTCTTAAAATATCCTATTCTTTCCAAAAAAAATATAAAAACTATAGGTTATTTTTTTTGGTGCATCCCAATTGGAAATTTATCAAATTTCTGGAGTACCTAGATTAGATTGATAATCTTTGACAAAGAGTCAAACAGCAGCACAAAAAATATAGCTCTCATAAAATTTATCTACTAAGGGAGTTCCTTTTTGTTGTTTGTTTAAGATGACACTGAGCGGGCAACTCGTTCATTGGCCGTTGTCGCTCATTACGTAGACCTTGCGTGGACACAAGCTTGACCCGAATGCAGCTCGGCACTTGGGAGGGGACATCAGAATTGTTTCATGGCCACTTACTACTCTACTACATACTTGCGCCTAATAATTAACTTCAACGTAATACCTAACTTAAGCAGTATTTTATTTAAAAAGAAGCAACTAACTATGTGTCAACTAGCATGTTGAACTACATACATATATTGCCGGGCACCTGAATGTAATTAGTTAAGACACTGCGACTGAACGATACTAACTTTAGAGCGATGCACTGAACCCCGCTCGGTAGAGCCGGGTTGTCGCGGGGGGAGGGAGGACAGGTTGTTCAGATACAGGCAAGTTTGGCAGCCGTAAATGTTCCCGTTAATTAGTGGCCAGCTCCCGACGATACGCCGACAAATTACCGGGTGACATTCAGTCGCCGCACACAAATAAAACGACCGCAGCGGCTGCCGCCTGCCTATAGAGTCGATCAGACCGATACCAACTTTTCCCGATGATATCACTATTGTTACTAGGTATAATTGCATGTCCTTTACAGTCATATAAAGGATTAACATAGTCAAAACCATTTATGACGAGGGAAAAGGGATCATCATACGTTGTACTGCTGTACTCGCGATACTATTTAAATCCAATTAAGTATATTCTAACTAGGACCTCTACAACTTTGCCTTGTATTCTGTATTTACTGCATCGCGACGTTTTACTGACGGTATGTCACTCACTACAAATGTCTGCAGTTACAAAAAATGTGTGTATTAAGAGGGTTTATACCTGCTGAGCTGGCAACGTTGCATTTTTGTTAGTTTTTCTCGATTATTCCATAAAAATTGAATGAATATTAAAAATGTTTTGAATACAAATTGTTCAACTTATATATTAGAACAATTTGTATTCAAAACATTTTTAATTTTCATTCAATTTTTATGGAATAATCGAGAAAAACTATTTTCTCGATTATTCCATAAAAATTGAATGAATATTAAAAATGTTTTGAATATAAATTGTTCAACTTATATATTAGAACAATTTGTATTCAAAACATTTTTAATTTTCATTCAATTTTTATGGAATAATCGAGATAAACTAACAAAAATGCAACGTTGCCAGCTCAGCAGGTATAAACCCTCTTAAGAACTTTACGGTTCTTGGAAGTTTTAACAAGAAAACGCATAGCAGGCTCAGTGGCTCACTTCACTATGAATAGTTAGTATAAGTAGTTAGAGACAATGCATGTTGGAAGATTTCACATTGCTATTGACTGTTAGCGCTTGGTACACACAGGATTCACGCAGACTTGTTAGTAATTAGAGCTCGGTCATTATTTAGCATGTGACATGTTCGATATATGTAGGCCGTGTCGCAGTACAGTAGCCGCATCCATCTCGTTGATGGGTTTCATATTGAAATGAACGGCTGCATTGTGTTGCAGCGGATTATCGATAGTCCAGGCGGCAATCCCATTTAGATGGATATGCCATTAGCCCCCTCGACATGACGTGTTCTCATTGTTGTGATGTATGTTGGTGTTAATTGTGCACATCGTAACACTAAATAGGTGTTAATTGTTATAATCTTATAATTTTAACTATACATAATGGATTGCTTTTGTTTGATTTCGTGCGCTTGTCCTAAAAGGTGGCGCGTCGTAGATAGCACTGACTGCGGTTTACTCCATACGACGAATAAGTAAACCGATTGTGTTGATTTAAAGATAATAGGCGGGGAAATTTAAGTTAATCGTTTCTTCCTTAAGCATTTGTCGATGAATTCTTACGTACGTTAATACGCACGAGGAATCTGCCACGCTACTCACAAACACGGTTTTTAAACAGAACCATAAATCTAACTTCGGTCAGACTGCGTCAACTGAGCAGTTACTTAAGATTAACTGTGCGCAGCAATTTCCTTGTTTTGCACAAATCTTTACAAGTCGC
This sequence comes from Archips xylosteana, assembly GCA_947563465.1. Lineage (NCBI taxonomy): Eukaryota > Metazoa > Arthropoda > Insecta > Lepidoptera > Tortricidae > Archips > Archips xylosteana. The sequence goes on along the minus strand of OX387352.1, from coordinate 13,519,908 downwards.
ATGCAGCTGTGTCAGCGGGCGAGCCGGGAGCAATTTGCGTGTGCAGCCGTGCACAGTGGGCGTCCGTCTGTAATGAATGGCGGACGTGTTCGCAGATCGTGCACAACACAGCATAACAGTAATGCCTGCAAACCAGACCGAACTCATTGCATAGTTGCATTATGCACACTTCAGTTAATTGCTCCCAGCCCACTCATAAATTAATAGTTGACACGCAATGCCCAATTCATCAATGCGGTTGCGGTCTTACATAATACAATGCTTTAGTTGTTGATTCATTACTGAATTATTGAATACAAAATTATATACTGGCATGGAAATAAATAATTGTTCGTTTAGTAATGGATCACACTTAAAGGGTTGTTGTAATTGATAATTTATTCGTTATTTTAAGTTCATAATTACCTTTGATGTAGGCATTGTAGGAAAAGTCATCTTTCCAATAAATAATCCTTATGTTGACTGGTATTTTTCACCAGATTTTTAAGGCATCATTTAAGTTGGAAGTGCGAAACGAATAGCATGGATAATATTATTATTCATGACGATGCAAACACAATGTTAAGTGGATACTTAAATGGCCACATCAATAGTTGAGACTTTCGCCTGAGAAATGCGTGTGAAGTTTTCCACATAATGATAAAATCAGTTGAATGTACAGCGATTGCAATAAATCTGCTACTGGATCGGCACTGGCGGTGTTGGCCCGAAACCAGGAAGTGCCGGGTTGATGACGGGTGTAACTCATAACGCGATAGTGACTGCCCAGCTGAATGGGAATGGTAACACATAGCCACAGCGATTAGCTCCGCTGCAATACGCTTGCGTGCTCTTGTTCCGATTACGTGGGTTTATGAACAACCGCTTTTCTAATGTGGAATGAATAGTGGATTATTTCACGCCTCTTGATGACGGACTAAGTATAATGACCATGTAAACCCGAAAATGCTCCAAATTATGAAAATCACTACGCAAGTTTAACGGTCGCAGCAATTATCTGTTAATTAACAAAGTTTTTTATTCATTAGATTCCGTTTGAACCATCGTAAGCTCATGAACGCCAATTTCGGTGTAGTTATCTTAAGTAAGATATAAAAATATTGAAAATTTAACTCTGACTTCTCCTATATAAGCACTTCTATAACCGTCAAGGAATATGTTTGCTGAATTTAAAGTCTCTAGCTTCAGAGGTTTAAGCTGTTCGTTGTCTCTCAGCCAGTCAGTCATTCATTCATTCAGTAACGATACTTTTTTATAGGTATATTTCCAAATTATAAAGTCAATACAAGCAACTTTCCGCACACGAAAAAATTTCGTTTCAATTAGAAAATAATGTCTTTTCAAAGTTTTTGTGGGTCATGTTTTGTACAATCGAAGGCATAAATCTATACAGCCATCGCGTCAAATATACGTAAACATTAACCTTATGGTTAGTGGCATAGAGTTGTATGGATATTTTTGACACCCGGTAACGTACAGTCAAGGAATTTAATTTCCTACCCACCTAAGTTTGAATATCGTACGGCAAACTGTCACCATAAGAGCTAGCAACGATGTCGTTTTGACGTGTTGCAATTGACATTTCGACCTTAATGCATTTTGAATGCTTAACGATCTTTTTACGAAATGGATAGAGAATTAAATTCCTTGACTGTACATATATTTGCTAAATAGTAGATACGAAATATCACATTCGCAGATAATATCAACAATGATGTATCCACAAACAACGAACACTGCCTTAGTGCTAAAATTGAGGAGGAAAGAAAATATTCTCTTCAAGAGAGACTATCATTTATGTAATATTTTTCAAAAGACAGAAGTCAGAAAACTTTTACATTATGGTTACGTAAAAATCTTTTCAACTGGACACCGAATCCCTATATATACACATGGTTGACTTCTGATACACCTTACCAGTTTTATGATGGAGGATCAATAAGGAAAGACTAAATGTGATTTCCTTCTTTTTAGGTGGCAAGCAAACCGTACCAAGCGGCGTCGGGTGCCGAGCTGACGAAGCTGTGCAACCACAAACGGAAACTGCTCGCCACTCTGCAGGCGCGCGCGCAATCGCCCTCCACGCCGCCACCGCAACACATAGACCAGAAGAAAGGTAAACATTTTGTTATTGTGCTAAGTTTAACCTTTTGACCACCACGCATCGTTTTTGCTAGGAACAAAATTGATTCTTATGCGGATGCGGGTAAGTTTAATTTTGTATTACCGTACTATCGTCTATAGCCGACGCTGGCGTTCAAAGGTACCTGTTAGCTAAATTGTGTTCTATTTATCTGGTTCAAGAAAATGCTTGATATAGGGAAGAACTAATCTGTTGTGTGACTGGCTTACATCTCTTCCTTTTTTAGTTCCGTTTATGTTATTGTTGCCTGGAAGAGATCGCTCTGTAACGCTAAAGCCGCCCATTGCTTTTGCATTGCTAATGTTTTTTTAATTGTGGTACTAACTAAGCAATACTAAGTAGTAACAAGTGTATACAACTTAGTAGGTATAGCTTAAAATAGTGCACAAGGCAAAAAATAATGGAAAATAAAACGGCGAGAGACCGACACTAAAGTCATAGAAGTAAACGTAAGTGAATGCTGTCATACTGGCTGTCAATCTATCTGAATAGGATATTAATATTCGCATCTATGCTAAATAGAAATATTATAGTAAATTTGTATCGACCTGTATAAAATTTCGTATATTACACGTAGTTTATTGTGTTCCCTAGTTGTCCGTTCGCAATATTCGCTCAAGTTTAATCGATTGCTATAATTAATTTTACTTAAGACTCATTGATACCTTAAAGTTGAACTAATCGCCTCGACTCTGCTAAGAGCTTTGCCGGGGTAAATAAATTACTTTGCGAAACTCAATCTTCAATTTGACGGGTAAACAAGGAGAAATGAGAGAACAATAAACAAATTATTATTCATGTCATAAGGAAGGAGAGGCGTGGGATGAGAAGAAAATTGTTGTCGAAATAACAGAGGGTAAATTGTGTTTAGTAGAATGTAGCGCGGCATCGGTATTCATGCGCCGGCCCCGACGTATTCTTAGCCTTATTTCATTTCCGCCATCCGACTGTCGCGTTATTCTTTGCACAATTTCAAAGAAGAAATAGTTTCACACAGAACGTCTGCCTGTAAGTAAATGCTTTTGAAAGTTCCCGGTGGTTCTTTCCTTTGTTACCTTGACTGACTTCTAACTTAGATAGATTTGAAAGTAAATTGATCGTTTCAAGTTGACATAATGTAGTTACAATTATCAATTATCAGAACACAGCACCGATTATATTAATACCTAAAAGCTTAGCTGTTAAACTTGCAAATGCTTTTCTGTGATTAAATTTTAGAGCTTATCAATATAAATACCATTTCGATTTATCAATAGTCTGTTTACATTAAAACAAAAGTTTACGTATACTGATAAAGAAAAATCTCGGAATGAGCCGTAAACGTTTGCGGCCTACTTTATTGTGCCGTTTTCGCATCGTTTTGCTTAGACTTTTCTTTTAACGGCGACTTTAATTGCGCTCTGAAGTCGTAACATAATAAGTAATACCGTTGGTCTTTATATTATTAAGTCAAAAATAGCCTTCATTTTTTAAAACACAAGCTATATTTGTCGTTGTCACAAACAGTCTATAATCTTTCCAATGTCAGATTATTTGGAATGCAAATGAGTTGCCTAAAGGGTGGAATTCTTCTGTAATTTTCGTGTCACGGAACGTTTATTTTCAATTCATTATTTTTGTACGAGTATGATTAGGTATGTTTAACTACCATTCAGCGTGATCCAACTTTTTGGTATTCACGTTAAACTTAATAATAAAGAACAGAAAATTTAGGCGGAATAGTGATCAATTTAATTAAGTCGGTCTTCAATAATTTTTAATCCTCTTTCATTCCTCTCGGAGCTACAATTTTAATGATAGACGAGTAAAGATTCATCTAACAGAAGCTTTACTGGGAGCATTATTATCCGATTAGCGGGCGGGCGCGGCGTTCCGGGCGCAATCTCCGTGCCGGCCCTCCTTCATCCAATTACATGAGTGTGAACCGAACGGGATTAGCCGGGAACCGGCACCGGACACGGCGCGAGCCGCAGCCTGCACTGCCTGCTTGGTTGCAGATCTTTCTATGTAGCTAAGCTACATTGCTACGTTAGCAGTGTTATTTCATTCTAGTAAGAAAAATTCAGTCAAGCCTTTAAGATATTCCTATATACCTATCTGGATCTTAGTCCCGAAAAATTTTAAGCAATAGTACATTGTTGTAGAGGCTGGAAAGTAAGCAATAGATGGACGAGTTTGTTTGAGGGCCGACGCGTAGCGGAGGCCCTCGAAAGTACGAGTCCATCTATTGCACTTTTGGCCGAGACTAAACATTGTGCTTTTCACGACTAATGCGAGGAAATAAAAAACGTTTCTTATAATAAAAATAAATATTTAATTAAAGTTTATGTTAATGTTTGCATGGGGGCAGTTGTTAAAACTCATTGTGATGTTTTTCCCTGGAAAGCTGATTTTAGTGTTCTGCGTCATTTCAGTCGGTCGGGAACTTAATCAAACATAGTTAGAGTTAATGTGAGCGGCCGTTGCGGCCGCTACGGCCGCTCACATAACTCGAACTATGTTTGATTTAGTCGCCGTCACGACGCGTCGCCGGTCGCCTTACCGGCCTAGTGGCCAGTATCAAAAACCACATAATTAAAAAATAAAAACCTTAACCTTGCAGCGCTTAAAAAGTTTAATGCTGTGGCGTTTTTCATACTTAAAAAAATTAAAGCATTTTGTGCATATTATGCGTTTAAGGAAAAAAAAACACCTCATTAAAGTCATGAATGACGCATTCTCATTGGTCAATTGAATTTCACATGCAGCAGACGATTACTTTTGATTGGTCGTTTCAGCACGCCGGGAATGAATTTCAGAAATTATCTTTGAAAAAGTCGTATCGTATTATGAAATACATATACTGATACGACCTGTTTTCGATTAGTGTAACATTGTTGTCGTGTTTGCGCGCCATAAATGAATCAGCTGTTAAATGTACATATATAGGCAGTTTTGTGTACTGGATTTAGGTTATCTATGGCCACATTTTCGAGCAGTGTCGTGAAAACATAATATATTTTATTATTTTCGGTTTATTATCGGAAATAATGATAACGTAGCAAATCTTGGGTCGCACATAAATAAACGCCAGCAGAAAAGTTAAAGCTTTGCTAACTATAAGCTATGTATTTATAAGGTACTAAAGCAACACTGAAAAGTGGTGGCGCGGGGACCGTAGTTGTTTCTTGTAACAAAGAGGGTAGAGCGGTCTCTTTGTTGTTAAGTGGCAGCGAACGAGACGGGAGGGGTGCGGGCAGCGTTTAGTGCAACGTGAATAGCGGGTAACTGCACTTCGTCAGCCGTCTGTCCGGGAGGAACCACCTACACCCAACGCGCGACGCCTACGCGGAAAGCCAACAAACATGCCTACAAATAGATGTTGTTTTTATTTTTTTATTAATTTAACTTCTCGCAAAGCAAATGAATGATCAAAGGAAAAATATTGTCATTGCATGATAGCCAGTGCCTTGTGAACTAGCACTAACATTTGTTCTTATGAAAAAAGTGTATGCACTTAATTCAATTCCCATAATTTCACTCCTTGTTAACCCTTGCTACGAGTTTCTATAAGCGGTCCCACGGTTCCTGTTCGGGCGCCACTCATTAAGCCCCGCTTTATCCCCCTCTCGTCCATTTTAATGTTGTTTTCGAGTATTTAAACAACAAAGTAGGTACACACGTAATTACAGATGATTGGGAGAACTACTTGCTATATTTAATTTGGTTCGTGTCTTGCTCATTAATTCTTATAGGTTGTGCGAATGCGCTATTAAAGAAATAAAGCTACCCTGACTCTGTTCGTTAAAAAGATAATGTTCGTAAACGATATTAAGAGGCGAGACCGCCGGCGAGCGGACTGCGGAGTGGTAAATCGGGAAGTCTACATGGCGAGCCACGGAATTGCGTAATTACCGTAAAGGAAGTCGACCGTTTAGAGCAAACAAAAACGCTGGCGACTCGATCGGTGGCGGGAACAAAGGGCGGGCGTAATTTGAAACAATCGGCGGTGGTGCAGAGCGGCCGTGGCGTGGGCGCGCACCCCGCCGACTATTGATCTGACGAGTCGCGCCACCCTCCGGCGCCTCGCGCCTCGCGCCACCCGGCCTGCGAGCCCGCTCAGCGAGCTCGCCCGCACGCCCGCCCACAACCCGTATTTTAATTGCAAATCTGCCAGATAATGTGCAAATAGATAACGGTATTATATTCGGCTCGCCAACTAATTATAAAGTGCTATCTAATTACAAGCACGATATACTTTAAACTTCGAAGCGAGTAGACTATCTTAAGCGACGTATCGTAACGATGTATCAAATTATTTTTGACGAGGTGGTAACCTACCCAATATTCGTGCCCGCTATCCAATATCTGCTGATGTAATCTTAATACAATGTACCTGCGGCCGAAGAGGTTGAACTCGATGATATTGCCATTTGGAGCTATAACGCCAATCCTCGGGTGCGTTTAATATACAAATGGGTCGATCATCGGATGCTCTCTTCTCTTCCGATTTGTTGTGGAACCGCTTATTTTCCATTTGCCTCGTCTACAATCTGGGGCGCTCGCAGTTTCCTACGGAAATAAATCTCGATAAGGGGCTATATTTTATTAGATTTGTTATCTTTTCCAATTGAGATCATCGAATATCTTTCCTCCTTATATTAAAAAAAAAAATATTTAACGTTTACTTAAAATTTCGTGTTTTGACGTGTTTCGTGTTAAGATACCTCAAAATCTATATATTAAATTTAAACGAGTAATTCTTGTACATATTTATTTTGGGAATTTCTGAAAAGGCTCTAACGATTTCGACGAAATATGCTACGGGTGGTTTTTGGGGGCGATAATTCGATCTAGCTTAGTTAATTTCCGGGAAAAGGTATGACCACGACTTTTAGCTCAGTCGCTCAGGTATTTTTCTTCAAATGCGAAAACTTCTTTATTTTATTAAATAAATTAATATTACGGAATAACTTAAATAAATTAACTGTCCATATATCAAATTACTACGTATGTAAATGTTTATGGAGTTTCGAGCACTTTATTTCTTTTCGATTATCCAGCGCGTCTAGAGAGCGAGACAAAGTCACGAGGTCGGGTCCGCTTCTCAATAACGTCATTGCGACAACTCTTTGTGCCTCGCTATCTATTATATCTGCATATACGATTCATATTTTCATAATGGAATATTTTTATCGTCTAGAATGCATTCTTATTGTTTTCATAATAAAATAATAGTACAATTTATGAATGTAGTGAACAAACGAGTATTAAATGAGTACTCAGCGTCTGCTTGTGACTGGTAAACGCTGATATGACAAGTAAATATATAGGGCACTTTAATGTGTTTTTCGTGTTTTATATGTGACGTGCGTATGTATTATGTATGTGCCCATTGTATTTCAGGTTCAGGTGTGGACCTGCCGGTGCTTAAGAAAAAGATGAAGAAACGTCCTGGTTTTACCTCGAACATGAGCGCTTCTCAGCTCCTGGTGCAGAGGGAGCGACCTCTCGCCGAGTTCAAAGTATGCACTCCACGCTGCTATTAACTATTCATAGCCGTAATAAGAGCCGACCCGTTGCCAACGTTAACTGTTTATTATGAATATTTTGTCAGATTCAACGTTGTCCTCGCAAGGCAATGATTTTATAAGATTATAATTTCAGATCGTCTTTGTAGCAACCTAATATCTAAAAGGCTGAGTATAACCAAACAAAGGCGCGATTGTAGTGTTTTGTTTACCATAGTAAATTAATATTGGAAGGGATGGATGACCTTTTTTACTAGTTTTAAGTTGTAGTGTGTTGGTTCAGTTCATCTTGGACATTTTGTTCATTGTAAATCATTCAAATGTTTCAATTTCGCATTTCAGCCGCAAGACAATGAACTCAACCGGACCGCGTCGCCCGGGACGGCGGCGGGCCGCGCCGGCGGCCTGCCCGGCCTGCCTTTCGCGCCCGCACAACACAACGTGCCAAACCCTATTCCGCAAGACAATGACGTCAAACAAGAATCCCACGTACAAAGAAGTTCCCACTACCTCACCGTCAATAGCGGCTGGATAACGCAACAAGAAACGTTGGACACCGGACAAAAACAAAACCAATCTAATAACGTACATAACGCTCTCAATGTCGGAATGCCAGTTTTAGGAACTAATGGCCAAATAATCGGCGTCAATACAGGGTACACCAAACATGCAAACTTTAACAATAAAAACGTAATGGGTATGATGCAACAAAACATTGTAGAACAAGAACAAAAAGAAGAGAAAAAAGACGTCCCGCAACAAAATATACAGCAAACAAAGACGACAGGGAAAGAAGATGAGTCGCAAATATTCTGCGGTTTAAATCAACCATTGACACCAGAGGTAATGCAAAAGATAAATGAACAACAGCAACTGTTCATACAACAGAACCAAAAGCAAATAGAAATGGCCATGAAGGGATATAGAACGCAACTGGCGGAAAGCGTTCAGAACAAAGCTCAAGGACAAAACCATTATGTTCCGCAAGGGCAGCTAGTGATACAGAACGGTGCGGTGGTCAAAACGAATCCTGCCAAAACACCGCCCTGGCAGGTCAAGAGAGCCGACACTACCCCGCACCCAATGACTAGTTCTAGTCCTAAACCTAAACTAGACAACCTAGATTACGATGATACAAACCTTAACATATCAGAAGACACTTCTAATGTCAAAAATAGTTTTGTAAATAATGATCATAGTATTAACCAAGTGATGTGTCCCCGAGTTCCACCGCTGCCCCAGCATTACAATATAATGGGCCAACAGTGGCCTACTGCTGACGTAAACAAAAAGAAGATGAAAAATAATAATAAAGGCTCCAAAAAGAAAAATAATCCGACGGAAAATAAAATGATCACTTTCAACAATGGCATGCGACTGGTCCAGGACATGAAGGGAAAAGCTTGTGAAGATATGTCCACTAACAACGTACCCTCTTTTATGGATGATCCCAATGGTTATTTAGCCCAACAAACGGTATTATTGAATAACACGATATCCAGACAAGTAGGAATCAACTCGTCGTTCGACAGCAATCAGTATGACAATACTAATAATTGCTACGGTGGAAACAACCAACAGGACAAACACTGTAAAGCTTTGAGTAAATCATGTGATATGACGAATGTATATAGAAATAATATGGTGCCAAATGCGTCGCCTTCCCCTAATAATACGCCGGATAGTAGCGTGTTGTCTGACAAAGGACAAGACAACTCGCAATGCTGCAAGGGATGCAACGTCTTATATAAAGGGAACAATTCTGACTTTGAAAATCAAATGAGAGTGAAGTACATGAAACATAACGTGTACAAAATGGAGTCGGACGGGAACCGTCAGGACGGGCGTCTCGCGCCCAGCCCCAATCACAGCTTCGACGATAATCCCGTGACGTCGTCTACATTCATGGAACGAAGTCCGATACATGACAACTGTGGCCCCATACAAGCCGGAACCGTCAGCACTAGCAACGTTTCACCGTCGGAGAAACTACAGCTGCCCGAGCCGTCGCCCACGTCGTCCAACAGCTCACGGAACACGGACACGCCGCACAGCCACCACAGCAGCGGCAGCGGCAGCAGCGCCAGCAGCGGCTCGCAGTTCGCCGCGCCCGCCTTCCCCGGGGCCGCCTCGTACCGCGACCGCACCAGCCCCGCCACGCAGCCTTACCAGTACCATTCCCCCGGCCCACCCACCCCCCAATCCATTACGGGCACGCAGATGATGCACTTCATATCTAATCACAACGTCAACAAAAATCTGATGGAAGTAGATAACATATCAATGGTCGGGGTTAAACCAGGGTTGAAACTACCGCAGGACCTTTTCAGGGTAGAGACGAAGAGAAGGGTAGAGAACTCTATGCCGGGATACTGTCCTCCTCCGCACCTGGGCGGCGGGCCGCCGCATTCGCTGATACAGTCCAACTATTTGCAGACTTTTGTCACGACCATGGCGAGCGGCTTCTCGGTCACGAGAGACACGGTGACTTCGGTGCTGGCCGGCAAAGCGAACACTGCGACGACATCGATCAACGCCTCCCAAGTCAACTTCATAAGACCGCCTCCGCCTCCTAGCGTCAGCATGGCTACGACTTATGCGATACCGAATAATCAGCCCGACCCATTTATAAATTCAGTCAACTTGCCTACAAGTTATCCTTTGCATATAGCCGGAACGACAGCCCAAAACATGATATCGAAGTCACCGTTGGAAATGGTTCAGAACGTTATCGGAAACGTACCCACGAAACCGGAAACCAGCAACACATTGACATCGAATATCCCTCAAATGAACAGGAGACCATGTCCGCCAACTACGCCTGGTCAAATTTTGATATCATCGACTGGCCAAATAATTGTTTCTAATAACCAAATGTTACCACCGCCGCCCAAAACGACCACAGCGGCTTCGCCGGTACAAGGGTCGGGCTCCGGGAGCAGCGTGACGGCGTCGGTAGCGCAGCCGGTGAACGCCGGCGGCGCGCAGCCCACCGTCGTCGTCAACACTCTGCCGACGCCCTTCGTCATACAACCCTCCATGATGGCAGTGGATGGACAAGTCGTGCAGCCGAACACTATGCTTCCTCAACTAGTGACGGGCGGACTTGTACAGGGATCTGGACAGGCCCTCAGTGAGAGTCCGCGACAAATCGATGACAAGAACGGTCACTTCATGCAAGGAGTCGCTATGCTCTCGCCCGAGAGCTTAAAGAAAAGAAACAAGAAAAAGAAGTCTTCTAATACGAATATGACAAATGTTTTACAAATTACTGCGCCTCAACAGAATTCCAATAATATTATGGTACACCATACGTCTCCGCAACCCAGTTCCAGCCCGCAATTCTCGCCGCGAGGGTTCCAGCTGTCCCCTAATAATAATATATCTCCGGGGCCGATGCTGCAAGCGCTGACGATAGTGCCGGGGAAATCTGGCACTCCGGCGCACATAGTCATGAACGGACAAAGCAACTCGAACAACTTCACATCTCAGCAAATTATCGCTAACACTTCGCCATCGCAGCAGATAAATCTGTTGCAACCGGTAAATTTGATAAACAACGCCAGCGGTGTCATGCCTAATTTCCCTGCCTTCCAACAATTCATAGTGCCAAATCTCGGCGGAATGGTCATGACGGCGGACGGGACGGCGATCATCCAAGACAACTCCAACGGCATGCCGGTGCAGCTTCAGTTGCAAACTGTGAACGGACAGAACGTGTTGACTCCCGTGCAGAGCTCCGGCGTCTTCGCGGGCGCCAACGGCGGCGTCGTACTGCGCGCGCAGAACCAGCAAGGCAAGATCATTCAGTCGCAGCACAGTCCCGGGGCGCAATTCCTCTCGCCTGGCAGCCAGGTCATGATGAACAGCCCCAACTTTAACGGTCAACTCAGCCCGCTTCTCGCCAACTTGAGTCCGACAAACGTCACCTTCAACACGAGCCCTCACCAAGTCAGATCTGGCAACGTCCAAGCGCAGGAGTTCATACAGACCAACCAGATGGGTCAGACCCTGATGGTGCCGCTGTCGCCTAAACAGGTGTCGATCGCTTCCACAAACAGGACGAATTCGACGTTCGTCCAACAGAACACGACGATCGTTCAGCAGCAGACGACTCTCGTGTCCAACTCGCACAATACGCACTCGTCGTTGACCGCGAACCTACCGGGCGCCAATTCGCGGCTCAGCATCGACCCGAACGTCCTCCTCGCTCACAAGCAGATTCAGAAGCGGAACTTCATCGAAATGCCGCCGGATCAGGGAGAGAAGGATGATAAATTCCATCAGCACGACAACGAAGTGAAAGCGGACGCCCCGGAGGGTTACGCTAAGTTCATGAGCGAGTTCAGTCCGATGGGGTCGTTCAACCACGTGCGGCACTCGGTGTCGACGCAGACGCTGCTGAACCAGCAGCGCGGCAAGTCGCCGGGCGGCGGCGGCGGCGGGGGCGCGGGGGGCTGCAGCCCGCCCGACACCACGACGCACAGCCCGCTGGGCGCGCTGGAGCCGGCCGCCAGCCCGCAAGTCTACAAGGGGACGCTCGCCGACACCACCACCAAGTCGCCCGAACCCGCGGACGCCAGCTCATCGGTGAGTAATTAAGCCATCGGAGGCTTAAGACACGGATCCGTGCCAAATTTAAGGCATTCTTTTCCATTTTTATTTCTATCTATAAATTTGGCTTTATATGAAACAGTGGAAACTAGAATGCACGTTTTTTTTCACTTCCCGCTTCCGAGGGGTTAAAAAAACTGCTAGAAGATCTCATCCCAGTGGGGCGACTACGAAATTCATAGCACGTATCGCGCCGGCCCTTTTCATCATCATCCTAGCCTATATTGGGACCGTGCACGACGGTGGCGCCGCGTGGCGTTGACAACATTTCCTCCTCATTTACTTCCAATTTTTGCCATGTTGTGCGCTGCGATCGTTTTCTGTACCCCACCACCCGCTTCGCACATAGCCAATACGGCCCACTGCAGGGCACAGCACAGGCCTCATCTCAGAATGGGAGGGGTTGGGCCGTAGTGCCCACGTGGGCCCATTGCGGATTGGGAACTTCACCCACACCATTGAATTTCTTCGCAGGTGTATGCAGGTTTCCTCACGACTTTTTCCTAGCTCATGGTAAATTTTCAATGTTCCCTTCCAATCAATGTACTGTCCCTTTTACTCTTCTGTATAATATATTCGGTAGCGTGGACGGAACGGCACAATACGAAGTTCGAAAATCGAATTTCGTAGTATAAATCCAACCTATATACCTTCCACTGCTAAGCATAGGCCTCCTCTTAGAATGAGAGGGCTTGAACCATAGTTCCCACGCGGGCCCAGTGCGAATTGTGGATTTCATGCACACCATTAAATTAAAGCTTATTGTAAATTTAATATGCAATTTAGCACATAAATTCCGAAAAACTGAGGTGCGAGCCTGTGCTCTAACCACTAGCTAGACTAACCACGCCTATCTGTTAGAAGATAAATTTAAATTCGAGGCATAATAAAAAGTAAAATTTGAGATAAAAAAAAGAAACAATTTCCGTCTAGGAATCCGAGAATTTCGAACATGTTTTTTAAAAAACGGTTTTTTTTTGTAAGACGCTATTATGTAACGTAATGAATGTTTCAGGCGATGGTGCAGTGTGTATCAAGCAGCGAGCAGGATATGGCTGAGGCGCGCGAGATTTCTTGGCGCACGCCCCGGACTGACTTTAGCTCCGAAACCGACGCGCAAAGTAAATACTTTTTTACTATGAAAATCGCCATGTGTGACGTAATTTATGGGTGGCCCCTAACAAGAAAATTGCATTTTCCAGGTGTGATGTCCAACTTGCCGCTTATGCGTCAGAACCGTAACCACAATCCCGTAGAGTCCACTGATATGCATTACATCCAGAACATGACGCCGCAGCCGGCCTCTAACCCCGCCAGCCGGCAACACCTCATGCCCGTCACTTCCAATTACTATGAGCGCACTCAAACTTTCAAGAGGAAAAACGATTTCGGCGACGGGTCCACTTACAGAATGGACAAAATGATACGCAACACTTACGGGATGGTCCACGGACTCCCGAAAGAAGACTACGATAACATGGTAATCGGTTCCCCGGAAAAGTCCCAAACGAGGCACTTCCCGCCCTCCGGAACCAGTTCCGACCCGTCCATCCAGAAAGTATTTGACAGGCACAGTCTAGGTTCCGGCAACGGTGAGTACTATTCTCGGTTGTATGTTTAGTCTTCCTCGCTACGCTTGCGACCCTTGGCTAATTTAAACTGTATGGTGCAGTCCGACAGGGAATTCTACTCATCAGCTTGAGTGTGATGACAACACTATCGACTCTAATTTCGATTCCGTTTTGATGTTAATAAAGCCCTTTTGCACAAAATTTACAAAGATCTCATATTATTATATTTAAAATCTTTTTGGCACTCTGCGCACACTGTACATATTATACTCTGTCACACATACTTTCTTATCAAACATTTCTGCCATACCTTTATGCAAGTCCAGTCAATAATTGCGATAAATTACAGATATTCAGATGTCCACAATTCTATTTAATGATTATTGTGTGGAAAGGGCTATAGGTTCCACTAATATCTAATCAACTTGGAAACGATACGTTGCCACAATACTAATTAATCCGGAACCATCTCACGCTTTAGTCACAGCTAACAAAATTCCAAATTTATCACTATGTTGTGTCTTGTATTGGTTTTGGATTGACTATGACGCCTACAGTTACCCCAAATTGAATACATTATATGTTTATAGACCCATTTGTCAATAATACATACTGATGTGTATTGTGATATATTTCAGCTTCTACATAATGCGATAATATTGGTCATTGGTTTTCTTTTGGTTGGGTTAATACAAGATACAGCTGTTAATAAAGGGTGTACTGGAAACTAATCAGAATAAAAAAGCGATGTGCAGCGTCGAACGTTCCCACCCGGCTTTCTGTCGCTTTCCATTGCACCACACTCGAAGTAACAAAATTGGCTCACAAATTGGGATCCCATTACTAACGCATCATTGTAAAGCCATCATCATTTCATCTGTTCATCATTGTAAGTAAAGCACACTTTTCATATTACTGTTTATCTTCTTGGGCGTGGGAAATTTTATTGTTATTATGCTTATCTGAGTGCGCACATGTGATACTATATTCGAAGCACAACCTAAATTGTAATTTTAATATCTTGTAAATTATGTTAAAGTGTCATGCACAGTGTAAGAAACTAAAAGTTGTCTCTCCTGTGGACATACAGTTAGCGACTCCGAGTCAGCAAACTTAAGATTTATTTATTTATGTGGGCCGAAAGTTGACCAGGCGTTCCTGACGCCGATGTAGACTTGACTAAAAAATATTGCCTACAGACCCTTAACTTTTGTCATGTCCACGGGAGAGACGCAAACAAATAACGTTTATGACCCTAAAATGTAAGCATTATTACGCACAAAAGACAAAATTTTAACTAATTATTTTTATGTCTAGCAATAAATTATTAATTTGCAATCATTGTGTAACGATCTACCTACTAATTTCCAAGCGTTTTATGTAAAGTATTTTATACGTCTGGAGCTCGATCAATAGCTGAAAATAAAGTGTTGTCAAACCATACATTTAATCAAACGTTTCTTGCTGAAACAATAGTAAACGTCAGAGATATTCTGTTTAATAATACTGAAAACAGAATCATAAAGCGGTCCAGCTCCACGACGTATGAAAGCCGCTTTCAAACTGTCTAAGTGTCTAAATGGGTGTCGGATGCGGTGACGGCTCTGTGCAAACCCAAAGCTAAAGTAACAATCGATCGGTAGATAACATGAGGTCGGAGGGATCCGATAAAGAAGCGCCAGAGAGAGCGGGGCGGGAGTTGGAAGTCGGGGACGTAGTGTGGGGCCCCGTGAAGGGGTACGCGTCGTGGCCGGGCAAGCTGCGGCGGCGCGGCGCCGACGGCCGCTGGCTCGTGCGCTGGTTCGGCGAGCGCGCGCCCTCCGAGCTGCCGCGCGAGCGCCTGCTCACGCTCAGCGAGGGGCTCGAGGCGCACCACGCCGCGCGCACCAAGCACCGGAAGTGAGTCGCCTACCGCCTTGCAACCTCCACGACCATCACGCCCGCACGGCTGCCACTGTGTCACTGTTACATCCCACAAGACAAAAAATTCTCTACTTTTTTGACGAGACAATGTCTAATAAATCGATGAACGCGCCGGCTGCACGCACGAAAAAGGATGACTCAGTGTAACGTACGTTGGCTGCAAAAGTGCATGGACATCTCGGGGCGAAAATTGCGTGAGCAGTGTTTGATCGTTTGATGTTATTAACATACCCGCGCGTGCGCGCGCTCACGCGATTATCGCCCCGAGATGTCCATGCACTTTTGCAGCCCACCGTACATAACGCATTTTCCCGTTACGCTCGAGCCGATGAACGATCGGAGCGAGAGCGCGGCACGAGCGAGCGAAAGGCACAATCGGCTTGAGCGTTCGGCATCAATGTTTTGTTAAGACGTTGTCACGTTAAACTATCGTCCGTAAACCGGCTTTACAGACAACCGGTTTTTTTTTACAAAATAAACTGAAATTTTAAAGTATTTTGATAACAAGTTTCGCAGATATGCTGTAGAGATAGTTATTTCTTTAAAACCAAGATATACCTTGATGACATTTATACGTTGAGACATAATGGCAGCCTGCGAAAAGCTCTGGGTCTCAGCTCGTTTTATCGTGCTGAGATGGCAATGTGGACGTACTAATCATGCGAATAGACAGTAACACGATCAATTGTATTTTTTGTTTTGTTATTTTCATAACAAATGAATGTAAAATTAACCCAACCCAAAGATTTCGTGACGTAATTACACCGGGTGCCTAATAATGTTACCTAATGTAAGACTCATAACGGTTTTATACTTATTACCTTATGTATTGGAACAGGAGTAGAAAACTAAACACGCTCCTGGAGAACGCAATTCAAGAGGCTATGGCGGAGCTGGATAAAAAGAGCGAAGCGACGGGGTCGGTGGCGGAGGAGCAAGATGAACCCGCGGAAGACACGCCAGCCGCCGACTCGGCTGTCGACGCTGAAACACCGCGTCGCAGCAGAAAGATAGACCGCGCGAGGAGCAAAGACAAGCACAAAAAGCAGCCGCCGAAACTCGCGGCCGGCGCGCGCGGCGACGGCGGCCGGCTGCGCAGCTCACGATGACACTGGGAGTATCACGACAGCCGCTTCCACTACTATCGGTACACCAGAACAAGCTTTTGTCTTTCTAATATATCAAACAGACTTACCTTAACATCTATGTGATTGCCGTTAGAAAGTCGGTGTACCGTCGAGTTCGCCATTTTCTAAACCAGCCAAGATTCACACACAATTTACAGCTAATATTCTGTGACGATAGCACATAAAATGCGAGTGTCTGAATATCTAACATTTTGACTACATCTATAGGTATCGCGTTTGTAAACTCGACTGTACATGTAAACCACAAAAGTTTGAATTTAACGTGAGCACTAGTCCGCCTAATCAAATGAAATCACAATTTTGTATTACTGGATGCACTGAAAGCCGATAAATGACAGCAAATAGAGTTCTGACTTATCTGTTAGACTTTCTGAGTAATAATATATTTGTATGTTAACAATCTAGTATATTTGTCTTTAATACATCACTTAGTCAATGTCATCAATGTGTAGAAATAGTTAGTAAAATTATGTTGTGATTGTACGAACATTATTTGTACAATTTTTGTTTTCAACGTGTCTAAAATGTTATTACTAACCAGAGATTATCTACCATTCCGTACCTTTATTAATAATTGTATAATATCTTATTAATCTCTTTATTGTAATACTTTAATTTGAGAATATAGTTCGTTGGACTCAACTAAATTTGGACGCAAAAAGTTCCTTGACGTGAAAATTATCTATTTTTTGGTATTTACTTAACATTATCGATATAAAGTGATTTATTACAATTAAAATAATAACGTAGGTATGTTTGTGGAGCAGTGTCGATTGTGAATCAGCACTGTTCGCTAACGCTAGGATAAGCCATAGTCGGATCGTCGTGATCGTGAGTAGGTCTCTTCTCGATATCAAATATAATAATTAAATATTACAACTACACACCTGTCATCGATGTATTGTACAATTTTAGTGAAGTGTAAATTAATAAGAAAGTAAATTGCTATATACCGTGTAAATTTTTATGTGTGTTGTTAGAAAATAATAAGTGAAACATGATTTCTAGTCAAAATATTGAGCATATTAAATGTAGATTTTATAGACGAGGTAATTGACAATAACACTGGCCTGGCGTTTGTTGACGCGATATCAACATTGTTTCGGTTACATAATGAATAAGTACAGTACATTATTATTTTCAACTTTGTCTTACTTGTTTGCTTTAATAACTTTATACATTTGTTAAATCTCGGGTGATATTTATGCATAGCCAGTTAATTTCTTATAATTGTGGTGACTTCGTACAATGTGCTACAGATAGAATATATAATTTGACACATTTATTTTACGATATTTCAATGATATTTTTTTCTTGATAGACGCCGTTAAATCTGCTGTTTTTTGTTTAACTTCTAATCTTTATCTTGCAGTCCTGATTGAGACACTACCCTTCCAGGTAAGGCCATTAGTTAACCTGCTCCCTTATTTTTTAACAATCGCCTATATCCATGAACTTTGTACCTAACTCCCAACTCTTGCGAAATGGTTTCCGAATAAGCTTTATTTTTAAATTCGAATTCAAGCCACCAAAACGGTGACTCTTCAGATTCAAATAGGCGTTTAAGAAATTGTTATATGCTCTTAAATTCAATATTATACATAGCTAACACATACTTAATTTATAATTATACAATTGCATATACAGAAGTACCGCAGCCGCTGACGTGTCTAATGTATCTGCCGCTCTGAAGTATCTTGCTCATCCATCACAATAACCACATATCCCTACCTAACCTTGTGTCCTCTTTGAGTTAACGTAAAGTAAGATAATCACTGTAAGTGTCGTTTAATTCATAAGTATTTGTTTTGTGGTGCAAGGGAGATTATTTTAAAACATTTCTAAAATGCTTTTTAAATACAATCGAGTAATAAAATAAAAGATTTTTAAAAAACTAGGTAGAATTAATGTTAATTATAGGTAGATCATGTCATACCATGGATCCATTGATAGGTAATTTGTTATCAATAGTCATTGTTAGATTATTATCAATGCAAAATTACTTTGTGATTTTTGAACATGTCCGATAAATTATATATCAAGGAATTATCTCATAGCTTACTGTTTTTATAATATCGTATTTTAACCTTAGAGATTCCACTTAAATTTGAAATAAGAAATGTGACTCCAGATCACGACATGTACCTATTTAATGTTGAATGGGAAATGTTTATTATATTATGGTCGGATAGCGCCTCCTCCGAGATGGTATTATGTACATAATCTTACTGTAGTTATGTATAGTATTTTATTTCAATGAAATTAATGTTTTATAGACTAATATACAACATAAGATTATTTATTTGTTTTGCTGTGTACATATTTTTTTCAAATAAAATGTACCTGTTTTATTTAAACTTCTTTTGTTATTGTCCCATAGTAAAGGTAAAGTATATTTTTTGTTCTTTTTAAAGACAGACCTACCTAGGGAACATGCAGAAACTATAGGCGGCAGCACTCATGTGACAGAAGAGACACTATGCGGACAGTAAAAGAAACTAATCAGGGTAAAACTTTGGTAAAACAATTGATGGCACCAGTTGGCAGCACCGTCTATGTGCACGTTACCTACATAGAGTATCCTCCACAAAATAGCATTCAGTTTGAGTCTTACCCCCAAAATAACACTGAAATTTGATCCCACCATACTCAACTCATGGCCACGCAGAGAAGATTACGTGATCCCACCGATGATGCTCATGGCAGCCAACGTGTTATTAAAGGCCGGCAACAGATCTGTGACTCTCGAGTTGTTGCTATTTATGGGCGATGTTGATCATTTCTCATTAGATGACCCGCTTGCTCGTTTGCCTCCCTCGCATGATAAAATAAATAAATAACGTAGGTTTTTTAGGGTTCCGGAGCCAAAATGGCAAAAACAGAACCCTTATAATTTCGCCATGTCGGTCTGTCCGTGGCTTAGCTCAGACTATTAGTGCTAGAAAGCTGTAATTTTGCATGGATATATGTAGCAATTACCCCGACAAAGTAATAAAATAACATGTGAAGAGGTAACAGACACGCTTTCGCATTTAATAATCTAATATACAAAAATCTCGTGTCACGGTCAGTGGAGTAGCTACCGTAGGGCAAGCGGGGCAGTGCACCGGGGCCTCAAAGCTCAGGGGGCCCCTCGGACTTTGATTTACAAACTATAAACGCGGACCTATGAGAAACGCGGCTATAAAACGCTACTAGTGAATTTACAAGCGCGCGAGTCTAGTGAATTTAAAGTGCATTCATCCTTACTCGTCTTATCATGTAAACAAACACGGGTTGGGGCCCTAGTTTATTTTTTGCCCCAGGGCCTTTGGTTAACTAGCTACGCCACTGGTCACGGTGTTTGTTATCGAACTTCTCCGAAACGGCTTTACCGATTTTTATGGAACTTTTTTCTCTACATTCGGTAGGTCTGAGAATAGGTCGTAGGCTATATTATTCGCAGACGGAGTCGCGGGCAACAGCTAGTATTAGTATGGATTTTAACGAATCACAAGGCAACAGAATGGCTAGGTATTAACTAATTTCAAGTAATCAGCAGGCTTATTGTCTAACACTTCTGACGCTTGCCTTCGCAATCACTTTCTTTCTGTCAAACGGTATAAGATGATAACAGAAAGAAATAGTGATTGCGAAGGCAAGCGTCGGAAGCGTTAGACAATAATCCTGCAGGAAGCAGCAGAGCGTTTGTGTCACATCACAGTTGACCAATTTGGTGAAGAATCGTACATAAGAACTTTGGGAAAACCACGCCGTGTGGCGCTAGGGCGCTACCTATAATACCTACATTAGTTTCAATTTGAACGTGTTCAGTTGTGTAAAAAGTTGAGGAAAATGCCGGTAGATGGCGATATTGTTAGGTTTTCTGAACACTCGGATCAAGACGATTTGGAGGCTGATCTTTGAAACAATTAAAATCACATGTACTGTGATATCACTCTTAATATGGTGGAAGTCTGTATTGCCACAAAATTATTACTCTGTTTTTTTTTTTGACTTGTGATAATGTAGGCACTTGGGCGGTAACTTTTTACTACTCTTATTACACTTCAAATTAAACGTAGTTTTTCTCCACTTTTGAATGTTATTCTCACAAAATTGATTTCGAAAATTAGCTCTCAGGTAGATCCTTGATAGTAGACTTGCCAGTACCAGTGGTAACTTTAGAAGAATCGACTCATTCGTGTGTAACACTTTGGCTGCCCACCATACTTTACCTAGTGTTGCTCTCACGCCCCATACAAATTTAGTGATCCGTTAGCTGGGTATCTAAAAATTCTAAATAGTTAAGTTTTTGTCAACAACTATAGAGTATCTTCAAGGATGATATAGACTGGATTGGCAGTCGCCATAGTACGGATCGGCCGCGGTTTTTGTAGTTTGATTATTAAATCTAGATAGCGCTGAAATATAGCCAGCGGCTTTGAAGGCAAAACAATAAGACTATAGGTACAGATGTTTCATATTACTACAAATGTATTATTTTTCAAAAATATTGCATAATAATACATTTGCAGTGATATGAAATATCTGTAGTCTTATTGTTTTGCCTTCAAAGCCTCTGGCTATATTTCAGCGCTATCTAGAATTAATAATCGAACTACAAAAACCGCGGCCGATCCGTACTAAGGCGACTGCCAATCCAGTCTATAATCATCCTTGGTATCTTCTACAAAATAGCATTCACAGGTTAACTCTAGCCCCCGAAATAATCCTTAAAACAATACTTACCCTGGAAAATGGGCTTTTGATCCCACCGCGGCACAGGTGATGCCCATGGCAGCAAACGTGTTAAAATATATACCTATGTAGGTACTTAGTTATTATTAAGTTGTATCGTTGTTTATTATTTTCTAGTAGGTAAGCTATTATATGCAGTAATAGTAGATTAAAAGTTTTGAAACTTAGTAAAACTGCCTTGCAATACACTTTATTCTTTTGTTTATGAGCACTGGATGTGACATGACATGATCCTAGATCTTTAGTTTGGCTATTTAAACTATTTCCGTACAATCGTTACAATCAATACCTAATTAAAAGCGTTTCCACGCCGCTTTGCCAGTACCACCACTAATTTATAATGTTTTCACAATTTATAAAAAGCGATCAGCAATATCTGCTCTACCTGCCGGTTCAACAGAAGCAGACAAGGAACTTAGCTTTATTTAGTGGGTTGATTCGAGTCAATAAATAAACGTATAATGTACTTGTTTTGACGGGCCCACTTCCCAAGTGATGCTAAAAGCCGATTTAGTATTGCAATCGACCAGCATAGCCTGATCTGCTTGTATTGCAAAAAGTCTAGGTTAATGCAGTGTGCGCTATAAGTGGCTATGATAAGTTTATGTGAAATTCCCAATCCTGGGCCTGCGTGGAAAATAATCAAAGACTTTTATTGTCAAAGGCCCAAATGGCCCTGCCTAGCAATGTGATGCAATGTAGGTATACTAATAAGACTGGTTGAGAATACGAGAACATACAAAAAGTATGGGTAAGTAAAATTTTAAAGTTTAAATATTTATTAGGTATATAACTCTAAACGCACTCGAGACTCAAATGCAACTCTATCGCGTTCGATAGTTTACTCACGAATCCCATAAAACATGATGAAAAATAGTACTTTCGTAAATAAATACACTTGTATTTCTAACGTTGGTATCGTTGGGGTGTATCTTTGTTGAGTGGCTGTACAGTAAACAAATTCCGGTCGCAAGTTTAAACATCTCTGCGAGCGGGCCGAGCCCTATGGCCCGTGAAGTTATTGCCTTCACGACTTATTGACGGCGAGGCAACCGAACGCAGTTTCGTCGCTATTAAACTGTTACGTAACGTTTGTTAAAAATGTATTGGCATTTTCCGAATACGATTCAGTTTAGTAAGATGTAGAGGTAAAATGTGGGGAATTTGCGAAGTTTCTGCTGGTAGTTACAAGAGTCAGAATGAATTCAGTGGATCCCCAGATGGGATAACTTACATAATATTCCAGTAGATATATTAAGTAATTATGTTGACTAGGTGACCCCTTTCTTTCTTATTAAAAATACATACAGTCGAACATTGTAACACGGCAAACCTCCGTAATGCGCAACTGGCCGCTTACAGAAAAACAAAATTCTAAATTCTGAACTATTGATTTTCTTTTGTTTTTTTTTTTCACGTCATTGGCTCTACAATTTGGCAAGGCTTATGCCGAAATTTGATTTCCTCAATATATAATTATAATTTATACTCGGTAATAATACTAATTTACCGAGTTGCTTGTATTTTAAAGGGCTGCCGCTATTGCAGGTACTGTAAATATTATTTGTTAAGTTCTTTCTCTGTATTTTCTTATACATAAATTGTGAAACCTAATCCAAGTCTCGTTTAGTTTTCTTTCACTGACCTAGGCACTAAAACGAGACTTGGATGGGTGCTTCAAGCAAGCAGTAAAGCAGGGTATTTCTTCCAGCCCTTCCTTTTCCGCTTCTACCTACGAACGTTCTGCTCTACTGCCTCGGAGCAGACCGCCGGTGAAGCCTGAACCCCCTATTGGACGCTCCGAGGCTACTCGAATACCCTGCCCTGCCTTCCCACCTGTCCAGAAAACCTAGGCCAGTGTTTTTTTTATTATTTTATTAAAGAGCAGTGCTGACTGGAACAATTTGTACATACATATTTTATACTTTAAACATGAAACTACCGTGAGACTCACTCATAGTGAAAATAAACGGATCACTCACGTCTCAAAACGAGTTTAACTCGACATGTTTCGGGCTAATCCGTAGCGCGGGAGACTCCGAGAGGAAGGGCTACGGATTAGCCCGAAACATGTCGAGTTAAACTCGTTTTGAGACGTGAGTGATCCGTTTATTTTCACTATATTTTATACTGTATTATATTTTATTTACCTACTACATAGTCTCTTATTTCTCCGACCGGCTAGCCGGTTACAACATTGAACCTCCTCCTTTTTTTGAAGTCAGTTAAAAATAAAAAGTGGGTCGTATTCTTTGTCAATTACTAGGTACAAGTGTTGGTTGGTATATACTGTTCTGAACATAAAACTACTGTAAGACTCACTCATAGTGAAAAATCGTTTAACGGCCGCCGTGACGTGTGGCTCCGGGAAGAAGGGCTACGGATAAGCCCGAAACTGTCAAGCTACACTCGATCATAGACGTGTGTTATCCGTATTTTTTTAATTAAAAATATCTGGAAAAAATAATAAAAATCCATGTCAAACGAAACGATAATAGACTTTTTTTGGAAAATATCTAATGCCTACTAAAAGTGATACTCTATTATCGCTTAATTAAGTGACATTGATTTTATTTTTTAAACTAGTATAACTCGGGCTTTCGCCTGGCAACAGGCAGGGCTGGGCAAAATACATGCTTTGCTTTAATTAAAATACAAATTACAAAATACTATCTCGCATGTATTTAAAATACGAAATACAAAATACTTTTAAGTCGAGTATTTGAAATATAAAATACAAAATACAGTATTTCAGGTATTTTTATTTAAAATACAAAATACAAATTACAAAATACTAAGTAGAATAAAAACGAATCCAACCCGGCATGGACAAGCAGAGTAAAAGAAAATTACTCTCTTTAAACATGAAACTACCGTGAGGTCGTGAGGCTCACTCATAGTGAAACAATACAGATTATGGTCCGAGAGCTGGCACCAATTTTTGGGTAGGTGTTTGAGGCAAGCTGAAAACTTGTCACATACTTCTCCTATTATACCCCAACACAAAACTGCAGACCTGGCTGGTGAGTGGTGAGTAGCGGGGCTAAATGAAACCATGACTTTTTATTTTATTTTTTTGGTTCCAAAAATATTATTTAGGCAATATGCAATTTATATATGTGGTAGTTTAATGTTTAAAGAATAAAAAATAATAAGCCAGATGATTTAGTCGGGGCTTTAATATTGCCAGGCGCGTGCAAACATATTTTTCGAAAAAATATAAAAAATGTATTTGATGCAACTTGAAATTTTAATAGAGTATAATATTTATAACTAAAAAATAAGATTCTCAAAAAGACAGGTCATTTTGGTGGGACTTTCTACCTGCCAGGTGATTTAACAAATATACTCACTCGCACGGAAATATGACACCTGGATCACCTAGATCACCTGGCAGGTAGAAAGTCCCACCAAAATGACCTGTCTCTTTGAGAATCTTATTTTATAGTTATTAATAATACCCTAATAAAATTTCAAGTTGCCTCAAATAATTTTTTTATATTTTTTTGAAAAACCAAAATATGTTTGCACGCCCCAGGCAATATTAAAGCCCCGACTAAATCAACTGGCTTATTTTTTTTTAATTCTTTATACATTAAACTACAACATATAAAAATTGCATATTGCCTCAAATATATTTTTGGAACCAAAAAAAATTAAAATTAAAAATTCATAGGTTCATTTAGCCCCGCTACTCACCAGCCAGGTCTGTAGTCTTGTGTTGGGGTATAATAGGAGAAGTATGTGACAAGTTTTCAGCTTGCCTCAAACACCTACCCAAAAATTGGTGCCAGCTCTCCTACTCACGTTTCAAAACGAGTCGAGTTTAACTCGACAGTTTCGGGCTAATCCGTAACCCTTCCTCTCGGAAGAGCACGCTACGGCTGTGCCAAACGTGCACTCAAGTACGCTACGGCCTGAAATACCTATGTCGACTTAAACTAGTTTTGAGACGTGGGTAATCAGTATTATTTTACTAAAAATTACTCTCATTAAAGGAAACTAGGTACTTTTACTGATTAAAAGCAGAGTTTCCTTTCCTAAACACCAGACTTAAGTGTTATCTGCCTCTCATAGGGGAATGAATAAAGTCATGTCTACACCGGTGCGTTTTCATGTTCAACTTAAGATCGCTAAATGAAATCTAAATGTATTTTGTTAAAATGTATTTTGAAGTCATAAGTATTTGAAATACTAACTACAAAATACCTTAGCGTCAAGTATTTGAAATACGAATTACAAATTACATTTTCAGCGAGTAATTGAAATACAAATACCAAATACGTATTTGTATTTCAATTACGTATTTCAATTACAAGTAATTCAAATACTGCCCAGCCCTGGCAACAGGTTATCGTAGAGTTTTGGGACATCATGTATGTGTGAACCTATTTATTTATTGTATTTATCTAAATCCATTGCTATTAGATTCAACACCGGCTTATTTTTAGTTACAGTATAGGTACCTAATCGTTTTGAAATGCCATAGATAGTTAGAATCTGTCAATTTACAATTTTAATATCTTGGAATTAGTTTTTTCGTACCCAGAATATGGGCAGCTTTAGGTCGCAAGCTTTTGACGTTCCGCAAGCTTACGAGACAAACAAACAGACCCGAAACTATTACCACAGAGTCGCTTGCAATATGTCCGGATTAAAAAATGATCCTGCACTGGCATCCTGCTTAATAAAACTACCTACATCGTTGTGTGTTTTCCGCAGGCCGCCATTGCTTTGCAAACAGTCTAATAGGAAAAGCTACACTGCTATGTTTGTTTGGCTTAATATGAGCTAGCAACACTTTTGTTATAGGTCCTTGCTTCGTAGTTTTCTGAAAAAGTAATTTGTAGAAGCCAATCTTTGGCAAGTTAGTGTCAATATTTAGACTAGCGGCAAATTGAGCTACGAAAAAGCGGCCGCAAACATCGTTCTGTGGGATAGCCTAAACTAGGTACCAGTGGCGAAGCGTGGAAATATTTGCAAGTAAAGCCGGAGCAAAAAACCTAAAAAACCCCATTTATCATCTTCTTGAAAGTGCAGTAATGGAGCGTTTGGTAACTTCGAAAGTTTTGTCAACCCGGGAGGAATCGGGTTGTTAGTACCCTTGGCCACTGCTAGGTACATCTACATCGATCGAGAAGAAATCACATGAAACTGTGTGAAAATATTAGGTACCTACTATAAAGAATCCATTATCAACTTCACCGCTCTACCTTGGAAATACCTAAGTAATTCATCATCATCATCTCAGCCTATAGGTAGGTATAGGTACATCTCTTTGCTAAGAACAGGCCTCCTCTCAGAATGAGGGTTTGTACTGTAGTTCTCACATGGGACCAGTTTATATTGGGAACTTCACTTCACAGCAACATTTCTTCGCTCATGTACAAGGTTTTCTCACGAGATTTTCCTTCACCGTAATGCTCGTGATATTTTAAATGTAATTTCGCAAATAAATTCTGAAATATATAAGTAGTCAGAGATGCGATGAGTAGTCAATCCACTAGCCTACAACGACTGATTTGTATCAATTACCTACTAGTATTAGTCGAGTAGCACAACATATTGCACGCCAATCATTGGCAATAGATGGAACATATTAATGCCAGGCAATTTTGCTGTAAATTGTATTCCTCAAATTCCCATACAATGTTGACCGTGTATAATAAACCTCTTTGTTAAATTTGCTCGAATAAATAAACTTCCATAAGCCGACCGATCTTGGCTGCTCTCAAGGCGGCGGCGAGGGCATCATCGATTCTAGCTGATGCAGCGTTTTGCAGCTATATAGTGCCTATACCTAGTCATCCATCTATCTATCTATATATATAAAATTCTAAACTGACTGACTGTTGATATATCAACGCACAGCCCAAACCACTGGACCTAGAGACTTGAAATTTTGAACATATATACCTTATACAATGTAGGCACCCACTAAGGAAGGATTTTTGGGAATTCCCACGGGAACGGGAAAAAACAGGATTTATAGATTCGATTCCGAGTGACCGTATCTCGGTAACTATAATAACTAGACTCTTCAAATTTGATACACAAGTAGGTATTACAATAATGAAAACATCAATTTCAGGATTTTTCAAAATTCTCACGGGATAAGGAATAAACAGGATTTATATATTCAGTTCAACGGAATCCTATGAACTATAATTACTAGACTCTTCAAATTTGGCATAGAAGTAGGTAATTATAATAGTAAAAAACAGTTTTAAGGATTTTCGGAAATTCCCACGGGATAAGGAAAAAACGGGATTTTTCGTTTTACTGGTCGTAGAAAGCTGAAATTCGGCATGAAGGTTGCTTGGGGAGTGTAGAGGAGCATTGTGAGAGGAATTTCCAAAATTCCCACGGGAACGGGATAAAACGGGATTTATATATTCGATTCCGAGTGACCCTATCTCAGTAACTATAATATTTTGGGGTGTATTGGGGAGTTTAGCAGTAGTACCTTTACAGAGCTGTTGGTCGACCTCTCCGCAGGTGATAGTTGCTGCCTGGTCTGCAAACCCTCATAATATCTTCTCTAGTGGCTCCGAGCAGCTGTTGTGTGTGCAGCGGCCACACCCCGGTAAACCACGTCGATCCGTGGGCTAAACCTAGGGAAGGGTGCTATGAACGCTTCGGCGGACATAGTGACGTTTTGGGCGATCCCCCTTAAGCACATGAAGACCTTATCGGTGTAAGGAGGCGAGCAGCGTCGGTAGGCAAACGCATCCGGCTTCTCCAGCGACGAGGCAGGGTACGTGTGATGTGCCACAAAGAGCGTACGTCAGGATACTTTTAGTGACATACGGTCAATCACTGCACTCTCTGCTCCCCGTCAGTCGTACCGGCCATCCGGTCCACTGACACCAGGGGGTTGAGGGCGAGAGAGTGGATCTGTACCAGCGCAACTGCTTTTCCACTTTAATATATTCACGCGTTGATGACTCCGGCAATGTTCTATGGACTACAAGTTAAAAGCCCTGCGGCGATGGAGTACTGATGGTGGGGTAAGGGCATGGTGTGCCTGAGCCTTAGTTGGTGCTCTGCACGTTAGGCGGTCAGATGGTGATGGTCGCTCCGGACTCGACAGAGACGGGAGTGCTGGTTCGGCAGCTCATCAGACGACAAAGCAGCCCTATTTAGGATCACTCTGCTTTCCCCAATCCGGGGAGGGGCCTGGAAAAGGTGGCCTAAACATAGTCCGTCTCAGCTCTGCGCAAGTGGCAAACCGCAGTCACTTGTTCACCAACCTAATGCGGTCGAAAAAAGAGGCAAAATGAAAATAAACGTCTTACCATTGGAACCTGGAACGTTCGTACTCTATTGGACAATGATCGTAATTCATGTCCAGAGAGAAAGACCGCTCTTATTGCTAGGGAGCTGGGCAGATATAACATCGACATCGCAGCGATAAGTGAAACTCACCTTAGTGATTGCGGTGAACTGTGTGAGCAACTTGGTGGATACACCTACTACTGGAGTGGGAAACCATCCTGTGAAAGGGCCGCAAGTGGAGTAGGTTTTGCCATACGTAATAAGCTGGCAAGATCACTTACTGAGCTCCCAAGGGGCGTTAATGACAGAATTATAATGCTGAGACTTCAAATGTCATCTAAGAAGTGCATCCATCTGATTAGCATATACGCGCCTACATTGCCATCCCCTGATGAAGAGTGATGAAGAGAAGGCCAAGTTTTACCAGGAACTTCGAAGTGTTCTCGAAAAGATACCTCCTGCAGATAAAATCCTCTTGATGGGAGACTTCAATGCGCGAGTTGGCGCCGACTGCAGTGCTTGGGGTGGGGTCCTTGGCCGCCATGGAGTTGGAAAATGTAATGCTAATGGCTTGGATCTCTTGACTCTTTGCGCGGAATTCGAGCTCTGTTTAACGAACACCTATTTTCGGCTGCCGGAAAAATATAAGACCACGTGGATGCACCCGAGATCAAGGCGTTGGCATCTCTTGGACTATGTGATAGTACGAAAAAAGGATATTTCGGAGGTACTAATCACGCGTGCAATGAGAGGTGCTCAAGGCTGGACTGACCATCGTCTCGTCAGGACTAAACTGCGCATTATTCTACAAGCGCCACGTCGTGCTTCGCACAAGATACCAGCAAGATTGGCCTGCACAAAGTTAGTCCACGATCAAGATTTACAAAAAAGGTTGGATGATGCCTTTGGTGCCGCTGCGTCAGAAATGCCGGAAGCAGCGTCTGTCAATGAGCAATGGCACGCATATGCGGCTATACTACATAGTTGTGCTTCACAAGTGATTGGCAAGCCCCTGAAGAAAAACCAAGACTGGTTCGATGATTCTGATGCGGAGATCAAAAAACTTGTGGATGACTTCAGACGCTGCTTGCGGTCATCAGATGTCACCCAACGTAAAAGCGCTCATCATGACCTAAAAGTGAAGGTTCGCGCTCTTAAGGATGAATGGTGGGTGGTGAAATCACACGAAATGCAATTGTATGCTGACACTAACCAAATAGGTCGTTTCTTTGAGTGTTTACAAACTATCTTTGGTCCAAAATCCAGCAGGATGGCGCCCATTTACAACAGAGACAAAAGTACTCGGCTTACGCAGCAATGTGATATTTTAGCGCGGTGGGCAGAGCATTTTAATGAAGTTCTTAATCCCCGCACCCAGACCACTGACTTGCAATACGTAGAGACACTTGAGAACCTACCAGTAGATGCGAGCCTAGCTGACCCTCCGTCTTTTGCTGAATTTGAGGCAGCAACGAAGAAGCTGAAAAATGCCAAAACGCCGGGATCAGACAGCTTACCGTCAGAGTTATATAAATACGGCGGGCCAAACATTAAGAACCAACTGTTTGAACTGATAACAAAGATATGGGCGAGCGAAAGCGTCCCACAAGAATGGAAGGATGCCTCCATTTGCAAATTTATTGAATCAGGCGTTACTTTGCGGAGGTCCATATTAATGAACTAAAACAATTACTTTGCTCACCCGCGACCTTTAAGGTCGCGGGTGAGCAAAGTAATTGTTTTAGTTCCATTTGCAAACTTTATAAAGGCAAAGGTGAAATATCTGACTGTAGTTCCTACAGGGGCATCTCTCTCCTCTCCACAGCGGGAAAAATTTTGGCTCACATCATTAACACCCGGCTGACTCGTCTTGCAGAAACACTGCTCCCAGAAACCCAGTGCGGTTTTCGTCCAAATAGAGGCACGGTGGATGCCATCTTTGTTGTAAAACAAATCCAAGAAAAGAGTCTGGAACAACATCGCCCTCTGTTAATGTGCTTTGTCGATTTAGAAAAAGCTTTCGACCGAGTACCGCGTGAAGCCCTCTGGATTGTTCTTAAGAAAGCTGGGTGTCCCGAGAAGTTTGTGAACTTGATACGCCAATTTCATGATAATATGACGGCAAAAGTTCGTCATGAAAACAACTTTTCTGACCAATTCCCAGTATCATGTGGTGTTAGACAGGGCTGTGTTTTGGCTCCCACCCTTTTTGCGCTGTACTTTGCTGCCGTAATGAAAGATGCGACAAAGGTTTGCAGTGGACTTATAGGCATAAACTCGAGAACAGACAAGACAATCTTCGACCTTTCTCGTTTTAGGGCGAAGCGCCAAGTGACCAACCTCTCCGTCTTGGACATCCTCTACGCAGATGACGTGTGTCTCATGGCTGACTCCGCTGATACGCTTCAAGTCTATGTAGACTCACTCAATGCATCATGTTGTAGGTTTGGCTTAGTGATCAGTGTCACCAAGACACAAATCTTGAAACAGCCACCTAGGGGCTGTGTTTTAGATGACTCCAGTATCACACTGGGTGACAAAGCACTGGAAGAGGTGTCCCGTTTCAGATACCTGGGGAGCCAAATTTGTGATGATAACGGCCTCTCATCAGAAGTGCCTGCCCGCATAGCCAGCGCAGCCGCAGCCTTTGGGAAACTTAACCACCGTGTCTGGAAATCCCACGACATCAAGCTTCAGACTAAAATGCTGGTTTACAAGGCTATAGTCATACCAACGCTGCTTTATGCTGCAGAAACATGGTGCTGTTATAAGGCAGACATTAAAAAGCTAGACATCTTTCATCTCCGCTGTCTCAGATCAATACTGCGTATAAAATGGCAGGATCGCGTATCCAATACGGAAGTTCTGCGTCGCGCAGGCGTACCTGGCATTGAGGCGCTCATAATGAAACATCAGCTAAGATGGTGTGGTCACGTTTTACGCATGGACGATGTTAGATTGCCGAAGGCAGTGTTCTACTCGGAACTCTCGTGCGGAAAGCGGAAGCGGGGAGGCCAATTTCTGCGCTACAGAGATGTCCTCAAACGCCACCTTACAGCTTGCGGTATACCTTGTGATCGTTGGGAGGAACTTGCACTGCAAAGACCAGAGTGGCGATCTACTGTTCGCAAAAGTGTCGAACGTTTTGAACGGATGCGTCTGGAGGACCTGGATGCTAAGCGTCAAATGCGTAAGACACGACCAAGGCGCTCCTGCACTTACACATACAACAGTTCCGGACAACTTCACTGCGCTTCGTGTGATCGAATTTTCCGAACCAAGTTCGGCTTCGCGAGTCACATTCGAGCTTTCCACAACCCGGACAAGGACAATTGACGGAGTCGCTGTCGCCGGATACGGCGAGGAGGACTCTATGACTATAATAACTAGACTCTTCAAATTTGATACACAAATAGGTATTACATTAGTTAAAATATTAATTTCAGGATTTTTCAAAATTCCCACGGGATAAGAAAAAAACGGGATTTATATATTCAGTTCAACGGAATCCTATGAACTATAATTACTAGACTCTTCAAATTTGGCATAGAAGTAGGTAATCATAATAGTGAAAAACAGTTTTAAGGATTTTCAGAAATTCTCACGGGATAAAGAAAAAACGGGATTTATCGTTTTACTGGTCGTAGAAAGCTAAAATTCGGCATATAGGTTGCTTGGGGAGTGCAGAGAAGCATTGAGAGAGGACTTTCCAAAATTCCCACGGGAACGTGAAAAAACGGGATTTTTCGTTTTACTGGTCGTAGAAAGCTGAAATTCGGCATGTAGGTTCCTTGGGGAGTGTAGAAGAGCATTAAGAAAGGACTATCCAAAATTCCCACTGGAATGGGAAAAACGGGATTTTTCGTTTTTCTGGTCGTAGAAAGCTGAAATTCGGCATGAGGTTGCTTGGGGAGTGTAGAGGAGCATTGAAAGAGGACTTTCCAAATTCGAATTCGAAAAAAACGGGATTTTTCGTTTTACTGGTCGTAGAAAGCTGAAATTTGGCAAGTAGGTAGGTTCCTTGGGGAGTGTAGAAGAGCATTAAGATAGGACTATCCAAAATTCCCACGGGAACGGGAAAAACGGGATTTTTCGTTTTACTGGTCGTAGAAAGCTGAAATTCGGCATGAGGTTGCTTGGGGAGTGTAGAGGAGCATTGAGAGAGGACTTTCCGAAATTCCCACGGGAACGGGAAAAAACGGGATTTTTCGTTTTACTGGTCGTAGAAAGCTGAAATTCGGCATGAGTTGCTTGGGGAGTGTAGAGGAGCATTGAGAGAGAACTTTCCCCGTATTAAGAAAGTATTTTCCGAAATTCTTACGGGAACGGGAAAAAACGGGATTTTGCGTTTTACTGGTTGTAGAAAGCTAAAATTTCAAAATTCATATGTTTGTACTGTAAGTAGGCCGCAAAGGGCTCTTTAACCGACTTAAAAAAAGGAGGTTATGCATTCCACTTAATGTTTTTTTTTATGTAGGTATGTTCACCGATTTCTCGGTCAATTGTGGACCGATTATAAAAATTATTTTTTTATTCGAAAGAATACAATATACTCCTGATACCATTGTCACCAAATCAGGATCAGTAGGCTTATTGTCTAACGCTTCTGACGCTTGCCTTCGCAATCACTATTTTTTTCTGTCAAACGGTATAAAAGGATGACAGAAAGAGACGGTGAAAGCGAAGGCAAGCGTCAGAAGCGTTATACAATACGGCCTCTGATGACGGGATCTCAAGGAAATCGAGGGTAACCCTCAAATTTTGTAGGCACGCATTACGTTTTTCATATATTTTCTCCAGCTATTTAAGTGTTTGCGTCTGGTAGACATAATTTCATGTTGATGAGCTGATGATGGAAGGTAAATCTCCTTAACGGTTAGGAGTTATAGGAAGTTTCTTTAAATATCATATGTACGTATAGATCTTTAGTTGTATTCTTTCTGGTTATTCAGATGAGCTGATGATGGAAGGTATAACTCCTTAGCGGTTAGGTCACACAACACCTTTACAAAATACTATAATATGTATAATATCAATGCTAAGTAGGTACACAGCGCTTCCAGTTACTCAAGTTTCCGTAGAAGGTAAGAAAACATTGAATTATACCCAATGCAGGACAGGGGAAAGTAATAATATGTTTTATATTATTAACAAGCCTGGTTATTTTAGTGCCCGCTTCCGAATTAGTGAAAAACATTGTATATAAAGAAATACTGTAAAGGACCGTATCTACCTGAAGTTTAGTCGGGCTTGCTTGCACGGTTGCTTGCACGCTTACTTGCACGCTTTCTTGCACGCTTGCTTGCTTGCGTGCATGCTTGCTTGCTTGATATCTTAGTTCTTTGGAATACTCATGGAACACGCGAGCGAAGCCGCGGGCAAAAGCTAGTGTTCCTATAAATTACGTGACTTGCGATTCACTGACAATGTTGCCGCATTTATTCTTCAAATTTAAACATCCTTTATGCATACTCCTAGTAGGGTGTTTCATTTATTTCAATTTTCGATTTTCATTTCGCTTTGCTCAAATTCTTGATCTATCTAATGCACAATGCTCATATGCCAAAAATCATTAAAATCAAACAATATTTAGAGGTTGCACAACATCAACAAAATATTCCCATACAACTAACATTTTCGTATTGGAGGGTAAGCTCTTTAAGCCGCTATTTTTGCAGTGGAGGGTAATAAGTGCCACAACTGAACAAACATGTATGATTAAACATTGCTATGGTTGGCCTGCCGTCACCACACTCATGATTTAATCTTGAAAGGAGTGTTTGATGAATGTTGTCCTGTACCTTCAAGTGGACCCGACATCAAACTTTTTCGAAAGTTTCAAAACAAATGGAATTCACTTGATAAAACGTTATAAAATGTAGTCGTAATGTTGGACGAAGAAGATTCTGCCCAAGGTTTTCTAAAAGACCAACGTGTACTAATGGTACTTTATCTTCAAAGCGTCTTAGAAAATGGAGCTTTTCCAAGAGAAGACTACAAAGAATTATTACAGCTGTCAATATTATTCCAGGGGCTCTTCATCAAGCTAGATGGATGGCGAAGGCCATATATGCACTGAAAATTATTTTATTCACCCAACAATTATTGAAAATTTCTGGTTTTACCAAAAAAGAACTGAATGGTATGAAACAAGTAGCATATTTCGTTTGTCTAATATATGTACGACTTTGGCATGAAGCGATTGTAAGTCGACGGGCTCCGAAGAACGATTTAGATATGATAAAACTGATTGAACTGTTACCCTGAAATGAATGTCAATAAAAGTGCTCTCGCAGCGGTCAAGAGACACCTTTTGTATTTGTTATTTGTCTGAAATTAACACGGGATTAGCTTTTTCGGATGAACGAATCTCTCAAACAGAAAAATAAAAAATGTTTCTAAATTTAAAAAACCCTGCGATGAAAAAAGAGATGAAACGACTGGATGGTAAAACACTAAAATAAGAAGAAAAATCGATTTGTGACTTTGTTACTAGTAAAACAATATCACTCTTCGAGTTGTTCGGTATTCACGACGAAAATGAATATTGTAGCACTACAGTCAGAGGTTTAGTCGATTCTCTCAAGGTTGTTAATGATACCGCAGAAAGGGGAATTGCTGTGATAAAGAAATTTAACGATTTGGTCAAAGATGAACAACAGAAACAATACTTGCTGAGAGTCGTTGAGCATCACAGAAAAGGCGTCACCAAGTGAACAAAAGATGAAGTTGCAGCCTACATAGCAAAATAGTGAATGCGTCGTTACATACATATATATTCTCTTTGTAATATTAATATTGTGTTTTAATGTAAATTTGATTTTTTATTTGAGTTTAATGTGTGACCATTAAGTTGTGTTATTTTGAAATAAAGGTAATTAATACTTTAAGTGTGTTTTTTTTTTCTCAAACTTTTCATTTGTGCAACCCCTAAATATTGTTCAATTTTTTTGAAATTTTTTGTATATATTATTAAGCCTAGTGAGACTCGGAAAGTGAGCAAAGTCTGGGAAAATATATCATTTTTTTTTATCCCTAACTAAGTGAAACACCCTAACTCCTAGAGTACCTAAACATTTATATTAAAACCTCATGCGATCAGATATAAACAGCGCAACAGTTTTAACTAAGTATTTAACCAGAATAAAGAGGAATATGGAGAAAATGCATTGCAGGCTACGTAGAGTGCTAACGAAGGCGATCATTACGCTCGAGTATATTGTTTCTAGCATAATGACGGTGTGTCTGGCAGCAGAATAGAGCCGCAGAAAATCGAATCGCCATTAATCTGGCGAGAGGTCGAGCCGGCGGCCACGCCGATCGCAAATGTATGGTCATTGAAATGAAGACGTATGGAACGAACATATCACCCGGACGTTTTATTTCGTTTACCGACTGAAACCTGTCCGGTCGCGTAACATTAGACGTTCGTTTCATTTAAGTGAGTTAAGCTACGCGAAGATCCCAGGCCGGCCGATTCTAAAGTTCTTTCTGGCGAGCATTATTCTTGTCAGTGGTAATTGGATAAATGGTTCGGAAAGTAGGACAAAGGATTGTAATGTCTAAGGTTATATCAACCTAGGAAGAAAAGTTTTTAAATGAGCGATCACCAAGAAATTACAGACTAACTAAACATAATGTAATAGGTTTATAGGTAAAAAGCTTAGAATGGCCCCTTTTGTGCGTAGCAGCACTTGCCCGTGAAGACCAGTTGACGTCCGATATTCGAAAAATTAATGAAGTTTCATATTCATATCAGTTATGTATAGGTACTGCCTAGGGTTGCCAACTGTGTGGATCAGAAATCCGGGAGGTGAAATGAAAAATCAATGAAATTAAAATATTTTTATTAGAAATTATATTTCTTCACATTTTGAGCGGCTTGTAACGCCTTTTGGTTTTAAAAACTTATTGCCTTTTACGGGAGAATCCCGGAATTCCGGGAGAGTTGGCAACCCTAGTACTGCCACATGCAAGACGGGCCTTTCTTAAGTTTTTTACCTTTACAGGTTCCAATTCATTGATAGAAGACGTGAGTGGATGAAGGGGTTATGTACATTTTTGCTAAGTCATTATTTATGACTTAGCACCTTCATTTATGGCATAAAACCGAAAATCGAAGAAACGTACATAACCCCTTCATCCACTAGTCTTCAGTCTAAAGACTAAACGTTAGCTACATAGGTAGATAGTACAATAAGTACCTACTCTATCTAATACAATTGATCCGCATTTAAATCAATGAATTTTGTAAGAGTTTGCAGGTACCTATTAAGTTTATATTTGAATTATTCCCAGTGATTTGCACAGTTACATACATTAATATTATTGCACAGAATTTTATTTAAACGAAATAGATAGGCACTAAAAAACTGAGGTTCGCAATTACAGATTATGTAAGTATCCGCTCCTGAGATTCAAAGTTGCCTTAACACGAAGTGGCATTTACTTTAATCTCGTTTGCGACGGGCTTTAAGCGAGGCGAGCCACATGAGGATTACGTGTCAATTTACTTTTTTACGTGAAAAGAAGTTGTGAGCCTGAGAACATCTACATTTAGGCAGGTAGGCTCTCGCGAGACCAAGTATCACGAACTCTGGATACAAATCTTTACGTTTGAAATTTTCAAGTTTAAATAAATATTCACAATAAGTACCTACCAAACGAAATTAAATAAAATAGAACGCTGAATAGAATTTTATAGAAGCCAGTTGCTTAAATTAAATAAATTCTAACAAACAACTTTCGACAGCTATCAATATGATTTAATTTGAAATTTTCAGCTTAAAAATTATAGGCATACTATAAACCCGAGGTGATTGGCAGAATAACTAGTTTGTAGGGTTTCAGCTATGTCGCGAGTTTGTCAGGCCTGCATGCGATGGCGATTCGCGAAACGCCCGCTACAGGATATCGGCAAATCCCCTTTCAAACGAGCAATGCCGTAACATATCTATCAGACTTTAGTTCGACCGTTAGGACAGCATTCGTACATTCAGGCGCAGATACATACATCTAGATTAAACTTTCAGTTCAAAGAATTTTTCGGTTGTTTTTTTACTAAATTCATTTTTGCCTTAATAACGACAGGAGGAAACTGTCGATATTTCCTTCCTTAATCGGATCTTTTAAGTGTTTCCGATACCTACTTCATAGCCTCTCAAGCGAAAACGGTATTTAAAGACCTAGATTTCATCCCCTTAAAATTATCATTATACTAATGGAAATCGCACAAGTCCTTTGAATATTCGGAACGAGTCAAATAGCTACACCTGGAAAAGTGCCTCGTGGGACGCCGCCGCGGCCCACTTAAGTGACGGCGATTTCCATTTCACATTGAATAACTTGCCTTTAACCGTTTTTAAGTGTATATAAATACGGAAACTTGAGCACGAAGTTTACAAATGACATTTTAGACGTAACTAGGTGGTGGTAGTAGAGGGATGTAATATCAGAGGACATTAGTCTGGAGCCCCTAATGTGGTGTTGTGCGTTGGCAAGCGCAGCGGCGTTGGCTGTCGATGTCCCGTCGAGATTTATCGCCGCGCCGCCCCGCCCCGGCGCGGGACTGCTCGCCGGAGTTCATTTCGAGAAAGACGATCGAGTTTCATTTTTCTTTTCGTCTCTTGACGGTAATGGACTGCTAAATGTCTGCTTGCAAACTCAGCTGTCGAGCGTCACCCGACGTCCAGATCTACATTTATATCCTTTTTACTCGACTGCGACGTAAGTAGGTACCTAATTCAAACAAGGGGCAGAGTTTTCACACGTCTTCAATCAGAATAAAGAGAATTACCTCCATAGTTATTCGAAGCGTCGAAGCTCTCTAGACTAAGGTATCAAGAGATTTAGAAAGAGGAAGCAGCGGGAAGGAAAATTTTTATGGTTGTCTGTGCAAGGAGCCGGTCTTGTACAACGTCATGAAAAAGTCGTAAATGTTGCGTACTCGCGTGTACGAGTGAAATTTTCTACTTGAGCGGTCGCTCGATCTACGGAACATGCAAAATTTTACGATTCTTGCCTCTTCGTTCGTTTCGTTCCATTTTACAATATCTTTACTTATATATGACCAAACATTTTACGACTTTGACTGCTGAAAGTAACTGTATGAGGGTAGACCTACCTACCTACGTCTATTATGTATTTGCTTGACGTTTAGAACGTAGAATTTTACTATGAAAACTGTTAATATTATAAGGAGTAAATTTTCTTTTCATTTAAAATCTAGTTTATGATCCAAGCTGGTGTATTTGTAGCTGTCTGTTTAATTATTGCCATGTTATCGGACCTATGATAAGTTTTTTTTTTCAGTAAACACGACAACTATAAGTGGGTTAAAATTTACTTCAACGTTTTAAAGGAAGCAACAAGTAAGAAGAGAGGTTATATAAATCTTTGTAAAAAAAAATTCTACACTACAAGAGGGCTTATGCATAAAGGAAAAATACTTAAATTTTGACTTGTTTAATTCACATGCCTCAATTTGTCTTCTTCAATTCATAGCAAGGTAGCATTCGTTTTGAGCGACATACCTACTAAAAAATACTGAAGGTAAGCATGGACACATAATTTAATAAAAAATATACCATAAACATAAAAATATGAAACATAAAAGTGCCGTATTTAATTGAAAACGAATGCCGCGTGAAAATTCCTGTAAGTAATCATTATATTGGAAATTCGATTTGCATTTTCGCTTGATAATGTTCGCGTTCGCAGCGAAGAGGTAAATAAGGCTTAACACTTACCTCGCGCGGCGCGGGATTATTAAGCATAGCTCCCGACATTCCGCCTCGTTTCACTATTGGCGCATTTCACAATTCAAGCTCACCGTCTGGAAATCTCATTAGGTACAATTCTGCGTTTTCAAGAGACTTAATAGGATCACGACGTAATGAGTGTACCTAATTATGCTGATTGCAACGACATCTCGCGAAACTCTTATAGTCTCTGACATCTTACTAACTGAGTTAACTAAAGAACTGGTATAGGATGCACGTAAGCAGCTTCAGAATTTTGTCCCATTTTCTACGGCCGACGAATATAAGACATGTCTTTGTTAGTTTTAGACGATCTTAGAGATAGTTCAGTTAAGTAAATAATTAATTAGGTACAGTGGTTTATATAAATCGTAGGTATTCTGTATACATTGTTAATGCCCTTGGTAAAATAGAATAGATTATTATTATAAATAAAATTACATGGCTATATAGAGATCAGCATTATCCGGTAAGTACCAAACTAGGCAGAGCCTGTATCTTGTTTTTGTAACTCAGTGAGTCAGATTACAAATATGACAGATAATTATTAACAAGTTACACAAATAAGTAGGATGGTGGTCATAAAATAACATTTCAACAATTGCGTAGAAGCTCTACGCCGTATAGAGTCACAGCAGTGCCGCAAACGTTTTTGTACGCGTAAAATTTTAAATTAATAGGTAAGTACTTTAAACATGAAACTATCGTGAGACTCACTCATAGTGAAAATAAACGGATCACTCACGTCTTAAAACAAGTTTAACTCGACATGTTTCGGGCTAAAAAAAACTAAGAAGGGCTACGGATTAGCCCGAAACATGTCGAGTTAATCTCGTTTTAAGACGTGAGTGATCCGTTTATTTTCACTATAAATTAATATTTGTTACCAGTCTGTGTTGTATCGGGGGTAGTAGGATCGCTGTTTATAAATATTGATGGTTAAAAACTCTATAAAAAGTACAATGGAGTCGGCCCGATGGCCGCGAGGCGCTGTGTCCTGCGACATCTGTTTCCGTAAATATTGGCACGGACATTTTTTAAGGTTCGGGAGCCAAAATGGCAAAACGGAACCCTTATAGTTTCGTCATGTATCGGGTATCGTTGGATAGGTCTTTTAAAATTAGATTCGGGGTTGTGCAAACGATTTATCAAACAGTGATTCGTTTTACAAGATATTCAACTTTAAAGTGTAATTTTTTGTTAAAATCGAGCGAAATGAAAAAAAATATATATTTAGGGAGTAAATAGGTATATCAAATTAACAAGGAAAATTATAACGGCTTGAGAATTACTTATTAGTAGTTTATGAGTAAATAGCACCCTCACCTGTAAAATATACCTACTTGGGAAAGTTCCGTACAAAATACAAAATCCTTAGAACAATATTACTTGTTGAAAACAGATAGTACACGTCGTAACGGCTGCGGAACCCTATATTGGGCGTGTCCGACACGCTCTTGGCCGGTTTTTCTCATATTTTGTTTATCTACCAGCTTTATTTTGGTTTTAAACAACACTTAACAACAATTGGGAATTAACTTCATTTTTTTTATGACCTAACCTAATCTTTGTTTTCATCATCAACTCTGCCTATATACGTCCCATTGCAAAGCACGGGCCTCGTCTCAGAATGAGAAGGCTTGGGCCGTAGTTCCCACGCGGGCCCCGTGCGGATTGGGAATTTCACATACACCATTGAATTTCTCCACAAGTGTGTGCAGGTTTTCTCACGATGTTTTGCTTTACTGTAAAGCTCATGGTAAATTTTGAATGCAATTTCGCACATAAATTCCGAAAAAGGAAATATTAAAGAAAAAGATAACTAAAAATAAAGCTGATTGAATTATACATTTTTTTAATTCGTTTAACGTAGAAAGCTCACGAGGTCTTGCTAATTCGATCACCAGTCTGGTTGAGCCTTAATTCGTTGACTCTGTCACTGGCTAGGTCTGCTAAAAATACCATATCGTACACCAGAATTAAAAACCCGCTTTAAAATGAAGCAGTATTTAAATAAAAATATCGGATAAACTGCGCGTTGGAAATTTACAAACTGCATTAACTACATCGTTTTCAGCCGGGCCGAGTTTATATGTAACACCTGGTGCACTATTGATCGCTTAAACGCTAATATCACTTCCATTTCGGCGTAGTGCAGCGGGGCAATGGCCGATCAATAGCTGTATGCACTTCAAGGTACACTCAATACTGCACAAGAGAGCAAGGGCATTCGCAATGTCGCGGTATGCCGCAGCCTCTAGCACCGCATTATATGCCCGTGCCCTCGCTGCGTATGCATCGATGCATTGCAATGAGCATGCAATGCCATTCAACTTGCTCGCGATGTCAACAGGCGAGAAGAGCGCTCAGATTTCAATTGAAAACTCAAATTCAAATATGAAAATAGGATGTCAAATGCTCAAAGGGTCGCTTCTTCGAAGGCAGATTTTTAAAATACAGATAAGAAAAGAACTTTACTTACGAAATTGCGTTTCGACTTACATAGACTAGAACCAAACTGTTCGAAAATCTGGGGCGTGAAATTGCGCAGAGACGTAATAGTTTCACAATTGATCACTGGCACAGAACATTTAGTTAGGTGAGTTATGCATCTTTAGTAAAGTAGATTGCTCGGGGGCGCTGCTTCCGTCGCTCGCCCACTGAATCTTAGACTTATTATGGTTTTTATCAAAAATGCAAGGGGTGTCATCTCGAGTGCGAAATTGCCTATCACATAAAATAGAATCTCAGGATGCCTTGGGCAATAAGTCAATGTTAAATGTTTCAAAACTACAGTACACTATATAAACATAGCTCAAAAGTTTCTAGGAGTCAAACATGTGTGATATAATTCTCAGGGATTTTTGATCGCAAGGCACTTTTAAAGCAATTTAAGGCTGCATTTTCAACAATATCTCATAACATTGATGGCCTTATGCATTCCACCCACCATATATCATCATAAATCACAGTAAACGCCGGTCTACATATTTGCTTGCGTGGCGTCGCCCTCAATTTGGGCGCTCCAGCTTGCGGCCGGATGTGCCCGCGCTGGCCGCTCAGATATGTTAATGGACACTACATCTGTTTACTTAGGTCCGTGCGAGGAACTATCCCATGTATTGCTGTTAGTTTAATTCTAAACACAGGTAAGTTTAAAGGATTCCTCACATTGCTTGTAGCCGTTATCTTAGCTTTATTGCGGACCCAAAAACGAAACTCATCTCATCTACCTGTCCGCACACCCTGAATGAATTGTTAAATAATATTCTTTGATTGCTAAACGCATTGCGGAGTTTAGCTTGCTATCCAAAATTGCCCCTGACCACGCGTGTAGCATGTACATTTACTGCCTGTAGGTAGGTATGTTTATTGCAGATTATAAGCCGATGATCTGTAATCCGAATACAACTGTATCATTAAATTTGTAAAGGTGCAAACTGAAGCCGTGAGTGCGCTATATTTTAAACGTAATGGGCGGCCGTTTGCTACGAATTGTAATAAATTACTTACATTTATCTCGCTCTCGGTCAGGCTAATTGGCTGTATGTGGACGCGCATTGCTGCAAGCTCTATATTTGGACTGTTTTAATGTGTCTATCTGAATATCTAGGTTATTTAAGTCTATAATAATACGTAAAATCATCCATTCACAATATCTTAGTATGCTTGTCATCTTGAACCTAGAAAGTAAATTCTGTAAAATATGTATCAAAAAGCTCCTTGAAATACTTGCCAGCAAAGCCATGAGCATGAGTCAGCATGAATTTTATTTTACTTTTTAGAGCACCAATGATTTTCCTCTTACATCGGCGATTTGGAGCTGGCAAGTTTTCGCCTGTTAAATATAAATCTAACTTATGGGTGTCGAAAAATCATTCCCGCGTCATAAATTGTAGCAGCAGGGGAGCCCAGTGAAAAATTGCAGTTGCTGTGTAATCGTTGTGTCGATGCCGAGGGTGCTAATGTTGCAAGTTAAATTTATCTTGTAAAACATTTATTATATCTGAAAGTGCAATAGATCTCGGTGGGTGACTCAACGTTGTTCGCAGTGATGCTTCTTGAAATAATGATAATAACAGTGATGTTTGGGCCAAGATCTTGGTAAACATTAAATTTAAAGGCCACGTAGCGACCCAGTTTCTAATACAAATTAAAGTTTTGTCGGTGTCAACCCCTTGGTTGACGTATTGCGTCGACTATTTCAGAGAGAATGACAGGACGAGCCCCTAGGAAGCCCCCTAAGACGAGTGGAGGCGCCGCGGTTGCCCCTTGTGGTCGTACCCTCAGGCGAATTATAGGCCTACAGCCCCTGAATACTAAGAGGCGGGATAAAAATCCTCCCCTCAGGTAGCCGCTTCTAAGCCGACACATAACTTGATCTCACAAGCACGCGACGGGAAATAAATCCGATAGGAACAAATCAATCCCTTGTACA
The DNA here is from genome assembly GCA_947563465.1 of Archips xylosteana. Taxonomy (NCBI): domain Eukaryota; kingdom Metazoa; phylum Arthropoda; class Insecta; order Lepidoptera; family Tortricidae; genus Archips; species Archips xylosteana. The sequence continues at coordinate 13,475,783 of OX387352.1, read as the reverse complement.
GGATTTGAAGATCAGGCCAAGTAAATAAAGATGCTATGCGTGTTTGTTATTGTTTATCCTTTACTAACAATCTCGAGAAGCACAAAGCGTTTGGTTATTTTTAAACGTAGAGGTACTTATCCTCTTTAAGACACGGCCCTTTGACCGATACGCAGTGAATCTCGGAATGGGGTAACACGCAGTATTCTTGAGACAAAAAGATCCCTCTAGGAGGAAAATATTGTGTATTTTTAAATGTCGTCCCGAGGATTAAGCGTCGTGCATTGTGTAGACCGTATGTAGCGAGTGCGGCCTATTTCCTGTCACGTAGCAAGGCGCAAACGAGCCGACGCCGCAAACGAGTCGCGTAACGAAACAAAATAGTCTGACGGAAACGGGGCCTGTCCCCGACTGTCACCATATACTTGCTAACGAGGCTAAATGAAGCCACACAACAATAATATTATACTGCTGAATTATTCTAATTAATAATTTGCGCTGCTGAGTTATAGAAAAACCAAACGAGAGAATAGACGTGGCCAAACGAGAAGCTCTAGCACTTTTTGTACAGTTCCATTTTTCTTTGATTATTTTGCAAATTCGCAAATCCGACACAATATTTTCACAGAAAATTTAAACCAGGAATGCCTATTAATTTCAATAGATACGATTTTTCCCCCTTTTTTCTACGGAATATACATATTAAGTGCGTATTTCTAAGTCAGTTTTTAATTTAGTTAATGGTCAATGAGTACGTCCGTAAGTATGTAAGTATGATTTCAGAATTGGTCGGTCAAACATTCACGTCGCGCAAGGCTTGTGAGGCGGCGTGCGGTGAATCTCTTCCACTTCTCGTGATGTAGAGTCGCCTATGTATTTTCCTACTGACACGATTTCTTTGTAAAACACCACTTTTGCATAGTGGCAAGAGGTAAAGCACGTGGCTTGAATTTTAATACGAATGTGTTTAGTTAGTGTTGTCAAAGGGAGGGTTGTCACGTCACTTTTCCTATACATAATTAAGGCTTTTGATGTGGATATGTAGTTTGTTACCAATTACATATTTTTCTCAGTATTTCACACGTCTTCTTAAAAAACACTACCTACCGTCTATCCGGTGGAATAGATATAAGTCAATTCGGTTCTTATTTCTTCTTTTATTCTTTTCGATCGGGACAAATACGTTACAAAACGAACGCCTCGAAAATCCGGGACACGAGCTTCACATATGGGAGAGTTAATCCTATATGAACGTGGTTGCTTGCAAAGATTTTATAAAATGGTAAAGGTACGTTTTTTACTGTGAGTTCGTTAGGTCCCTTCAAGCTAAAATAAAATATTTAATTTGACCCTTTTTTGCCTTGACGCTGTCTATGATTGTTTTGGGATATATGTACATTATATCCTACATGATATGGCAAAAAACTTATAGGTAACGCCACCAGAGTTGAGGCCACGCACACAACCACATCTCATGTAATGACAGCGGGATTTTGACGTTGTGTTGTCGTTAAACGTCAACACAACGTCAAAATCCCGCTGTCATTACATGAGATGTGGTTGTGTGCGTGGCCTCAACTCTGGTGGCGTTACCTATACTGTTTCTTTATACCATAGGTTCTCAAAGGGGGCGGTAGCACCCCCCGGTGGGCGCTGGAGTTTTTCGCGGGGGCGGTAACGGGCCCAAATAATTGTTAATTTGTGATTAAGAGGGTACGATGGCTGAGAGACTTTTGAGAAATAGGTATTTTAATGAAATGTCGCTGTCTTGCCCGAACCCCTCTGTGTCAGTACAGCGAGAGCGGGACAACTGCAGCTCAGACCGTTAATAGGCGCGTAAAATTGATCAAACCAGCATTTCGTAATCCCCTGTTTTCTTCTCGAAAACTGGACCACTAAAATTATTTTTTTCAAATATAATTAGAGGATAGATTTAGCTATGCCCCTATGTTTTCCTTTTTTTGTTTATATGAGGGATTCTTTTCTGACGAGTGTCTGAAAATGACGTTGAAATTGGGCAATTTTTTCAGTTTTTGAAAGCTCATATTTCTTATGTTAATTGAAATATGGAAAAAAACGAAACCTAGGGGCATAGCTGTGGTAGATACAGATTACACAGTAAAAAAATTTGGCTCTAAAGCCATTATCCAGGGAGGAAACAGAGGATTACGTTTGTATGGGGAAATGGTGCGCATCGTATCCTCTTAATACATAAAAATGTAAAATTGGTAATTTGCTAATACGTAAAGGGATGTGTTAGAATTTTGTTTCTTGTAAAAGCGGTGGTAGTCCATAAAAGATTGGGAACCTATGGTTTATACAATCCCAAAATAATCATAAACAGCGCCAATACGTAGCTAGAGGTACAGGCTTAGCTGCGTTACTGCAAGGGTGAAATCTAATTAAGATTCAACTACCTACTTACTACACAGCCATTAATTTTGGAGCTGTAAAAAAAATAGGCTTATTTTAATTAAAACCGTATCGCGAAAACATTTTTTAGACAATTCCATAATAAATAGGACAGTAATTTAATTCAAATCTCGTCTCCCTAATTGGGGTGTTTGTCAAGAGAATTTATTTAACGGGACCGTTGAATAGCATTAGCTGTACAGTTTGTTCCCCAAAGAGCGTTGAGTAATGAGTTTTGGTTTCAGCGGCGGCGGCCGCTCGCGAGCATTCTCGATGCACTTGTGCAAAACTAATTGGCTCGTGCAACTTCAACTGAATAAAAATCCATCTGGTGCGGCGCCCGCTCGCCGCGCCTCACTTCGCGCGCTCTAGTGCTGTTCCTTTGCCATTTGCGTTTTTGTAATGCCGTTTCGTTTGTTTTGTCGTCGTCAAATGCAAATGAAGCGGAAACTGTTTTTATTTTCATCATCAACCATCGAAAATTTTAATTAATCAAGATTTGAATTCAGACAACTGAAATAGACTCCATTACCCAGCTTTCTGGAAATGCAAAAGTTAAATCTATTCGTATCAACTTAGCAAAGGAAATTGTTACAAAATTTTGATAACGCTGGGCTTACCCTCGCCCTTACCAGGCTGTAGGTTTAATTAAATTTGGAGCATAGAAACCTTTTCTGAAATTTTATTTTTAAGCCAGGAAAATGCGGAATTACACACAACAGATGGTTTGCTTCTCCTGAGAACTCTAAATATTTGAGAGAAAGTTTAAGGCCACTTAGCAAACGCCTCGTGTACAGTTGTGGAGTGCAATTCGCAGTGTGTACGTGACAAAAGCCCCTAATTGTTATGAAAGGAGCGTGTTCAATCCATGAACAAATTTCGCCTAAAACTTTTGCACTGAACTCTAGCAATGTAAAGTTAAAGCGTCAAATAAATTAAAACTGCTGGAAGGCTATGCGAGCCGTAGTTCGGCCGGGTTAAACATGAATTGAATGAGCACAGTGCCCCCCAGAGCGCTTCACTGATCGATCCACAACGTTACCAATTAACACGTCATCACTTTCGACAAAGTTCATACGCATAATGAAATTGCTCTTCTTGCTCCCCTGACGGAAGCGAGCATGAATAAATTTAAGTTGCAAGTTTTTCGCATAAAATTACATGCTAATCGAAAAACAATACGGAACCCAGGAAACCTGGGGGCGTCAAAGTCTCAGATGAGGCAAGCACATATTTTGTTCGGAAGGGATCAAAATGGTCTTTTTTGTTTGGCATTTAAGATAGATTGCAGTAGCGAGCACGTCTCATCCGCTCTTACTCGGATTAACTGTTGTCGTATTTACGCGTGATCGATAGCGGCCTGCACTAGAGGCAGTCGCGTCACGTACGGCTCAAGGATCCGTACAGCGACCTCCACCTCAGCCCTCGCACTACACTCTTATTGTACCGTTTCTAGTATTTGGAATAAGTCACTCTCTCTTCACAAAGTCATTGATTACTTCTAAACCCGCTCAAGCGACCGGATTGAATTGTTAACCGATTATCAATTCTGTAAATTAAAATATGACCATTATTTTTGTGCCTTCTAAAATAATTACGGTAAATACTGTTACAACTTTATTCCACGATTACGAGCAAAGAGCAGGAATGCTTCTTCTCTTCATTAAGATCCGCCTTTAACTATTTAAGCTCAAGTCAGGCTCGTATAAGTTGGGTTATTGGGTTGGAAGCGCAACTATGTATTTAACTAGCTTGCCTTGATGTTCGTTTGAATCGGTCCTAATTACTTCTAACTAAAACGTGAGTCCACAAAGTTTAGTCTTTAAGAACGAATCCCGTATACATAGTGTCATTGTTAAAACAATCGTATTCATGGCACAATGACACATGTATAAATAATTTGAACAAGAGGTGGGCGGGCGCATTAATTAGTCTTTGTGTAGCTGAACAATGTAAAGATGTTAATCAGCATCGATACCGCACTCAATGAATATGTAAGGGTAGTGTAAGTCCATATGTATGGTAACGTAATGGTGTATGCATGGTATTGTAAGGGCTTTTGGCGTCCTTTTAATTAGCCGGTCCATTAGTGTCGCCGGCCAAACAAATAAAAGTCGTATTATTAGTAACACCGGCCTCGGAACTGTTACTATTAATGGGATTGCGATCCCTTGTCATATGTCAGCACTCAGATCAAATTAAATGGAAATGGTGAAGTGCGAGCAGACCATATTGCGGGAGTATGAATTAGGGCATATTCTGGGTGAAGTTACGACAACTTCGTATCCGGCAGTGTAACGAAGTTCTGTTTGTTTAAATTTGTAATAGAAATCGAGTTGACTTTGTGCATGCTAGATATGTATATGAATAAAAAACGGATAAATAAAAATTGCAAGCCTTTGACCGTACAAAAATTGGCATGTCGTAGATATAGGTACAGATACAGATGATACACATTACAACATTATACATGAAGTAGGTATCTATTTTGATTATTTTTTTGTAGGTTCTGTGCCTTGAATATTGTAATTCTACTAATCCCAATTACATAAATGCGAAATTCTCAGAGTGTGAACGTATAACATAACATAGTGTGAAAGAATAACAACACACTAAAACGGCTGATCGGATTTAGATGAAATTTAACAAAAATATATAGTTTTTAACCTGAATTAACATATAGGATACTTATAAGTCGGAAAAAAGTCTAATTCCCGCGGGATAGTGATAAACGAAGTTAGTATGTATCCATACCATATCCATAGGTAGGTACTATACTATAATATTACAAATGCGAAAGTGTGTCTGTCTGTCCACCTGTCGGTTACCTCTTCACACCGCTTAACCGATTGGTACGGAGAATGTTAGAGACCCTGTGAAGGACATATGATAGTTTTTATCCACATAGACGGAGTCGCGGGCAAAAACTAGTATGTATTCTCTTCTTCTCTAATATATAAAAATCTCGTGTCACGGTGTTTGTTATCGAACTCCTCCGAAACGGCTTGACCGATTTTTATGAAGTTATTTGTCTATATTTGGTAGGTCTGAGAATAGGTCGTAGCCGTAGGTAGGCTATTTTTTGTACCCCTATTCTTCGCAGACGGAGTCGCGGGCAACAGCTAGTATGTATATTAAATACAGTATGGTTGTTGCTAAGTGTGTCACCCTACCCATACCTATGTACTAGCTTTGCTTAGTTTGGGATTAAATAAATAGGTGTAAGTCATCTCATAACATTTATTTCTATTTTTTATTCTTAAGGGGACTCTATTTGTAACGGGTCTAGGTTCTTTTCCTACTTAGCTATTGAAAGTAAATTGAACGTAACACCCTTTACGGTCATATAAGGTTTTATTCAAGACAAAACAACCGCTTAGAGAATATTTGAATAGTTGGAGACGTTGATTGCGAAATAAGCCGTGAAACCTCAAAGGTCCTCCGAGAACCGTCCGCGACTTAAGTAAAGTAGCTCTAGTTGATGTTATATTTTCCACTGAGAGCGGGCAATTGAATGTAAACTACGGTTACTGAAATAAGGTAACTACCTCAATATCAGTAGCGTGGCGTCGTAACCAATCCATTCCCACCTTGTTGCCTAAATTTTTTACACGATGTCAATGATGATAAAAAAAACGGATTTCTCCATAGGTGTTAGTATAAACAATACATGCTTATATATCTAATATTAGTCAGTACCTACAAAAAAATACGATAAGTATAATAAAGCTTGTTATTAAAGGTTAGGTCATTTTGGATTTCATACCCAAAGAGTGCGTGCCTGATTGCTTAGCATCTATGTATATCAAGCCGCCACTGTCTCTCCGTCCTTTTGTCAGAGCACTATATCTTTTAAATCATAAAGATAGAGACATGATTTTTTTTTGAGTGTGTGTTATAGCGACCACCCATACTAAATACTATGGGTGGTCGCTTACAGACTTTTTTGCTGACTGTTCTTGTATTGTCAATCAATCTACATGTGTACCAATCATCATCATCATCATCCCAGCCTATATACGTCTCACTGCAGGGCACAGGCCTCGTCTCAGAATGAAAGAGCTTGAGCCGTAGTTCCCACGCGGGCCCAGTCGTTTACTTTTGTCAGTTTACCATAATTAAAGTTAATAGAAAAAAAACATGGATAAAGTAGAAAAAATATTGTATGCAACGTTGTATAATTTGGTCTAAATGGCTCGTGCCGTCTTCCATTGCGATACTCATATTTGTTCGTATCGCAACTCACGTCACTCGCCTTTTAAGACCTCACTTATACAACCGTTGCATAAAATACTGGTAACTATGACGGGTTTAAAACTTTTTATGAATAAGGGGATCAAAGGAATTAGCTTTTTTTAACAGACTTAAAAAAAGGTTTTCAATCAAACATTGTTTTTGTAGTCTTTATAAAAATACTCCGTCATAAACCGATTTGGAAAAATTATTCTTTGCTTGAGTGGATACACTACCACTTGCTCACATATAAATTTACTTAATCATGATTCACTAATTAATTATAAATTTATTCACATTTGAACTCTATTTGACATGTTCAATTTACCTGATCAAAGTTCCTTAAAATAAAGATTAAAAAAAAAACTGTATTTAGTTTTAAACATAATAATGTCGTGTTCATGGCCGTTTACTACGTAAAAATGAAATGATCATTCTATGTAGTGTAGATTAATATGCATGAAAAGAAAAATGAGTAAAATAATTTTATTTTAAAAGACTATTGAATTGAATTAGTAAATGAAAATGCCTGTGTTCATCAACATCAAAACATTAGAATACAATACAAAAACCCAAACATTAATACTGAAATTAACTATGTTCATTGTATTGCTATTTCGAAAAATCTTTATGCATTAAAGAGATTCGTTTTAGAAATACAAATAGAAAATAATATGATACGAAACTCGCGCGTAGAGCTTGCTACGACGCCTGTTCTACGGCCGCTGCTACGGACAATGAAGCTACGAGCTCGGTGCACGTAGAACCTTTTGAGCTCCCGTCAGGCAGAACAGACGCGCGGTTTCATGTGAAACGTCTGTTGTTGTGCAAAGTGTTGACGTTAAGTTTAACGTAACTAGTAAATGGGAATTTCTATTTTTCGTTGTACCCAAAATTAAGAAATTGTTAACAGGGAGTTAAAATTTGTCCGTTTGGTTACGCACTTTTTCAAGTCTTTACAATAAAAAAAAAAGTAACAAATCAGACAATTCTTCACTTCTTGTTAAACATTGTTAAACTTGTCGGATTTGTTACGTTTTTTTTTATTGTAAAGGCTTGAAAAAGTGAGTAACCAAACGGACTAACTTTAACTCCCTGTTAACAATTTCTTAATATTCGGTACAACGAAAAATAGAAGTGACCAAATACGTTGCGTAGAATAGAAACTTAATAAACTCAGAGAGTTCGACTGCATGATTAAGAAGTGCAGTGATCGTGAAATTGTTAAATCTATACTTCTATAAAATTACTTAATGTTACCTCTTCACGCATAAACTGCTCAATCGATTTGATGAAATTTGGTACGGAGATAGTGAGACCCTGGGAAGGACATAGGATAGTATTCATCCCGGAAAAATGCTTAGTTCCCCCGGGACAGAGATAAACAAATTCTTCGCAGACGGAGTCACGGGCAATAGCTAGTTCTTATAGTTCTAGATGTTTGAGTCACAGAATTGATGCTTCCCAGTTTCCTTGACTTCCCGCTTGGAACGATCTTATATACCTACCTAGTACTGCAAATGCAAATCTGATAAACAATTGTAGTTTCGTTTAGATCATGCAATACAGCAAAGTGCCACTTAAATCGAGCGTGCGTTTGCTGCGTCGTAACTCGGTAAGATAGCTTTGATATTAAATAGGGGTGTCTGGAGGTTATCGGGTTTAACAAACCATCTCTACGAATTGTTCTCCACTTTGACTAAGACTTGCACAGCTATTCAATATTGAGATATGATTAGGTAGGTAGGTGTGTATAAATTTATAGGTACTAATTAACAGTAACGAGCCATCGGCATTTTACGTTGATTAGATGTCATCACCATCTGATGATGCACCATCGACGTATCGTAGAGCTTGTCTAATTTAAAATGACGCGCGCCTAACCACCGCATTGACGCACATCTGCTAAGTGAAATATTTCTCTATTGTAGCTTAAATTGAGGTTCAAATCCTGTTCGTAAATGCGGTGGTGGGGCGCGTCATTTTAAATTAGACAAGCTATAATTTGTTTTATTTTGAAAAAAATACCTCTTTGCTGCCTGCTAACTGAATATAATATATGTTAGCTAAAATATGAAGATTGCGGGTTGGTAGAGTAGTAAGAGTACCTACACCAAGTAATAGCATAAAAAACATTGAGAGACAAATCCAATAAAGCAATTAACTTTTAAGCATCATTCTTATTTCAATTTAAGGTTGAAATATGAATTTTTTGACCGCATTTTACGGAGTTAGCAACACTTCGTGGTAATCTACCTTTTCAGGGATTAACGTATAATCGACGGCAGCGAAAAATATTCCGCTCTGTATCGACGCGCCGCCGGTTAATTACTCTTGAATATTTATTGGTCGTTTGAATAAATCGCTCCCGGCGAGTAAGCCTTTACCTTTAACGTGTATTATATTCATTTTTAGTAAGGCCAATTTTTCGACTCGCCTTTTGTCCTCGTATGAATTATATCTAAAAATCACAATTTATATTACAATTACAAATGAACTTTAAAATTTGGTTAAATAATGGAGAGCACCTTAAACATTTAAATACTAAATAGTTTAAAAACTCACGGCAGACAAATAAAAAACATTTACTTAGCTAGAAATAGCTTTTGCTTTTCAGACATCTAGGAATCTTTTTAAGTCGGCACTGGCGGGTATTTACAGTTGGTTTTCTGTAAGAGGAATTTTCATTCCAAACGCAGGTATTTCTTACTTCTTTGTGTCTCTGAACCTCAATAGGTGCAAATTAAGTTAAACTCGCCCAGACGCAATATTTTAAGTCAACTTGCGCTACAACAACTTTTAATAAAATAGACAGCCTGTATAATCTATAGTCTTCTAAATTGCAAATCCTTTGCTGAGCCAACCGCAAGAATAAATGTAGTTGGTGAACTTTAGTAGACCCTAAACCGAAGTCAAAGAAACGAATGCAGAGCGAATTACTTTCGCTGATCCATGGAAGTTTTACTATGACAGCGCGGGCGATATTCCCATTGCGTTACTTTTATGAGTAGACGGCCAGTTGCGGGGACCTATGGTAATGTTATTGCCTTAATCTCGTCTCGCAACATATCTATTGGAAACTTCTATCGGTGTTGCATTTGCAGACACGTGTTGTGTGCGAAAACAAAAAGATCAATACGCAACTTTAACTTACATAGATTTATTTATTGTGTAACCGATCGGAGAAATAAGGGGTAGAAAGTTATTTTGGGGGTGATTTGCTTCGAAGTTGATATCAATACTCAGTACCTAGTGCTTTTGATTTAAATTTAATTTTATTTTGACACATGTTTGAAAACTTAAAAGCTTGGTGGAATGTCTCGAAAGGCACTGTAAGTACTATATTAGTATTAGTACCGCATTTGAAGGTTTCTACGCTTTAGAGAGGTCGTGCACTTTTAGAGGTACACTATGGAACGATTTTCTGAAATTCTCACGCGATAGGGAAATATTTAAACTTTTTGTTTCTTTGTTTATAGGATGTAATCTCTGAAACTACTGAGGTGATTTAAAAAATTCTTTCACCAGTAGAAAGCTACTCTATCTCTGACTGACATACCTAAGCTATTATGTCTTCGAAAAAATGAAAAATTCCCACGTGATAAAAATAAGTGAATTCAACTTCGAGATTGATTTTAAAAATTCTTTTGTAAGAAGTTTCTCAACTCGGCTGCGTAAATACAACTTCCAACTTTCATCCATTGGACTTCGGTCCCCAGGCATAACATCTGCCTGGAGAGAGATCTCTCTATTTCAACTACCTCCAAACTTTCACCAAAAGATAGCTACACTATCCCTGATTGACATAGGCTACTTTTTTTCGGGAAAATGCAAAATTTCCGCGGGATAAAAACAGGTGAATTCAACTACGGGGCTGATTTTAAAAATTCTTTCACCAAAAGATAGCTACACTATCCCTGATTGACACAGGCTACTTTTCTTCGGGAAAATGCAATATTCCCGCGGGATAAAAACAGGTGAATTCAACTTCGGGGCTGATTTTAAGAAATCTTTCACCAATAGAAAGTTACACTATTCCTAGTTGACATAGACTGCTTTTCTCTGGGAAAATGCAAAGTAAATTCAACTTCGGGGCTGATTTAAAAAAAAAACACTAATAGAAAATTACACTGTCTGATTGTGATTTAAGAATTTTTAAAATAGGTCAAAACCTAGGTAGGTTATTTCTATCCCACGGGAACTTTGCACTTTCATTGGATAAAATAAGCCTGCTTCAATCAGTGACAATGTAGCTTTCCATAAAATTCAATTATTCCTATCCCCGGGATCTTAACATGTCCCCGGATTTCTCCTATGAGTTAATCCACGTATTAAACTACCTGTGTGCCTCATCCAAACAAACTAACGTTATTATCTACGCGTACGAAGTCGCGGGCAAAAGCTAGTATGAGTATACATAGAGGTTTGCCATGCTACAACTGATGAGTAGTCAATATTTAGGTACATATTTCTAGTTAATCTACTTTATTATAGAACATAAATGTTACTTTGACCTGCAAATTATGAGTATTTTTAATATGTGGTACAGACATCTTAAAGTTAAATTAATAAGGACGTAACGAACAACAGCTACATCAATTACCAGGGCCCTAATCCGAATTCCCAGTAGTTAGATACTACGATAATGGAGCTGGCACCTATAGTACGTTAGTAATTTTGTGGAGTATCGAGCATATTCTAAACTTTGCCCTTCCTTGTATGCCATCAGCGTTCGGACTAGTCCAAACTAGCTTTTACCGAACAACGAAACCAAGTATGAATCCATCATCATTTGCAATAGTTGCTAATAGTTAGTAATAGCATCAAGTTTATTATCTTTGCCAATAGTTTCATTATCAAATTTAGGTATAATAATAATAATAAATGTATGTATTAAAAAAAAATTAACCTTTAAATCTTATAAATAGAAAAATACCATATTTTAGTCTAATTTTAGACGTTATACGAGCCCTGGCAATAAAAAACTTAATTACTGAAAGGAATAATATAATTTTCACTTCTCATGCTCTTAAAATGTTACTTTAGTCTCTGCATATCGGGACTAAAGCTCTTTTTTGATCTCTAGGGATTAAAGTAGAATTTTTTTAATTGACTATGGAAACCCCTAAACTGCCAATCACGGTGTTTGTGAATGGAGGATTATCGCCATTTTCAGTAACTGGGTATAGACAATTTTAAAGCTTTCCACAGACCGAAGCACGCTGCGGACGCACTGTAGCGCTCTGCGCTTCGGTCTGTGGAAGCCTTTAGGGCGTGGAAATAACCTCAAAATAACAACTGTATAAAAAAAATTTAAAAAATAATAATTTCGTGAAACACATTGAATAATTACGAATACTAATCTATTTAATTATAAAATATTAAAGATGAATTCATTTTATTTTGCATGTAAAGAAAGATTTCCTTTAGCTTAGGTGTTTTTTAATTTGTTTTTTTTTTTTAAAAACGCTGTCGGCAAAGCAGTTCCCTGCTCTGTCGATAAAATAACAATCAGCACTGTCGGCAAAGCAGTGCTGGAGTGTACTACGGTAGATAGAGCAGTTATGTTTGAAAGTTAATATGGCGTGACTTCAAAATAATGCGATATCAGTTGCATTTAATAGTAAATAGAAAGTATAATTAGATATAATTTAACAAAGAATTGGCATATAGAAAATAAACTTAAAAAGTCGTTTCTTTATTCACGGGTAAGTGTTTCAGTTAACAATATATTTTGTGTGTGAACTTAGATCAATTAGGTTAATTTATTTGCCGATTCCAATTGATGAACAATTATCATTCTTACATGCATTGTCCAATTAGTTTTAACATAGTCATTAAGTTAGAATCTGTTGGCTAATTATGCAAGCATTTAAAGCGTCACTTTACAAAAAAATATAAAAGAAAAGAAAAGACAGCGGTATTTTTTTTGCTATTTGAATTTTGAACAGATATCCATTGCTCGTATTGAGCATACGTTGTAAAAAAGTAATTTTGTACGTCGTTTTTTTCCTCGCATTCAAAGTGAAAAGTAGAGTGTACGCGGGACTAAACTACCATAATGACAACTCGAATTATAGCCTCCCTCGCTATCGCTCGGGTGGCTAAATATCTCGTGTCATTATGGCTTGTTTTAGTCCCTTGTTGAACAATCTACTATTATTTACACATATTCTATAACATTAGAAAGTAATAACAAATAAAAATGGAAAACTAATAAATTAGTACACTATGAAAAAATTGTCAAGTCAGTCTGTCAGTCGGAGTGTGGTAGGGCAGCACCATCATCAAAGCCAAACAGCTTCGCTGCTGGCTTCCATTTATGACGGGTGCCTCGATTGCACATGCTAGTCGCTCTAAATATACAAGTTATTATTCGAGCTCTCAGCCAGCCCAAGACGCAAGACAAAGTTCGGTCCCAGCGAGATTTCACAAAGGTGGCCATTTGTGGTGCAAAGACTCCATCTACGGAGGTGATAAGGGGAACTTAATTACTTACTAAGCGTAGGTAGGTAGATACATGATGATAACAAACTTACTAACATGTTTGATGTTTGACGACCAGATGGCCTAGTAGGTAGAGAACAAGACTACGAAGCTTGAGGTCCCGGGTTCGATTCCCGCGTCGGGGCAGATATTTGAATGAATAATACGAATATTTGTTCTCGGGTCTTGGGTGTTTAATATGTATTTAAGTATGTATCTATCTACACATATAAGTATGTTTATCCGTTGCCTTGTACCCATAACACAAGCTATGCTTAGCTTACTTTGGGACTAGGTCAATTGGTGTGAATTGTCCCGTGATATTTATTATTTATTTATGTCAGGTAACTACAAGCGTAGAAACGTAACAAATTAAAGGTCGATTCCAGACAATCCAATATATCAAATTTCAATTGGGAATGTCTTGGATGTTGGGACTGGCTAAATAATTCTAAACCACACAGAATAAAGTAAGTACAACTTATATTTCACGACATATTTCAATGTCAAATGAAGGTCATTTTTTATTTGATATGTACCTAATAAATGCACTAAATTATATTAAAAATTAATAACTACGGAAAACTATTTAAAAAGCATTTATCTCGAAATGGTTTTCGATTTACTAAACATTACAAAATAACAGACATCCCCAATTAGGTGCATTTAGTTAGAATAGTGCACGCTGCTCAGATGAGTCAGCCAGACGCACGTATGTGAGTGGAATTGGCCTGTGTTGCGCAGATAAGTGGTAATATGGCGGCGGCGCTGCGCCCGAGCGCCGCCCAGTGCTAATGAATCAACTTCGGTCGAGACTGGCGCGCTGCCCGCCGAATTCAACTTTTAATTGATTTGACATTATTCCGTTTGTGGATCCCGAGCGATTGCGACGCGCCCCTTCAATTATAACTCATCTCCCAATGAAATGATCAAACGAAAATTAATTTACGAAAGTTAAATGAAGTTATTAAAACAATATTAAGGCGTCTGAGAAGATGTCGCCTGCCGCAGCGATCGGTATTCTAGCTTTGCAATAACATTATTGCTGTGCCATTATTTAAGTCAAAGCTTATAAATTTTGATAAATACTTGCTTAATTGTAGCCTAATTAAGGGAAAACAGAATAGCATCAAGTTTATTATCTTTGCCAATAGTTTCATTATCAAATTTAGGTATAATAATGCCTCCTGGCACAAAACATACATCCATTCACTTACACTCTCTTACAAAAAGCAGTCATCTTAAACACAGTCATGTCGTATAGTACGCAAGTTCCTATCAATATAATTAGGTACATAAAGTTTAAATTTTTAGTTAGTTGGATATAAATTCAAAAGCACTTGGCTTAGGCTCGTGCAATAATTTACCTCCTAGCCTAGGAGAGATAACAAAAAGTTGAAAACAAATAATAATAATAAATGTATTTGAATGAGGGTGACGCTGTGTAGCCGATTGTTCTTTGTTTATTTTGTTATTTGACACTTGATTAAATTATTATAGTTTAATTACCAACTAAGTATTATGTTTTAAGATATTGTGTTGCGATGTTAAATGCTCGAGTTGTATTATAATTCTTTAGATTCCTTTTGTCTATAACACAGACACTTGTAACCTAGCTTAGACTAAACTAAATTTATTATCTAGACCTAAGATTATTTCATGTTCATGTTTATATTTTGTATCTTATATGAATTTTATGAATAAATAAATGAATTTATAAAAAAAATAAACATTTAAATCGTATAAATAGAAAGTTTTTGTCTAATTTTAGACGTTATACGAGCCCTGGCAATACAAAACTTAATTACTTACTAAGCGTAGGTAGATACATGATGCTAACGAACTTACTAACATGCCAGGTTACTACAAGCGTAGAAACGTAACGAATTAAAGGCATAAGAATGAATAATAACAGAGTAGAAGGGAAACTCCCGCTCCGGCCGGACTCAAGGTCACGATATTAGAGTACTCACTAAGCGGGAACTCAGTCAGGGTGTCACGGCCGGCGTCGCCGCACGCGCGTTTGGCCGTTAACTGTCTGCGCGTTCGTTTTATTGGAAACAAAATAAATAATAATGACGTCAAGTTATTGTGGTGTATTTAGGTGTATAAACAATTCAAAAACGATGCCAAATCACCTTAAATGGCTTCATTTGGTATGACACTTGTAAGAACTTCTTACTTAGAAGTACCTAACTATTACAGGGTTATTTGTAATTCACTAGCAACCTTTTAACCCTAAACTCCTACCACTTAAACAAATGTTTTTTGTTATACGACTTTTTAAAATGGAGTACATTTTTTTTCCATACACGGCACAGAGTATCGTAAAAATACAGGTAATCTCAAATTTTCAAAACGTTATTACACCAAAAATATACAGTTATGACAAAAGTCGTAAAACAAAAAAGATTTGTTTAAGTGGTAGGAGTTTAGGGTTAAAAGGATGCTAGTGAATTACAAATAACCCTGTATATGTAGGTACGTACAGTCAAGGATTCAGAAATCAGCATATTCGAGTATAAGCGGCTTCACCCGATTTACAATTAAAATCCTTGACTGTACCTAATGATTTATAAATATCATATTTTGTAAAACTAGAATAAAATAATGATTTCAAAGTAAATAAAAACTTAATATTGTAGCGATATTATCTTTAGAATCAGAATCAGAATTTTATTTGTCAAAACATAGGTTTATACAAGTTATTAGGTTTACTTACATTAATTTGTTTCACTATGCTTTGCCTAGCGGCATACAAATAGCGTGCATTAGGTATAGCATGCAGCATGCTCACTTATCACAATAAATAGGTACAATGTCAAAATTACAAAACAAAGAATTACAATTTCAATATTAATTTAAATACCATTATGATTCTATTTGTTATTAGATTATGTCAGTCAAGTAGTCATTTACCGAATAATATGTTTTATTTACGAGCAACTTAAATAATGAACATTTGAACAATTTGTCATTAGTAATAGTCACCAGTTCTCTTGGCAGCTTATTATATTAGACGTAAGTAATATTTAACAGTAAGCAACCCTAGCAACACGCCTGGACGACAGAGGGGTGTAACGACGTGAGGGGGGAAGTAGGTATATAAATGGCGGCGTTTTGGACGCGGTCAAAAGAGATTCCTTTCTACTCTGTTATTATTTATTCTTATGTTAAAGGTCGATTCCAGACTATCCAATATATCAAATTTTAATCAAAATTTAATTATCTATCACTGCCGACAGTTAGATACTTAAATTAATTAAGACTGACTTGTATGACTAAGCAGTTTACTTGGTGTGTATGGCAAGTATTGGGAAACTAGGCACGCGACTTCAGGCATTTAATAACTTTAATTATCTCGTACTTGTACAACACAGCGTACAAGTAAGTAGGTGGAAAATAGCGAAGTTCTCCGATAGCTTGCGAGGTTCGTTCAAACTTGTAAATGAAAAGTTAATGCACAACTTTCTGACAGCTGTGGTGCGGCCGCGCTTCGACCTCTTCACACCGCTGAAATGAATCTAAACTTTTTAATTATTCGCTACGACAATGCCCCAGATATGTCACCAGCGGGCCCCCAGGCTTTAGTAGCCGCGTGCGAGGCGCCTCCGTGGTCAAAAGGGAAGATGCATTTAGCACGCGAACATTTTTAACCTCAATTCTATTTACGCTCCGAAATCACGTCTCGCCGCGAGCAGTCGGCGCCAGATATTTTAGAATTTAGAATAATATGAATTTAGGCTAACAGAGAATAGGAAGTTACCTATGTTTTTTCTGATACCGGTATTTTTGATGCAGAACGTATGCCAGGTTGACGAGAGTGAAATCACTTCAATATACCTACATATTTCGCCGTCATATCGTCGATTAAGAGTCAAGAGTAGAAACTTGCTAAATTCCTTCATAGTCGTCAATCTTATCTTATGCGTTCTTTGGCCTTGCCCGAAATATCGAATGTCTGATATGGTTTTTAGCGTTCCGTAGCCAAGATGGCAGAAACGGTATCCTTCGTCATACTGCCCGTCCGTTTGCGGCTTGGCTCGAGGCTGCTATCAAGTATCAACTAGAAAGCTGCAACTTTACATGGGTATACAAATATATTAATCCGGCCGACAAAGGGTTAAAACATTTTTAAGGGCCTGGGTGGGGTGACGATTTAAAGGTCGATCAAAAATATTGATAGTGATAGCACGTGAAAGCTATTTTTAAATTCAGAGAATCTTCGTAGACATTCCCGAATTATTATTAATAATATTAATATTCCCGACTGAGCGAGTGACTGTTGCTCATTGACTAATTTTCTGACTGTCTCGAGAAGAAACTAAAGGGGAGCACTGAACGACAAGCGAGAAACTGGCGCAAGTTCTGGAAGTTTCTACCGACCGACAGTGCAAGCGATGGGACATATTACCCCGCGACGCGCCATGCTCTTGCGTTGCGGTTTGTCCTGGTGTGTTCCGTGTAACGACTCACATACACTTTCATAGTCATTAGCACGTGACAAGGACACGCCAGTAAAGAGCCGCGTCAGCGTCGACTCCAGCCACGCCCGCTATTTCACCATGCCTTAGTTTACTGGAAAAGGTATCATAAAAATGCTTTGTTTATTTTTCATCCATCTTTACCTACTATGTGCGATGACCCCACAGTTTATAGCTTGCAGATTCCTGGGCCCGGATGGAATGTATCCCACGACGGAGGATTAGTGTGTTGATCTCCACTTAAAAATGGTTGTATGTAGTTAAATGCCTCAGAACAACATTAATTGTTCCCCACTCTCCCCTACAAAACAAAAAAATCAGTCTCCTATTTCATTCCATGAAACCACGTTATTAATTACTTACATTTAAATAAAGGTAACCGACGCGACGACGAAAACACCCACGTAACTGAGAGTAATTTCACTAACATCTGCCTTTAATTGCAATCATTAATTAATTTGAAAGTTTAAATAAATACCGCCCAAGAGAGGAGAGGTGGCATGTGACGTACGTAGACTGGCTATGATGATGATGATGATGATAACTAGTATTGTTTACATTCAATAATTTAAAATTTATCTTGTGGTAATGTAACATTCATGCTAAACTGATTATTTAAATTTTAATAAATTTGTAAACCAAACAAGTCCTTTGGCGGGGTGGTTTATGCAAGTTTACTTATCTTGCGCACGTAATGTGGGTTTCTCAATGTAGGTACAAAGTTCATGTAAGCATAATAATGTAACTTTCTATAACTCGCTCAAAACACAACTTTCAGAGTACCTACCAACGTGTTAAAAATTTATTGTCGAGAATAAGCACTATTCATTGTCGTTAAAACTTCCTCCGAGAGCTGTAGAAAAGAAAGTGGTTTTTATTCTTGTTGGCGCGGAATGTCAACTCTAAACTGGTTTTCATATTACACACGCTTTATATTTTTTACAATTACGTATCTTACGTATCAAAGTTGAAATACGAACGAGAAAATAAAAAAAAATAATAATCATAAAAAAAAATGTTTTACAAACCACCCATTGAAAATGAGTTACCTACGTACATAAAAGGTAATTAGGTTTTGTAATATCATAGAATACCTAGGCATTGGTAAGGCGTAGGCGCCGCCCTAATTCCCGCGGTTGGCCCGCCGCCGCGGCCGCCGCACACCCGCACTGTTCAAATTAAACGCACTCCTAAGACCCGTTATAAAATTACATTAACTTTATAATACCGTAAAGCGTGGTTAGTAGTGACTCGATTAAAAGGGCCCATGTAAAGATAATTATTCCGCAGAATATAACGCCGTGACCTCATTAGACATGATATCGGTTTATGTCTTTCGCAAGTGGCACGATATAAATTGCCTTAATGGTACGCAGCGGGAGGGTCTACGATGGATTTTCAAGCGGTTTCTATTGTGTGATTCCGCTGCTGGAGATATGTTATTTGTAATAATGGCATATCGTTAAAAGCCCAATTATGTCTAATTTTGGATTCTCTTCACAGATTTTCTTTTCAAGATGTTTAATGGTAATTTATACATAAAAGTTGTCGATTGTTATTATCATTGTATTCTTCAACTTGAAATCGAGATGAACGCAACGAATATGTGTTACGGAAAAGTTGTATCGCAAGCAATAGGTAATTGACGATACGGAAGTAAGAGTCTAAACTCGCGTAACGCCGGCGGAAATCTTGGCACAAATTAAAACTTCCAACATTCAGTGTTTTCGCGTTTACTTTTTCTATTAAACTTTGTTTTTCGTAGGTACGGGATGAGGCAGCTTCGAGATTTATCTACGCGATACCGTTCTATTTGGCTGAGGGAAAATTCAATTTGGTTTTTACCTGGGGCGGTAGTGCGAACCCTCGTATCCTCTCCTTAACGTTATGGAATGCCCTCTACCAAAACACTTTTTAGAGCCGGCTTTAAATTATATCAGAGCGTTATCCGTTTGTGTGGACTTTGCCTGGGAAAATTCATTTTTCAAATGGAACAATAAGGCTGCTTTGAGTGTACCTACTGGTTAACTGTACAGTAATCTCTATTATTTTTAGCTGCTTTTAAAAATACTACGTATATTTAATATATAGTTTTTTTGTAAATGTTTTAGGTAACCTATTATGGACAGAATTGAGCAGGTGACAACGTTTACGATATAATATTGTGCAAGAAACTTTTCAAAAAACGCGTCACATAAATTCATGCGCTGAATTCGCAAGCAGGTTATTATAACTTTGCCTCGTTGTGTACTTACGGAGTATTTTAAACATTTCTGAATGCCGACAATGGAGGAAGAAAGCGGTTGACAAAAGTGATTTTGCTGTTTTCATTTACTTTCCATTATTCCTTCATCTCGTTTGTCATCCTTTTCTCTCCGCCCGACGCGCGTAAAGAAGAAGAATGACAGTCGTTTATGTTTACGTAACTAAGTGACTAGAGCAGAAATAAGAAACATCCAGAACAACGAGTTCCGCTAAGTTTTGTTTGCTTCCTGTATTCCCGCATCGAAGTTTAAATGTTTGCGCATAACGAGAGTCGAGTGTGCTCTCAATTGCATACAACGGATTCCGCGAATACGTAGGTACATTCGCGATTCAATAACTGATCACTTATGAAGACAGCTTTTAAATTTTGTTTGTTGAGAATAAGTTAGGTGTAGCAAGAAGTTAAACATTCCATTTTGTTTCACTATTAATGTCTACTAGTTACATAGTTTAAAATAAATAGTTTAAAATTGATACGTTTGAGCTTACATATTTGTCCACACTAATAATTAGTGATATACAGGATTAAAACAGAGCGATATTTGGCTCGGTATAACGAGATAATATCGGCGCGGCTGACTCTGCTGAATGCGTGATTAAACACGACCCATAAAATTATATCACCTATATATTAAATCCATTGGCACAAAATTCGTTGTTGGAAACGGCCAAAGTAAATTATCATTAAAGGTAAAGAACAGTATCTATGTAATACCTTTTTGCATAGGAACTACGATCTTTATGACTACGATCGCGCTCTATTCGAACACTGTGTTTATTTAGCCCCTTCGACTGGAACCAAATTAAAAACAACCTCGAAGAAATAAATCTTTTCGTTGGCCAACACCCTACCCCATCTCAAAAAGGCAGACACTGGATTTATTCACTCTGCCTAGCTTTTACTTGCCTAGCAATAAATTTACGAGCATTAACAAAAATCTGTAATAATAGATGGAATATTAAGCGCGGGTGGGTCGCGGTACTGGGAGTCGCGGCGCCTCACTATCAGCGCAGAGGGCTGGAATTAATCACTTAGTCAGACAAGCTCTTCGCTGAGATATCGTTAATTTAACACTTAAAACGTTTTTATTCGACTGGATAATTGTAAGGGGCGGCCGTAATGGCCACGTTCGAGCGCCGCAAAGATTGATGATGTGCTGTGTTGAAACATTAAAAAGAGCTGACTGAACATTTGAATAAGAAAAACTCGATTGCCCGCGGGATTACGCGATGAAGCGATCGTTTGTATTTTTTGCCTTGCGGATATATCCCGAAGTTCGACGGGTGAGCGCTGATCCAGTGCAATCGATGATTGTGCGAGGGTCTTAAATGTTAAAAAGTTGTAACACTTTCAACGAGCACGCACTCCTATATTTTCGATAAGGTTTAATTTACTTGCATTTGTATTTCACGCGGTGAAAATACATTTCATATAATTTACTTACACGAAAACTTAATATCTTAATAATTAAGAATCGTGATAATACAGTAATTTTGAGTCCAGGGATTATATTCAACGTGGAAATATTTAATTTAAATGTTATTTTAGGCTGCAGGCCCACTTGTTAGTGAAGTTGAGATAATGTTAGAAAAACACCGATACATTTCCGGGGAGAGTCCGGGGCGTTAATCTGATGCCGAGTGAAAAGATTTAGTGTAGGGCCAGCGAAATTAATCTCCACAAGTTGTATGATAGGTATAATAGGGCTAATCTCTTACGGTATACGAGAGGTCGACGAGGGGAATTTATTTAATTAGTAATGGGGCAGTTCTGTGACTGTACAACAGTATTACAGATTACGAGTAGATGTAGTCATATTAATCCGTAAGTATTGTAGATATGCTTATAATGTGATTATCTCCATTAATACTTTCAACGTTTCATATTGATGAAACTGTCTTTGCTTCTAGTCGTGACGAAGTCTTTACCTAAACATTAATTTCTACTTTGTATAGGACTCTTACCGATATTCCATTAGCAAAAAATAAAATTGCGTATCGTAGTATCTCTATGGAAAACATATTTATTTTCTTGCAATTGGGAAAATAAAAATATAACACGTTATTCTCTTTATCGAAAAATAGAAATCAGCGATTTTCAGATTTTTTGCTTTACTTGCTAAATTTCATAATTCCATCACAACGAGATGTATGTCTACTCCATAAAATTTGTACTCACGGTTTTTGTGTGTAATACACTTTTAAAAGGAAGTAGTACCTTTTGATCGCTTGAACGTTTTCATTATGTTACAGCTTTAAAATCCAAGTAATTGATAATAAATCCAACTTGACACTTCTACCCATTCTTGAGAACCTAGTGGTGATAGGCAAGACAAATGCACAACGAAGCGATTCTATAGTTCTGTTTTTTCCTTGAGGTACAGAACAGTAATAAGCGACAATTATAGACCTCTAGCTTCTACCTTTGAATGGTCTCCTCTCCAATTTGCAGTAACGCTTGGTTTTATTGCAATTGCAGAGTAGGTATTTGCAATATCGAACGCGGCAACACACGGTCCATCGCAGTGAAAAGAAATACCAACAAATGTGCACAGTGCATCAGCGACATATTGCTAGTTGATACCCATGATATTGGAATTCCTGTGTTTAATATAGCTTTAGGAGCTTTATATTATAATACTTTTCAAATTATGGCCGCGAACTGGGCAATGGTATAAACAAGCTGTGTTTTTTAGCTTAATAGGTACAAGCTTTTATTTAACTTGCAGTGTTCGTGTGTAAGTATGTTTAAGTTATCTTCAAAATATGCAAACTATTTTTCGAGCACTTGTTATGAACAGATTGACTTTTTTTTATTTGCTGGATATGTTGCTATGTTATGATAGTCAGTTTGACAATGCAAATGTACAACTAGCAAAAAAGGCTTATATTAAAATGTTATTTTTATCAAAAACTTATTAAATGTAGGTAAATAAAATTATTTATTGACTAGCTGTTGCCCGCGACTACGTCTGCGAAGAAAAATAGCCTACGACCTATTCTCAGACCTACCGAGTATAAACAAAAAAGTTTCATAAAAATCGGTCAAGCCGTTTCGGAAGAGTTCGATAACAAACACCGTGACACGAGATTTTTATTTATAACATTTTATTATTCATGCACGATCTTCAGATTTACATTCGACCATCATTATGTTCGTAACGCACCGTGCTATTTTATATAGGTAAACGTCGTTTGCTAATACAACGTAAAAGTTGAATCATTACATAATAAATAACAAACTCAGTATTTAAATAAACAAGTTACACCATCTTTATCCATTTTAATTGGCTCGAAAAATATTATTTGTATAAAAACAGTTCGTTTATATTTGCCAGGGGAAGAATGTAAATATTGAACGGTCTTAATTTCTGTTTGATATTTCATTCAAAGCTCCCATGATCAGAATAAAGGCTTGCCTTAGCAAAAAACAAATTTAAATTATTACCCTACGAAATACTTTTAAGGCCCTATCCTCTGCGGGGCGAATGAATCCAGCCAATTAAAAAACCACACACCATCTGCCAGATTAAAGGGAGATTAAAAAAACTTTCACTTACAGTGATCTAGTTACTTTATGTAGGCTTCAGAAAAATAATTGGTTCGTAAATAACAGCATGTTATTCCGAGTCGTCGTCGATTATAACCCGTCGTCTCTTTTTGTCTCTTTTCGCCGGCAAAACTATTTGGTCTTCATTATCACTGTCATCTGAAAAATATAAAATCATTAATTAGCTGTAGTAGTATTTATTATATCCACCGAAATAATTATAAGAAACGGAAGTCAGACGAAACAAAAGAACAAAACTGTTGATTTCGACTGTTGCAAATATAATATCAAAGCGCTGCATGAATAACTATATATAATTAAACTTTCTGTACTACCATAGTATACAGTTTTTTATGTAAATTTAGCTCACCTGTATCTGCTTTAGGTAAATTGCTCAAAAATTCCTCAGTATCTGGTAATTCGGTATGTTGTAAAGTTTTCTTGGCAAATGACAGTATGTCCTCACTGTCATCCTCATTCTTATCTTCCCTGATTTCTTCTTCTTCGTCAATTTTCTGCAGCTTCTCTCTGCTATTAGAGTCTTCAGAATCTACGCTGCGACTCCGTTTATGATTCCTTCTAATTTCCTTACGAGGAGTTTTTTCAATGTTTTCTGCATTATTCTCCCTCATTTTTCTCAGGTTATCAAACAAGTCATCATCGTCACTTGATTCATTATTCACGCCATTAGTCTGGGGCGCATTCTCTACAATGCTCTCATTAGCAGTTTGATCTATTATAAGCTCTCTATTTACAGCCTTAATAATGATTTCTCGTCTTTTCCGAATTGTTTCGAAGTGCAAAGTGCTAGGTATTCTCCAGTAGGTTTCCTAAAACAAAATCACGACGTGATAACAAATACTGTACCATTTTTATAAAGTCCCATCCCACAGCAGATAATCTTACTTGTTCATCACTCGGCGGCAATATTCCAACTCCCGTCAGGACTTTCTTGAATAATTCTTCCTCCATAGCTTGCACGCAATCGCTGGATATTGGCACTAGCGGGATTCCTTCAGCGTTGGGGTCGTAACCTTCAGCTTCTTGATCAAGCGCGACCTCCTCCAAATTTTCAGCGACCCACTTGAGAGGATCTATGAAATCTAGTAACAGATATTAAATACAATTGTAATACTATAACTATAATAAATGACACATTTTAAGTCTTTACTCTTACCTTTTTCCACAGCATCGACTAGAAGCTTGCCTATTTCACTGGCGCTCAATTGAATTGTAGTGGGTTTCTTTGATTTATTGCTTTTAGATGATTCCTTGTGTTTCACGAGGGCCTTCTTTGGTGGATTTTTCTTAACAGGCGATGAAGGTCGTGAATTATCATCGGAGTCTGATTGATCGGATGATGAATCTACAATTAACCATAGTTATAAATTATAACATTTAATTGTAAGCTGAAAACGATAAATTATACTATCATAAACACCAACCACTACTCCTATTGTTCTCGTTCGCACCGTCACTTTTAATGGAACTCTTTTGCCTCTTCCTGCGGCACTGTTTCTTATCACTAATAATGCCCAACTCTAATAGTCTTTCTACAAAGCTGCGCTTTTGCCGTTTGAGCGGCATCCGACCCATTATTAGCAACATCGGGTCTGAAATAAGAATTACTCAGTTAAAATGCTGACTTAAATTGTTTCGTGCGGCTTCGCCCCCGTTGAAAGAAAGAAAGAAAGAAAGAAAGAAAAATATTTTATTTCAGGTTACAAGAGTACCACCACCAAACAGTAGAAAACAACATTAACAACTAATAACACAAGTTTGTAAAGGTAGTGACACCAATTGTCACCGAAAAAGGGTCTCTACTCAGCATGTGTTGCTGCACAGAGAGTGTAGCAACGCTGGTTTTCTGTAGAACCCAGATTTGAGCTACACGACAGCTCCACCTGTTACTAAAATACTTATACACAAACAAGGCCTAAGCATTTGTTATAAAATAAAGTGAAGGGAGCCAAGCAAAAGGTGTGGTGCAAAATAAAATATAAATTTTACATCATATATATACATACCTACACAACAATATATACTATTACATATCATTAGAAGGATATAGCACTGCACGGACTGACTGAGTGTGATTTTTTTGCACGTCCAGCAAATACTTCTTGAATTTAAATTTGAAAGAACCAATCGTACTTGAATTCCTTATTGGCGGCGGTATATTGTTCCAACATTTCGTGGCAGCATAACGGAAGCTACCACGAAAAGCAGCCGTACAGTGCTTAGGAAATATCAATCTCGTGGCAGCCCTAACCACGCGCCGAGAAATGATGAGCCTCTCAAATAAATACCGAGGCCGCTGGAAGTTCACAACGTCGAAGAGTAGACCAGCCAGGTGAAGAGAGCGCCTGGCATCCATTCTAAGTAAATTACTTTGGTCAAGGTAAGGTGACACGTGCGTTCTAGGAGGGATTGAAAAACAAAATCGAGCACAAGCATTCTGGACACGTTGCAGGAGAGACTTGGAACGTGCCAGTAAGCAGCCACTCATAACAATGTCAACATAATTAAGCTTGGACAAGATTAAGGATTCACAGAGCCTGATTCTAAGGTCAGTGTTGAGATGATCTCGAACCTGATACAATATACTTAACCGATAGAAACATTGTCTTGTCGCCTCAAGCACCTGTTGTTCAAAACGCAATCCCTCGTCCAAAAAGAGACCAAGGTTGCGGGCAACGAAAACCCGCTCCAACAATTCTGAACCAAGCGTCAAACGAACGTCAGTACTACAAGTTTTCTCAATCTGCCCCTTCGTCCCGATAATGAGATATTTGGATTTCACTGGATTGAGAATCAAACCGTTTCGCGAAGACCATCCCCTGACGCGCTCCAAATCCTGATTAATCTCATCAACTGCTCTAAGGGTGTCAGAAGGCTTAAACGTTCTAAAAATCTGGGTATCATCTGCGTACATGTGATAATTGCAAAACTCGAAACACTTAATGATGTCAGACGTGTAAAGAATAAATAAAATTGGACCTAAAATGGAGCCCTGTGGGACACCGCATCTAATTGAAGTCAACTCAGAGAGATTAGTACCACCCCCAGCATTAGGCAGCTCAACACGCTGCGACCGATCACTCAGATAACTTGAAAACCATTTCACTGTGTCAGTATCGAACCCATAATAGGACAGTTTAGATAAAAGCAGTGCTATATCGATAGTGTCAAACGCACGCGAAAAGTCCAACAGCACCAGCAAGGCTACCTCCGCTCTATCCCTTGCGACTAGAAGGTCATCGATAACATCCAAAAGGGCAGTAGCTGTACTACGACCCCTTCTGAACCCCGACTGCTTTAGGGGTAAGATATTATTGGCTTCAAGGTATTCGGTCATTTGGGAGCATACAACTTTTTCCACAATTTTAGATATGAAGCATAAGATGCTGATGGGTCGTAAGTCACTAAAATCTGTGGGATTGCAAATCCGTTGCAAAATTCTGTTCCATGAAATTTTGGGAAAACCGTCTTTAGTGCTGACCTACATGATAAAAAGGCAGTCCAGTGGTCCAGTGTACAATTTAAAGCTTTAGTTTAAATCTATATATATAAAAGAAGAAACTGACTGACTGACTGACTGACTGACATATCAACGCACAGCCCAAACCGCTGGGCCTAGAGATTCCAAATTTGGCACGTAGGTTCCTTATAAGGTCTAGGGGTGCACTAAGAAAGGATTTTTCAAAACTCACTCCCTAAGGGGGTGAAAAGGGGGTTCAAAGTTTGTGTGGGGAAACAAGATTAGTTCGACCATTTTATTCGAAACTTCACAGAAGTACTCCTAATGATAAATGAGTAAACACCTGTTTCAGGTTTTTTGAGAATTCAACTCCTAAAAAGGGGAAAGGGGTAACAAAGTCCGAAAATCAACATGGGTGTTGTTTCTATGGTTTATCGGGTCGCTGGTTATGAAAACAACAACGGTTTTAAAATCCGATGTGGCATACGTAAAATACCATCTCCCTGGATGGGGAGCGATGGGGTTGAAATGTCTAAATATCAATATGGGTGTCGTTTTTAAGGTTAAGCCCAAACCACTGGACCTAGAGACTTGAAATTTTGCACATAGATACCATACAATGTAGGCATCCACTAGGGAAGAATTTTTGAGAATTCCCACGGGAACGGGAAAAAACGGGATTTATAGATTCGAATCCGAGTGACCGTATCTCAGTAACTATAATGACTAGACTCTTCAAATTTGATACACAAGTAGTTATTACAATATTTAAAACATTTTATTTCAGGATTTTTCAAAATTCCCACGGGATAAGGAATAAACGGGATTTATATATTCAGTTCAACGGTATCCTATGAACTATAATAACTAGACTCTTCAAATTTGGCATAGAAGTAGGTAATTATAATAGTGAAAAACAATTTTAAGGATTTTCGGAAATTCCCACGGGATAAAGAAAAAACGGGATTTATCGTTTTACTGGTCGTAGAAAGCTGAAATTCGGCATATAAGTTGCTTGGGGAGTGTAGAGGAGCATTGAGAGAGGACTTTCAAAATTCCCACGGGAACGGGAAAAAAACGGGATTTTTCATTTTACTGGTCGTAGAAAGCTGAAATTCGGCATGTAGGTTGCTTGGGAAGTGTAAAAGAGCATTAAGAGAGGACTATCCAAAATTCCCACGGGAACGGGAATAAAGGGATTTTTCGTTTTACTGGTCGTAGAAAGCTGAAATTCGGCATAAGGTTGCTTGGGGAGTGTAGAGGAGCATTGAGAGAGGACTTTCCAAAATTCCCACGGGAACGGGAAAAAACGGGATTTTTCGTTTTACTGGTCGTAGAAAGCTGAAATTTGGCAAGTGGGTTCCTTGAGGAGTGTAGAAGAGTATTAAGAGAGGACTATCCAAAATTCCCACGGGAACGGGGAAAACGGGAATTTTCATTTTTCTGGTCGTAGAAAGCTGAAATTAGGCATGAGGTTGCTTGGGGAGTGTAGAGGAGCATTGAGAGAGGACTTTCCAAAATTCCCACTAGAACGGGAAAAAACGGGATTTTTCGTTTTACTGGTCGTAGAAAGCAGAAATTTGGCAAGTGGGTTGCTTGGGGAGTTTAGAAGAGCATTAAGAGAGGATTATCCAAAGTTCCCACTGGAACGGGAAAAACGGGATTTTTCGTTTTTCTGGCCGTAGAAAGCTGAAATTCGGCATGAGGTTGCTTGGGGTGTGTAGAGGTACATTGAGAGAGGACTTTCCCCGTATTAAGAAAGTATTTTCCTAAATTCATACGGGAACGGGAAAAAACGGGATTTTGCGTTTTACTGGTTGCATGCTAAAATTTCAAAATTCATAAGTTTATACTGTAAGTAGGCCGCAAAGGTCTCTTTAACCGACTTCAAAAAAAGGAGGAGGTTATGCATTCCATTTTATGTATTTTTTTATGTAGGTATGTTCACCGATTTCTCGGTCAATTGTGGACCGATTTTAAAAATCCTTTTTTTATTCGAAAGAATATAATATACTCCTGAGATGGTCCCATTGTCACGCAAGAAATCTTGCTTGCATGCTTACTTGCATGCTTGCTTGCTTGCCTGTATGCTTGCTTGCTTGATATCTTGGTTCTTTGGTATTCTCATGATACACGCGAGCGAAGCCGCGGGCAAAAGCTAGTTATATATATAAACTAGCTGTTGCCCGCGACTCCGTCTGCGAAGAATAGGGGTATATATAAAAAATAGCCTACCTACGACCTATTCTCAGACAACGAATATAGAGAAAAAGTTTCATAAAAATCGGCCTAGCCGTTTCGGAGGATTTTGATAATAGACACCGTGACACGAGATTTTTATATATTAGATTAATTATATACATAATTGTATATTTACAGTCAAAATTAAAAACAAAGAAAGTATAGTATCAATGTTCTACAGTTGTAAGGGTGCGGTCCCGTCGCGGCGGAGCGGACACGTGCAGAATCGATCAATTAAGTTAGTTGAATTCTATATATATTTCCCCGCACTCTCCTCGTAATGTGATAATGTGAATGGTTCTGCACGTCTTTGCTCTGGCTTACGACATTAATTTCAAGTTTACTTTACAAAAGCGTAGAAAATATTAATTTCAAAATGTAAAGTAAGTAATAAGTTATTCAATTAATTAAGTGTTGGTTACCTGGGCCAATCACGCTCCGAGGGGTTTCATTGGAGGGGAACATACTAAATTGTGATAAAGGTGGCAAAATTATTAATTAAATTACCTGTACAATATAAAAAATGGTAATATTTAAATGCTTTTACCAGTTGTATCGCCAAGTTCTTCCCAGAGTTCTTTTAGCATTTGGTCCTCCTCTTCACTGAACTCTTTAGGTACTTTTTCCCTGTTTCGTTCCTTGTTGCTTCGCTTGGTCGGCGCGCCGAAAATCAAACCTAGTTCCTTTAGTTTCTTGATGACGCCTCGGCGCGTCCGAGTCTGATCAATTAGGTTCTCAAGTATCCAGTCGATTACGTCTATTAAGTAAACATATAAAAATATAAGGAAAACCGTTTGAAAGAAAGGGAAAAGATGAAGAAAAAAAGTCGTGTTTCTTCGAATATTTTGTATCTGTATCGGATATCGGGCGATTTTTACTAGAATTTATCACCCGACTGTCGAAGGAGGGTTATGTTTTTGTAACAAAAATGTTTATCGCGTCCTTTATTTCTGTACAAAAAGTGACGTATGAAAAAAAAAACTTTAAAATCCAACATTCTGCATTTTGATTGATAAAATATCGCCTTCCCTTATTGATCTCATTCATTATCAAACGTTCAAAGTACCTCAGATTTGTTAGAAGGTTACCTTGGTCAGTTTGTGGATTGGATTGATTCTCCATGTAAAGTTTTCTGAGCTCTTCATCTTGTTCTTCGCTCCACACACCTTTTCCTACACGATCCCTGTCAAAACACAAAAAATAGAATCCACCCGAACAATAAATTTAAGAGAATCTTAAGTTCTTATTAAACTTACTTTTGATCGGAGTAAAGATCGTATCCGCATTCTATGTCGATAGCATCTTTCGAGTTTGTCCAAAACAGTAGTTCTATAAACACTTTAGGATTCTTCTTAGCGACTTCAGTAAATTTCCTTAATATAAATATCGCGAACTTCTCCAACTCCTGTCAATTGGACGAAACGAATTCAGTTATTACCATAAATTATGTGCTTAAATCTGATTTCGTTTATCAAAGAATATTATTTAAGTAGGCTGAAATTTCTTGGGATTCAGAATTTAATCAATAAGCTTTAATCATTGCCGCTTTCAAAAGTTATTTCAAAAGGTTCACGTGGCGGGAATTGATATAAAAGTAGTCTAATAAAACGTAATACGATACTTTCATGTAAGGTTTGGATATTATCACGTCAAATCGTATCGACATAAATCTATTTCAGTCCTTCAAATGAAAGAAAATTCCAATGAAGTATAGGTACTTACGTGATTTTGTCCATAGTAATTCGATTTAAATAGGAAATAATTTATGTACTTTTTACAAATGAAGACTTCACGGGAAAAGCAATGAATGTCACTTTTTTTTTGTGAAACTGACCTTTTAATGGCACCAATAAGCCGATAGATGGCATTAAAAGGTCAGTTTCACAAAATAAGTGACATTCATTGTTTTTCCTATGGAGTAATTATTTGAAGTATTATTATTTGGAGTAGTATCTGAATACGAACCCTAAACTGAGGCATGGGATTGCTAAGTATCTTCTGAAAGACTACGAATAGCGATGCCTGGAACAGCATTGAGGGCCTCTTGCAATCCCAAGCGATCCTATGCAGCATCTTCGTGATGCAGTGGTTTGTGTGCGGCAAGTTATTCTCGTAACACTCTAGTAAGGACGCACACGCGGTCACGACCTTTGGACTGCAGAACCTGTTGGAAGTATATTATTTATTTTATTCGCTATGTGCGCGATGACAGCGCCCCTAATGCCCACAATTATTGTGGAGTTGAGATCTGTCAAACAATAGCAACTGAATTGTTTGATAATGATTTTCGGATTGTTTTTCAGTGAAATTAAATGAAAATATCTAAAAAGTTCCTATTTAAACGGAAGAATGAATGAATATACGTACGAGATTTGAAGCGATAAAACATGAAATAAATTTCCAACCTTAAACTGTGCAAAAAGGGAAAAAAATAGTACATATTGGACCCATCAGCACTAAAACAAATTTAAAAATACTTAATAATGTTAGTATGGAAATATTATTTGGAGTTAGTTCATATTTCTGCCACATCGCGCGCTGCGATCGATTTAACGTTCCCCACCATCCACTTTGCACATAGCCCACTTTGCTTAGTAAGTGTACAGTCAAGGAAACTGAATCGCGTTCCAGGGTGGAATCTTTACAAAACCAATTTCACGATGATTTCTTTGGCAGATGTATGGAATGTCAACATGACATTTGCAATGAAAAGGGTTCACCCTGGTACGTGATTCAGTTTCTTCGACTGTACAAATACTACCCTAATAAAAGGCGTGAAGGCTGATTATTAAACCTTACCGATAATCTAGGCAGTCATGTTACTCATGTTGTACAGAATTACTGTCCTGATATAATAATATTATTCACCAAGACTACTAAACAGAAGGGTCGTAAACTACACGAGTTTAGTGCTTCGTACCTTACCCTCAATTGATAAATACTGCTGGAGAGGCTTTATACTAAACTATTAAGTTCACAAAGAAAATTATTTCTACAAAATACGAGTGCGCTAATGCCAATAATAAGTTTTTTTTATCGTTGATTTTTTAGCGCCGCAAAAGAAGTTACAGAAGGCGAAGACGTCCCGACTCGCGGGTTCCAATTCAACGTGTTGTATCTCTCGCTCTACCGCATAGATGTTTTGACGTTTCCCGGTCACATCAGAAAGTACTTATGCTACCTTCCACAAAAGTGCTATCACACGTGTGAGCGAGAGATCCGATAACTTCCCAAGAGCGAGCGAAATGTGCGAAAAAGGGTTTTATGGCCCCAGAGCTCAGATAATTTTGACCGGACTATAGTGGCTAGTACTGTTTTAATGTAAAAAAAAAACTAAACTTAAAAAAAAACCGAACGGGATAATAATGGATTTGCATATATTAAGTACAGTGGTACTTAATACCCATGTATCAGGGTGGTAATGGAATTTTATACAATAAAACTAGATTTTCGAGAAGTTTTAATGAATTAGGGTAGAATTTGTATAGTTATTAAACAAGTGTAGTAAACTTCTAATTCATGCCTCAGTCATAAGAATAAATAATAACAGAGTAGAAGGGAAACTCCCGCTCCGGCCGGACTCAAGGTCACGATATTAGAGTACTCCCTAAGAGAGAACTCAGTCAGGGTGTCACGGCCGGCGTCGCCGCACGCGCGTTTGGCTGTTAACTGTTTGCGCGTTCGTTTTATTGGAAACAAATAACAATTAATGACGTCAAGTTATTGTGGTGTATAAACAATTCAAAAACGATGCCAAACCACCTTAAATGGCTTCTTTTAGTATGGCACTTGTAATAAATTCTTACTTAGAAGTACCTACCTATAATATGTAGGTACGTACAGTCAAGGATTTTAATTGTTAGGCCACTTGCCACTGCTGTTCGCATTTTAGCCGTGTAATGCAAATCGGGTGAAGCAGCTTATACTGGTATATGCTGATTTGCATTACACGCCTAAAATACTAACAGTGGCAAGTGGCCTAACAATTAAAATCCTTGACTGTACCTAATGATTTATAAATCTCATATTTTGTAAAACTAGAATAAAATAATGATTTCAAAGTAAATAATAACTTAATATTTTAGCGATATTATCTTTAGAGTAAGTAATATTTAACAGTAAGCAACCCTAGCAACACGCCTGGACGTCAGAGGGGTGTAACGACGTGAGGGGGGAAGTAGGTATATAAATGGCAGCGTTTTGGACGCAGTCAAAAGAGATTCCCTTCTACTCTGTTATTATTTATTCTTATGCCTCAGTGTTTGTTTTTAGTATATCAAAATTAACGCAAGAACACATAAAAAGACTTACCTCTGAACGAAGTCTTTGAAATCAAAATCTGCTTCAACTATTGCAATGCTTCTTTCATCTTCTTCGTCTTCCTCATCTAAAAGAATCATAAACCATAATACCTACCACATTTATCGCAAAATTTTACTGAATCATATCTATAAAATAATTCAAGATTGTTAAGATTTAGGTTACCTTCTTCATCATCGGATTTTTCTTCATTGGTTTCCGCAACTTCTGGAATATAATTAATGTTTTTAACTACCATAGTTACGAAACTGCCGCTACCCGGACCGTATAGATTAATGTCATAAAAACTCAAGTGAGTCATAAATATTCAAATATTCCGCTTTTAAGTTCTAGAATTATTATTTGCGAATAGAAACGCTAATTACATGAAACAAAAGAAACCAGTAATAATATAACGTCTTTGATTAAATATGTTTAAGTAGTACGTATAAACATTAAACGTTAAGCGTTTACTCGGAATACCGTCTAGAATAATTTACCGGGCATTTCCACTCCTAAATCCGTGCTGTAAATAGTTTCCAGCATATTGAGCTCTTCATCTTCCGGGATGTCGCTTGCTCCGAATATTCCATCTTCCGGCCACACTTCCCTACGTATCGTAAATAATGAGATGGCATTTTAAACACAATTTACATGAAGAATATGTATTTTAGAAACATGGAAGGAAGTTTGAAATTTCCAATTGTTTTCAGTCGTATTTTTTTGCATAAACAGGAGCTGCGAACGACTATTCAGCTTTTAAAAAACCTAACATTGCAACTGTGTTGCAACTATTAGGTACGTATGGATGGGAAGCGCGGAGAAAACAAAACTTGAATGCGTATTGGAAAAAAAATTATACAGGGTGTTTGGTAGCTACGTACAAAGCTTTAAAGGGGTGATAGCCGAGGTAATTTTGAACATTTTTAGCCATATATGTCTTAGCCGAAATTTGATATTTTTTTTAAATTGAAGACTTGGAAATTTTAGGAAAATACCCAGAATTTGATAGTCACGAGTCAATATTGCCACAATGAGCGTTAATTTGGAAACCAAATCTTTTATTTCGGATAGTTTAATGTGTATTGGACCAAATGAAATAATTTTTAAGTGTCTTTCTTGCCACAAAAACAAAATGGAGGCATTCGAAATTACTAAAAATGTCTTAGGTTGGAACAGAGTCATTTTTCTGTGCCATAAAAAAAAATTAAAAAAAAATCCTTGAAATGTTCAAACATTTTTAGAAACATGCCTGTTTATTGTTCTTTCTTTTAAGGTATCACTCATTGACATTGCTTGCTAAATCTCAGATAAAAAGTAAAAACCAAACTCAGGGAGCACTCGCTAAGAATGGACTAGTCTTGAAATTTAACTAGTAAATAGCATGTGAAAAGGACAAGTCTGCGTCATTTTTCTGTGCCTTATTTAAAATTTCCAAATTAACGCTCATTGGGGCAATATTGACTCGTGACTATCAAATTCTGGGTATTTTCCTAAAATTTCCAAGTCTTCAATTTAAAAAAAAAAACAAATTTCGGCTAAGACATATATGGCTAAAAATGTTCAAAAATACCTCGGCTATCACCCCCTTAAAGCTTTGCACGTAGCTACCAAACACCCTGTATAATACATATAACACAAGAAATACCTAATATAAAATAAATACACGAGATGCTTTTGTAATTCTACTAATATTATAAATGAGAAAGTTTGTGTATTTGTGCGTGTGTGTTTTTGTTACTCCTGCCTACGAGTACGTGAGTGTTCGTGAACACATTTTAATTCAAAATAATTCTATTTATAACCAAAACAGTACAATCTATGAGACGAGTCGACGAAGATCTTAATCTGCGTGGTTTAAGAGCTTCGCGTCTTGACGCAAATCTAAAGTAACATAACACATCAAATTATAATTTAAACACACGCAATGCAACAATCATCAATTTTCTCGTTGAGATCTTTTGTTTATTAAATAAACTGGTTATACTTTTAATTAATTAATAAGTTAGGTACAAATATTGTCAATTGTAAAAACAACTGCTTGAAATTAACGTCGAAATGTTGAAAAGTTGAAATTAGTCGTTGCGTAATCCTGTTTTTGCAATAAATTTTCGTGTAAACAATGTACTTACTCAAGTCATCCAAGTTCAGGAGTAATTTACAAAAATAAGAATAAGCCAAATTTCAGGTAAGAAGCTACAGCATGTTAATAGAGTTATCTAATGTTACCTGGCGGCTCGCAGCATCCCAACAGCATCCTCGAATTTATATTCGCGCATGAGCTTTTGAATTTTCTTCATGCAATCTTCCCTGAAGACAAATGATAGCTAATGTAGCATTGCTAGGAAAATTGCATTTCAACTGGGTCAGCATGTACGACGCGATGTCGGGATTCAGTAAAATGTTACACTGTCATAAATATCTATAAAGCATACTTGAAATTTTTTTTTAATATGTCGTCCTACATGATTCATCACCTATGCAGGGTGTAATCTCATAACCGCGTATATCATGACAATACGAAAATTCTACTGCGTACTACCCTAATTACCTTATGTTTTTACCTAAAAATTAATCGCCAAACAAATCGGTCCTGCGTCATCCACATACAACGCATAAAAAATAATATTTTTTAGAAATTGTGGTCAGAGTTAATTATTAAGGTTAATTGACCTTGTACAAGGTAATTGCACTTATAATCTTGTTTCTCTTAAAATTAGCTATCAAATATTAATATTAATATTAGCTATTAAATATTAACCGATGGCGATGTCTAAAATGTTGAGGTTGGGAAAGATAATTGCACTATATTATGGTACCCACTAAAACTTTTTTGGATTTGATACTACTTTTTTTTAGTTACAAATAAGCTATTCCATAACGGCTGAGATATTTGCGGTTGTGAAAGTACATCCTACATGGTTGCACTATATATGTGGGAGTAAGTATGCCAATATAAGCGAGTCTTTTGCTTGGCACGACGTACTTATGAACACGCTATCTAAACAAAAGACTGCCCAATGCGGGCGTGAATAGGTTGATCACGTAACCTGCGGTGAATGGATTGAATGAATGAATAAAATTAGTTATGTGTCACCCATTAGGGTTCCGTGCATGAAGGTTTGTTAACGGGAAACTATTACTAAGGTTCCGCTATCCGTCCGTCTGTCACAGGGCTATTGTGAAAAGTAATGTGAGCACAGAATATGTAAGTACTAGCTTTTGCCCGCGACTTCGTACACGAAGACAAAAACGTTAGAGTTGTTTGCATGAAAATTGGCACACAGGTAGTTTATTACGTGGCTTAACACATAGGGTAATGCCAGGAAAATGTAAAGTTCCCGCGGAATTTGAATAAGTGAATTCTAAAGCCGGTAAGCCGCGGTGGCCTAGTGGTTTGACCTATGGTCTCTTAAGCAAAGGGTCATGGGTTTGAGCCCAGGCTTGGACCTCTTGAGTTATTCCGAATTCGTGTGCGTCGTTACGTTTGAAGTTTACCATGAGCTTTACAGTGAAGAAAAACATCGCGAGAAAAGCTGCACACACCTGAGAAGAAATTCAATGGTATACACCCGCTATTGGTATACAATTCGCACTGGGCCCAAGTGGGAACTAAGGCCAAAGTTTTCTCGGTCTGGGAGGAGGCCTGATTGAAACAACAACATTCTATCCCGGGAAAGTGTACAGCATACCACGGGATAGAAATAACTGTCAAAACATTTTGAAAATCAGAGACAGTGTAGCTTTTTATTAGTGAAATAATTTTAAAAATCAGCCCCCACGTTCAATTCACTTATTTCTATCCCGCGGGAATTTTGCATTTTCCCGGAAAAAGTACTTTATGTCAATGAGGGATAGTCATATTAAATCATATGAAATAATTTTTAAAATCAGTGCCGAAGATGAATTTACTTATTTCTATCCCGTGGGAATTTTGCTTTTTCCCGGAGAAAAGTACCCTATGTCAAACAGGGATACTGTAGCTTACTATTGGTGAAAGAATTTTTAAAATCAGCCCCAAAGTTGAATTCAAATTTTTCTATCCCGTGGGAACTTTGTATTTTCCCGAAGAAAATGTAGCATATGTCAATTGGGGATAGTCATATCATATTATATGAAAGAATTTTTAAAATCAGTGCCAAAGTTGAATTTACTTATTTCTATCCCGTGGGAATTTTGCATTTTCCCGGAAAAAAGTACCCTGTGTCAATCAAGGATACTGTAGCTTACTATTGGTGAAAGAATTTTTAAAACCTGCCCCAAAGTTGATTTCAAATTTTTCTTTCCCGTGGGAATTTTGAATTTTCCCGAATAAAATGTAGCCTTTGTCAATCGGGGATAGTCATATCACATAGTGTGTAAGAATTTTTAAAATCAGCCCCGAAATTGAGTTAATTTATTTCTATCCCGTGGGAATTTTGCATTTTCCCGGATAAAAAGTAACCTATGTCAATCGAGGATAGTGTAGCTTTCTAATTCAAAAAGAATTTTTAAAATCGGCTCAATAGTTTCAGAGATTCCGCTACAAACAAATAAACAAAGAAAGTTGAGATATTTCCCTATCCCGTGGGAATTTCGAAAAATCCTTCCTTAGTGCACCTCTACAAAACTCAAGGTACATGTGTGCCAAATTTCAAGTCTCTAGCCCCAGTGGTTTAGGCTGTGCGTTGTCTGTCAGTCAGTCAGTCAGTCAGTCAGTCAGTCAGTCAGTCAGTCATTCAGTCAGTCAGTCAGTCACGGTACTGTTTTATAGGTATAGATTACATTTACTATAGATGGTCGCTATAACAACTAAGGAAAAAAAAATGTTTAAGTGCAAGAAAATTTTTTTTTGGCTTTTTGTTCTATCATCGTCATATGGCATAATAATAACCATCAAATGGTTTGAGGGTACGGATTCCATTGTTTAAGAGTCCGACACACACTTAGATTTTTATCTGAATATATTTCACGTATATGTCGCATAAATTACCTAATATAAATGACAGGCAACAGTTTTTTACCTATAAGTGACATTAGTTTCGTTAAATTCAATCCTTTCAGAACAGCTCTCATTAAAAAACATATTATAAGTATTCTAACTAAAAACGCAAGTCAAGTGTACATAATACCTAGGTACTCAGCTTGCTACCAATTCAGTGTTTACGAGACAGTTTTCACAAACTGACACCAGAATAACAGTCTAATATAATGCATTGACTGTTGACACATGGATTGGAAGGACTGTTTTTAATAACCATGAATTTTATGTTCAGGGATAAAGTTGGAAGAAACCTTTAGGCCGTTCGTATATTACGCTATGCAAATCTTCGATACCCGACGATTTTAGGCACGCGTGTCGACGACCACGACGACGACGACGATATGTGTACGTTTTATGAATTTATACTGCGGCAGTCGCATAGAGACTAAAATCGTCGGGTATCGAAGATTTCCATAGCGTAATGTACGAACGGCCTTAGACCCTATCGATACCCGACAATTTAAGTGTCTACGCCACTATCGCAATACAAATTTGCGTGTCAGCGACGCTTGTCTGTGTAACGAACCTCTATGAATTTATCTTGTGGTAGCCGCTTAGCTTAGAGACCAAAATCGTCAGGTATCGAAGATTTGCGTAGCCTAATGTATGTACCAAGGGAATTACTCAGCTGTGGGTAAGAAAGGTTAAAGAAGTCTTACTTCTGTTGGTCGATGGGGCGGTCAGAGGCAGCGTCAAAAGGCGGCGGGCATTCGTCGACGCCGGCGCTCAAGACCGCTGCCAGTTGAGCGCGCACCGCTTCCCACTCTGGCACTTCCTCAGGCGCCTGGGGCTTCTCCACCACCACACGCTTTTTCTCTGTCAGAAAATATTTATAAGTTTTGTATATCAAGTTTGGTTTTATTTTGAAATTTTTCTTCATCATTCATCTTTACTTAACTTGATCTCACGTAAGATGTCTCCCTACCGCCGTCCTAAGTCCTACCCCTTTGTAAGAAGAAAATAAAACATGCTTTACCCTCCTCCTCCACACCTAAATTGTCTTACGTAATAAATGAATGGCGCCTTATTGCAAGAGTCAAAGTGAAAACGATACTTCCATACAAATAATATATTTTTTTTAAACAGGGTTTTATTTTACTTGGAATGTACATATATATATATGTTTGTTCGGGTGGAATCTTACAACTGAATTGGAAAAAGTTATAGTCGACTAATTGAGATGAATTTTTGCATACAAATATGTAAGTCAGGTGACAATAAAATATGGTAGTAACATAGTAACTGATCTGATGATGAAGACGGAAGGTACCCATAGGAGCTCCTCAACAACTCAACATCATCCCACCGTGTTTGGTTCGTTTGATCTGTCTTGATCATTAGTTTAAGACTGTACAAAGAGAAGTACAATCAGCAATAAGATCTTGTTACAAAAATTAAATTATAAAAAAAAAACTTATTCAGCATTAAAACATAAGTGTCTGTGACATACATGTAGTCTTGTCTGTGGTAATCGGCGATCAGAGGTTTTTTAAAAAAGAATAAACACATCATCATGGCTGCCGTACACAGTGTTTTATTTTAATTAAGTATCTTCAATATTAATAACTTATCATACAACACAGTGTCGTAGAGACGTAGCTGTTTTGAATGTGTTAGCGGAGGACAAAGTTATAGACATCTGCAATGTAACGTCTAACTAAATCAATCAGCTATTAACAATATCACTTACTTTTAGATTTCGTTTTCCTTTTCACTTTCTTCTGAACCATTAGGCCCGTTTTTTGGACGTAATGCTCCAACATTTTCAAAAATAAATGCACCGTTTCTACTAAATCTACAAGATAAGACCTAAAACACAATTGGCGAGTATGAATGACACCAGAAATTCAATTCCGGATTTAATTACATCTTAATAATATTATAATTTATGCCACAATTTTTACTCTTTCTCGATGATACTGCTGGATGGATTTGAATGAGATTTGATATCTTACTATGCAAGTACAGTAGTAGTAACACATAGGTTACTTCTTATTCCGATATTCCCATGGGATCGGAGTCAAATTCGCAAACAAAATCCCGAAATATCAACCGCTATGTCTAGAAACGTAAAATTGTGTACGAGCGTTCCTCATTCAACGTAAATGAAGATCGCAATGTAGTTTCTGTTTACTAAATTTTTAATTGAATCCCAGAATTTTAATTCAATTGAATCATTTAAAAACAAAATGCCTGAAGGCAACTGAAACCATAAGTAATACTTGAGATATCCACAATAAAATAAAACATTATAATTTTATTTAAATTACATTAAAATTAAAATAAACTCATTTGAATCATGTGAGTAGAATAATAATTGGTACAAACCTTGGCATTTTAGTTTCGTCGTAATTCAAACAAGTTGAGAGTACAAATTCTCTATATTCTAATACATAGAATATGTTACTTTTCAACACTTTAGCCGATTCCCTGACAGTAGAGTCAGGACTTTTATCCATAGCTAGTAATGTGTTGAGCAACTCTTTATAAGCTCTCAGAGACAAATGTAACCGTCTCACCCACACCCCAAATTTCTTCTTCTCTACTTTAATCATATCATAGTATTTTTCCATTTGCTGTTGCACATAATGAAACATTGGCACAGACATGGTTTCGCTAAAAAAATATAATTTAATTATACATTTTGATCATTTTTATTTGGCAATAAAATAAAAAAAAGTCAATATTTCAAATGATTCTGCATACTGTAATACATAATTATATATATTTTTTTAATAACAATAATTGACTACATACCATGAAAGTCATGGTTAATAAAAATTAATCACGCAGAGTTCAATTGTCCATTCAAGCTCATCTTGATAAAGAATAATGAATTGGTTTGAAACATGTCGGATACCTGACCTACAATATGGTAGTTACTACAAGTCTCAGTAATAAAACAAGACTAAAGTTCTACTAAAATAACATCATGCTTAACTTCCAGTTTGAAATATCTTTTTACTTTTCAGTTAAATTACTGCAACAAATGGACTGAAACCAAGCGAAGTGATGTACAACACGAATTTCTATATTTTGTAAAAAGATTCATATAAACCCAAAAATACTTACCTGACTAGTCCTACTTGGAAATTATGCCCTCTGTTGAATTCCATGAAGAATTTCACGGCCCACAAATAATACGACTCATCATTTTGCTGTGCTTTGGACCTCACAAGCACATCCTTCACATAATGCATTAGTGGATTGTAAGAACTGTTTAAGAACTCAATGCAGAATTCTTTTAAAAATAATCTGTAACAAATTTCTAGTAAGGTTTTTCTTTGAGAAGAAGGAAAGTGAATGCTGATATTACAATGTTAAGTCTTTATTGGATTCAACAATTTGTTAAGGCAGGTTTTAACACAAAGTATGTTGTTCAAGTGTGATGAAACTAGAACACTAGTGGGCTTAATCAACTTTTCAGTAATCATATAGTACTGCATCTTAGTTGGTCTTAATAGTAGAAGTGACAATGTTTTACATTTTTCATCAACATGATGAAATATGCCAACCAATAGTGTCATCCTCAACCTCGACGTTGGCAGAATCATCGATAGTATCGATGGAGCTATATTTTTAACTAGCCTTCCGTCCGCAGCTGCGCCTGCGA
The DNA here is from genome assembly GCA_947563465.1 of Archips xylosteana. NCBI lineage: Eukaryota > Metazoa > Arthropoda > Insecta > Lepidoptera > Tortricidae > Archips > Archips xylosteana. The sequence continues at coordinate 13,433,717 of OX387352.1, read as the reverse complement.
TAAATTAATTTTTCCGTAGGAAAAGGTACCTATTTTCCCGCGGTAAAAAGTAGCCTATGTCACTCAGTGATAATGTAGCTTTCTAACGGCAAAAGAATTTTTGAAATCGGTCCAGTAGTTTTTAAGTTTATTTGTTACTTACAAAAATACAAATCTTTCCTCTTTACAATATTAGTATAGATATAGAAAACAAGCCAAGTGCGAGTCGGATTCGCGCACGAAGGATTCCGTACCATTATCTATAAAAACGGGAAAAAATCAGGTTTGTTGTATGGGAGCCCCCCTTAAATATTTGTTTTCTTTTAATTCAATTATTTATTTTCAAAGCCAATATGTAACTATATTGTTACTACCTGTTCAGTTGCCATTATCAATATCGAGCAAAAACAAGCAAAAAAGTCACGTTTGTTGTATGGGAGCCCCCTTAAATATTTATTTTATTTTGTTTTTTAGTATTTGTTGTTATATTGGCAACCAATATACATCATCTGTGAAAATTTCAACTGTCTAGCTATCACGGTTTATGAGATACAGCCTGGTGACCGGCGGACGGACGGACAGCGGAGCCTCAGTAATAGGGTCCCGTTTTTACCCTTTGGGTACGGAACCCTAAAAATTGAATTGGTTGAATGATGAAATATGAGCTTACCTTATTGCAAATGCTGATCTTCTTTCCAAAATGCCACTTTCCACCGGCCTGCGGTTTTTGGGTCTGACTAATTTAGACTTCTTACTGCCACTGAAGTCTAAATTAGATATCTTGTTTAAAGGTTTTAAACAGATGATTTCATTTTCTGATATAGATTTCATGTTTTGCACTACATATGTACCACCAAAACGAGAATGTCTGAAATAAATGAACTTCAAAAATAACAAAGATAAGCATTACTTTAATTAATATCCAAATGTATAATTTGAAGGAATCTTTTATTTTTTCAAGCCTGTGTTTCTATTAGCAATTAAGTACTCAGTGATGTGGCACCATAACAACTCGAATCCGATTGGTCTGTCAAAAAATTTATTTGAATTTAATGGCAAAGTTTGTGTACACTAACTGTGAGGTATTGCATCCAAGGACAATCAAACTCACACAATCTGTGTTGCCTAACAAAAATGTTCACTTCACCCCACTTATTATCACCCCAGCCTATATAATGTCCCACTGCAGGGCACAGCCCTCCTCTTCACAATGAGAGGACTTAGGCCGTAGATCCCACGCGGACCCAATGTGGATTGGAAACTTCACAGACACCATTAAATTTCTTCTCAGGTGTGTCTAGGTGTCCTCATTATGTTTTCTGTCACCGTATAGCTCATGGTAAATTTCATAGGTAATTTTGCACATAAGTTCCGAAAAACTCAGAAGTGCAAGCCGGAGCTTGAACCCACAACCCTCTGCTTGAGAGGCCATAGGTCAAACCACTAGGTGAATTCACATCACTGATACTTATTTAAAATATGGGTAGGTATTACAATACCGAAGCACGAAAGACCAAATGTATTAAAACATTGAATGGGTCAAAAGACCGACACAATTTTTTTCTGAAACCGTTAAATTTTTAAGATTGTTATAAAACTAACCTAACCTAACCTAATGGGTTCTGTATGATGCCGTTTTAATAAATTCTGAGAAGTTTATGGTTTCAGAAAAAAATTGTGTCGGGCTTTTGACCCATTCGATGTTTTAATACATTTGGTCTTTCGTACTTTGGTATTGTAATACATACCCTAAAATATTGCAGTCATTTACTGCATGTATAACAAGCCAAAAATATGCATATAATAGATGAGCAACCCTTCAGCATAGCTAACCAAATTTCAAGAAATAAAAGTATAAATAAAGTCTCCTAACCTCGATCCTGAATATTGCTTAATTTTGTTCAGCCTCTGCTTGTTCTCAGTCATTCTCATTCGAAGTAACTCCTGGTCATCTTTCAGTTTCTCATCAACACTTCTCTGCAACGCTGCATCCGCCAAACTTGTGGGATTTTGTTCTCTCAACAAGTGGGATATTATTTCTAATATATGCATGAAGTACTGCTTTTCATTTTCAGATGACATGTACAGGATTATATCTAGTATTCCTGATTGATTTAACGCCCATAACACCTAGGAGTTTCAAGTCACATTTAATCTAAACAAAAAAATGCCAAAATTTGCTTCAAATGTAAAAAAAAGTTAGCTTTTAATTACCGCTATGGCTAAATATTTTAATGATTCTCATAACCAGGGCCCAAACATTTGGTGTGGATGACGTAAAAATTACGTCATTTTGTACACAGGATGATGTGGTCCCTAGACATAGACATTATGGTACTTCTCATTTCAAGTGGCCATATTATTTAGTGAAAGAGGTTGGTAAGTGGTAATTGTTTACAAAAAGACTATTTGAAATCATCCTATGTGCGGTGCAACATCATCATCAGGAGAGGGGCCAAGTTATAAGTTCTAGAATAAATATGAAAAACAAACCATGCAACTCAAAGTGATAATAGATATTGTCTTCTCTTAACTAGGTTAGCTGGAAGAGATCCCTTTTTAGGGATAAGCTCGCCTTTGTTCGCCTCTCTGTGTACTTATATTTTTATTTTTATGTGCAATAAAGAGTTTACATACATACATAGATATTTTTCAAAAATATTGATTGCTAAAAATGATATGGTATGTATGTGGGTGGATCAACTATTTCTTGTTGTTATTCTGTCCCGTCAGCGAGGGGACAAAAGTAGTACAATTTAATTAGAAGAAATGTTGTGTCACATTAACTAACATGCTTATTAGATGACCTATTGTAGAAGGGGTTTAAAACTACCACAAAAATGCATGTTTGGCAAATTTTAATCAGATAAACTTACGGTTTAAAGAGTGACCCAGGAGACAGTCACTATAGCAATGCGTGACAAAAAAAAGTTGATCAACCCATGTGATTGTATTAACACTTAACTATGTGATATAGATTTGTTTCTTATTTTTTCCAGAACTAGTATAATTTGACGTCTTGACTCTCTGACAAAGTCTCTTAAAATATTCAATGTTTTCACATTTATAAGTTGCAAAAGTTTTATTAGTATTCCCAGAAGGGAGCATTATATTGTTAAATTTATAATGTTACTTGATCATGAACACTGGCATCATTCTCTGGGCGACGTTCCTTGTCCAAATCAGCAGGCACATGCAGCACATTCCTTATCAAAATTAGGATCCGTTCTATCACTAGACCTGTGTCCTCATCTCGTTCACTCCAGTCCTAAATAAAATTATGCCTAATTATTTCATTGTACACTTACTTTCTGTATATGCAGACTCTTTAGAGTTCATTTTCTAATAAAATAAATGATAATAGTAGTAATTATATTTTTTGGAGTTGGTTAGAAATATACCAAAAAATGTGAACCATGATAGTAGTAATAAAATTTAAAGAACACAATTTTTTTTAGTTTCAAATCCACTTCATTTACAAGACAAAAAATAAAATTTAAAAAAGTCTCACAATTTCTAAAATTTTAGCCAGTTTCTTGGAAAATACATTCCATGTCTCAACTTTTGTGAATGCTTCCTCTTTATAGTTCTGTAGGTGCAATAATAACTGTAGGTAATTGTGCCGAGCATTCCGCTCGGTTGGTACTTCTTCTCTGTACAGCAATAGTGCTGGATTTGTTAGGTTAACTAAAAGTCTGAACAAAAAATAATTATTAAAACAACATTTGGCATGAACAAAATTCTTAAGAAGTAGCTGTTTTAATATTTTTTTACCTGAGAGTAACATCAAATAACTCTGTATTTTCCCAATGGTCGATGAGCATGGGCAAAAGGTCGGTTTGTAGCACTTTTGTTTCTCCAAAATGCCTACGTATCTCATGGTCCTCCCCATCACGGCGCAAGTACCTTATCAAATCTTTAACTGTATTAAGGGTGAATTCATCTATCATGTACTTGCCAGTCCTTTTATCAAAGGTGCCCAAGGCATTACAAGTTGCAGAAAGCTCAGCAGAAAGAATGGAAGTCATTTTGTCAGGAAATCTATGTATTATCACATTTATCACCTAAGAACTGTATGAAACACTCGTTTTTATGGTATTTTGATAACTCATTTCACATTTAAAGCTAATAATCATTTGTTATTCAAATAACTTGATCACATTATGTGTTGCTTTTTCCATTCCACTAAGTATTTTGACTTTGACAGTTATAACGGTGACGTTTAAAAGCCCGCGAAAATAAAACAGCAATGGAACGTTTTACAAAATAAGGAATAGTTAAAGTCTGCGAGTGTATGTAGAGTACAATGACAAGATTACAATCTGAATAAGTTACGGTACTTTAATTTGAAAAAAAATAAAATAAAAACAAGTAAAGCAATCAAAATAATGTTCAAATTTTATGAATCACACCTACTGCTAGATTTTACTTTGCGCGTATTGGAGCACACTCATTCCGCTATTTACAACATTGTACACTTTAAGTCCACAACAAACGGGAGCGCGGCGCGGGGCTGAATCAATTAAACGGTGACACACACCGGCAGCGCGGCACAGCGTATTTAATTCAGTGTTATTGACCGCGCTGGGCACACTGTCGGTGCCCCGCGCTCCCGATTTGTTGTGACCTTTGTACTTTGTAGAGATCGCAGCAAGTAAATAATTTAGCCGCAAAAAGGCGGGTGCGGGTAAAATACCACTTGTTCTATCGACCCTGAATATACGACAATAATGCACGACTTGATATTGAAACCCTTATGTAATGGCCGGCTTTATTCTACAGACCGCAACGCGGGGCGTGCGCGCGACGCCGACGAGCGTGCCCAGTGCGTTGTATTGTATCATTATGGTTCGTGAACACAATTTTTATTTAATACTTATTTACATTTAATTTAATTTAATTAATTAAACCTAACATTGGGTGAATAAAATTATGTATGGCAATTTAAATAAACTTTTGAAGATGCATACTTATATTTGACTTTTTTGCCGAAAACTTAAATTTCAACTAAGTATCTCAGAAATGGTTCACTTTTGCATAGGGCATTATGGGACAAAAATGATTGCAAATGGCCTCCCCCAATAACCCTTTAATAACGGGAATAGGTCAACTTACCAATTAACCCTGTGTAGCTAAGCTGTGTAGCGACTACTAGCGCCATCTAGTCATCACATTAGGAACTAACTACTACAACCCTACATCACGCTATCGATAATTAGGTACACGGCGAACCGCGCTGTGCCCAACAACCTACACAAAGATTACCAATCGTTAGACTAGCACGCTTCAGCTAATTTAGCTTTCATTTGGATACAATTAGACCTCCAAATACTAATGACTGACTGCAAAGTTAAGTACGTACCTACCTAATACTCGATAGGTATTAAGCGTGAGTTGCACCAAGTTACTATTACGACAACTAAAGGCAAATCAGCCGACTCACGCTAAACAAGGCAGACGTAGGTAAGGACTAGACTAGTATCCTGCAGCTATCAGAACATGATGTAAAATTTGATTGTATTGTATTAGCCTCGAGCGACTCGGTAAGTTGTTTGTATCAATTTGTGCAAACGATGTACTTATAGCACTTGCCAACAAAATTTCTATCACGGGAAATCTTCGTGGGAAAATGTGCACCCTTCATGTAGACACAAAATAGGCATCCAATTAAGTTTAAGTACCTAGGTACATACTCTACCGGGCCATGCCATCATTGGTGTTGTAATTCATGGACTAAACCTAATTTTTAACTTTAAAAAGCTGAAACCCTACTAAAACATTCAAGGAGTCATTCCTTTTGAACTTCATCCCTCTTTTTGCCTGGTTTATAAACCTTTTTGGGGGCAAACAAAATATTGCCGGTGGAGAATTAGCTTTGCCGCTAACTTTGCGCCTTACTCCTCAGAAATACGTGACGTAAAGTGCTTTTAGAATATCCGACGAACCCCCTTAAGGTGATGAAGTATTCTTTTTCTGCGTTCAACTGTTTTGTTTTAAAAGTTTGTTTATATTGTGACGCTTCGCTTATTTAAGAGGGGAAACTCTAATGAATGAATGTGCTGTTAGACAAAAGAACAAAAGCACTTGAATTATAAAATCAGAAACAACGCCTCTTGTCCGGAGCTTGAATCAAGTGTTCAGATAAAAACGTTCCTTTCATAAATAAATAAAATAAATATCATGAGACAATTCACACTAATTGACCTAGTCCCAAAGTAATGTGTGTTACGGGTACTAGGCAACGGATAAACATAAATAATAATAATAATAATATACATAGATAAATACTTACCTATACATATTAAACAACCAAGACCCGAGAGCAAACATTCGTATTTTTCATACAAATATCTGACCCGACACGGGAATCGAACCCGGGACCTCAAGCTTCGTAATCAGGTTCTCTAACCACTGGGCCATCTGGTCGTCTAAATCGTTATATTTTTAAAGGCAAGTGTATATTTATACAGTGCTTCTATTTTCTGAAAGTCTCTCTTCGAACTTCGTGTTTCGACAATTGCCTTTGGTTAGAAAAAAAAAATTATTTTTTTATATTTTTTTCTTACAGATTAGGCCAATTTAAGAAACTAATTTGAATATTTTAAAATTTGGTCGCGTATTTTTTTTTAAATTTAATTTGTTAAATACCGGATATGGTTGAGCGGATATACGTCATCCAGTAGCTCGAAACTCTTGATTTCCTTTGCCCATCTGCTTAGAGAAAAAATACTGTTATCTGTCATTCGTACGTCGTCATGTCGTCAATAAGTTTCTAACCTTCTGGTTTTTCTGAAAGTCTATTTTCCACGATAATTTTTGAAAAAATGCTTACCAGTGGAAACTCCGGTGAAAAATTTGTCAAGGCTGACACGCTCAATCTACCCAAAATGCGAAATAGGTCCATTTACATACATCAATATGATCTTCGCAGCAGTACAAGAGAGATATCCTAAAATATTCGACATTTGCAAGACGACACTAGTTCTCACGTAGATCTTCCCTAACACGGACGAATATTTTGCCGGGGCTATTCATGGAGTCATTTGAACAAATAAAACACTTTCTATAGTCCATTTTTTAGTTTCAAAAATGGAAATAGCCTTTTTGTTTTGATTCCTATCCTATTGACATCAGTTAAATTTAAATGACAGTACCTGGGCGACCGAGCTCTGCTCGGGCAGAAACTCGGTACCAAGCGTTTCCCAGAAATAAGACCAAGCTAGATCAATTTTTCATCCCCGAAAACCCCCAAATACCAAATTTCATCGAAATCGTTGGAGCCGTTTCCGAGATCCTGATTATATATGTGCGGGGGAGGGGGGCGGGGGAGGGGGTTCAGGAGGTTTCAAAGGGTGGATGAAAATTTCATTGATTTTGCCGTAGGATGCACCGTTTTCAAGATATTTGACAAAAACACCGGAGGGGTGGGGGGGTGAGAGGGGGGAGGGGATGCGGGGGAGGGAGCGCGGAGTTATTAAAGGGGGATGAAAATTTCATTGATTTTGCCGTAGGATGCACCGTTGTCAAGATATTTGACAAAAACACCGGAGGGGGTGGGGGGGGGGGGGTGAGTCACTTTAAACTATCGTCCGTAAACCGAATTTACAGACAACCGGCTTTTCCAGCACCTCTACCATGAGTTACACTAGTTTGCAGTGACCGTACTCGCTAGCGACGGTGTAAATGATTTGTATGGAGAATTGTACTTCCGTAAGTGACCGCTAGAGGCGCTGTACACAATTCTCTATACAAATCATTTACGCCGTCGCTAGCGAGTACGGTCACTGTAAACTAGTGTAACTCATGGTAGAGGTACTGTTCTGTGCAGCTCCCAATAGGGAACGTGCACATAGACGGTGCTGCCAACTGGTGCCATAAGGGTGCCATCAATTTGAATGTTTTACCTTAATAAGTTTGTTTTACTGTCCGCATAGTGTCTCTTCTGTCGCATTAGTGCTGCCGCCTATAGTTACTGCACGTTCCCTATAATACTTTTTCTCACAAAAAAGTAACTTTTTCTCACAAAAGAAAAAAACTTGACGTTTTCTCATGAAAAATAAACTTAAAAAAAAAAACTAAAAATCTTGAAAAAAAACGTGGAATCGAACCGAGGTCGGCTGGATCCGCGACCACCCGATTTCTAATGTGCCATTATGATCTGCTCGAAGTCGGCGAAATTTAGCTTTGTATTCTAATGCATACAAAAATAGCCGGAAAACACGAGTAAAAGCGATTTTCTGAAAATAAAACATAGCTAGATCAGTTTTTCATCCCCGAAAACCCCCACATACCAAATTTCATCGAAATCGTTGGAGCCGTTTCCGAGATCCTGATTATATATATACATATATACAAGAATTGCTTGTTTAAAGGTATTAGAATACAAGAATTGCTCGTTTAAAGGTATTAGATTTTGACAGACATTGACATTTTTTTAAGTGAAGCGTGAGAGCAAAGGTAAAAGAAAAATGCCTTTGAACCTTTGATGACGTTATTTGAAGATCAAATGAAAAACATCAGTTTTTTTGGAATATCTCCGCTATTAGTTGTTTATTTTTAAGTCCGACTACAGAAAACGGTTGTATAACATTATTCCTCAATGATAAAAATATAAAAAAAATACAAAAAAATATTTAACCAAAGGGAATTGTTGTGGTGTTTTGATCAGTTAGTTACATAGTTTGCTAATTTTGCCACTGAACACAAAATGAAAGAATATAGGTATATGGCCACATCATTTAACGATTGCTACCAATCATAGGTACCATCCGAATTAAGTATAATCTAACTGAAAAAAAAATAAAGGTCGAAGGATTTTTAAAGGATCGATTTGGGGCTGTTCCGTCTATCCCAACTGGCTATCCCAACCAGTTGGGATAATATATGGATTTTTTTCCACTCTTCCCAACTTGTGAAAAACTTGTACAGTTATTGAGATAACATAAAAAATGACAAAATCTATCTAATCTTTATCTATCAAATGATAACATAAATATATTTTATTTACATAATTATATTTTAAGTGTATATATTAAATACTTCCTGTTTATAGGCACATACTCGCTAGTAAAGAAATATTGCGAAACTGTACTTCAGCTATGTTGGGAAGAGTGGAAAAAATCCATGTATCCCAACTGGTTGGGATAGCTAGTTGGTATAGACGGAACAACCTTCGATTTGATTTCTAGAATCGCCCCCAGTAGACAGTAGCGATAGCGACCTACTAGGTGGCAACAAAAGTCCCTACCACAATGCACCTAAACCTAAAACCTAACCTATTTAATATGTAGTAAATACATGATCTTACAGTAAATTAAAACTATAATTAAAAATAAAATAATAGTAACTAAACTACCTATTTAAACTTAAAGAAATTTACACTACGTCCTAACCATCGTGCTTACACGCCCTTACCTATTCCGACTTAAGTAATTCTAACCAGATCTGCAGTGCCCACGTTCCTACCTATACGTAAATTCTTATACAATTAAGTGGTAGAGTTATAGTAGGCGCATTGTTCCTATTCGGGTTTGGGTGAGATAATCCTCCTGGATATTGGTGTCGTGCCAAATAGTGTCCTAACCTAAGCATTGCCGGGGCATTGGCCGTTAGCCAGGCTGATGGGATGGACTCTGATTGGATTTGTGTGTAATGCGTGACACGGCACGAACTTACAACTGACATTCAATGGAAACTTTACATCCATCAATACATCAGTAGTTGAGCCCGATTGGGGCTGTTAAAGGATTTATAGTCATACGGTGAATGGGCACTGGTTAATTTAAAGCTGCATTTGGTTTGTACGTGATGGATTCTAAAGTCGAACGTCTATTATGTAGTTTAAATTTATCTGGAAATGGTCGTCGCTTTCATTAGGTTTTGAGCACTAACCAATCTTATGTTTCGCTGCCACACGATTAGCAGATTTTTGTTTCGCAGAAAACGATTCGCCCAGTACTTAACGATACGCAGATTGATTAAGTCGCAGATGAATTGTTACGAAGAGTAACGTTACGTGGCTCAAAGTTACGCAGATGATTCAGTTGGATTACCAGTACGCTTAGTATAAGTTTTACTTCACCAAAATACTTCTCGATCGCGTTTTCGAAAAAAAATCAATTACTAGGGAAACATGGACAGCGCCTCCGCGCGCGCGCGTCCATTACGCTTAGTATAAGTTTTACTTCACCAAAATACTTCTCGATCGCGTTTACGTAAATAAATCAATTCTATGGAAACATGGAAGCGCGCGCGCGGAGACGCTGTCCATGTTTCCCTAGTAATTGATTTTTTTTACGTAAACGCGATCGAGAAGTATTTTGGTGAAGTAAAACTTATACTAAGCGTACATGTTTCCATAGAATTGAAATTTTTACGTAAACGCGATCGAGAAGTATTTTGGTGAAGCAAAACTTATACTAAGCATACTGTACGCTTAGTATAAGTTTTACGTCACCAAAATACTTCTCGATCGCGTTTACGTAAAAATTTCAATTCTATGGAAACATGGACAGCGCCTCCGCGCGCGCGCGTCTATGTTTCCATAGAATTGAAATTTTTACGTAAACGCGATCGAGAAGTATTTCGTGAAGTAAAAACTTATACTAAGCATACTGTACCTCTACCATGAGTTGCACTAGTTTACAGTGACCGTACTCGCTAGCGACGGCGTAAATGATTTGTATAGAGAATTGTGTACAGCGCCTCTAGCGGTCACTTACGGAAGTACAATTCTCCATACAAATCATTTACGCCGTCGCTAGCGAGTACAGTCACTGCAAACTAGTGTAACTCATGGTAGAGGTGCTGGGTTCGATTCCCAGCATTGGTCTTTTTTCTGGGGTTTTTTCTGTGCATCTGTATTTCAGTTTGTATTTAGTATGAAAAATATGGTTTCACGGGATGACCGTAAAAGTAATAAAAAATGAAGTTGAAAAAAAATTAAAAATACAAAAAGATACTTCATACCAAACTTGTAACTCGACAGCACTTAATATTTAGGTCAGTGCTTATTTAATATGTAGGTCTTTGGTCACCTGTACAGACTGCAATGCAATGCAATGTATGGCAACACTAGCATAGATAATGATCGCTCACTTTTGGCACGAAATTCAAACTTGTGATTTTATTCTGCTCAATATACAAAATTTACACACCCAATATCATATTTTCTCAAGTTTTTCGCGATTCCCAAGGTCAAAGAATCGAATTGCTTTAAAATTCCAAAGAAATAATGCGTTGTTTGGGAGAAACGTGTCAAAATGGTGTTGTAGAGCGCCATCCCGCTCTGTCTCGTTTTTTTTATCCCGTTCTGGCCGTTCACTTTTATATTATAGATAGAGAAAAATACTGTCTAAATATTCATTAACTTTACGATTCATTTAATATTCATCAGTTTAAAAATTATTATTCAAACAATCCTTTTCAATATTTCGACCCTTTGGCACTCTTCTGGTAAACAGTCTTTTGATCTTATAAAATTGATATTGATTTTACGGTGGGCGGTGGGCAGATAACCGATTAAACTGAAAAAACAAATATTTGGTGCAATCAACAATTTTAAACTATGAATAAATTACACAGGCAGTGTAGTAAATTTATGTACGAGTATCAAATGGCAAGAAATTATAAACAAAAGTATAGAAAAAGTTTCTACTTATTCCACATGGAACCAATGCAGATAGATAGAGTTTCAAACACATACTTATTATACCTTTTTTGTAGTTAGGTTTCCTTATTACTTTAGGACCTAATTTACTAATTTACTTAATTTATGTAATTTACCCAGGAAGCCCAGGATCGCGAATTTTGGCGCAATATGAGGGAGGCCTACGTCCAGCAGTGGACGGACAATGGCTGTAGATAGATAGATAGATGTAATTTACCCGTTTTGTAGCCGTGGTGGCCTAGTGGTTTGACCTATGGCCTCTCAAGTAAAGGGTCAAGGGTTCAAATACCGGCTCGCACCTCTGAGTTTTTCGGAATTTATGTGCGAAATTACATTTGTAATTTACCATGAGCTTTACGGTGAAGGAAAACATCTCGAAGAACATCTCGTGTGTGAAGTTCCCAATCCGCACTGGGCCCACGTGGGAAATACGGCCCAAGCCATCTCATTCTGAGAGGAGGCCTGTGCCCTGTAGTGGGACGTATATAGGGATGTGTGTGTGTGTGTGTGTGTGTAAGTAATTTACGTAATGTTGTTGTTCTGTTCTTAATTAATATCAGAGATACAAACAAATTTTACTGTTTTTATTTCATATTTGTTTATATAATAAATTAATTATATATTATAGTCAAGCCAAATTTCTATTAAAAATGGTAAAGTGAACCTACAAAGTCAAATCCGTATGTAATTGAAAGGGAGGCAGGTAATTATATTCATCCCAAAACCACAAAATTTAGGCAGTTACCTATACCAAGGCTTAAATACTAAATTTTACGTAAAAAAGTAGGAGTATCACATTCAATTGAAAAATTACGTCGTTTTTTCCCTCCCTACTTACGTACGTACCCAACTGTCTTTGATAGGTATCAACATTTTTGCAGCCTCACAACTTTTTCCGGGAAATAAAAAGGGTTTTACCTACCGTTGGGAGGCGGTTGGACTCTTTAGGGACGGGGCACAATGAACGGAACATAATGAAACTTATCCCCGTGGCGATTCTCATATAAATAGTTGGGGGATTACTCGATCGTGCTTGCAGGCGGCGTCTGAGGGCGAGCTCATGATTTGAACTGTTAAAATATTCAACTGTCAGACTAGCTTTACTTAATAATTGAAGGGTTCAAGAACCTATCCGTTTATTTTACTGTATTAGTCTATTCATTTTAATACTTTTTAATATTATGATTTAGGCAAGTCTTACAGATATTTTTTAATTTACAAATAGTTAACAGTCAAAAAGCGTTCCTCCAATCATCATTTTAGCCGAAAGACGTCCACTGTTGAACTCGGCTCGCCAAACTGATCGGTCCCGTGCCCTCTGCATCCAACGCGACCACACCGCGTCTTGTCTTCCGGTACGCGGACGCCACTCGAGAACCTTTTTGCCCCATCGGCCATCAGTTCTACGAGCGATGTGCCCTGCCCACTGCCAGTCTGCTGCTGTCCTCCAATGTGTTGAAATAATTAAATACTTTCCTCATTAAAAGTTGCGGGTAAATCAGACGTTAAACGATAGCCTGCGCCACTGTAGCGAGCACTGAGGACCTCCCCATCCACACTAACTGCCGCCATTCTGCGTTCATTAAAAGATGGCAAAATTGTTCAAGCTATGTTGCAGTATTCCCTTTTTACTGGCTCGTTCGTTTCGGTATTCAGCGTTTGTTTAATTGTCGCTTTTAACTCGAGAGCTTGGAGATGGTCAATTTGAAGTTGTATATTTTAATTAGGCGTGTACTTTTATAAAAGTTCATCGTCTACACTTAACTGTAGTTAGTCAAGCGGTTACCACATACATATTGTGTGTATCTACAAATACGACAGTTTACGAAGCCAAGAGCCAAGTGAACTTAGCGTCGCATCCACAATGTGTCAAAACCTTTATTCCTTGGTATGTACATCCATATCTATGTATACTAATACTAGCTGACCCGGTAAACGTTGTTTTGCCATATAAATAAAGCTTACAATCTATTCTCAGACCTACCGAATATAGACAAAAAAAATTATAAAAATCGGTCAAGCCAAGGAATTAGATAGATTAGAAGATTATAAATGTGAAATTGTGTCTCTGTCTGTTACCTCTTCACGCTTAAGCCGCTGAACCAATTTTGATGAAATTTGGTATAGAGATAGTTTGACATCTTTGGAAAGATATAGATAGTTTTTATAAAAGAAAATTGCATAGCTCCCGCGGGATAGCGATAAATGAATTCTTAGCAGATGGAGTCGTGGGCATACAGCTAGTTAACCATAGATTCCAAACGTTACCAAAATCAACATCATCTTAACTCTTATGGACTGCAGACGCTACTGGAAATTAATTTCTGGCTAGGCTGACCATGGCCAATGCCAATGTCCAATGGGTATCATTACAAGCGACATGGCCAATCAAACGGAAATGCCAACTTTGAAGTATTTAAAGCCTGCAAACTACTCACGCGAGTTACTAATACTAGTTTATTTATTGGCATTGTGGTGGGTTAGGGTCCACAATAAAAGAAGTGGTCATCCGTCAGGGGCTCTCGAGTCTCGAGTCGCAGGAATGTAATCAAGACATTCGTCACGCGCCCGCGGGCCGCGCATTACTCAAACGACCAAACATGATACAACGGAAAGAGTGATTGCACGCGTTTTAGCGTTTGATGAATACATTCGATATTTCTTTCTTTCCTCATTGGTTCAGTCAGGCATTTTGACGAATGATGTGCATTCCAAATCCGCGATTAATCTTAATTCAGTACAATACATTGATATTACTTAGGGCCACATACACGGTCTAGGGTTAAAAAATTCCATGCATTTTGACTCATCTTAACCCTGGGTTACCACTTAAGTCCGAGTTATATAGTTAACTCGGGTCAGTTCAAGACCACATTATTGTTTTAGACTTTCGCGATTTTCACTTCTAGTTGTACCCAACGTGATACCCAATACTGTCGCGTTTAAGTCCCGGATTATAATAATAACTACAAATAAATTGTTGCCTTTTGCCTATTTTGTTTAACTAAGTAATGTTACTTAAAAATAGTGTCTCTTAAACATGATTTCCCTCAAAGTTAATTTTCTATCCTCGTGGTAGTAGTAGTAGTGTAATTTAGACTGTGTGTAGTTATTTTCAAGCTTCATTAATCTTATAGGACTTCGAAAACTCCTTAAATTATAATGTAGTCAGACAGCGAATAGTAATGGAACACTTATCGCAGAATACGGAGCTAACGAGAGTAGGTAGATGGCAAGCGCTCAGCTTTTTTCAGGAATGTCTTATTCCTCCTCACACCCGCGCTGAAGGCGAGCAATTAACGGCTAAAGTACCTTTTGTTCCACCACTACATGAAGTGGTCCGTGAATCTTTGACAGCTGTTCTGTAAACCACGTGCCCACTCATGGGCGCCCGTGCGCAACGCTAAATGTTCCTCATTTTTCTATAGTTGGAGGAAAATTGCTGTCGTATTTCCGGCTCACATGTCCTCTAAGCCGGAGACAACGAGATTATCCGCGGGGAAATAAAAAGGAGACACGAGAATCATCAATCTTGCTCCATACCGCGCTATAGATGGAGCTAATAAAATCGGAAATTATCCGAACAAAAAATCTTGTTATTTCACTGAGTAGCGTTGGAATCCGCGAGCGTATCGAATCGAGGGCGCACCGTTGACATCAGAAATATTTAAGCAAGCTTCAAAGTCATACACGTATCTTCGTAACCGCCACAGTAAATATAAACTTACTTTTCTGTGTGTTTTAAAAAGCTGACAGTTATGTATAATTTCATTGTCTAGAATGTGTAATTAAGAACAATAAAGGCAAGTAAGTAATTGCAACCCGATTTCTTGTTTATACTAGACTTGTGAGCCTCTAAAAGCTCTTGGCTCCTCTCCGTTAATAAGTAGCCGCTAGCTTTCATTTGGCTATTGTAATTGCGGTTGTGAAATACCAGTATTTACGGAGCATAAGACTTGGCCGCGCTCCCGCAGTCCGCTTTGCTCGGGACAACTTGCGCCCATTAGAATTGTGGTGACATAATACCGAAAATGCTGTCATATTCAGGGAAAATATCAATGTTTAGTCACCTCTTTGTTTATTTATTTAACTTTGTATGCACGTAAGAATTTAATTAATTATGTATTCATAATTAAAAGCAGCCAATAGAATATTAAACACTCATTTCTCTAGAATGCAAATAAGAAAGAATAATATAAGTAGATGTTTAATTTATTCAGTGCTATTGCACTGCAGTTTTAGCAGCTAAACATTAGTTAGCAAAATAAAATAGTATTTATTTTTTGTTCTCTCGGAAAGTTAATTCCTTGGTTCACTTCATTAAGCTTTAAAGAAACTTATGCAATAAAATGCAATTGAATAAAATGCATTGTGTGCTCTTAGGAAAGAAAATTACATTCTCTAGTCTTTGAGTAGTGATTAAGGCAAAACGTAAACAGTAAATAACATGATTTATATATTATTATGATTGATTGAGATTATGTATGAATTATCTGAACCTCTCCACGAATTACCACGACGCTAAATCGATTGCTAGATGCTCAAAAGCGCGCGAAAGTGACGTGCAGTGGCGTTTTTTACCATTTGTGTGTGTTGTAGGTGGTCAAAGTTTTGACAAAATTGTGTATATTTATGGAAACAAAACAGGATGACTGTAGATTATTTTGGATATCTATTCATTAATTAGTAGTTGTTGTTCACGACTTCAAACAATGAAATTTTAAGAGATAAAAAGTATGTTACGCATTAATCCTGGTTATTAAGCTGTCTGTTTGCTAAATTTCATTCAAATCCGTTGAGCTGGAGTAACAAACGTCCAAACATCAAAATTTCACATTTTAATAATAATGGGATTGAGCGTAAATAGTATGGAGAGCGTAAACTACTTATATAAACAACTGCGTCTGTTGACAATGAACCTGAACTCGAACGGAAACCGAAACCGAAAGTAGAGTTTTTTATCTCAAGATTAAAAGCCATAAACGCCTCCAATTTTCTTATGAGCTTTAGGTTTATAATGGCTCGTTTTAGTCCCTCGAAATCTACTATCGCGGGACACAATACGCTTCAATACAGGCCAATTTACAGTTAGCAATAATTTTCAAATTGACAACCCTTCATTTTTTTAACACATGAAAATTACTGCAGGAATCGAAAGAGTTTCGCTTCCTGAACACGGAAAAATATTTATTATAATTTATTTCTTTATATTTAAAAAAATACAACAAATTTAAAAACATATATGTACTTACAAATACATCCACAGAATAGATATGTTTCCTTTACCCTTTTCACAAGAAAAAAGTGCTGTCATAATTTTAAATTAGATAACAACCTTAACGTCAAATTTACGTCATCACTTTTTTTTAATAGAGACTAGACAAAAGTAATGGATCTATTCTATCGTTGCGCTCTTTTAGAATAAGCACATCTTTAAAAGATTGTAACAAATTAATTAATAATCCTAGTGAAAATTTAAAACTATCAGCGTCTTTCTCTTTCCAAACAGAATACACAGAACGAATCAAATTATAGTCTTAGAAATATGAAATGTTGTCAATTATCAAGAGTTTAAAATAATAAATACTGCCTGGTTTTTTCATCTGAATTGGAATAATCGTTTAAATTTAATAGCCATTTCTGATTACTCTTCAAAGACAGTTTTGAAAACCCGCGGGGGGCGGCCGCCGAGTTAATAGCACGAGTGCCTTGCCGAGGGGCGCCGCTAGGTCTTATCTCGCCTTTTCCGACGACTTACATTTAATTGGCCAAGTTTTATTGTACCGACCCTAATTGCAATATCGGAATCTAAAGAATTGACGCTCAAACTTATCAAGCTCCAATGAGAATTAATGATTCGTTCACGTTTTAGTATCTAGTCTACGTTTATAGGTGAGGCAATTTGTCGTGACGATAAAGTTAAAAACTTACACAGCATGAAAACGTCCATCGGTAGCGCTTGTTGAACAACAGCCCGGAGGACGATTCAATTTACTTTTATAGCCGAAGCTGATCCCCCTCCTGCGAGATCAGGTTTCTTGCTAGGAACTAATCATCGCATCCACGCTTTGATTCGTTATCGTTTCTTTGAAGCGATTGCCTCCAAATCCCTAAAGAAACACGTACCCCGGCGAAGCGTATAAGGCTTTAGTGGAGTTGAAATTCTAGTTTAAATATATGATTGGATAAATTTTTCTGTATTCAAATAACACTTTACAATTCACATTTCACAAAAACCATACTTTTCAGTCCATAAGTGCTTGAATATAAATTTCTAGACACTGTCGGTTTTTATCTCATTTCAAACAGCGTCATTAGTTATACCTAATTATAAGTGCTTTACTTAGGTATTACCAAAGAGTATTGTAATATTATATGAACAAGAGTGGCAACTCTATGGTCAAATATGCATGTATGGGAGGTGCTGCCGCCCTACGGGTGCTCAAGAACTAATGTGACGTTTCTATAGATGTATACCTATCTATATGTATATGTTGGTAGTGATGTACAGCTATAGATACGCGTACCTATAGCAATGTATAGTCAAGGATTTTAATTGATAGGCTAATTGCCACTATTCGTATTTTAGCCGTCTAATTCAAATCAGCATATACGAAGTATAAGCGGCTAAACCCGATTTGCATTATACGGCTAAAATACGAACATTGGCAAGTGGCCTATCAATTAAAGTCCTTGACCGTACAATATGGTACGCCATGGCCATGGCCGATGAATGACAACTGACAAGTTTGACAAGTCAACCAAGATGGCCGCTAATTTAGTTCTTCGGCAAACACCAGAGATCGCTGTAGTCGCATGAAAAGTGATGATATATGTAAGTGTGCCCCCCCTGGGTATTACTTACTGTGATTTTACATATTAAAGACATAAATAAACAGGGTAATTATTTAATCAGTGCACAAATTTTGATATGTGATTCAGTAGGTATCGTTGATAGATCTCGATTATCTGTTCGGGATTTTTTTATACGTTTTGAAATTTGGGTTGTTCATAGTGATTCATCCAATAATTCGTCGAGTTACTATGAAAAACAAAAAATTGAAGTAATAAATAATTATAATGAAAAATGCTGAAATATGTTATTTTAACGATACTGAATCACGTATTAGCATTTGTGCACTTATTAAAAAAAATACCCTGTATATTTAGGTTGGTAAAATAAACATAACCAGGGGGGTTTCACTCCGCAGTTTAGGTATGTTCGGTCGGCCGGCGCGCCTCCCGGGGAGGCGTATGGCAGTAGGTTGTCGGTCGGCTGTCAGTTCGCACGCTAGCCGCGTCGCGCGTAATTAAGCATCTTTTTTCTGTGATTTTTGCAACAAACAATGACTTCTAAACGATTTTATAAATAACTTACTTGCTCACTTAAGGTAGTTTACTGAATTAATACACACTGTTATCTTTCTTGATTTATATAGGTATCTACCAAATATCGGCGAGTGGAAACCCTGTGCCCTTGTTTCGGATCAACGGTGCCCAACGGAATATGAACGCTCGTATCACACGATATGTTTCAATTTCGCGTGCAAGCAGTAAGAGTACGCAAGTTTTTATACCTAAAGTTGACTTTTGTTCGAGAGTGATCCTTCTGTACGTTAGTACTATTACTTATTCTGTGACATTACATAGGTCTCTAGGTACTAAATTTAGTCGTTGAATTTTTTTCTTAATATTAAATTAATGTTACTTCTGGCGTTTCATGAGAAGAAAATTTTGATAAGATTACAACGAGGACTATATTGGGTGCAAAACAGAATCAGTCTCCATGATTTTGTTTGAAAGTTGTCTTTGACTTTCTCTTAAATTGAAAAGTAAATTTCTAGTTGATATTACTACATAATAATAATGTAGGTATATGTATATACTGCAATACGCCATAATTCGTCTGAAACAGACGCATAGGCCTAATGATGATACTGCTTACCACAGTTTCTCGCCTTTATTCAGCTTTTTTTAAGTTCCGATTCTTTGTTCATCCACCAAAAATAGCTGTTTTATATTACAGACCCTAAAATATAACTTAAAAGCGAGCTCCAAGAAAAGGTTGAGTCAACAAATCTAAACAAATTGGGGTTAAGTGAATTATTTACCTGATGTCAAAGTTTCCGTAACCATTACAGTTTGTGGAGTGATCAAACTTGACAAATCACTTAACTTTGCTTAAGAAACCGCAACGGTTGGCTATTTCGAAGTTATCTACATAGGTAACCGAAAAAGCACCCTTCTGGAGAAAGCTGCAAAAAGTTGAGCCTACTGTCGCTTCCACGAATAACTCGGAAACCACCTTGTCGTTCCCACCCTCGGCTAAATCAGTGATGCAAAGCAAGAAACCAACGTGGTTTGAAAAATTGTTCTCTGCGGAGATCCCTCACTCCAGTTTTATTTACATTTACCATGAGCTGCCACTACAATTGAGTTGTTTGTTGGGTATTCGGCACTAGTCACTTTTAGTACCAGCGCGGGTGAGCATCTTACTTTTTTTTTTTTTTTTTTTTTTTTTTTATTAAATGGCGTCTAGCATCTTACTTAATAAAATCAGAAAGTCGTTGACCTATTTGTCATTGTCACTTTGTTAGGTATACCTACTTACTTTATTCCTAGAATTTGCTAACGTTTAAAACGAACTTTGGAGAGCAAGGTAAAATACTAATTTCAAAATAAGCAGGAGTCTTTAAATTTTCATGAACATGATTCTTAATTGAACCTGAAGGTTTTATAACGTGCAAACGATATTCATCATTAGGGTGTCAGAACACTTAATTAGCCGACTGTACTACATAATTTATCCATATAAAGTAAATCTGTATTACAAACTAAGCTGAAACCCAGACGTCGAATATAAAGTGATTTTTTAATCTACTTCCAAATTTCAATACGTTATTTAGTAACTGTACCTAGTGAATTAAACATTATAAACCTTATAAAATACGTCAAATCATCTGATCAAATTACTAAGGACGAACCAGAATTCAAAATGTTATAACTCAATGAAAAATAGAAGTACCTAGTTAAGTAAATATGTTGTTTAGTTTACGAGAGTTCATTGATAAGTAGTTAATGTTTGTTGGTTTCTGTAACACAATTAATAATATTAAAATTAAATAAATGTACTTAATTATAAATTTGTACGTCAGTTTGTTGGCATAATGTGGCGATCTCACGACTACATAATTTTAAGACCTTAATGTAAACCCACCATTAACAAATAAACTATTCATTTCATTTCATTTCATTTAATGGATACCAAATCAAATACAAAAACCGGCCAAGAGTGTGCTGGACACGCCCAGGATAGGGTTCCGTAGCTGTTATGAAAAAATCCTTGCAAATCTTATTAATTTTACTGTCCGTATTAAACAAGCAATATTCTCGGCTGCTGTTTACTCTTAAACTACTAATAATTCTCAAGCAAACTTAGACGTTATAGTTTTCTTTGTTAATTTGAGATATTTCCTCCTATCCTGATTTTTTTCAATATTTCATACCAACTTTTAGAGGAGGGGGGGGGGGGGGGGGGGGGAGGGAAGGACGCTCGATTTAAACAAAAAAAATCACTTTAAAGTTGAATATTTCGTAAACGAATCACTGTATCGAAAAATCGTCTTCACAACTCCGTAACTACTTATTTTAAAAGACCTATCCAACGACACCCCACACTATAAAGTTAGACAAGTTAGACGAGAAAAAAAATCACCCCCACTTTACGTCTAGGGAGGTATTCGAAAACAATTTTTTTTTTGCATTTTATTTTATCACTTTATCGGGGTAATTGCTATATATATATATATACATATGTATACATATATCCATGCAAAATTACAGCTTTCTAGCACGAATAGCCACTGCGCTAAGCCTCGGACAGACAGACAGACGGACGGACAGACAGACATGACGAAACTATAAGGGTTCCGTTTTGCCATCTTGGCTCCGGAACCCTAAAAATGGTGATAAAAAGTTGAATTGTATAATGAAGGTTATTTCTATAATTCATTTTTTTGCTGGCCTTTATTTCTGGACCGAAAAATAACATTAACAAATAACAAAGAATGTTCCAGTGGCTAGGCGGGAGCTTGCACAAGTCCCGCTAACAGGTATTCCGTGTCCATGTCCGGTCGAGACGCGCCCGCTATTAATAGCTGCGGTCAATAAACGGCTGGAGCTTTCCGACTGCATTGTTAAATTACATAATGGCTTCAAATAATCATCATCATCATCATCGCTCGAGTGGCGCCCACGAATCGGAAGACGCGGTGTCGGTAGGGTTCCAACAACATGGAGCGACGACCTGGTTAAGGTTGCGGGAACGCGTTGGTTGCGAATGGCGCAGGACCGGCGATTTGTTTGGCAAGCCCTGGGGAGGCCTATTTTCAGCAGTGGACGTCTTTCGGCTGAAGTTATACCTATACCTATATACGTGCCATTGCAGGGCACAAGCCTCCTCTCAGAATGAGTACCTAGTTAGTTTGGGGGATAGTATCATTTCGTCTAAAACGCAACTAGTACTAGTGGTAACCGGTCTAAAACGCTGCTAGTCTAAAACGCATCTCGTCTAAACTGCAACTGGTCTAAGTAGCTATCAGTCTACGTCGCTACTGGTCTAAGCCGTAAGTGGTCTAAAACGCAGCTGGCCTAAGAGTACGTGGTCTAAGCCTTAGCTGGTCTAAGTAGTAAGTGGTCTAAGCCACAACTGGCCTAAGTAGTGTCTCGTCTAAAATGCAGTTGGTTTAAGTAGCCATTTGACTAAACATTTACTGTTTTCTAAAACAGGAAGCAGTCCAAAACTCGACTAACCTAAGTAGTAACTTTATATGTATTGGACATAAGTAATATGCGACTTGTAGTTGAAACCCCGACACTTTTAAGTAAAATATTGTATAAACAGCTAAATATCTTCTATCTAAATAAATAAATAAAATAAAAAAATAATATTAGGGGACAATCTCACACAAATCGACCTAGTCCCAAACTAAGCAAAGCTTGTACTATGGGTATTAGACGACGATAGACATACTTATATAGATAAATAAATACTTAAGTACATAGAAAACATCCATAACTCAGGAACAAATATTCGTGCTCATCACACAAATAAATGCCCTTACCGGGATTTGAACCCAGGACCTTTTGCTTCGTAGGCAGGGTCACTACCAACTAGGCTAAAGCGGTTGTTAATCTATCTTCTATCTTTTATCTTCTTCTTATATACTTATAAAATTCTCGTGTCGCGGTGTTTGTTACCAAATTCCTCCGAAACACCGAAACTTTTTTGTGTGCATATCGGGTAGGTCTGAGAATCGGCCAACATCTATTTTTCATACCCCTAAATGTTAAGGGTGGTTCACCCCTTAATTTTTCTAATAAATCGATGAACGCCGGCTGCATACACGAAAAAACCGGCCAAGTGCGAGTCGGTCTCGCGCACGAAGGGTTTCGTACAATTATCTATAAAAATCACGTTTGTTGTATGGGGCCCCCTTAAATATATATTTTTTTTAATTTTAATTTAATGATTTATTTTTAAAGTCAATATATTTCTAAATATTCTGTGAATATTTCAAGCGTGTAGAGTGCAGGTAGCTGTTGCCGTTATCAATATCGAGCAAAAACGAGCAAAAAAATCAAGTTTGTTGTATGGGAGCCCCTTTAAATATTTATTTTATTCCATTTTTTAGTATTTGTTGTTATAGCGGCAACCGAAATACATCATCTGTGAAAATTACAACTCTTTAGCTATCACGGTTCCCGAGATACAGCCTGGTGACAGACGGACAGACGGACGGACAGCGGAGCCTCAGTAATAGGGTCCCGTTTTTACCCTTTGGGTACGGAACCCTAAAAAGGATGACGCAATGTAAGTACATGAGCCGCGAGGGTCAGTTGCAAGAGAGCCACGAGGGCCAATTGCAAGAGAGCGGCGAACGCCAGTATGTTCAATGCGGGATGCGGGGGTGGGGGGATTGCGAGGGGGAGATCCAAAATCTGCTCATTTATTGCCTCTACTCTAAGCCACGGGTATTATTCGCCCGCGATTAGAAAGGGATTGGAGTTGACAGTAATTCTATATGCTTACGTCAAATTATGTATGAAATGACAGTTCTGACAGTCCCGTTCTGATTTCGGTTTGATAATATATGGCTATACAACAAATGTAAATATTTTTAATTTTTTCATTTATCTAATAGGTATTGGCTTGAGCCACAATTCGTATTACTATTAAATTATTTGTTTCAAATTTTATGAATAAATTACAGGTATTAAAAGGCTGAACCTACTTACTGACGATCGACATCCTAGTTTAGACTAGGAGTATTAGACCAAATCAGATTTAGACGAGGTGCGTCTCAGGCTAGATATCTTATTAGACCAGTTGCGTTTTAGATTAGATGCGTATTAGACCAGTTGTGTTTTAGACGAAATGCGTTATAGACCAGTTGCGAATTGTCTGCTAGGCTAGATGCTACTTAGACCAGTAGCGACGTAGACTGGTAGCTACTTAGACCAGTTGCAGTTTAGACGAGATGCGTTTTAGACTAGCAGCGTTTTAGACCGGTTACCACTAGTACTAGTTGCGTTTTAGACGAAATGTTACTATCCCGGGCTTCAAATGATACAAGTAAGTATCCTATAAAAAGTAGTAATGAAATCGATATAATTAAGTGATTCAGGCGTTATTTTTGCGGAAGTCCAAATCAATGAACCACATCCCTTTTACCTTGCTCCTGCGCAATCACAGGTGCACGAAGGGTTAGATAATAAATAAGAGATCTAAGAACGAATCTTATAACAGTCATAATATAAACGCTCACTTTCTATAAAAGCTCATTTAGTAGGTATAACGTACACTGGATATACCTAATGAACGAGGAGTTTAGAAGGTGCAATTAGGACTCTAAAACAATAAGTTTATAACTAAATAAATATCTATTATACTAAATTAAATAATAACATAAAAAGAAACCTATAAGGCAAATACCTACGTCGTCGAGAGACGTCGTAGGCATCGAACGAGGATATAATTTCAAAATATATAATTTTGTTAGGTAGGTATAACGTAATTACATATTTTGTTGTTATACTTACCTCAAAAAAATTTAAACTTAAAAAGTAGAATTGAAATTTGGTGAATTTGGTGTTCTTGGTGAAATGCACCCGTGCACGACAGCCAGCTGTTTGTACGACACTTATATGTGACGCAAAACCCGCCCTCCTCCACTTCCAAATACATACAGACCCGACTATCAATAATTTACCTATTTAAAAAAAACCGGTTGTCTGTAAAGTCGGTTTACGGACGATAGTTTAACGTGACAACGTCATAACAAAACATTCAAAAAACAAAAAATGAAACCAGGCGGTCAACCATCCAAGTACTGACCGCGCCCGACGTTGCTTAACCTCGGTGTTCGGACGAGAACCGTTATTTTGTCAAATATCTTGAAAACGGCAAAATCAATGAAATTTTCATCCCCCCTTTAACTCCCCCCCCCCTCCTCAACCCCCCCCATTGTACATCCTGGCGCGCGCTGCTCTCTTGTACATCCTGGCCTTCACTACTATGTACGGGACATGTACGTACATGTACGTTACATTGCGTCATCCTTTTTCGTGCGTGCAGCCGACGTTCATTGATTTATTAGACGTTGTCACGCCAATATGTAGCTATCGTTTTATGTGGAAGTGAAGGAGGACGGGTTCTGCATGGTTAAATATGTATATGACGGCGCGCTGCCAAAATAATGCTAGCTAGACCTAAATTTATTAAGGTGGAACGGCACGCTCTAGGCGCGAAATTCAAACATTTTACAGTTTTTAATTTATTGTGGGTAAACGGTGTAACTGTTTAACTTCCTATGGTATTTGCGCTTGTAAAACAGTGTTCTTTATATTATTGTGTAAAGTTTTTTAACAATATTATAAAACTATTAGCTTGAAATAAAAGTTGTCAAAGCGTTGAAAGTCCGAATTTCTATGTTTGACAACTTTTATATCAAGCTAACATTTTTATTCTTAAAAAGCTTTACACAATAATATAAAGAACACTGTTTTACAACCGCAAGTACCATATGAAGTTAAACAGTTACACCGTTTACCCACAATAAATTAAAACCTGTAAAAATTTTGAATTTCGCGCCTAGAGCGTGCCGTTCCACCTTAACACGATTTGATTATGTGTTTCACTTGGCACTTTGTTTTGATTGTTAAACGTCAATGATTGATGCAGTTAATTGTAGTAATAGTAAGGCGGTAGTATTGAAACGAACGTTGACAGTTATAAAATTATAGAAGGTAGTGTAAAAGAAAAGAGCGGGTGACCCCGAATAGGGTAGCAGGTGGCCGCCAACTGACAGTTGGTCATTCTTTTGACAACCTCGCTCGGTGGTGCACGCCTGCTAACCTATTGGCTCTTTAATCCGGCTATATTTCATTAATCACTTGTGATTTTAATTTAAAGTGTTTTTGAATTAAATCGGTAGTGTTCGTATGTGACGTAAGTGCTTTTATTTCTGTTCTTCAATCATCTGTACGCCCCAATGGAAGGTGCAGGTAAAGACTGTCCCGCCGAGCCTCCTGATGCTTCGAAGCATTAAAGAGCCAATAGGTTAGCACGCGTGCACCACCGAGCGAGGTTGTCAAAAAGAATGACCAACTGTCAGTTGGCGGCCACCTGCTACCCTATTCGGGGTTACCCACTCTTTTATTTTACACTACCTTCTATAATTTTATAACTGTCAACGTTCGTTTCAATACTACCGCCTTACTATTACTACAAACTAGGCAAAAGGAATGTGGTTCATTGAAATTGAAATAACCGCCATACTTGGGTTTGGTTTCATGTCTCAATTTAAAAAATCCCGTCCACTTATACTCCTTGGGGTATAAAGTAATAGATGTTCATCCACACGTGCAGAAAAGAACTTGGTTCCAGATGCGCAATACCTATGTTTTTAAAATATCCAGCCAAATCTGCGCTTCAATATCTCGCCAATTGCTTCTGAACTCGCTCCGGCGTAGTCTGGGGTTATAGAAGCACTGTTGCTCCGACAAATACCTAAAGCTCAAATGAAATAAAATTAAAGAAGACATATTTTTATTTGCAACTAGCTGATGCCCGCGGCTTCGCCCCCGTTGTGTGGCGCCGTCTGTCGAAAATTGGTCGTACCAACTCAGAAACCTTCTTTGGCTCATGCACAATAACTTTGGAGATCATCACATGATCAAATGCATACCTAGTTTACGATTCTATAAAGGACATACAGACAAACATTCATTTTTTTATATATTAAGATTGCATGATGACACACACAGTCAGGTGACTGACAATATGTGTTCGAACCCGAGCCTTGCTTACCACTGGGTGAGATGACGAAGTGAAATTCAAAATAAATATTACCTTTTGTTTGTATTGTGTGATATTTACTTTGTTTTATTTTGATCGTATTCGTATACAAACGAGTATTGTTTACTTAAAGTAAATATTTGCAATTTCAAATTAAAATCTGCGCTCTGTGAAAATATTCCCATCCCATAATATTATCTTATTCCATTTATTTCAATCCAGAATCTAATACAGGGGGATCTCATCCCATTTTCATTTCCTTTTCTTTCTGCGACGGTTCTCTATTGTTAGAATATGTATACAAAAGTGAAATCCACTTAGTCCTAAAATTAATGAAATATGCTTTTGTGAAAATGTATTCCGTAAATGTAATTGGTTCATTTTCACAGGGCACTGTCGTGTCGTCTACTTTTATCATCTATTCACAACTTTGCAACAAATTGCATGTACCTATAAGATACACATGTAATTAGACAAGTATTACCAAAAATATATATTTAAAATAATCGCTTCCATTCAAGGAAAGAACGTTTTAAAATTTCATCCTAAAAATTTAATATTGACATTTCAAAGCAAAATATTGCATTAGGTACATACTTTCAAAATGGCAATCTGTATACTGACGATTTTTGCTGACCTGCTTCTGTTTCAGCAACACTGGTCAAAGTTTTATGAGACGCCGTGCAGATTCAGTAGACCTATGTAAATTTTATAGTTCGCTCGAACAAAGCCCCCTCTGGTCTCGAGGCCTGTGTATTCACTTACTAAGCAACACATAAACCATGTTTACTGCTGGACAACAGCTATAAATGCTAATAACGTATTGTTTTACGCCAGCTTAAAAGCAACTTGTGGCCTGTAAGTACAAAGTGGTTTTTGCAGGTAAGCACCATCTTTTACTTAGAAAAATCACCTGGCCCGAACTTTGTTACTTACTTATGTCGCTAAATATTCTTTAATACTCTTGGGCTAATTAATCTTATCTTTCTATTACTAGGTATTTATCATAAACGCGAAGGTTTGTATGGATGGATGGGAGGCTGTATCTTTTGATTGCGTTAGCTTAGATGTTTGATTTTTTCACAGCTTCAAGGGACAGTTGGCCTGAGTATTTGATATGAATTTCAGCTTGATACCTTTACGCGTTCTTGAGAAAAAGGGATTTGACAGACAGACAGACGGACAACAAAGTGATCCTATAAGGGTTCCGTTTTTTACTTTTGAGGTAAGGAACCCTAAAAATAGTGATTTTTCGAATAAATTGGCGTAGTCAACGCACTTTCACTTTAATATTTTAATTGCTATTAGTTGGTAGCTATAACGAACCTTAGCGGCATCTAGTCATCAAACAGAAAATCTAAAAATAAAATAAAATATAATCCTACATTGTACCGAAGTTTCTTCACTATCGAAGTTTCTCAACGGGAATGCATGAATGTAAAATCCAAATTTCTTCCTTTGGAATTCGGTCCCCAGGCATAACATCTGCTTGGAGAGAAATCTCTCTATTGAGGCCTGTCCCTACATAGCCACTGAAGAAGTCGATAGAAACTGTTGAATATACCTAACGCTGGCCATCAATACAATCCTAAGGCTGTCTTGTTTTGTACGAGGAATAGCTGTCACTGTCTTCTGTGCGGTATTCTGGGAGCATGTCATAGTTTTCCGTTATGTTTTAAATAAATATTATATTCACAAATATTTGAACCAATATTAAGAGAAACCCTGCAAATGCAGCGGCTGCGGCCCGTCACACGTCTGACCACTCGCGACATCGATCCGACCGAGCCGTGTGTGTAGCCACAGTTCCGTGGCATTCCGTAAATCTGCTATTGACATAAATGTCTCTTGCCGAGTTGGGAACTCGCGACGATGCGCGAGGCAAACTATTGCTTTGACCTACCAAATGGTGAAGTTTACTTTTGTCGCAAACTTTGTTTTATAATCATATTTGATTATTACGATTACTATAGGTATA
Organism: Archips xylosteana; assembly: GCA_947563465.1. Taxonomy (NCBI): domain Eukaryota; kingdom Metazoa; phylum Arthropoda; class Insecta; order Lepidoptera; family Tortricidae; genus Archips; species Archips xylosteana. The sequence goes on along the minus strand of OX387352.1, from coordinate 13,404,734 downwards.
CCCACATTTCAGTATCGAGTTCGTGATGGAAACTAAGTAAATCGTCTAGCTTGAATATTATATTGCGTCTAAATTTAAGAAAAATAGAGGATTTAAATATTTAACTAATACCTTAAGCTTTGTTCTCGGGTCTTGGGTGTTTAATATGTATTTAAGTATGTATCTATCTATATAAGTAATATGTTTATCCGTTGCCTAGTGTTAACGCCGATGTTTCCCGAACGATCCCGAGCGGTTCCGAGCGCGCGCGCCGACGGCGACTGCCGCGCCCTCCGCGCCACACACCGATATTCACCAGTGTCGAGAGCACGTCACGTATCGTAACGAAATAATAACTAACTTGTTTGTATTGTGAAGTATATAATAAATTCGTGAAAAATCTATTGGAGTCAGATTAATAACCACCCAAACATTTGGGGACCCTCGACGTGATAATAACTGAACACGCTACGCTTCATAACCTACGCATCATTCTCAACAAGACAAGACGACGCGGCCGGCTAAGATTCAACTTCAAAGCATCTAAGTTCAAAGCAAGAAAAATGGGATTATACAAAGCTCCGTGATAGATGACGAGTGCTAAATACGAAGGAAGTTGACCTGTTTTTATTTTATCATAAGTTTAATGCAATCTTAGCCAGTGTTTTGTGTCAACAGCGGTGATAGTCAATTTACGTTACGTGGTACAACAAAATAAAGTACCAAAACAAGCTAAGCAAAGTGGTGACGGCCATTTGCAAATAAGCTTCTCAGTTATATTTTTCTAACTTATAATTATTGTGCTTACGATCTCGGTTGTGTGTGTGTGTCTATGCATTTATAAGCGTGAAATATGCAAACTTCTTAGCATAACTAACCTAATTTCACTCATTTTAATACTACGGTAAAAAACAAAGCTTTGCATTTCTCTTTGCAGACGTATTTTCTATAAACCTATCTGTTCTTCTGCGTGTATGATAAACGCTACAGTTTACCTCTCAATCTATTTGCAAGACAAAGTACATACTTACTTAACTATTTAAATTCAACCTTTTCTTAGGCTTTCCCAACCGAAAGAAAAATATGTTTTAACATATATTTTAATTTGATTTGCCGACTATTTCAGATCTCAACCTTAACGATAATTCAGTTGGAAGTAAGTTGACGAGGACGAGAAATACATAAATACTTCTTGGCGGACGCTGTATATTGCCTGTGCCAGATACCTAAGTAAGCAAGCAAGGATTGATTGGATTCTTTTGTCTACAATTAAAGCGGCGTAATTAAGGTATGGAATCGGTATAGTATTACATTTATTTTACTTTTGCTGATGTGAGAAAGTATTTGCGGCATTTAATACTTACGAATAAATGTACCTATACCTATACTAGAAGTATTCTAGTAGGTAAACATTATTATTTACGTTGCTTGCTTGCACTTACAAGATGGAGGATTTAAAGACACTTGTGCAGCAGAGAGGGTTGATTAGATCTCGATTGACGTTATTTAAAAAGCACTTGTCTTCTTTACTCGTAAATAATTTAAAGGAAATTTCATGTGCTGAAATAAAAGAGTTGTCATTACGTATGAATAAAATGCAATCGGTGTTGAATGATTTTGATGAGATTCAAAACAAAATTGAGCTGCTAGATACATCCGAAACACAATTACAAGAACGGGAAACAACTGAAAATTTATTTTATGTCAGTTTTGGGCAGGCCCAAGAGTTAACAGAAAAGTGGAAGGTTTGCCAAGAAAGGGACGAAGTTTCAAATATTTCTAGCCGCAATGGTGCCACTAGGATAAAGCTGCCACCATTGAAACTTCCTCCTTTTGATGGTAATACAAGTAAGTGGCTAGAATTTCGCGACACATACTTATCGCTTATTCATAAAAATGATGAAATGGATGACATATGTAAATTCCATTATTTAAAGTCATACTTGGAGGGGGAGGCAAGTGCCGTAATTAAGTCAGTGTCTGTCTCTGGGGACACATATGCTATTGCTTGGTCTCTCTTATGTGAAAGATATGATAACACACGCTTGCTGGTTAATCAGCACCTCAAGTGCCTTTTCAATATTGAACCTTTGTCAAGGGAAACTGATAAGGGTATACGCAACCTAATTGATTCTATTTCAAAAAACTTACAAGCGCTTAAGACCCTCGGGGAATGCACAGATAAGTGGGATACCCTTATTATTTACATGGTATCTATGAAACTTGACAGCATTACTGCTAGGAGATGGGAAGAGTGTAGAAACGACTTTGATAAATCGCCTACTTTGATTGAGTTTTATAAATTCTTGCGTAATAGGGCTGATGTTCTGGAAACTGTTCAGTCTACTCGTCCAGATGTAAAAAATGAAAAACGTCCATTTATCCCAAAAACTAAATCTTTTATTGCTTCATCATCTCAAATGCCATCTACTAGCTATCAATGCATATCCTGTAAACAAAATCACAGATTAATGGAGTGCCCTAAATTTAAAACATTATCCGTAGATGACCGTTATCAGCAGGTGAGCCAGTGGAAGTTATGCAAAAATTGTCTTCGCCCCGGTCATCTTACTTACCAATGCCGCTCTGGTGGATGCAGGATCTGCAAAAGAAAACATAGTACTATGTTACATAAAGTAGTACAGTTTCAAGATAATATAAATACTCAAGAGACCGTGGAAGGACAAAATAAAAATAATACAAACCTTTCTCAAGAAACGGCGTCTTCCTCTGCCACACCTGCTCCTCAACATGAAATTCCAATTAAAAATAAAACTTCAGTCACAATGTCTGCCGTATCTTGTGATCAAGTTTTGCTTTCAACAGCGCTTGTCAACGTTACAAGTCAAGGTAAAACATATACTTTGCGTGCATTATTAGACAGCGGAAGTCAGTCGTCATTTATATCTGAAACAACAAAACAAAGGATTAATTGCAATATGACTCAAGTCAATCGCGCCGTATCAGGCATCAATAATTCTACATTAAAAATAAATGGATATTGCGATCTTACTATACATTCAATGTACAATGACTTTACCAAAGCTGTCAAATTTTATATAGTCCCAACTATTACAGACAAACTGCCCAACATAAAGATTAAATCACAGTTAGGTATTCCAACCAATTTAAACCTAGCTGATCCTCAGTTTTGTCACCCGTCAGAAGTCGATATTTTATTAGGGTCAGATATATTCTGGGACCTTATCGAATCCCAACAGATTAAGCTAGGACATCAAAAACCTGTACTGACGGAAACAAAGTTGGGATGGATAGTAGCTGGCCCCACGGGGGGGAGCTACGGTGATTCTTCGAGTTCACAAACCATAAAATGTAAATTTTCTCAAGACATTAAAGACCAATTGTCAAAATTTTGGGAACTCGAGGAATTGCCAATAACAAAGGCTACTTCGCCTAAAGACGCCTATTGCGAAGAACTGTTTGACAAAACTACGCACCGCGATATGGATGGGAGATTTGTTGTCACAATTCCTCTGCGAGATTCGACAGATGCCCTTGGTGATTCTTACAAAATGGCCGAAAAAAGATTCATTAATAGTGAAAGACGAATGTCAAGTAATACTAATCTGAAACAAGCTTATTCCGAATTCATTCATGAATACGAGAAACTCGGGCATCTGACAGAAATCTCAAGGCCAATTTTCGGTTACTACCTTCCGCATCGCGCCGTTATTAGGCTAAAGAGTGAGACAACGCAGTTGAGAGTAGTTTTCGATGCCTCTGCCAAATCTACTACCGGGGTATCACTCAACGATATCCAACATATTGGCCCTCCCGTTCAAGATGATCTGTTAGCCATCTTACTCAGATTTAGGCAGCATAATTACGTAGTTACGGCAGACATCGAAAAAATGTATAGGCAAATACTCATAGAGCCTAGCCAGCGCCACTTACAATTAATTTTATGGAGAGACCATGAATCACAACCAATTAGAGTATTACAATTAAACACGGTAACGTATGGAACTGCGGCTGCTCCATATTTAAGTACTAGATGCTTGTTGCAGCTAGCCAAAGAGTGTGAAGACGAAAACATTGCTCAAGTCATACAGCATGATTTTTATATGGATGACCTCTTAACTGGGGCCAACACAGAAGCCGAATTAAGTCACATTTGCGAATCAGTAACTAAAACTTTAAAATCAGCATGTTTTCCTCTTCGGAAATTCCACACGAACGCTCCGTTGGTTGTAAAAAACAGTCTAGGTTCAATGATACCTAAAGATTTGGACATTTCTGCGGAGTCAAGTGTTTTAGGTCTGACATGGCATCCTACAGCTGATAATCTGACTTTCTCGGTGGATATAGATACTACGCCACCAGCAACAAAACGCAGGATACTGTCAAATTCAGCCAAAATATTTGATCCACTTGGCCTGTTAAGTGCAATCACGATTACGCCTAAAATATTATTACAGAAATTATGGCTAACTAAATTAGACTGGGATGATTTGATTCCCGCAGAATTGTCCAAAAAATGGTTAGATTATGTAGAAAATCTAAAATATCTCGTCGGCATTAACATCCCCAGAGGCGTTTTGTGTGAGAAAACTAAAGCGATTACCTTACACACATTTTCAGATGCTTCTCAGCTAGCGTATGCTGCTTGTGTTTACTTAACTTCGACTGATAGTGAAGGTAATACACTTACACGTTTATTGTGCGCTAAGGCTAAAGTCGCGCCATTGAAGCCAACGTCAATACCACGCCTGGAACTGCTGGGTGCGTTACTGTCCGTGAGATTGTATATTAAAGTTAAAGATTCTTTACGCTGTCATATTGATAATGTGTTTCACTGGTCCGATTCCACTGTGGTCTTGAGTTGGCTGGAGGCTGATCCACGTAGTTTAAAAACATTCGTCTCAAATCGTGTAGGAGCAATTCAGGACCTGTCACCTCATGGGATATGGAGACACATTCCCGGCGATATCAATCCCGCGGATCTGGCCTCCAGAGGAGTTGATCCTCAACAACTTTGTAACTCAGCCTTGTGGTGGCATGGTCCCTCGTTTTTAGAAAAAGATATGTCATATTGGCCTCAGTTAGCTCGGAGCAATGCTAATAGTGAAGTACCTGAAATGAAAGCTTACACACTAAACTTGAATGAAACTACTCTAAACATGAAAAATACTAAATCTAAAAGCGATACTGATTCAGCAAGCGCTCTTTCCAAGGTGTTTGAGTTTACTAGATATTCTAAAATCTCCACCTTGCAAAGAGCCTTTGCCTATGTGAAACGATTTATTTTCAATACGCGAAATCCTAACTCAAAGTTGTCGGGTTATTTAACCAGCGATGAATTGAATGCTTCGCTTATGTATTTAAGTAAACAATCGCAACAAGAATCTTTTAGTAATGAATTACATCTATTACAAAATAATAAAAGCTTACCTGGGAAGTCTCGCCTTCTGTCACTGACCCCTTTTATTGATGAATCTGGTCTACTTCGTGTTGGTGGACGCATTCAAAATGCACCTGAAAATTATAACAAAAAACATCCTATTATATTGGATCCAAACCACTTGTTTACTAAGCTAATTTTTAAACATGAACATCTAAAATTACTACACGCTGGTCCACAACTTTTGTTGAGTAATATACGAGAAAGATTCTGGTCTTTGAATGGTAGGCTTTTAGCGAGAAGCACTGTTAACAATTGCAAGATATGTAGAATCATGAAAGCGAAAAATATAAACCCACTCATGGGTAACTTACCACAGTCACGTGTAACACCAAACATTCCTTTTCAAGTCTGTGGCGTCGACTATGCGGGCCCTTTTCAAATCACGGATCGTAAAGGCCGTGGTTGTCGTATTACTAAATGCTACTTATCGTTATTCGTTTGCTTTTCAACAAAAGCACTACATTTAGAATTGGCTAGTGACCTCACGTCAGAATGTTATATCCAGTGTCTGAGGAGATTCATCTCCCGCAGGGGGAAACCAAGCATTATGTATTCAGATAACGGCTCTAATTTTGTAGGTGCAAGCAACGAAATAAATAGATTTTTTAAAACAAATAGCGATTCCATTGCTTCTTACGCAGAAAATGAAGGTATAACCTTTAAGTTCTCGCCAGCTTACTCTCCACATTTCGGAGGTTTGCACGAATCTGGTATAAAAAGTGCCAAATTCCACCTCTTAAGAGTGTTAGGAAACACACACATGACGTATGAAGAGCTATCCACGTTGTTCGCACAAATAGAGGCTATTCTGAATTCGCGACCTCTTACACCATTGTCATCTGATCCCAACGATTTAGAACCGTTAACTCCAGGTCACTTCCTGATCGGTAAAGCCTTGACGTCATTACCATCACCGTCACTATTAGAAATAAATCCTAATCGACTCAAGAGATACCAGCATATAGAACGGATGCGACAGCAGTTCTGGTCCCGTTGGCACAAGGAATTTCTATCAGAGTTGCAGCAAAGAATGAAATGGCAGATCAATCAAGAAGGTCTACAAGTTCATGACATGGTCGTCATCAAGGAAGATAATGTTCCTCCTATGAATTGGCGTTTAGGGCGCATTATCAAGTTATATCCTGGACGTGATGACATCGCTAGAGTAGCCGATGTCTTGACTACAAGAGGCACAGTGCGCCGCGCCGTGCATAAGCTTTGCGCATTACCTAACGACTCATCAACATCCTTTGCAACATCTCCTGTATCTTCATCGAGTTCAATGACACCTACACTTCCGTCATCATTGTCTACTACGAAGACTAAACCATCAGTTACGTCGATTGAACCTTCATCATCGTCGTCTACTGCGTCCTTGCTGCTCGAGCCTCAACCTACTCGAGGGGGGGGAGTATGTTAACGCCGATGTTTCCCGAACGATCCCGAGCGGTTCCGAGCGCGCGCGCCGACGGCGACTGCCGCGCCCTCCGCGCCACACACCGATATTCACCAGTGTCGAGAGCACGTCACGTATCGTAACGAAATAATAACTAACTTGTTTGTATTGTGAAGTATATAATAAATTCGTGAAAAATCTATTGGAGTCAGATTAATAACCACCCAAACACCTAGTACCCATAACATAAGCTTTGCTTAAGCTTACTTTGGGACTGGGTCAATTGGTGTGAATTGCCCCGTGATATTTATTTATTTATTTATATATCCTATACGCAAATATCACACAGCATTGTCAAATAAAAAGCAGCTTTCATGCAGAAGCAATGTAATAAAATCCTCATTTCAGGCGCAAACCCAGCAGGCAGTTATCTTGGTTCAGAGCCGTGTAAAAAATGTTGCGAATTCATCATGGGCGGCAACAATATTAGTAGATAATGGAGTAGGGTCAGGTTGCTCACCAAAATCTGTACCTAGTTATGATAACAGAGTTCGATGGTCATGACTAGCGAGAAATAAAACCTGTTCCTCGGAGTTTGCGTGACATGACAGGCAATATTTAACGATAACTTTCCAAGGTAGCAGATGCCTTGTTTTTGCTGTCCAAGGGTAAGTAACGTTGGGTATGTTGTTACTAGTAAATTTTACGAAATAGTTGTTTATAATTATACTAGTATGGCACAAATTAGCGATTTTATTTTCTACTCATGTTCTAACAGCAGCTCATTCGAACTGATTCAGCAGGTTTTAAAGGGCTTGGTAGGAATGCCGACTCAGGTAACGAGATTCAAGTTACTTGTTTATGTCAGTTGCTGTATGCGCCACCAGTAGGTATTCATGCAGCAACGCAATAAAACGGAATAATTTCCCGCTTCCCATAACTTTAATGAGATTGTTTTGATAGCAAAACCCCCTTACATGCTGTAAAACGTTAACGCGTTGGCAGAGGGTAGATAAACAGACAATAATTTTTAGCCTCTCTTATCGCGCTGTGCAAGTTGTACATTACACGCATCGAGCTCTAGCTGCGGAGGAAAAGGCAATGTTTACTAAACGTTGGTTCTTAACGCGGACCTAAGTCACGGACAAAAATAAAAGGATGCCAACAAATACAGCGAGAAAAATCTGTTGTGTATCTACTTAGGAGAGGAAATAAAAGTGAACAAAACTCACGTGTGCCGGATAGAGCTTTGCTTCTAATTGTAAGACTAATCTTCCTAACTTGCGGTTTTAGTATAATATTCTTCGGTAAACATGAAAGCGCCTACGCTGCGCTTACTTTTAAAATGACCGCAATTGCTAGCAATTAATCAAGAAGAGCCATGACACTCGTATAAATGAAACATAAAAGACGCGATCCTATGGATACAGCCTAGGGAGACGGAAACGCTTGCAAACCGAGTGTCAGAGAGCTCACTCCATTTGCCCCTTGTTTGTCTGTCAACACAAATATTGAAAATCCATTAGCAACCACCGCTAGAGCGCAAAAAAGTCGATATTAAAAATAACAAAGAAATCGCGAGCCGTTCAAAGTTTCCCGGCGCGAGGGGAAGTTACTTTGAAGAGTGTTTCTGTTATTTGCGTAATGCAAGGAATTTCCATCGCTTATTTATGAATTCCAGTATCGACGAAATATCCATCGGTTTTAATAAAAGGACCCGAAAACAGAATAAGGACTGGCAACCTACTTAGATGAATAAAAGAATGAAAGGTCAGGAAAGGAATTGAATAATGATAGATTTAACATTCTGTGTTGTCAGGGCTTTTCGATATTTAAGGATCTGCTTAGTACAATTGATTTTACTTATCCTGTGGCGAGTTATTGAATGCGTAGGTATTTATTCAATGGTATGAGCCAAATGTAATGACAGTTTGAATGAGCAGTGCTCTCTTTAGGTGTGTAGTTGGGTTCACGTGTCACGTTTGCAATTACGGCGTGTGCAACCATGCCGTGCCGGCGCTCGCGTCCTTGCCACGCGTGGATTCTCGCCAATTTGTGCTGCATTGTCGCCACGCCGCGTGCTACGCTTCGCTTAAACACGTGAATAACCATCATTGATATTGCTTGACAGGTGTAATTAGTTGTATGAATCTATATAATAAAACTAGCGATCCACCCCGGCTTCGCACGGGTGCAACTAGGTATGTTATGCATGTATTATATATCCCCCCTTTAATACCCCCGCACCCCGCAAAAGACGTCCACTGCTAAAAATAGGCCTCCCACAAGGCTCGCCAAACAGATCGGCCCTGCGCCATCCGCATCCAATGCGTTTCCGCCACCTTGACCAGGTCGTCGCTCCATCTTGTTGGAGGCCTACCTACACTGCGTCTTCCGGTCCGCGGACGCCACTGATTTTTGTATATTAGAAGAAGATTAGAAAGAATAAAATAAGGAGTATCAATATGTATTTCAAATTAAATAAATATTTGAGAGAAGGTAGGTAGTGTACTAGGCCTCTAATAGCCAAGGTTACATTTTTATCTTCCCGCATTTTGCTTCGTGATCATACATGATAGGACCCCTTTTATTTTTCTACGTTGTGTTGTTTTTTGTTTTGGGAAAGTAATAACCTTAGTATTCTCTTAGGCGAGTGTTAGACCTTATACAGTTATGTAAATAGAAAGGTTATAGAAAGTATATAGGAATTCTTTTAAATATAATCTACAGATAGAAATGGACAAAGGTTTACTAATTAATATTATTTATTTGCTCTGGAAGATATTATCTATTATCTATATATATAAAATTCTAAACTGACTGACTGACTGACTGACTGACTGACATATCAACGCACAGCCCAAACCACTGGGCCTAGAGATTCCAAATTTGGCATGTAGGTTCCTTATAAGGTCTAGGGGTGCACTAAGAAAGGATTTTTCAAAATTCACTACCTAAGGGGGTGAATCGGGGGTCTAAAGTTTGTATGGGGAAACAAGATTAGTTCGACTATTTTATTCGAAACTTCACAGAAGTACTCCTAATGATAAATGAGTAAACACGTGTTTCAGGTTTTTTGAGAATTCAACCCCTAAAAGGGGGGAAAGGGATAACAAAGTCTGAAAATCAACATGGGTGTTGTTTCTATGGTTTATCGGGTCGCTGGTTACGAAAATAACAACGGTTTTAAAATCTGACGTGGCGGACGTAAAATACCATCTCCCTGGATGGGGTGCGATGGGGTTGAAATGTCTAAATAAACTAAATGACTGTTGATATATCAACGCACAGCCCAAACTACTGGACCTAGAGACTTGAAAATTTGCACATAGATACCTTTATAAAACATTAATTCTGGATAATTTCTGGATTTTTCAAAATTCCCCCGGGATAAGGAAAAAACGGGATTTATATATTCAGTTCGACGGGATCCTATGAACTATTATTACTTGACTCTTCAAATTTGACGTAGAAGTAGGTAATTATAATAGTAAAAAACAGTTTTAGGAATTTTCGGAAATTCCCACGGGATAAGAAAAAAACGGGATTTTTCGTTTTACTGGTCGTAGAAAGCTGAAATTCGGCATGTACGTTGTTTGGGGAGTGTACTTAGAGGAGGATTGAGAGAGGACTTTCCAAAATTCCTACGGGAACGGGAAAAAACGGGATTTTTCGTTTTACTGGTCGTAGAAAGCTGAAATTCGGCATGTAGGTTGCTTGGGGAGTGTAGAGGAGCATTGAGAGAGAACTTTCCAAAATTCCCACGGGAACGGGAAAAAACGGGATTTTTCGTTTTACTGGTCGTAGAAAGCTGAAATTCGGCATGTAGGTTATTTAGAGAGTAGAGGAGCATTGAGAGAGGACTTTCCAAAATTCCCACGGGAACGGGAAAAACGGGATTTTTCGTTTTACTGGTCATAAAAAGTTGAAAATTGGCAAGTGGGTTCCTTGGGGAGTGTAGGGGAGCATTAAGAAAGCATTTCCCGAAATTCTTACGGGAACGGGAAAAAACGGGATTTTGCGTTTTACTGGTCATAGAAAATTGAAAATTGGCAAGTGGGTTCCTTGGGGAGTGTAGAGGAGCATTAAGAAAGCATTTCCCGAAATTCTTACGGGAACGGGAAAAAACGGGATTTTGCGTTTCACTGGTTGTAGAAAGCTAAAATTTCAAAATTCATACGTTTATACTGTAAGTAGGCCGCAATGGGCTCTTTAACCGACTTCAAAAAAGGAGGAGGTTATGCATTCCACTTTATGTATTTTTTTATGTAGGTATGTTTTCTCGGTCAATTGTGGACAGATTATAAAAATTATTTTTTTATTCAAAAGAATACAATATACTCTTGAGATGGTCCCATTGTCACCAAATCAAGATCTGATGACGGGATCTCAGGGAAATCGAGGGCAACCATCAATTTTTGTAGGCATGCATTACGTTTTTCATATATTTTCTCAAGCTATTTAAGTGTTTGCGTCTGGTAGACATCATCTCATGTTGATAAGCTGATGATGGAAGGTAAAACTCCTTAACGGTTAGGAGTTGAGGATATTTTTTCAAATATTATAGGTATGTATAGACTGATAGTTGTATTCTTTCTGGTTATTCAGATGAACAGATGATGGAAGGTATAACTCCTTAACGGTTAGGTCACACAACACCTTAACAAAATACTATAATATGTATAATATCAATGCTAAGTAGGTACACAACACTTCCAGTTACTCAAGTTTCCGTAGAAGGTAAGAAAACATTGAATTAAATATACCTAATGTAAAGTAAAAAAAAGTAAAAAAAGTTCTTTATTAACAAATAATGCAGGACAGGGGAAAGTAATAATAGGTTTTATATTATTAACAAGCCTGGTTATTTTAGTGCCCGCTTCCGACTTAGTGAAAAACATTGTGTATAACGAAATACTCTAAAGGATCGTATCTACCTGAAGTTTAGTCGGGCTTGCTTGCACGCTTGCTTGCACGCTTACTTGCACGCTTTCTTGCACACTTGCTTGCTTGCGTGCATGCATGCTTGCTTGCATGTTGCTTGCATGCTTGCTTGCATGCTTGCAGGCTTGCTTGCTTACCTGTATGCTTGCTTGCTTGATATCTTGGTTCTTTGGAATACTCATGGTACATGCGAGCGAAGCCGCGGGCAAAAGCTAAAAATATATAAATAAAAAATCTATATATATAAAATTCTAAACTGACTGACTGACTGACTGACTGACTGTTGATATATCAACGCACAGCCCAAACCACTGGACCTAGAGACTTGAAATTTTGCACATAGACTCCTTATACAATGTAGGCATCCACTAAGGAAGGATTTTCGGGAATTCCCACGGGAACGGGAAAAAACGGGATTTATAGATTCGATTCCGAGTGACCGTATCTCAGTAACTATAATAACTAGACTCTTCAAATTTGATACACAAGTAGGTATTACAATAATGAAAACATCGATTTCAGGATTTTTCAAAATTCTCACGGGATAAGGAATAAACGGGATTTATATATTCAGTTCAACGGAATCCTATGAACTATAATTACTAGACTCTTCAAATTTGGCATAGAAGTAGGTAATTGTAATAGTAAAAAACAGTTTTAAGGATTTTTGGAAATTCCCACGGGATAAGGAAAAAACGAGATTTTTCGTTTTCTGGTCGTAGAAAGCTGAAATTCGGCATGTAGGTTGCTTGGGGAGTGTAGAGGAGCATTGATAGAGGACTTTCCAAAATTCCCACGGGAACGTGAAAAAACGGGATTTTTCGTTTTACTGGTCGTAGAAAGCTGAAATTTGGCATGTAGGTTGCTTGGGAAGTTAAGAAGAGCATTAAGAGAGGACTATCAAAAAGTCCCACGGGAACGGGAAAACACGGGATTTTTCGTTTTACTGGTCGTAGAAAGCTGAAATTCGGCAAGAGGTTGCTTGGGGAGTGTAGAGGACCATTGAGAGAGGACTTTCCAAAATTCCCACGGGAACGGGAAAAAACGGGATTTTTCGTTTTTCTGGTCGTAGAAAGCTGAAATTCGGCATGAGGTTGCTTGGGGAGTGTAGAGGAGCATTGAGAGAGGACTTTCCAAATTTCCCACGGGAACGGGAAAAATCGGGATTTTTCGTTTTACTGGTCGTAGAAAGCTGAAATTTGGCAATTAGGTAGGTTCCTAGGGGAATGTAGAAGAGCATTAAGAGAGGACTATCCAAAATTCCCACGGGAACGGGAAAAACGGGATTTTTCATTTTACTGGTCGTAGAAAGCTGAAATTCGGCATGAGGTTGCTTGGGGAGTGTAGAGGAGCATTGAGAGAGGACTTTCCAAATTTCCCACGGGAACGGGAAAAAACGGGATTTTTCGTTTTACTGGTCGTAGAAAGCTGAAATTTGGCAAGTAGGTAGGTTCCTTGGGGAGTGTAGAAGAGCATTAAGAGAGGACTATCCAAAATTCCCACGGGAACGGGAAAAACAGGATTTTTCATTTTACTGGTCGTAGAAAGCTGAAATTCGGCATGAGGTTGCTTGGGGAGTGTAGAGGAGCATTGAGAGAGGACTTTCCAAATTTCCCACGGGAACGGGAAAAACGGGATTTTTCGTTTTACTGGTCGTAGAAAGCTGAAATTTGGCAAGTAGGTAGGTTCCTTGGAGAGTGTAGAAGAGCATTAAGAGAGGACTATCCAAAATTCCCACGGGAACGGGAAAAACGGGATTTTTCGTTTTACTGGTCGTAGAAAGCTGAAATTCGGCATGAGGTTGCTTGGAGAGTGTAGAGGAGCATTGAGAGAGGACTTTCTAAAATTCCCACGGGAATGGGAAAAAACGGGATTTTTCGTTTTACTGGTCGTAGAAAGCTGAAATTCGGCATGAGTTGCTTGGGGAGTGTAGAGGAGCATTGAGATAGGACTTTCCCCGTATTAAGAAAGTATTTTCCGAAATTCTTACGGGAACGGGAAAAACGGGATTTTGCGTTTTACCGGTTGTAAGCTAAAATTTCTAAATTCATAAGTTTATACTGTAAGTAGGCCGCAAAGGGCTCTTTAACCGACTTCAAAAAAAGGAGGAGGTTATGCATTCCATTTTATGTATTTTTTATGTAGGTATGTTCACCGATTTCTTGGTCTATTGTGTGACCGATTTTAAAAATTCTTTTTTTATTCGAAAGAATATAATATACTCCTGAGATGGTCCCATTGTCACGCAAGCAATCTTGCTTGCATGCTTGCTTGCTTGCCTGTATGCTTGCTTGCTTTATCTTGGTTCTTTGGAATTCTCATGGTACACGCGAGCGAAGCCGCGGGCAAAAGCTAGTCTATATATATAAAAGAAGAAACTGACTGACTGACTGACATATCAACGCACAGCCCAAACCGCTGGGCCTAGAGATTCCAAATTTGGCACGTAGGTTCCTTATAAGGTCTAGGGGTGCACTAAGAAAGGATTTTTCAAAATTCACACCCTAAGGGGGTGTAACGGGGGTCCAAAGTTTGTATGGGGAAACAAGATTAGTTCGACTATTTTATTCTAAACTTCACAGAAGTACTCCTAACGATAAATGAATAAACACGTGTTTCAGGTTTTTTGGGAATTCAACCCCTAAAAGGGGGAAATGGGGTGACCAAGTCTGAAAATCAACATGGGTATTGTTTCTATGGTTTATCGGGTCGCTGGTTACGAAAACAACAACAGTTTTAAAACCCGACGTGGTGGACGTAAAATACCATCTCCCTGGATGGAGTGCGATGGGGTTGAAAATGTCTAAATCTTGATATATCAACGCACATCGCAAACCACTGGACCTAGAGACTTGAAATTTTGCACATAGATACCTTATACAATGTAGGCATCCACTAAGGAAGGATTTTTGGGGATTCCCACGGGAACGGTAAAAAACGGGATTTATATATTCGATTCCGAGTGACCTTATCTCAGTGACTATAATAACTAGACTCTTCAAATTTGATACACAAGTAGGTATTACATTAGTTAAAACATTAATTTCAGGATTTTTCAAAATTCCCACGGGATAAAGAAAAAACGGGATATTCAGTTCAACGGGATTCTATGAACTATAATTACTAGACTCTTCAAATTTGGCATAGTAATAGGTAATTATAATAGTAAAAAACAGTTTTAAGGATTTTCGGAAATTCCCACGGGATAAGGAAAAAACGGGATTTTTCGCTTTACTGGTCGTAGAAAGCTGAAATTCGACATGTAGGTTGCTTGGGGAGTGTAGAGGAGGATAAAGAGAGGACTTTCCAAAATTCCCACGGGAACGGGAAAAAACGAGATTTTTCGTTTTACTGGTCGTAGAAAGCTGAAATTCGGCATTTAGGTTGCTTGGGGAGTGTGAAGGAGCGTTGAGAATGGACTTTCCAAAATTCTCTCGGGAACGGGAAGAACGGGATTTTTCGTTTTACTGGTTGTAGAAAACTAAAATTTCAAAATTTATAAGTTTATACTGTAACTAGGCCACAAAAGGCTCTTTAACCGATTTCAAAAAGAGGAGGAGGCTATGCTTTCCACTTTAAAATATGTGGAAATAACTGTTGGAAAACACATACACACACCACACGACACTTCTCAAGCACAATCACGGATCAAACTATAAAGATCACTTTACTATTATTAGATTTTTATTTAGTTGTCGCAAATTTTGCTCCTGATATCTACACTGTCAAGTCCAATCTTTTCTTTATAATCTCTTATTTGACAAGTCTCATTAAACAAGGTTTGTTATTCAAACCTTATTTCAAATATTTTAATACCCATATATCGAGGTCAGTACAGTACCCACACAAGTATTAGAATCCGAAACAGGTACAAGTAAGATAAAATATTATTTTCCTCTTCTCGCAATGAGATTTTTTCACTTAGTAGGTATATCACAGAATAAATGATCATTCAACTTATTTTATTTACCAGAATTTTTCTTACAATTGATTATTACTTTGCTAAAATCTGTCCAATCTTGATGCTGTCATTGATCAAGTACTTCCGCGAATTGGGAATGTCTCAAAAAAAATACCAATGGTTTTTATATTTTTTTTGTATAGAAAAGTCAATTTATAAGAAACTAATTTCAATATTTTTTCATTTAGTTCACTACTTTTTTCATAACTAAATAAATTATTGAAACTATTTTGGTTGATGACGTCAGATTATAATTGAGGGCCCACACAGCCAAATTTCTAAATATATCTAAATTCGTACGATAAGGCAACCCCTTTAATTATTTTTTGTGTAGTGGTACATTGTAACTAGTGTCACTGTACTGGCGCTGTCAGAGTGCCAGATGTCAGACAGCGGGACCAAATCAAACTCCGTAGTTTAATCCACGAATTTTGATGAATTCTAAATAATACTATTCTACACCGATTAAAGTACAACTTGGAGCGTCTACGAAATTTGCTTCAATGTCAAGTGAAGGTCATTGCTTATTTGATATTTAATAAATAGGTTACATTATATTAAAATTAAATAACTACAGAAAACAATTTAAAAAACATTTATCTCGAAATGGTTTTCGATTTGCTATACATACATTACAAAAAAATAGACATCCCCAATTCCGTTTATATCGAAAGGAAACATGTATTGAACAGTCTTTTAATAAAAATCGTTTACAAAAACCGTTACACCAATTACAACGCCAAAGGTTACATCGAACATAATCAACATGCCAATGATTACGTGGTGTCGAATTAATTTAATTAGGCTTAGATATAATTGAGTTCGCAGACGATATCGCCAGGGGACGTGACGTGTTCCGCGCTCGGAGGGAAATCTAGTTATCCCGGCGATTGAGCCACAACGCCTAGAAATGCCATTAAGCACCGTATCAAAGTCAAACTAAGCGGGGTCGAGCTAGAAAACCATTTAGTGCACACAAGAAATAATGGCTTTATACGGAATATCATTTTATTTTTGATTGACGTGATTATGCTCACATTGAATGTTTGTTCATATTTTTATCTTGCTGTTTTATATCCTGCGTCAAATTCTTACATACTATTAGTGTAAAATTTTGTAAAAGTAAGCTTTTCTTCCTCTTATAGCTAAGTACGTGTAAATAAAGAGTTTTTTTTGTGGGTATAATGCATGAAAGAGCTTAAAAAACTTTATTTAAACTATAAATTTTAAATTTAACTATAAAATAAGGTATAAAAACGGACTAAATATAAAATTATTATAACTAAAACTAACTTAAAATAGCTAAACAGAAATTAAAAACTAAAAATTATTATCTAAATAAATAAATAGTTAGATAACAATGCTAATAAAATACTTCATTTTTTAAATGACATGTTAAATTCGACATCTGATTAGGTAGATAACCTATCAATGTTACGAAACTCTTTTACTCGAATTATATTTACTTAGGCCTACTTATCCGAAAACGGTTCACCGAAGTTTTAAAATTCATAAAAGTATTTTGTTTTCCGTAACTTTACAATGCCACAGATTCATTTAACAACCATGTTATTTTCCAACAAATTCGAAATCCCGAATAACAATGCCTATTTTTTTTATTTGACAACCCAATCACTTGCCATCTTTTTTATAACAATGATGTAAATAGTTTAGGTCAGGTTAGACTTTTGTCAAGGCGCGAAACGCTTAAACTATGCGGAATTTCTCGCATTTTCTCGTAGCCCTTTGCATTTCAAATCATCTATAATGAAATACTAATGCGTTGATTTTTCTGCTAATGATTTTGCCGAATAAATATATATAATTTAGCAAATAAATTTTAATGATCCGACGGAATTTCATACATTGAATTTTGAATCAGTTGTCAAATAAAAAGGTGGAATTTAAAACAGTTGGCAAAAGAAAATGTGGCATATAAAACTTCGGACAAATAATAATTTGGAAAATGAAGAAATGGCGTTTCGTTTTCGGAATTTTAATATTCGTAAATACATTTTTCGAGATTGTGATAGGTAACCGATTAGGTAGAGTTTGTTTAATTTGGAGTACTGAGGTACATTAGACAAGCCCCGGTCATGCGACGCGTGGACGCTGATGCCTAGACCTGCTACGAACCTACGCGCGAGCACAACGCTCCATTGCTACGGCGTAGTACCTTCAGACGAATAGAGGGTGCTACGCTGTTATGCAATTCGTAATTCGTTCACGTAGTTTATTTTATTTTATTTAAAAATTCTGAGCATATCTCGGGTTGCTCATCATCATCATCCCAGTCTATATATGTCCCATGCAGGGCACAGGCCTCCTCTCAGAATGAGAGAGCTTTGGGCCGTAGTTCCCACGCGGGTCCAGTGCGGATTGGGAACTTGACACACAACATCGAATTCGGGTTGCTCAGCAGCCTACAAATACAACGAGAGGCTCATCAAAAAAAGTCACACGGCATTAATTTTCTATAAACTTGCGACACATGCTCAGGAAGCAGCGATGTCGTGGTCCACCCAAAGCCTGTAATTGCCTAATTGGGTCGTATTTACTGCTGTACGTCTTTGTCTTAATCAAGCCTCTACCCTTTTGGGTATTGTTCAAGTGACATCCCATTTCATAGATTATTACGTAAACATTATGTACAGATATAATGCTTAAAGTTAGCAAGACGTGATTATATATCCTTTGAAATGATTAAATTGTAAACCAAATTGTAGCTCGTTATAATATCTGATGTTGTCACTTAATTAATTTGATATACTTAGCTAGTTTGTTAAATAAGTATATTCTAGAATTGGCACTGATATTGCTATACGTCTCCTAAATTCTGAGAAGTCTTATAACTTAAGAGCAGCTTATAAGCAGCTACAGGCTTTTTAGGTTATAAAGTGTACTGTTTCATTAATTATTTTTGAAGATAAATCCACAGATAAATCCACAATAACGAGAAATTGTGCACTTGAAAGTTCTCGAAATGAACGTTTTACTTGGTCATATCGTATCTAAGTTTGGTCTAAACCGTTAAGTTACTATCACCAGACCGGAACAGCGACACGATTTATGATCTTTCTTTTTATAGTTTTGGCTGTATTAGAAAAGGTCTCGATAACTTCTTACAGCTTCTAGTGCTGTGAAGTCACGTAATCGGAACAATTTTATATTGTGTCTACGACATATTGAGAGTTCGAGGGTATTTATGTCCCGTCCAAGAAAATGGAGTTTAGATTTGAAGGCAGATGTCAAAATGATTTATTGTCACGGTTGAGTTGAACTGTTAAACTCTTGCGATGGAAGTTCACATTCCCGGCTCACGAAAGTATTCACTCAACGTTAAGTTTTTCTGAAACAACAGTCATTGAAACTTCGCCTGTACAAGGCGGACTGTATTCATGGCAGTGAAAAGAATCATAGAGTAAATCTAAAGAATGTTCGAGATTGATTGTCGTGTGCCCTAGTTTCCAAAGAAATATATATATCACTTATCGTACAGTTGAGGTCACAGTACGGATCCGCAAGTACTTTCAATCAAATTATTTATTAATCAGCCATATCACCACAGTACCTACTCTCTGTCATGACTAGTCCGACATACATACATCCGGGTATACATAGACATTGTTTAGCGCGCGGGCGCTCAAGGTTTGATTGAACTATATACCTACCTATCTTTCTATCCTCACTCTACACCGTTTGATAAAAAGAAAAAGTCAATGCGGATCCTGAGTGCGTTAAACAATATGGATTCTGCGTAATTTTTTGCGATTCTGTCTGTGGTATACGACGGGTACGGGTCTGAGTCTGTGCCAGCCTTTTGAAAAGAATTATATAATTCTACAATGGAAGGACGAATCGTGAGAACTTGGATCCCACTAAATATATTCGCACCGGTTCTGTTTTTGATTTTAAAGTATCATGTCTTTTAATTATATTTGCTGAGCAGGATTCGGAGTTTAAGCACGGTAAGACTAAAGCGAACCACGGAGTCGGCGTCGACATTAACATTCAACTCTTACTCACTTGTTTTCATTTATTTAATCCCGAAAAGTTTTATTACCATTCTAACTAAAGTTATTAAGTAAAAAAGATTAAAATTATTAATAGTATTATATTTTTATTATATTACAAACTCAAAGGTGTAACTGTTTAACTAAGATACCTAGTTAGAAATACAAATATATATATGTTTGAGATATAACTTCATTTATTCATAATATTCATTACATGTCATTCTTAAAATTATTTTAATATATTATTCCATAGTCATCATAATAATTAGTAAGTAGAAATTATATTTTAATGACTAACTCACTTTATTCCTGGAAATGTGGAAAAACTTGCAACTATTCATACATTTTAGAAGTAGCTATAATGCTATGCTATGATGGAATCGACAATATTGTCGACATACCAAGTAAACATTTCGAAACTCTCGTTGCTGTATAGTACATGTTCTGTTGATATCGCAGACCAGGTACTCAATTATTTTTACGAACATATTCGTACTATATAATTAACATAGTGATATGATACCGTTACCGTATTTTATTTAAGATATAGTAAAATTTAAAATTAAATAAATGAATGAATATGATTATGAGTAAGATATACATTTTAATGATAATAGTTATCGACTCCATGGTTCGCTTTCATCTTACACTACGTAAAAACGTTGAATATTGTCTCACACATATTGGTGATTTTGACACGAGTAAAAAATTCTCCTTCGGCAACATCTACACATGTGAGTGTCCTTGCATTTTTTTTATAACTACAAAAATGTTTAGCGGTTCTTTCAAACATTCCTTGTAGTTTGAATAAAATGCATGTGACACGTGGACAAACAGACGCACACACAGGACAGGACGAAACTATAACAGTTCTAGTTTTGCGATTTTGGCTACACACATAAACAACTGATCAATCATGGTCATGCTGTTAGCGATTCCAATTAGAAATTGAGAGACCACTAACGAAAACAAGAGTCCCGCAGGTAGCTATTTTGTTTCAAGTTTCAATCGCGATCGACAAGAAATTCGACAGATGCCTTTTCTTGTCGTATCGCAAACAAGCAGAAACTTTGTTGAAATTAATAAGATTTCCTTCTAAAGCCCACCCGCCAGCTAATTTACATCGGACCCTAAACAATAACAGCGAATGAAGACGCTCTTAATAACGGAAATTGCCCGAAAATGACTTGGCAACGCTCTGTTACTTTCACGAAAACTGATTTGCTATTATAAATTAATTTTTCAATAATTTCGTAAGCGATTATCGGTACGACGCTCTCGGTTAATTACTCACAAATTAATCGAAAGGGGGCGGCTTCCGGAAATATTTTGGATCAACTTCCTTTATAATTTGACTTAACTCGCGATGATTCAAAGTCATCAAAAGCAACCAGTCTGGTGAGGAAGAGCACGTATATTTTCCACAAAACATAAGGAAGAAGCGCAGACGCCAAGCACATGTGTAGATATCATAAATTCGAAAGAGCTGTCGGCGTTTATTAAACGCTGTTTCATCCGCGCGACAATTTATTGCAAATCGCTGCGTCGCGTCGGCCGCATCTATGACAGTGCAATAATTCTTACCAACTTTATAATATTAATATATTAAATTAGTCTAGACAAGTCTCCCACTGGACTGGGCAAAAGCCTCTCCGCATTTTCTACATTCACCCCGATTATCAGGTACCAACATTAATCACGAATTTTACAGTAAATAAATAGTTCAATTCTGTTATTGTTAAATCAAATTGATTTTATGTATAAATAATAATAATGGGTATTTATCCGAGCGTTCCAACCGCCGTCAGTCCCCTGTCGCATATATTGAAGAAATGAGCGACAGTTAGCTTGAAATTTTAATAAATTGAAGTTGTACCACAAGCACACTGCATCGCTTTACAAAAGACTTTCGTTCAGTGTGGCTTATTTCTTTAAAATATGCGACAGGGGACTGACGGCGGTTGGAACGCTCGGATAAATGCCCTAATAGCAAATAATCAATAATCGTTGTGGACACTGATTGTTCATTCTCGTAGGTATCTATTTATCGTTTCACAATAAAAAAAATACTCCATTATTTTTGCTTTTCCATTTGACGAATTCCAACAATTTATGTAATTGAATCAAAACAAAAGAATTCTCATGGTGGAATTTAAAGAATAGCTTTAGGTTTTTCGCCGTAGCTACCCACATTCCTCTCGCGTCAATCATTTCTGTGCCACCACACATTGTGGCTTTTGGGGAAACATTTTTTCAGCGGTGCCCACAATCTGTCGCCGTATTTCAAACCGTGTCGTGAAAGGCCGTGTAAATAATATTTATCCAGTGTCAAAAGTCAGCTTTACCCAACGTATTTACCTGTAATTCATTTTGAAAAAGTTCGCGAAACGGTGGCGTTGTTCAGACCAATTTAATAAACTGATAATCTTAAAAATTAGCTGAGGAGAAGTTGTTTATACGAACATTGTGACCGATATAATTATTAAATTGTAACTAGTTGTACTCGTATTGCTTGCATGAGTTAAACAGATTTTCACATTGGTTTTTACTGTAAAGCTGAAAATGTATATATCAATATACTACTATCATATTTACATATTTATCAAAATATGTAAATATGATAGTAGTACTTTTGATAATATGATAAATACCTGGGTATATATAGTGTCAGTTATAAGGCGTACATAACTTAAAATACTTTTGAATCGGTAATGTTAGATCATATCACCAATATGACTAAATTATTTCCATGATTCATGATATAGACCATAGAACAAAAATTCCACAAAAAGCGGGACGCATGTAATAAGCCGGGCGGGCAGACAGACGCTCGGACCGACATTATGACTTTATAAGGGTTATTACTTTTTACGACGGAACCCCAAGAAGGTAACAGAATGTCCACATACCAATGTAATTTCGTTACAGATAAATCAATACTGAAGCTGTCGCGTGTACGAAAGAAAATGAAAGTACAACTTTTGTGCGAAGTTTAAGCGGGGCACGCGAAATAAAATTTGTAAAGGAACAGACAAGGAATGATAGATATTGCATTTTCTTTATCCTGCCAATGTAATGAGATTTGCTGACATAAGTACGTTTATGGAGTTAGATCCCTTGCTCGGATAAAGTACGAGATTTACTTATTCTTTGATCATGCAAATAACGTCTCATGGTATGGGGGAATAACTACTGTTTCCCTTTATACAAATTGTTTCAATTACTGTTCGCCTTTACCGTTGATGTGAATTTAATTCGATCATGTTCGTTAACGGCAAGTGGTAATACTAATTAAGAATTTAATTGCCTATATCGAGGCGCGCTTAGCGCCAGTTTTCTGATGTGGCAACATACATGGATGCGGACGCTTATTAAACTATTACTTTCCAAATTTTAGTAGATATTTAAATAGATTATGTACTTTTTATTTGGCTCAAATAAACCTAAACCTATCTCAGGTATATTATTTATGCGCGGTCATACACTAATACAAAACTTGACTAAATTTGCAAATATTTTTGAAAGACACATAACGAAGTGCCATTACATAGGTACGAAGTGACAAAAAAAATATTTTTAAGTTTTCCTTCCCACACATAATGTGAGTAAGGTTTTATCACATTATGTGTGGGGAGGAAAACATAAAAATATATCAGTGTTTTATTTGACTACTTTGTCGGCATGACTAGTATAGGAATACCACAGGTATACCGAATTCTAGTACCTACTCAGATTCTCTGATATAAGCTGCAAACAGACTGCCATGACGAAATCGTTTCGTTTTTGCCATTTTGGTTACGGAGCCTTAAAAAACGTGAATTTATTCATTTAATTTAGATTTTACGTTAGTGCACTTACTTACCTATACTAAAATATACACAAAAAGTTGCTTTAGTTTATTTTTTCTAAAAATGATTTTACTTCTAAGTACCTTTCCAAAGTTGTGTAATGTTCAACTGGGGTAAAAAATGTACACATTTATTGCGAGAATACCTAGCATCTGCTTTATCTACCACCAGAGGCAGATCACCTCAAGGGAATAGTTTGTAACTTTGTCAACAAACTGTTTATTAAGAGCAAGAAAAACATCCTACGCGTGCATATACAGGTTTCTATAGTCATCCTAGTCCTGTTGAAAAGGTCAGGCCAAGGTGAGTTTTATCGCTGACAATGTTTGCTCAGGTAGGTGTCATTCGTGATATGTGATAAGTAGTAATACCCGCCGCCCTTTTGCGGACACGGACCGCGCGGACCGAGCGAGTTGATACTTAAATTAAGTCCAATGTGCTTAGATTAAATTGCTGCTTAGAATACTACCAATGCTGGACTCGGACAGATCAGTTAATAGTAAATAGTATACGAGTATTGAAAACACCGGAGCTAGAGACTTGAAATACGTTACTTTACGTTACGTTTTGGATAATTCCACCATATTTTTATTAACACGTTGGCTGCGAAACTTTGTTTTTTCGCACGGTACGCGTCTTACCGCCAGTGCGGGCGGGGCTGTGTGTCGCGTAAGTAACGCACAGTCTGAATGTACGTAAAAATCAGCGCCGCAGCCAACGTTTTAATCATTACATGGTGGCAAAAGCTAGTCTTTAAAGTCACATTATAATAAATAAAAATAAATAATAGGGGACAATCTTACACAAATCGACCTAGTCCCAAACTAAGCAAAGCTTGTACTATGGGTACTAGACGACGATAAACATACTTATAAATAAATACTTAAATACATAGAAAACATCCATAACTCAGGAACAAATATTCGTGCTCATCACACAAATAAATGTTCTTACCGGGATTTGAACCCAGGACCTCTTGCTTCGTAGGCAGGGTCACTACCAACTAGGCTAAAGCGGTCGTTAAACATCTGAATCACATTTGAATCAACCTCATTTCATTATACAGGGAGTCCATTTTATAAAAAAAATCAGATAACATTTTTTTAAGATAGGTGGAAACGAGTAGGCGGATCACCCGATGGAATATAATCACTGCCGCCTATGAACGTCCTTAGTATACCAAAATAGAATTACGGGGGCCTTGTCGAGCCTTTGAGGAAAGAGTAGGATTGTTTCTTTTTAAAACTTTTAGTTAATACATATAGAATAAAATATTGGCGCAGCAAGCTGGTTCATTCATTTACTACTTCATTTATTAATAATTACAACAAATACAAAAATTCCAGTAATAGAAACATTGTAGATCAGTGGTGTGCAACAGCGTGTCTGACAAGCTTTTGTTTCTGCGGGCAAATAGAATCAGCGCAGCTATGACACGGAATACAGATAATGGACAGTAAAGCAATTGTATTTATTTTATCCATTTGTCGCTTAAAATTGTTTGAATGAACTTAAACAAAACCGGCTTAGCGTTTTCAGTAGTTTATTATTTAAAAAAATATTATTACTTATTTATTACTTGAAAAATAACCAGTTAAGTATATTTATTATTTATTTAAAAATCTTGCTTTCTTTCTACATTGTTTGCTTAATAAATGAATAAGTTTTGTTTATGATCAGTGATTGACGATACGGTTGCCACGCTGCGGGAAGTCAAATAGAAATGTTAATATGGAATTATGGATACACTATTGAGTCCGCGATACCAATTAAACTGTTAATTTGACATTTAATTAGCAGCGCTGGTTATAAAAAAAATTGATATTATGTAATAAGATACATATATATTATATTGCTTCTGTCTTAAAATCTGCCGAATTAGAAAAGCAAAACAAATATACCAATGCCTGCGAGCTGCGTCATGCCACGATGATGGTGCTGCCCTACCACACTCAGACTGACAGACAGACTATTAGTTTTCCATTTTTATTTGTTATTACTTTCTAATGTATTTTTCTTTGTATACTAGTACCTACATAGAATATGTGTAAATAAATTATATTTTCTTGTAATAAGATAGAAAACATTGCCCTTTTCTAACAACACGAAACCCCAAATTTAGTGGCATATCCATACTAGCATCCTTGAGGCCATTTAACTCCAGTGATTAACAAATCGCCGATCACCGTTTACCATCACTACCTTCACGTGTTTAATCTGCTCACTGCGGCCATGTGCTACTGGAAACAATGGTTGTGTTATGAATACATAACGAGACATTAGCCCACGTATGTCGGCCGCGTTTATTAGGTACACAAATATTACATTGGCAGTGGTAAATTTGGTAGGGCGTCTTTGGGGAACCTTTCCTACACTTAATCGCGCCGTTAAAGTGATCACTCTATAAACCAAACACTTACCGAGTCAATTACGCCGGTTGTATGTGTGGGTCCGCTTAGTGATGATTTAAACTGTAATAACGTGCAAGGAGAAGTTTGATGTTAGCAAATTACTCTATCAAAGCGCGGTAGGTTGTCGTACTCGTGTGATGTGCCTGAATGTGGTGGTGTGGATTGCCATAGGTGTCACTAATTTTAAGTAATTTTAAATTTTAAGTAATTACTAACATAGGAGTTGAAGCACTAAATGCTATACAAAAATATAGATGATTGTAAAATTTATCTGAAATAAATTTATTATTATTAAAACATGGCAATATAATACAAATGCACTGATAAAGTATCTTAAAATAAAACGCAGTGTGGATTAATAGTGTTTACTCAAAAGGCAACATAGTAAAAGTTGATAGAAGAAGGTGGTGGTGCTTACTTACCATCTGTTACCTGTTCCCTCGTTTGCTATTGCTACCTATTTCATAAAAAATATTATAATGTAGCAGAAATTATTTTTCACCACAATAGCTCAGAACGGTTAACTTTCTCCTTCGAAATCTGCGTGAAAAAAAAAACGCTTTTTTCCCGCCCGTAAGAGATTTGACGTTGAACTGCAGTGCAAGTAATTTTTTCTTTCATTAAAAAAACATATGTAATGACGTGTTCATAAATAAGATTCGTATTACATTGTTTTTTTTTTATATAAGACGCTTGAATAATGCTCTCGCGCCGCGCTTCCTGGCACAGCGGAACTCTTAACGTGTCTGGGAGGATGTTTGGCCCGTCAGATTTGTCTGGCTCATAGGAAAATATTTTAAAATATTATACTTGATAATATACATAATTCATATAAAATTCTAAGTCTTGGGTGACTGGGATCTTGGACTATAAAGCTGTTTAGCATATCATGCCTTGAAACCCTCGGCTACGCTTAGGTTTTTTTCTTTGAAAGCACTCACTTTGCTCGGGTTTCAATTTAAGCACTCGCGGCAAACTGTAATTTTCTAGCCTGGCATAACAAATAACTAATTTGCCATAATTAAATAAGTAGTAATGTTTTTTTTCGTCAATAAATTCCGTTTAGACTAGATTTTTTTCTATGGGTTGTATGACATTTTCTGCTTTAAATATGCCTACCTAAGTTGGTTCCATCGCATTTGTTAATTGTTAATAACCATTATAAAATATTTATTCATCGAGAGAAGATATATTCAATATACATAGGTACAGAATGACGAATTTCAAGAGCAATATCTCAAATAAATAACCACCGGTTTAATCCTCTTGGAACTATATCAATAGCGCCACAGACAACGGCGGACAACAATGGAAGAAAGAATTGGATGCCAAACTGAACGAAATATATGTGCGGGGGCGCCTATTGTTGACAACAAATTACGAGTTTCTGTTTAGGGATTTAACTGTAGGCAGGTATTATTCATATGTAAGGGTTACTGCTTTTTGTAATAATTTCAAAATAAATTTCATGTTTTTCTTACTCTTTATAACTCCAGAATGAACTCGTGAGATTATGGAACGTCTTAAAATTTTGTGTGACAGTGTAGTGGAGACTGTGTTGACTATGTGTTGATTTATGTAAAAGTGGAGAAGCGGCTTTCTGACCTAGACGTAGGTATGGTTTTAGTTCATTGATATGGAGCTCCGCAAAGTAACGCCTGAATCCATTTCAGTTACTTGCATTACTAACACAAAAATTTGCGCATTATTCAAGCACACGTTCATGACTGCATCTTGCAATCTGGTTAATAGGTAGATTCTTAGGCTTCTTCTTAAATAAAATTTGCGCTGAGAAAGCCAGCCAGTCATAATTTCCCAGTTTCGAGTACAGGAATGTTTTTTTACAAAGTGTGCAAAGACTGGCCACGCTTTAAAGGAGACTGAAAGCTCGCAATTTCAGCAAACTAAAAGGGAAGCGTTTTCAGTGGGTTATCTTACAAAAACTGCAAAGCCGTCGATAAGGGGAATTCAAAGATTTTTTCGACACGTGACGTGTAACGCAGGGCAGGCTAGGACCGTAACAAGGTATTTAAGCAGAAGTTACGATACACCCCCGGCTCCAATAGCCGCTGTAAATAACGCTCTATCTGCGAAGCGTCGCGCCGCCCTGCCAAATTACTTGGCAACCTCCTCAGACTTCCTCTTTGAATAATATAACGAATTGTACAACAAAGCAAAAATAAAACATATTACCTCCCAGACTTTTGTTGTGAGGCAAAAAATTACTAGTGTATCAGGCAAGAAAGTAAGTACAGTACCGTAGTTTTTACGAGATACCGCGAAAGAATCCATGATATGTAGCAAAACAACTCGCACCAAATCAACTGAAGCCGAAACATTCAATATCGGTTATTCAATCCTTCTATTTAATTTACTTTGAATGAGTTTCCATTAAATTTTGCCTTCACATTGAGTAAATATTCCTAGTCGAACTGAACGCTACGCCATCGGTAAAGTGAATAAAAAAAATTCAAATGACTTTTTTCTCCTTCAATGTCCGTCCAATTCACAGGTAGGTACGCCAACATTACAAGCGTCGCGTCGGAGTTGCGGGCAGCGTCACCGCAACACAGTAAATGAACGTATTGAACGTATATTCACGAATTCGAGTCAACATAGTATTTCAAAACGCGGACCCTTGTGTTATATAGAACACGCCATTATAATAATAGACGGCAGCGAAAAGTGACGATAAAAGAAGTAATTGGAAAATATTAAACGTCCTGAATAGGGATTAATCTGAGGAGAAAAGTTGGGAAAATTTACTTTCGAGAAAATTACTGTCATTGTGGCCCAGGCGGTGCCAGGTGGAGATTAAACATCGATCCGGGGCCACTAGGAATCAGATTACATTTTTATGTCCTATTAATTTAGGTATCTTCCTTCATATTTCACAATCCAGTTTTATGTAATCGTAAAACCGGGTAAGTGTCGTTTGTACCGAAATCTTTACTTTTAGTGCGCTGGCGTTAAAAACATGAATGCCGACCAGTGGCCGCTCTTGCCGTAAAAACGTCTCTTAATATTAATCTTATATTCAAAATTGCACATTACTATGCTCAACGCTTATGAAATCTGCGCACTTGAATGTTTATAAGGTTACATTAAAAAAGCTTAGTGGAGTAAGCAAGTCGATATTAATCTTAAAAGACTGGCCATTAAGCATTTTTTTATACCTAAGTACGATTTTATGATTCTCTTTAATTTCGTAACCCTTATCAGCAGAAAACCCCAAGTATAAAGTACCTACAAGGAAGCGGTAAGGAGACATCCGCTGAGCAAGCAAATGGACGAGCGGACACACGGGGGAGATAAGTGACATTTCGATTGGACCCTTTGAGGGCGTAGCGACGTCTGTTTACTTAAATATAATCAGTGTCCCGAATTGAATTTTTCAATATCGTTCGATAATTACAGAAATGTATTTGAGTTAGGGAGATTCTAACGGAGTAAACCTAAATAACGCATTTGGGTGATACACCGGGTAAGAAAAAAGTTGTCCTTCCTGTGTACATAAAATTAGTAACTCCGAGTCAGCAAACTTAAGATTTATTTAAATGGGCTGAAAGTTGGCCAGGCGTCCCACACGTCGATGTAGACTTGACAAAAAATATTGGCCATAGTTTAGTTAGACCCTTATCTTTTGCGATGTCCACAGGAGAAACGCCAAAAAAAAATGTGTATGACCCAATAGTACGTTTAAATACCTAAAGCTTAGGAGAGCAATTAGTAGGATTCTCACTTTAACGAAAACCAAATAAAGTAAGAGTTAAAATTTAAAAATCTACGTCTCATTAAGTGACAGCTGCGCGTCAATTAAACGTAAAATATAGCCCTCGGAGACAGCCTCCGCCCGCCGCCCTTCCTCCCGCCCTCCCGCGCCTTGCGCCACAACTCAACCCCCCTCAGCGAACTCATTAGCGGAGCTCTGAATGTACAATTTGTTCCGAAACAGACACCAATTGCTATTTTTAAAAAGCATTGCCACTTATTAAAGCTAAATATTATTCTGCTTCATTACACCGGCATCCAATCTACAGAGTTTTGGAAATATTAGATTCTGTAGCAAATTTTCCAAGAATATTTATTTTGTGAACAAAATTCACTCCCCGTTTTTATTATGAACACTAACGATATTTCGTTCCGTAAAAGTTTTAAGGGTGGGGGGTGGGACTAAAGCCTTAACGACCGGTTAATTAAATCCCCGCACTACATAAACACCGTCTAACACAAATTGTTAGGTAGTACGTCGCCTCAAACATAAACCAAACCACCAATGATGGTTATAATGGAGCAGAGACAGTTGTTTTAAACTCATGAAAAATCATCATAAAGGTCAGTTCAGAACGAGACACGACGCGAGCCAACGCTGCATATTTCATTGAGAGAATCCGTCAACGACAAGTACTTATTTGACGTATAGTCACTCAACGAAAAATACAGAAGTGTGTGAACTAATCCTTATCTAATCTATCTATCTATCTCATCTAATACTCTAATTCTTGTATATATTATATATATAATCTAATCAGAATCTCAGAAACGGCTCCAACGATTTCGATGAAATAAGGTATGTGGGGGTTTTCGGGGATGAAAAATTGATCTAGCTTGGTCTTATCTCTGGGAAAACGCTTGGTACCGAGTTTCAGCCCGAGCGGAGCTCGGTCGCCCAGGTACTATGTAATAAAAAAATTAGTTTAGTTAAGTTAGTAAAATTTATTTCAAAAATGTAATATACGGGGGTGAAATTTTGGACGTGATACAAAATTAGTGTTTCAAGCTTAGTTAATGCTGGATAACATATTATGCAATTATTCAATTGTTGAAATTGGTCCGATAAAATTTTGGATTTTCATACTTTGCTGTAGTTTAATTGTGAACTAAATGTATGGACACCTCAAATTTAACAATACTAATTCTAACAACTGGGTAAATGCATTATGTTGTCCAGCATTATGAAACACTAATTTTGTATCATGTTCAAAATTTCACCCTGTATAAAAATCTCGTGTCACGGTGTTTGTTATCGAACTCCTCCGAAACGGCTTGACCGATTCTTATGAAACTTTTTGGGGTACGCCAAAGTTGAACTAATTTTTCAATGTCGATTATCGGAAGTCCGAAAATGTTGTTCCTAAAAATTTACACCCTAATTATCACTACTCATAACTACTCTGTTCCGAACGTTCTGAATTCCTAATCATTCAACTTTATAATGTCCGTTGCAATAAACATCTATCATACTACTATTTGTTTTCCTATATTTTCTCAACATAACCATCTCTTACACTATTATTCATCATCATATCTTTTTTATGTAGATTTGTTTTTATTCATAAAATTGAACATTATTATACATTAAATTTCATAATGTCCGTTGCAATAAACCGAGTCGCTTCCGCCCCGATAGGTCTTGCTCGCTCGCTGACTCCAATGATAGCGATTGATGCCAGCGAGCGAGCGAAGCGAGCGAGCAAGACCTGTCGGAGCGGAAGCGTCTCGATATGGTCAGGTTCAAAGGCTAATGCGGGAGCGTAGTGGAATTATTAATATATGTATAAGCACAACAACCTTGTCCACAGTCTCGCCACTATCTCTAAAAATTATGGGTTAGATAAAAAAATGTACAAAAATAATCATGGAAACTATCATATTATTTTATGGATACGCAGTTATGGTTATGAAGTAACATCCTGAGGACGACATACATGAGGACGAAATGCCGGGACTGATATTTTGCCAAATAAACATAACAATAAACACTAAAATTAAATTCAAAAGCTGGCAGTAGAATCAAGTGAGCCTGATATCGACGTTGCACAACGAAGCCTGAAAGATTTTTGGTGAAATTGATAAGCCCTTTTTCACTACGTTCTTGCGTACGGTACGTTATAACACGGGTTGCTGAGAGGAAATTTATGTTGTGGTTTGAACGTGTCTAGTTTAATCCGGATCTAAGATTCCTGAAAGCCGCACAATCTAAGTAAGCCGAGCCTGTTAGAACTTTCATTTCCATTATTCCCCCATGCCGTTGCTTCACAACCTTTCTTAATCCGCCCCCGCGCGCAAACCTTTCCTTTTGTAACTTTTCTTTCTGGAAAAGTTTCAATTTAAAGTCAGGAGAGTGACTTTCTAAATCCTTGTCGCCTATCATATTTTATGAAACATTGTTTTAAGTTAATTTATTGATTATCAAAGCTTTAGGTTTTAGTTCATTCTCACAATAGATAACGTATTTTTCATCTCATCACACTTGCTCGTCAGTGGTGTTATTCCATGCCTGTATACTAAATGACAATGGCTTAAATTGTTCATAAGGGAGTTATGGATTTACGTACCTACAGTTTTTCTTCCCAAGGGAGTTCTAATTTTAGTTTTAAAATTTGCAAACAAGTGAGTAGGTAGGTATGTCATTTTAGACTAAGGAGGTTTTAAATCAGCCAACGTTTTATTTATATCCTTAAAACTTAGCTATAACCCAATTTTACAACACAAAACTTATTTATGCTTCATGAAACTTCATTATTTTTATATTTTATATTTATATCAAATAGTTTTGCAACAATTTTAGTAAGTATTTTTTTAACATGTTGGCAGAATCTGGCCGTAATGACCATTCAAATTGTAAACTAAACAAAGTTTACATTATCTATGGTAGATGACTCGAAAAAAGTGACAATCTGTATTGGCGGGTAGCCATTATTTTATTCAATTCAAGTGTTTAGAGACAAAATGTTTTTTTTATTTTTTTTTCTCGCAATGTGATGAAAATCATTGTGTGTATCACGGGCAGTAAGCGGATTACAAACTCGAGTTATTAAAAGCCCTCCGCCTTCAGCGTCGAGCTTCTAATAGACTCTCGTTAGTAATCCCCTACTTACGGCCCTTGTTGCACAATGTACTATTATCTACATCCACATCATAACTTCCCTATTAAATGTTCAGAAGCGATAAGCAAATGGGCTATATTAAGAAACCTTTATGTGTGGCTGCATCTTAATGTGTATATTAAAGTATCGAAATCGATACTTTCATTACATTCAAATTTCGAACATCTTCTTAAAAACTTGGTATCCTCTCCAGGGTGAAACGGTACTTCACCTCTGAGCAGCTCTTAAATCTTTACAGAGCTCAAGTTCGCTCTTGCTTGGAATACTGTTCCCATCTGAGTGATGGGTCTGCTAGGTATCAGCTGGATGCTTTGGACTCGTTGGAACGCCGTGCGATGAGGATCATAGGCAGTGACTCACTCGTGGGGGCAAATCTTCTGAGCCTCGAGCACCGTAGACGAGTGGCCTACCTTTCGGTTTTTATCGGTTGCATTTCGGTGAGTGTGCGGAGGTTTTGCATAACCTGATACCCCCTTCCCCTTTCCGTCACCGAATGACTAGGCGCGGCGAACAGTTTCACCCTTATGTTGTAGACATTCCTCCTTTACGCACGTAGCGGTATGCCTCTTCTTTCATTATGCGAACGGCTAAGGAGTGGAACTCTCTGCCGAGGTCAGTTTTTCCGGAACGCTATAATCTGGACATCTTTAAGGTCAAAGTGAACAGACACCTTCTAGGCAAGCGTGTACCATCTTAGGCCTCATCTTCGCCTTCCATCAAGCGAGATTGAGGCCAAACGTAAGCCTATTTTTTATAAAAAAAAAATCATAATATTTGGTTGTGATTATCGAATTAGTCGATTTCTAATTTTATTCAATGTAAAATTCTTGTGCCATACATTTTTTGAATCTCGAATATTCCAATCGATCTGAGAATCGGAATCGACTCAAGTCTAGCTTGATTATGAGTTAAAAAAAATATAAAATATGTTAGTCATTTGTTTCGAATGCGAACTGTCAAAGAACAGAAAATAAAGTGACCTGACTGAATTTTGCAATGTGAAATATCTGGCCAAAAAATGATTAAGTATTAGTATAAATTAGTATTTATGACATGCATGCAGATAAAATTATGTATGTGATTGCAAATAATTAAGCATTAAATTATTCTTGTATTAATGCCCTTCATTATGGAGCAGTCACATCAGTAACTGATTTATAAATAAACCCCTTTTATTTAATGCTTTGCATGTGGAATTCAATTAGGTTGTAGGTAATTGACTGACAGTGAGATGTGACACTGCGCGGGAGGACACGTTTCTGTACTTTGTTTCTTACTCAGGTGAAGTTAGAACTGTCATACATATATGTAAAAACTGTTAATGCTACAAGGATAATAAAATAATAGCTTAGGTACATCTTATATTCACCCGCAAAGTTCCAAATCACACATCTTTTATAAGCGCAATACGAAAGTCTAATCGCGAGACCAATTAACAGATTGTCATTTATCGCAAATCCTTCATGATTTAATACCTGCCTTGTTTTGTTGACAAATCGTTGCTCATAGGTAGGTAACTAACAGCATATCGTCACGTAACTTACCAAATAATAGTAGATTGTTCAGCGAGAAAGGAAAAGCACCAATTTCACCCAGGATATTTAGCGAGGGTGGTAATACTTGCAATTTTAAATTTGCGTTGTACTAGAGCTCAGTTTTTTTTCTTTTTTATGTTATTTGCAAATACCGACCAAGTGCGTGTCGGACTCGCGCAGCAAGATTTCTGTAGGTATGTAGCAATGTATATTGTAACATCAGTAGGCTTTCAGTTATTATGAGATTAATATTATTTTCACTTCTCATGCTCTTAAAATGTTACTTTAGTCTCCACATATCGGGGCTAAAGCTCTTTTTTACACGACTACGGCAAAGCCAAAAGGAAGTGTTATGATTTGTCATCTCTACGGACTAAAGTAATTTTTTCGGTCGGTAAATCTTTGAAATCATACCTACCTAGTTGTGAGTACTCGTATTTAAATAATTTTTATGTCTAATACATAATTATCAATTTCAAG
The DNA here is from genome assembly GCA_947563465.1 of Archips xylosteana. Taxonomy (NCBI): domain Eukaryota; kingdom Metazoa; phylum Arthropoda; class Insecta; order Lepidoptera; family Tortricidae; genus Archips; species Archips xylosteana. The sequence goes on along the minus strand of OX387352.1, from coordinate 13,369,849 downwards.
CGGCGCTGATGGAATCGTGCCAACAACTGCGAACGTGAGCTGTTATTCAATTAAGTATCAAAATCTTTCTTCCCGCCGCAAAACTTGGAACTAACTTTGCTGTAATTAAATTCATATTTATTCTGTGTTGAAGACAAAATAATGCTTGGGTAGCTATACTTACTTCATTAAAATAAACGACGCTTTAGGCAAAGTTTTGCATAATCGTAATTAAACGCTAATTGCAATTTTGGTGCGATATCCTGAACACATTTACACTGCCTAGTGATCTACTAAGCCTTTGTGAGTTGTCCGACGTCTTGCACATTAATCGATTTGCTGTTATATGATTTACAAAGATTACATTAGCACTGCATCTCTTCTGCTGTCATGACCAATACAATCGAATTATATATTATACCATAATTAATTACAATGCGTTGAGTAAAGATTATTAAATTAATTCATTGCGACGGACGTACTCTTACTACACGTACCTATTATGTGTATAATTACTACGTGTTGTACTGATATTGGACGAGGTTTAGCCTTGTATATTTTATTCAGAACAATCAGTGTGGCCATCTTTGGAACATTTGTTCATTTTAATTAACCGAAACATACTGTAGCGTTACGTAAGCTTGAGTTCCCGGAGAGCAAATAAGGCAACTGTTAAATCTACTCGACGTCTGACAGAGCTCGTTACTCTGATTAGGCAACGTGGCGTCGGTCCCGCTTTCATCGCTTCCGATTCCTACTCCATCTTATTCAATAGCTCATTCTAATTGAAGAATAAATTTAATGAGATTACTTTTGAGCATAAAGTAATACCTGTTCAGAATTTCATCGACGGCGATGTCACGATGTTATAGCGAAGCGTCACACTTCTAAATATTATTTGGATCTTTTTCCTCGTACCAAATATTCCAGTACGTTTAATATTCCACGCTACATTAAGTCACATCTAGCAATTGTGGTAATTTTATTTGTTGGTCAAATTAATGTCGAGTGTAGGTACTCGACATTACTCGAAACACCGGTAACGACATAACATCGTGCATCCATATAGCCTTAATAATAGTATAGCCTTCGTTTACGCCACCTGATGCACACTGGCATCAGGCGTAAGAGAAATTCACATTAATTAAGTATTCATTGTAATTACAGGAATATCAGGTGGAAGTTGGAACTTTAAGTTGCGGAACACGCTCCGTTGGAACTTGCGCGCACGGCGCGCTACGAAGATAAAAGCGCGAATCAAGCACTTTACCTAGGGAGCTAGTTACATAAAGTTTTTTTTATTAAATTTAGTATAAAAGTTTTCAGATTGGATAATTATTATTCTGAATTTATTTGACCATAAATCTTTGATCAAACCATTAACAAACTTTCACAGTCCAATAATTAACAAGAAACAGGCTCCAATAATTGACAAGTTCTACAATACTATCGAGACGCTTAACAAACATTGGCCATAACTGTAACCTTCGGCTCTTCATTATATTTATTTTACTGATCGCAGTTACCTCAAAAGTTACGAGCAGTTTTGTGCGGTTACGACTCCTCTAGTCTGCCTCTTGGAGCTCGTATAATGCACCATAAACATTTTGTTCATTTCTTCGAAAAAACGCGTCAAGAGTAAGGAGACCTCTAAGTATACTTAAGTAATGGTGTTGTGGCCAGGGTATGTTTAAAATTCAATCAGAGCGGGGTCGCATAGTCGCATTGTGGCGCTTCCCGCCACTCCGCGTTGAGTGGGGTAATAAAGTAATAAATAAACAAGTAGGTTGACGAACGAGGCTCGGGCAGCTCGGGTTGAAGATCGATCGGTCGAATTTATATTTCCATTGCATTTATTTATGGAGATACTGATGGAGTCATCGGAATGCGGTTTATTTAGAGGGTTGGGAGAACGATGTGCGGCATTGGTCAAACGCACCCGTTAACGTAAACGTAACTTATGTTAACTGTTTGTTATACTTATGATGCCAGTTTCATCAACAGAGAACCTTTACACGGTTATGGTATACTTAGCTATTTCCCGCGATTTCATCTGCGAAGAATTCGTTTATCGCCATCCCGCGGGAACTATGACATTTTCTATGATAAAAAATATTATATGTGTTAACCCAGGCGATAAACTGCCTGCGTGCCAAATTTTATTCAAATCCATTTTTGCGTGCATTTTTTTGTAAAATCTACGGTATTCTTAGGAATAACACTGGACTCTAAATTGCAGTGGGGATCGCACACCACAGCAATTGCGAATAGGTTGAGCTCTGCTGCGTTTGCAGTCAGAAAGATACGGCAGCTAACCGATGTGGCGACGGCACGGTTGGTGTATTTTTCCTACTTCAATAGCATCATTTCATACGGCCTTATTTTATGGGGATCTGCTGCAGACTTGGAATCAATTTTTATTTTGCAAAAGAGGGCTATCAGAGCGATATATAACTTAAGGACACGCGATTCTTTAAGATCTTTTTTTAAAGAAATAGGTATCCTAGCCCTGCTGTCGTTGTATATATTTGAAATAATCATGTATGTAAGAAAAAACATATGTGATTTTCCCACTAACGTCGATAAGCCAAAGGTTACTAGAAACACAGGGAAGCTTAAAGTTCCATCTTACAGACTGGCTAAAACTAAAAAGTCGTTTCTGGGAAGATGCATACGTTTTTATAATAAAATTCCGAAAACAATAACCGAACAAACTGATACAAAATTTAAATCCATTGTGAAGAAGACATTAATATCTAAGGCGTACTATAAAATTAATGACTATATCATGGACAGAGATGTTTGGAAATAATTCCGATCCGCATTGGCGATCCTTAGTCTCAAATAGCGTATCTACTGTGTTAAAAAATTTAATTGTATTAAATACTTTAGATGTATGTCATTTAATAACAATGTAGATCTGATTGAAAAAAATATACCTTGTTGAGTTTCTTGCCGGTTTCTTCTCAACAGGGTTTTTTCCGAACCGGTGGTAGATTTTTCGACGTTCATAGGAGCATCAATTGATGCCTAAATTGAATAAAGAATTTTGACTTTGACTTTGACTTTTGACTTTAAGATGTTATCAAAATGATAATCCTTGACAATTGACACCATGCACCCCACGCTTTTTTTACAATAAAATATTTTAAACTATTATTATTTATTTTATCAATATTTAGAATTGTTTACAAATTTTGATCTGGATATAACAATATAATAATTGCTTATTAAGATTTTTTACTGCACTATAAGAATAGTGAATTGAAAAATATATAAAAAAAAATATTTTTTATTTTTATTTTTTTAAAGCGTGTTTTTAGTTTTTTTAAACTATTATTTATTTTTTTAGAATAAAGGTTAGGTATTAAGTATTTTTAAGCAAGTAAAAACTCATAATGGATAGCCGGAAGGAAAACTGGGCTCATATAGTATTGTATTGCCCTCGCGCTTTGGCTCTTTTTAGGGTTCTGTAACCAGAGGGTGCTAATAGGACCCAATTAACATGGCGTCGCTTGCTGCCTAGTTATGTTTCCGTCCATCACGGACGTCACGTCACATATTTTGAACCGTAACATGTACACTTTTTTTTAACTACTGACTTGTTAGAACCGAGTTAAAGAAATCCCAAGGGCTATCAGTTCAAAAAATCGTGTACTTAGGTTATTTTAAAATTTAGTACTTACTTAATTACTCGTACAATTGTTCTTTAAGATGCCCTGACAGAGATACAAAAGCCCACGTTGGTGAGGTGAAGGGATCAAAGGTCCCTTTTAATAATAATCATAATAATAATAAAACTTTTTATTGCCATCGTACATGTATTTACAAAAAATAATAATAATAAGAAAAACAACTAAAAATCTAATAGCTACGCTTGGCAATAGGTACCGGAATCAGCATTTACTGGAGATAAAGATAATTTCCAGCGCTGGTTTTCAGCCCGGTCCATCTGGCAAAGGTGGCCGCAACTATAGCTAAGATAAATAAAATAAAATAAACAACAAAAAATAAAATAAAAAAAAGAAGAATAGGCAAACATTTGTATGTGTATCTTGTGACGTGTTATGTTAGTCGTAGTTTGTGTTGTTTCTGTGACTTAGTGGTTGGGTGTAGTGTATTTATTTATTTAAATTATTTATAGGTACATTTCTGTTTTCCCCATGCAGGCCGCACTTTGCTCAGGGGTATCCTTGAGAATTTTGAGATTTTACCGTCAAGAATATTACTAGGGTGTTTAACTAAAAATACCTAATTAATTAGATTAACGACTGAAAGTCCACACAAACAGTTATTAGTTTGCCCAAAAATATCAATTTGAAATTGACCTTGCCTAACTCTCAATAAATACCCGTACTCCCCAAATGCTTCGCCGCCCCTCCCGAGTTGCACCACTCTGTATGCTTAGTATAAGTTTTACTTCACCAAAATACTTCTCGATCGCGTTTACGTAAAAATTTCAATTCTATGGAAACATGGACGCGCGCGCGCGGAGGCGCTGTCCATGTTTCCATAGTAATTGATTTTTATACGTAAACGCGATCGAGAAGTATTTTGGTGAAGTAAAGCTTATACTAAGCGTACTGCCTCCTCGAGGAGATTAACGAGAAGTGTTCGATGGCAGCTCTCATTATTTCGCGCGACCTGTCCCGTCGGGTAATTACCGACAATCCGACCCTGATTGTATTACTAAACAAACAATTAAGATGAAATCATTCGGAAAATAATTGTCTTTTCTTCCGTGGTATACACGTCCAATAACAATCCTTCCGTAATTTTGATCAACTAAGTGTTTTCTTTCATGTTTGTTTCATCTTCATGCGAGTTTTACTCCATTTTACAAATATAAAGGTTGTTGCTTATTTTTATCAAGAGAATTGATACTGATAAGCTACACCCACACACTTGAGATGTGTGGAGCCCTACGGCGCAGTTAGACAATGGCTGAACAATACCGAAAGTAATATTCGCGGTGGGCGTACAAAACCGTTTGGAGCGGCTATCTCTCCAAGTTAGCTCGCAAACTCCTCCGAGGAACTAGTCAGAAAATTAATCTTATCTCAATTTTCCCGTGTTTTCCTTCTCGACTGTGTTTAATTGTGCAAGTTTTAATTACATGCAAATCTGGATGTGCGGAACCAGCAGGGACCGTTCGCTCGCCGCCGACGACAATCTTCGTATTTGGAACGACGTATCAAGCGCGGATAATAACGTTTGCTCATTTAAAAGTGCTCGGCTTATCATTGGTAACTTTAACAATTAGTGGAAGCAAAACGTCGATAAACTTTATTGAAACGGCCGCATTGCTCGAAAGTAGGTACCTCCGTTTTCACGCAGACAACTTTGTACGAGTTTCACAAACTATAGATCATTTTGCCACGAGATATCTATTAATAAACGTTCATAAATTTAACCAAAGAATGGTTGTGAAATAAGTTAATTAGCATATATATTTATTCTTTTATGATATCAGGAAGATTCTGTGTTTGTTTTGTGTGTTAGGCTTTGTCCTCTTGTTCCGGGGATTTTTCTTTCTTTTCATTAGAAGCAAGGGCGAGAACAAGCGCGTACCGTCATTAATCAATCCAGTCGCCGGATGCTACTAGCGAATGTGAAAATGAATTTTATGAATAATAAATTATGGCAAGAGGCAGGTATTATTCGAGAAGTGTGTCGGATAACCACACGTGGTGAAATTGGCGCCTTCATCAAATTATATTTTTATAGGCCCTTAAGGGCCTTGAGTCAATATGCTGAAAATAATACGCGTAAGTCCACCCTTGCAGGAATTCCGAGAAAATGTATTTTCAGCAGTGTTTGTCTTTCTCAGGCTTCGTTTTCATGGTCCCCTGGACGATTCCAGGTGCCTTTACCCATTTTCGGGTCATTTTCAGAAATGATAGAGGCCTATTAAAACACTGGAAAACTACCTAAAATTAACTATTAATTAATATTACTCATAAGTTAATTCGTACGTATGATTTCTGTAAAACAACTTTCAAAGTTTGGTGGGATCCAGTGAATCCAGGGCCGTTACGACAGTTGTCTCACAAATTGAAACTCTTCCGCAAGTTGAGGGCAAATGCTTTTACGATATTCTTTATGGCTTGCAGATTCATATCCTACTGTTTTATGAAGGCGACTCTGCTTATCTCGTATCTTTGTGGAAAGATTTAAAGTCTTTTTCTTTCTCATTTTGATTTTTTATGACTTTGCTTTAATATTGAGTTTTCTTGTGCGGATGATTTGATGAATTAATTAAATGCATATTTTCGCAATAAGGGATGAACATTAACCAGACTATGCCATTGCCATTGGCCTAGCAAACGTTTAGAAAGGTTTTAAAGTTTTGTACAAGTAAGTCATGCGACACCTGACGGACACGAGAGGGACCTGTGCGTATTTCTACTACTTACTTGCTAGGTACTTGAGATACATTTTATAATTGCATTAGATTTCTTAAAGCTATTTACCTCTATATTACCCATCAAAAGCTAGTGCTAAATTAGAAATTAAATTTCGAACAAGAAGTCTGACCAACAGAACTGAGAGGGGCTCCAGAGGCTTAGGTCAAATCTAATAATTCTCAGCATGACAGGCAGGAGTTCAAATTGTTCAGAATCAAATATTATTGCTAAACTTATATTTATATCAAATCTTTTGTGTTTACTGTGAGGTACATTCTCATTCCAAGGGCAATGTTGGTACGGAAAAACCGTCATGTAAGTAAGTGGATTTTCATGTAGCGCTAATACTTCCTTCTCTTTTATACATTATGTGACTGTAGCAGCGTAACATTTCAGTAGTTGATAAGCCAATCACGAATCAGTCGGATTTTTTCTTAGCTTTCTAAAACATAGGTTAGCTTGAAAAGATCCATTTTAGGGATAAGTTCGCCTTTGTACTCTTTTTGTTTGATGTTTATTGTATTATTCACATACATACATACATATATTTAGGGTGGTAGGTAGGTACCTACACAAAATACGGGAAGAAATGCAAGCCCGCATAACTTTATCCTTAAAGCCATTTTGTTTTAATAACGGCAAGTCACAAAGATACAAAACACCATCCAGTAAGCAATATCGCGGGGGAGAAGCAATAATGGCTGTCAACCATTCTATCTGTGGCCGCCAAGTGCATTAAGAAATTTTATCTGCGATACCGAGCGTCTATTTCATTACCATAAAACAAGCGTTATATTTTAATAAAACATCGTAAGCCAGGACTCCCTTCCATCGTAACTTGACACTCTATAAAAGATAATAAACATTTGAGTAAGTCTACTCAAAAAGTTATAAAAGTTGTATTAGTTGTTATTCTTGTTCTTAAAAGAACAAGTTGTATGATTTGTAAACATGAACTTAAAATATGCTGAACCCGAAAGGTTAGTATTAAATTAATTACTAGCGCAGCGTATAAACCCTTGAATCGTAGACAAACTTTTCATCGATTATTAGTTCATAGACAACGTTTCCCGTATTTTCATTTCATCGACTATTCATATCATCGAACGATTAAATCATGGTTTTTTAAATCGCCGATGATTAAATTGTGAATAATTATTTCATGATTTGTTTATTCTACAGAATTTTATATCGTTATTTTCTATTTCATGTTTTATTCAAATCGTATTAAAATGTTTCATAGAAAACTATTCACATCTGTATTAATACATAATTTTCACTAATCAACGAAACACTAATAATTGTAGTTATATAAAAAGCAAGACTTCCAGGGTGGTCATAAAAAAAACACCTAACAGCTGAAACAGCTTCGCTCGGCTAAGCTCCCGCATTAGTCTTTGAACCTAACCTTTCTGAGTCGCTTCCGGTCCGACCCGTCTTGCTCGCTCGCTTCGCTCGCTCGCTGTAATAAAACGATCTTTGTAACAAAACGTCGATGAAATGAAATTCGATATTTGGATATTCTGTCTTTTAAATAGTTTAGGAAATGTATGTTCTAAAAAACAATAATCCTTGTACAGTTATTCTAGGAATTAAGAAAATTTGTAATGTATAATCGTTGAAACCAGATTACTGCTAAAGATATTATAGGAACTGAATATTGTATATATAATTTTCGATGAAATTAAATTCGATGAAAAATTTGTCTACGATTCAAGGGGATACCAGTAAGAGGACTATAATTTTTATCGCGTATATTTCCTTTCACAATAGATGTCGCCAGTTTTTCGCCTATCTTGCTGTGTTCCTTGAACACATTTTTTCGTGTTTATGAAATTTAATCCTTTTTGAATCACCATCTCTGCCCTAACTCATTTTTTGAGCGGTTAACTTCGTTGCAGACTGAGCTGGCGCGTTTTTAGCTAGCGTGCCATTAGGTTCTTATCTTTTTATTGTCAGTTCTGTAGTGAAGATGCAAACCGTAATATTGAAACGCAGACAAATCTATATAATTTCGAATATGAGTATATTCGATGGTGCGCAGGCTGGCAGTCGAAGATAAAAGGCTCGAGGACTACTGAGCCGGGACACATGCTCACTAATCGCCCCAATCGCGGGCCCCTTTTGTGTCGCGATCAACCGTTTTTCCAACGATTTCACCTTGCGTACAACCCGAGCCGTTATTAATACGACCGGACTCCGCCTATTGATAAAGAAGAATGCATTCGACCCTAAAGCGACGCACACAACCAAAGAGGCTGTAAAGCTTCATTACATACCTACAGAAGCAAAGGTAATGACAGTATTAGTATCGGTTATTTTACCGAAGCCTTACCCATCGCTTCAATGACCGGAAATTTCCAGATAAGTCCAAGCCAAATATCTCGATATTCGCTCCACTATTTCACACATGTACAAAAGTTTACTGAGAAGAAAATATCGCTTTTTACAGCAATCGTTGTGAATTTTTTGCGTATCAAACGGGAATCTTTTCGCCCGAGTGAGATTTATTTAGTTTAGAGTATCTGCTGAATACAGAATTCTATGCTCAAACGTTATTCGAGCTCTTAAATATACGGACATACACGAAAAGCTTAAATGTTCATATCATAAATAAGTCAAACCCAAGTATCAATACATAATAGGTACATGTTCTTACACTACAAAGGTGGGTGTATGTTATTTATATTCCTTAAGCTAATGTACTTAAGACGTAGGTATCCACATAGTGCTGGTATAACCCAGGATGTAAACCAGAAAAATTATAGTCTATTTGTTAACTTCAGCTGGGAAGGGTCGTCGATGGCGATAATTTGACGGGTGAAATGTTAAAGGGGTGTAAATCCCCATTGCAAATGACAGGTCGCGTGACCCCATCGGGAACGCGTGCGGGCAGGCAGATATAGCGTGCTTTGCCGTCGATTACCTACGTGTCATATAATTTGCATGCAATTGGGGTAGAGGTGGATCGAAATAGTTACTGGCGATCATTAATGTCATAGGATTATCATATTACTTACACATCGAAATAACAGGAAGAGACCGTGTTTAGAAACTCTTTCGGGAATACGAATCAACAGGCTAATTAGTGTGCAACGAAGCTGAAAGCGGCTGTAAAAAGTGGAGACTTTGTCCTCGCACGAGCCGCAGAGCAAGATCTAAGAAAGCAATCGGACTATACCTACATACTTAGTTCAGTATCGATCGCTCCTCTCTATAACTGATATAGAGATTGCGGGTTTCGTCTAGTATGTAATACCTACATAATATGTTAATTTGACTTTAATTCAAAGTAAATCGTAACTCGATTAAAATCTATATTGATTACCTAGCACACTTTGTGTTTCAGAAGTTTTGTGGAATATGTCTTTCGTGTAAACGAGAAAACTTTCCGCGAGATCATTTATGTCCTATTCATTGGCTTTGTGAACAGAAATCGAACAAAGGCATAATTCTGTTAAGCTAACGACTAATATTCGGTGAGTGTTCGTGGCAATACGCTGGTTGTTATCGCAATATTCGGTTTGAGAACATTCTTAGGTGATTACGACGAGTATAAACTGCAATAATGCTGCGATCTATTTCAGTTATCTTGTAATAGCAATGACCTTTTACCTGGTTAGGTCAATAGATTTATGTAACATAGTCAGATACACATATGACCGTAAGCCCAGTTAATCAAATCATACCCATATTAATGACCATTGTCTGTTATGATTAGTCTATTGTCAGTAAATTGCAAGCAAATTGCTTTGATCTTGTTGAGCACCAACAACGTAATTCCAATGTGATTAATATCAATACTTAACTATAAACTGTTTGCTTGCAGACATTGAATTATAGTTTTTGACATGTATACTTATTTTATATTATGGTTTGACTTTGTATTTTACTTTTAATATTTTATTTGACATGTATTTCAATAGGTTGATCCCTGTTTGTGACATTATTATTCTTATTAATGTTTTATTTATTTATTATTATTTTAACTATGACGATCCTGAGAGGAGAAAAAATTTAATTGTAATTGTTTTATTGTTATTTATTATTTTATTCAAGTTTAACATTTTGTGACATCCATTTGATTCATTGATTTTATTTAATTTGTGTGCTTTTGACGACTTCAATATAAATTCGCGTGACTTGACTTCGTACAATTTATGATGTAATCTTATATTGAAGGAATAAATAATCTAATCTAATCTAATCTAATCTAATCTAAAAGAATAATGTTTATCCACAGACTGAAATACTTGAAATTCGGCATATTCCTTGAGGACCATAGGGGTGGCCTAAGAAAGATCTTGCTAAATTTTCATACGATAGAGGAGTATAGTATAAATCTTCCCAGGTGAATTTTTCGCTTCGAGCCATTACATTAAATTTGAACCTTAATACTACGACGATACCGTTTGTTTTGAAAGATAAGGGCTCGAAGCGAAAAATTCACCTGGGAAGATTTATACTATAGCCTGTTTTTAATTCCCTCCGGGGTTCAAATCCGTAAGCATAAGCTTAGTAAATAGTAAATCATACATAATACAGAGGTAGACCACAGCAGCCTAATTAACCTAATTACCTGGGCATATCTCACTGATTATAATAATTTTACACTAATTAAATGAATTAAACTTTGACTTTTAAACCATGGTATAGTAACTACGCCTTCGGTAAAATAGTAAATAATGTTACTCCTAACTTGGAAATTTGCAGCTGAAGAGAATTATTTAAAGTTTTATATAGGAGTACCGTGCGTTCTGGTAAACTCGCCAGCGCGAATCTCCAGTGCATTTTATTTCTCATTCTAAGTTTCTCATGTAGCCGTATAGTCCCATGCGAACTATTTCGCTTTACAATCCCGTCTTATTTGTATTTTAAACCTCCTTTGTATTCTATAAAAACGAGAGATTTTTCTGTATAGAATGTCCCCGTAAAAGTAAGGGCTCCGTTAATATTTACTTCGCTTTTGAAATAGAAAATCACTTGGCCCTGGACCAGTAAATAAATTAAGAACTAAGTAAATAGTATTTGATTATAAAAGAGTTAACTCATAAATTAAGGTAGATTGCGTGCCTACATTCCTACTTCTCTACATATTTGTAACTTTATCCTTTGTACAATAAACCAAATTAAACATCTTTATTTAAACGGGTTATCTCGGTCCATGCTAGGACACGATGCTAATTCCATTAGTGTTATTGAAAACTACATGTTAGTGTGAGTGGACCCACGGAGGCGTGAAGCCGTGGAGCCGAATGGGCGCGCAGCGGCACGACTTTCGTCGGAACTCTTCGTACAGAGTCGAGTTAATTGGATTTTTCCGTTTGCCGCGGCGCGTACGTGTGTAGCTTGAATAATAAGTACTTAATAGTGTTTTGAGCGATCCTGTAAAGATGCTTACTAGCGTGATCTTTTATCGAGAGCACTGACATATCGAATTATAAACTAAAAATCAGCCAATAACTAGCGCATGATTATCTTTTGGATCGAACCTTACCTTATGTAGCTTTTTATCTATCTCTCAATTCTTGTACTTACAATAATTTGTTTTTACTTTTGCTTTAGCAATCAAAAGCCGTCAACATAAGGGTATTACTATACAAACGGAGGGATGCTCAGTTTCGCAGGTGAACCAACATTAGCGGCGCAAACGTTGGCATTAATACTGACACGTATTAGACAAGACTGATCACAGGCTTATTTGTCAATTTGCTTGTTTACTGATGAAGGGTGATATTGCACTTTGTCCAATTTCAGGGTGCGCCGTGTATCCATCTGAATTGTAATGGAAGCCGGCATTAACGATCTGATGGATTAAATAACCAAGTATGCGGTAGATCTATTTACTGCATTTAATTAAACCGATGTGAAACATTGGACATTTACCCTTCGGCCGCGCATTTCTCCTAATCCTGATCTGCTCTAATTTTGCAGCATTGTATATTTTACAGATCTTCGCAAGAGAGACTATACCGCTGATTTCAGTGCTTACGCGGATCAAATCCATGGACAACTTGTTGACTTTATGACATTAAAAACGCAAACAAAAAAAGATACCTACTTAAGGTGGAACGGCACGCTCTAGGCGCGAAATTCAAAATTTTTACAGGTTTTAATTTATTGTGGGTAAACGGTGTAACTGTTTAACTTCATTATGGTATTTGGGGTTGTAAAACAGTGTTTTTTATATTATTGTGTAAAGCTTTTTAAGAATAAAACGGTTAGCTTGATATAAAAGTTGTCGAACATAGAAATTCGGACTTTCAACGTTTTGACAACTTTTATTTCAAGCTAATAGTTTTATTCTTAAAAAACTTTACATAATAATATAAAGAACACTGTTTTACAAGCGCAAATACCATATGAAGTTAAACAGTTACATCGTTTACCCACAATAAATTAAAAACTGTAAAAGTTTGAATTTCGCGCCTAGAGCGTGCTTCCACCTTAAGTACCTATACTTAACCACTCACATGCTTTATGCAAACACGGTTGTCAATTTATTGCGATCAAATTTATTCCTTAAGTCAATAATGACAGTAAATGCAAAAACGCAAGTGAGTGGTTAGTAGAATTGTGAAATTTGACTTAAGTCCTTTTTAAAATTTCTTAAATAACAAAGATAATTGACAGTTATTTATTTGACTAGTGCATAATAAAATAACGAACCAAAGGTGTGAATTTTATGTCCATGCATGTCACAAGTCTTCGTCATTACTCATTTTTTCACCAGATATTTCACATCACAAAAAACAGTAACTTTATTTTCTGTTCTTTGACAGTTTGAATTCGATAGAAATTACTGTAATTTATATATTTTTTAAATTCATAAACAATCTAAACTAGAGTCGATTCCGATTCTCAACCCGATTGTGTTATTCGAGATTCAAAAAAATGTTTGGGACAAGAGTGTGACATTGAATGAAATTTCATATCGTGGTTCTTTTATTTAAGAAGATTTCGATGCTGTAATGTAAACATGCAGCCACAGATATCTAAAGCTTTCTTAATATAGGTCATTTGACTATCGCTTCTGAACATATTACAGGGAAATTATGATATGGATGTCGATAAAACAAATTAAACTAACAATTAGAGCAAACGTACTTTTCGTGTTCTTTCGCATTTCATTTGTTGTACAAATGTCATGATAATTGACGTTAATGGCACATTTACGGCCTCTGATGTTTATAATTTTAGACTTCCTTGTATGTCAGAAAAGCAATGTTTTTCGGTATAAAAAAAACAATGGCAATTTATTTACAATTATGTGTTGAATTGCCTCTTTGAAAATAAGAGCCAGTGGCGTAAAAGCGAGTCCCGTTAACTTTTAATGCAGAGTGCTCTTGACTTATGCTAAGAGTGCTTTTGTTAAGTGCGACACTCCACAAAGCTATCTACGTATTCAATTTAGTGTAATTTTATTTAGTTGTTTTTTTTATATACATATTGATGAGTTCGTTACGTAGGTATTTAAGGCAGTGCCTTTTTAAATCAATTTCAAGAACTATTTAAGTGAATGGCTCTACATAGCCCTGAACTGCGTTAACGGGACGAAATAAATAATTTGGATATATTATAACCATAAACTTATTTCACTTGCATGTTATGTGTGAAGCAGTTTATCGATACGCAGAAGGTAATGTTGTAGGTTTCGTTGTAAATGGATTTAAACTTTGTTCTAATCGTGGCTGACTCCGTCTGTTACTGTTTTTATGTGGATTTGTACCTATTGACATTGATTTTTTTGTCAATCTCTCTTGTTGTGATTCAGTAAACTCTGCTTACATATTTGATAGTAAATATATGTCTTCTTATTTTAATTTCCGGTAAATAAGAAACTGCGCGTAATGGTATCCCAAGGCATCTATGACCACTAAGAAAGTAAAACAAGATGGATGTCGGTTACAAGCTGCTTTCTTTTAACTAAATTCATTTACTTGAATACTTGGTACTTGAAAAAAATACTTTAATAGATTGGCTTAGAAAAGCTGTGACTAGATAAAGTAAGCTACATTATTGTTATCACATTTATTGGGTCTTTGGAAATCCCTGTAAAGATCGAAGTGTATGGAAGTATCAAGATACTAAGTCGAGACAAAAACTCTAATTACGACTTCACTTTGTATTTACTCAAATTATCAAGGGTCGACAACATAGGGGCAGCTAAATCAAATAGGTATAGGAGGGGGCGGTTTTACAGTCGCAGGAAAACCAATGTTAATGAAATATTTGTTTCTTTTGTCCGGCGTCTACAAAGAGGTCATTCTCAACTTGTCCGCATATCTATTTTTTATATCTAATACCTTTAAACGAGCAATTCTTGTATATATATATATATATATATATATATATATATATATATATATATATAAATCTTGTATATATATATATATATATCTTGTATATGTATATATATATATATATATATTCAGAATCTCAGAAACGGCCCCAACAATTTCGATGAAATTTGGTATGTGGGGGTTTTCGGGGATGAAAAATTGATCTAGCTTGGTCTTATCTCTGGGAAAACGCTTGGTACCGAGTTTCAGCCCGAGCGGAGCTCGGTCGCCCAGGTACTTTCATACTAAATACGAACTAAAACATGGATGCACAGAAAAAACACAGAAAAAGACCAGCTCCGGGAATCGAACCCGGGTCCTCAGCATACTGTGCTGCGTGCTTTTACTCCTACATCACAGCTGGTCGGAATATAGGCACGATTTTTTTTAAATTTCTTATCATTTGTTGTTGTTTGTATTTTTATCCATTTGTTATTAATATGTAGTGGTCTAGTTGCGATATGTTTTTAATAGTTATCAAGTGCACTTATCATCTACGGCCTATATAGGTACGTCCCACTGCTAGGCACAGGTCTCCTCTTAGAATCAGAGGGCTTGCCAGGTGAGAGGCCAGGATTTAACAGCTCTAGGTCATACTACTGCAGTTCATATTTTTACGGCATTTTAATTTATTTTTTAATTAAAAAAAAACATTTACAAACATATTTTTTTTTTTAAATTTTGGTAAGATTTGATCAAGTGATCAAAACTATTACCGAAAACTGGTACCCTGAAGTCTTTTCTTAATGGACAAAAGTTATTCACTTATTTTAACGACCGCTTTAGCCTAGTTGGTAGTGACCCTGCCTACGAAGCAAGAGGTCCTGGGTTCAAATCCCAGTAAGGGCATTTATTTGTGTGATGAGCACGAATATTTGTTCCTGAGTTATGGATGTTTTCTATGTATTTAAGTATTTATTTATCTATATAAGTATGTCTATCGTCGTCTAGTACCCATAGTACAAGCCTTGCTTAGTTTGGGACTAGGTCGATTTGTGTGAGAATGTCCCCTAATATTATTATGGATTTCCGAACACGGGCCCATGGGGGGCCGGTCATTTGAAAGGCATTCATGGGGCCGAAGCCAACATGAAGAGGCCTTTGGTACCATTTAATATAAATGAGATGGGCGCAAGTATGGAGGTCTATCCCCTAATACACCATGAGGATGTGCTAGCGGACAGTCCTCCACAGTTGCCAATCTATTGCCAGGTAGGAAGCGACATGGAATTGGCTATGGGGTAGGGATGTTGCGGACAGGATTACCGGGCTATGGAGTGAGATAACGGACACCTACCATTTCAATATCTCATAAACTGAACTTTTGGTAGGCGGTGACTCACCATTCACTAAATGGGCCCCTCAAACTATTGCCCGCTCGGGGCAACGAGGCGGCAACATTGGTGTGAACGGCTAAGGATGGAGAGGTGTTCCTGGACTTTAAACTTCAAAATGCCAACTCGCCATTTAAGGCCAAACACATCCATCCTTCGAGCATTTAGCTCTTGCGCTCCACTCTAGGCGGCCCACAAAGGCAAACTAGAGGCGGGGTAGGTGTGTAACTGTGTGCGAGTGTGTGTATAAGCGCCTGTGTGTATGTGTACCCCTGGAGGGCTCGGGTTCGTGGTGTCGCTACGCACCAACAGCTCGCCACAAGCCACCCTGCGATGACTGACTGCACTGGTGACACGACAACACCAGCGGGCGATGAGGTCGTCACATCCCTACGCCTTAATTATTATTATTATTTTGTTCTGCATTTTCTGTCCTATGACTGCTTTGAAGTGAAATATGTAGGAAAGTTGTTTACTTTGTGACACAGTTCAGGGCTCTTCCACGAGGAGAAAGTAAGCAAAAAAGTACTTATCGTTCGTAATGTTCTGGAAGTCGAAAGTTTTAAAATGTATTTTACTATAACGTCTCAAACTCTGTTTTAGTACGAAAGTAGACAAAATAAAACTTCTAAGTAATTCTTACAATAAGTTACAGAATTAATGTTTACCTATGTAACTGATTCAATCACATTCACAGTTTAACGGTTTAACTGTGTGATACTTCCGCAACTGAAATAAATTTCAAAATTAATAAAAACATGCTTTTTTAAATGCTCTCATCCCAGCCTATATACGTCCCACTGCAGGGCACAGGCCTTCTCTCCGAATGAGAGGGCTTGGGCCGTAGTTCCCACGCGGGCCCAGTGCGGATTGGGAACTTCACACACACCATTGAATTTCTTCGCAGGTGTATGCAGGTTTCCTCACGATGTTTTCCTTCACCGTAAAGCTCATGGTAAATTAGAAATGTAATTTCGCAAATAAATTCGGAAAACTTAGAGGTCCGAGCCGGTATTTGAACCCTTGACCCTCTACTTGAGAGGCCATAGGTCAAACCACTAGGTCATCACGACTTAAATGCTCTAAAAAGAAGAAAATAAATTTGAATGAAAAAAACTTTATGCCATTAACCGTCAAAGAGTTCTGTTCTGCTGAGACAATCCTGGCCGATTCATCAGAATTTCAATACCACCTGCAGGCTTATTGTATAACGCTTCTGACGCTTGCCTTCGCAATCACTATTTCTTTCTGTCAAACGATATAAAATAATGACAGAAAGAGACGGTGAAAGCGAAGGCAAGCGTCAGAAGCGTTAGACAATACGGCCTCTGGCCCCTGTTTAATAAACGTGACACTGACAATTTGCTCTTAATTGCGTAGCGAATATAAAGCCCGGTGGAACACGGAACTCCTAAAGCAGCGATGTATTTCGAATGGTCATAGTCACTTGTAACCTGTAACGTTTATTAAATAGGGGCCTGGTTTATTTTTTATTGTACCTATTGTCACCAGGCTGGGTTTACTTATGTCTGCGTAATTTCAGTTCAATTACATATCTACTAGTAGGAACTTTGTTAACAAAAATACTGAATAGCTAAGGCCGCCATTTGTTTACCTTGAATTTTATTTCTATATACCTGCTTTATGTATTGTTTACTACTATGTGGTGTTCAATACCTACAGAGAATATTTTACCGAAAAAAAATTTTTGCTCGATAGCAGAACCGTTAACTTGGCATTGTGCACTTCAATGCAATGATATAAGACAACCTTTTTGTACTTTTTGATGCAGAATTTTTGTAGTCACAAGGTAAAGATGAACTTCTTCAAATTTTGCTAAAACATAAACAGGATATTAATTTCAGTACCTAATTATGTAATTATATTACTGTTAGCAGAATTAACAATTTTTAAGGTTCTGTTTTACTGTAACTAATGATCAGTTAAATATATATTTTTTTTAAATAGGATAAGTGTACCTATCTCTTGGCGTCTTTATTAGACTCACTCCCGAGTCGGCGGCGTAGAAATTGCAATGACCAAACCCAAAGTCCGCAAATACAGAAAAATGCCAGAAACTTCGCCCCTTCGAACAATTCCTTAGATTTGTTATGGACCCCTTCGATCTCAAACGCGACCGGAACTTAAATGAAAAACCGTGAAAAAGATAACAATAATAGAGTTTTGATACCATCAATCAATTGGCATTCATTTTATGAGTAGTCAAAACACGATTACTCCACAGATTTTGTACGACAATAGGAATCTGCGACTTATTTGCTCGCCAACTCAATGGACTCTCTATTTATTCCCTTATTTCAAAGCAAATAGAAATTAAATTATTTATACAGTTTATTTTTATTGAAAATTAATCTGGTTTTCCGAACTAAAGTAAAGTGTTTATTAACTAGATTTGCGTCTTGAAATGATTGATTAATAGTGGCAACTACCTACATTATTTTAACGTGATTACTTGTAACGAGTTCTTAAAAATAGTAAGTACTACGAATTTGTTCTCAAGTAGAACACTAGTTCCTAGGTAGATAATGGCTCGTGGTCTATTGCAGCTTCTCGATTTACAGCATCGGGACGTTATTGGATCGCGTGCAGTAAATTTACTGTGGCACATGGATTTACTTAATACCAACTACTGATACGGAACGAAGCGCATACAGGCAGTAACGTTTGGTTTGCGTAATTCGTTGCACCACAGCCTTTAAAGCTTTTAGTACGCACACGATGTACTATCATGGTTGTTTGGTCGTGTGATCACTTATTTGTTGAGCTTACATACCGTTTTGTTGTTTAATAACGAGTATTTTTTTACTTTTTTGAGATTTGTTGATTTTTACGTTTCGATACATGATAAAGATTGGGATTATAATGAATGAGTTTCTTGCCGGTTTCTCCTCAACAGAGTTTTTTCCAAACCGGTGGTAGATTTTTCGACGTTCATAGGAGCATCAATTGATGCCTAAATTGAATAAAGAATTTTGACTTTGACTTTGACTTTGAATGCCAACGTTTTTAGATTTTTGAAGTTAACGTGAACATGAAAATAATTCTTTGAAGCTTTACTATTCATCGATATACCTACCCGTATAACGTCTACCTCTACCAACCAGTTAGCCGTGGTAGGATAGCTGTATGAACTATGGCCTCTCAAGCAAGGGATCGTGGAGTCGAATCCGGGCTCACACTTAGAGTTATTATGAATTAAAGTGCGAAATACTTTTGTAATTAATCATGAGCTTTTTGCCAAAGGAAAACATCGTGAACAAATCTGCATAGGCCTGAAAAGAGCAACGGGCCGTATAGGCCAGAGATGATGATGACTATTGAGACATTAGTGCACAACCATGCGTCCAACTTCAAACAACGCCATGAAAATTAAGATTCCTTGCGGTAAGGTCGCTTTAATTATTGAGTAGAGCTTGTGTAATTTAAAATGACGCGCCCCACTACCGCATTTACGCACAGGATTTTTCATGCAATTTGTCGATCGTGATGTTACACACCGATCATAGTTAACGGAATAGTTGACGCTCACAAATAGATGAAGAGTTGTAATTAATATTTGCACGCACTCGTCCAAATCAACTGATTCAGTAGAGGGCCGCGCGTCATTTTAGCTTAGACAAGCTCTTAACATATGTTTTAAGTTAACTCCACAAACACGACTTACCCCCTAAATAGGACTCGATTCGGGTGAAAAGTAAGACCAACATCTTAAAGACGTACAAAGAGTTAGTTTTGTTGAGCACTGTTTTAGGTCGTAACGAAAATGAGAACCTATGTTGCGGGCGAACGAACCCGCGACGTAACGTACCACTCGTTACCCGTAACGTTGCGGAGCGCAGACTAGTGAGCACATTATTCATGAAACAACGTACAGAATGACGAGACGTAAATTAACTACGGAATTATTAAGCGAAAGCCTTTCCTGCCGCGGGATTAGACGTAGGTTTTCCTCTCTGTTGTACTCGTAGCAGACATTCGGCGCGGTGCATGCATATCTACTAAAAAGTAATCCCTGCCTGCTGTGTAACCAGCTTTTGATGATTTTAACATGGCACATCTCTACGGTGAAAGAAGAACAACAATAGTAGATTGTACACCAAGGGGATAAAGCACTGCATTATGTCACGGGTGCGATATTTAAAAGCTAAATGTAAAATTAGGAATCTTATTCTGCTAAAATCCCAGGATTTTACTTCACCTGGTCACACTGCCTGACTGTGCTTACTCAGGAATAAGGAGAAACTTAAGTACCTAACGTACTACTTACGCTATGTTTCTTCCGCGTTTATTAACCTATCAAGTCCTAACTTCACAATATTTTTCAAAACCTACCCCTACTTTCTTTTTGAAAAGGACCTCGAGGAAAAGGTTAAGTGTCACACCCACGCACATACTATTTTACAGTATATACTTAGCGAAAGGACAGGATTCAGGATTCGGGTAGGTACTAGAAGATTTATTAAAATGGAAGTCTTATAAGATTCCCTTCACGAGTGTTCGGGCGAGGCCTTTGTCGCGCGACCACACGTGATTTAGGGGTTTAATACGAACGCATAAATACGTTTCGGCTTATAATTCAATAATATCTGGTGGACGAATTATTGCGATGGGATCAATAAAGGATCTGTAACTTTATGCTATATTGAAAATTGCAACGTACTGTACTTATTAGTACTATGTACCTAATTAGTAAAATTCATTTTTCAGGCAAAATGCATAATACCTAAAACATGGTGAAATGTAGATAATTATTTTCCCAAGCAAAATAAATTATCAAAGGTTCAGCGTTTATCTCCGGCCTGACCGTGTAACGTAATCTTTGAGCTTAAAATTTTAAAAATCTTTTAGGGAAATTTCAGCTTAACTTAAAAAATAAACGTCATGATAAGTACGAGTAGGTATCGCATTCCATTGTCCTTATGTAGAAGTGCGATTGAGACGTGTGTAGGTTGCCTGCCTAAGTTATAGTTATTCCAAATAGCAAAAACATATTATTTTCAGGTTAGGTAAATTCAATTCGGTAATAGAGTTCAAAACAGATACTGAATAATGGACCAACTAAAAGTTTGGATTTTAAGATGACTAGGTGCATGAAGTTTACCTATTCTCTTATAGCTGTAAAACCAGTTACACATTGTGCAGCGCAGAGTAATCTCGGCGCCTCGATAAGACGGCAGTTGGCCAAGCTCAGTAAATGCAATGTGCCCAGCTACAGATACACTTATGAAGTTTTTCTGTGCGTCGGCCAGGAAAATTATGTTTAAGAAAAACTTACGTTACATAATATTATCTAGCTTGGCTGACCAGGTACCAAAGGACAAAAGGGGAGGTATAAAACAACAACTAAATACATTTTTCATGACGGCTGTGTGTTCGGGGGTCTTTGTTACACGCACAATTAAATTAACCCTATTCTACATTCTTTTCATTACTTTGCACGAGTAAGTTTGTAATGAGTTCACTTTAAAAAGGACACTAATTTTCCTCTCATTTTGTCACAGTGGAGTACAGAATTATAACACTCAGCAACTTTGCAAATTGTAATAACTTTGTGGAACAAAAAAGAGAATAAAAGAACTTTTACAGCTGGCTTCAAACTCCGTAACACGGAGCTGTCGGCAAAGGATTTGAGAGCGGTCTCAATTACTGAGCTCAACAAACTTATCTAAGCCATCATACGTATTTGTTCTTTCTAGTTTCTTTCTAACAATCGCAAAACTTTACATTAAGTGTTGCTGATGCTAAAATGCGTCCTCGACGTTGAAGGTCTTGAATGGATAAGGTAGGTATATAGGTTCTGGGAAATAACAATTTGTTCAAGATAGAGAGGTGACCTGAAACTGTGCACAATATTCTTGTTACTTTTAATAGGATTGGGCCGGAGCCACGAGGCGCAGTGGGAAGTTACCTCCGCAATCACTGAACCAAGATCCACATTTGTGAACTCGATTACGCAGCGAGTAACTGCTAACTTTGAAAGCTTAAAATAAACAGAGACACGGAAAATTATTCGCCAACTTTGCCCTCAGCATGAAATTTATGGTACGGTTACCGCGAAATTTCTCTACAATGAACGACTCGCTTGGGTTTTAAGCTTATAACTTTACCCACTGCGGTGTAGGATAAGCTATTACGTAAGGCTATATGTGGAGACGATTGAACAACAACCCACCATTGTCATTTGTCTTGTCGCTGCTCTTCCTTGACTGCTGCTTTCGGACTACTTACACACTTAAAGCGGTCGAGAAGTAGTATAGTGTAATAAATATATCCCACCAAAAATATAAATGTAAAAAATGTTAGCCAAGTTCAATACTAAAAATATACTTGATTAAGGACTTCACCGACAAAAGGATTGAGATCTAAATGGGTGCCAAGTTCTGCAGGTAATACTGAAATCTATTTTTAAGAACAAAATAACATCATAAACAAGTATAACACTCTATTTCTTTGGTTTTTCTACTCCAACTGAGTTTTATATTCATAACTATAAATTCCTAAATTAACTATCTAATAATTTACACAAAGTAGATAACTTATGTTAAATTGAAGCTTAACATTTGACTTGGCTACTTTTCACATACAAATCATCTTATATTTGGCTAATCAACTTATCTTCTACATTCAATTTGCTGGTAAAAACTAGCCAAGTCAAATATTAAGCTTCAATTTAACAAATCTTTAATCTGCTAGAGTCTACGCTCAATGTTAGTTTGGATGAGGAGCGGTGGAGCCAGGCTTCCTTGCCCGTTCGGTTTGGTGGTTTGGGTGTGCGTCGGGTTCAGGATCTTAATCTTGTGGCTTTTTTATCTTCTGCTCATGGCTCGAGAGACCTTGTCGCTCGCATTTTGAGTGTTAATGGCGACAATTTTCGCGTGCCATTTGAGTTGGAGGCGTTAGCCAGCTGGTCGGGTCTTTGTCCTGGCGGTGAGCGGCCGGATAATCTTGGGCTGCAGAGAGGTTTGGACGACATTCTTTCCAAACGGGTTTATGTCAATATGTTGGATGGTGCTTCTGAAACTGATTCGGCACGTCTTAAGGCCATTGCTAGACCAGAGTCTGGTGCATGGTTGCACGCCTTGCCATCGCCGCAGTTTGGAACGTTGCTAGACAATGATTCTTTGAGAATTGCAGCTGCATTTGATTAAGGTTGGGCGCTAAGGTGTGTGAGTCGCACCGGTGTATCTGTGGGGCGATAGTGGAGGAAAATGGTCATCATGGTCTAAGCTGTCAGAGGAGTGCTGGAAGGTTTCCGAGGCACCACTCAATTAATGAGATTGTTCGTCGAGTCATGGTGTCGGCTAGTGTCCCGTGTGTTTTGGAGCCACCTGGATTATGCCAGTCAGACGGAAAGAGGCCTGACGGGCTTACGTTAGTCCCTTGGCGTAAGGGTCGTTGTCTTTTGTGGGATGCGACGTGTGTTAGTACCTTTGCCGCATCTCACATTAGACAATCCTCGAGGTCGGCGGACTCGGCGGCTGAGTCTGCTGCGCTGCTTAAGCACTCGAAGTATTCCGAGTTGGAGCCGACTTATGACTTCGTTCCCGTCGCGGTTGAGACGGCTGGGCCGTGGGGCTTCGAAGCGCGGGAGCTTTTTGGTGACTTGGGTCGCCGTTTAAGAGATCGTGGTTGTGATGCTCGTTCAGGATCGTGGCTTGTTCAGCAGATCTCCATAGCCATCCAGAGAGGCAATGCTGCGAGCGTAATGGGGACATTTGTTTCCAATTCGTCGCGGGGAGGGATTTTTGAGCCAACAAGCTTAATTTAATTATTAATAATTTTAGGATAATTTTAGTGTATGTTTGGTGCTGTACTTACTTAGTTTTTAAGAGTTTTGATTTTTTACTAACCAATTTTGTTGACATTTTGATTAATTATGTAATAAGTATGATTAAATGACTATTTTTTTTATTTAACATAAGTTATCTACTTTGTGTAAATTATTAGATAGTTAATTTAGGAATTTATATTTATAAATATAAAACTCTGTTGGAGTAGAAAAACCAAAGAAATAGAGTGTTATACTTGTTTAGAATGTTATTTTGTTCTTACAAATAGATTTCAGTATTACCTGCAGAACTTGGCACCCATTTAGATCTCAATCCTTTTGTCGGTGAAGTCCTTAATCAAGGGTCTATAATGACTCCCATAAAATTTTTGTTCCGAATTTTCAAGCCCATAACGTTTTCTGTCATAATTTTTCTTCGTCATATTATCGGAAGTCATAATATTAAACAACATAAATTGGAGTTACGATTTTCTTAAGTCATAATTATTGTA
Organism: Archips xylosteana; assembly: GCA_947563465.1. NCBI lineage: Eukaryota > Metazoa > Arthropoda > Insecta > Lepidoptera > Tortricidae > Archips > Archips xylosteana. The sequence continues at coordinate 13,345,486 of OX387352.1, read as the reverse complement.
AGGAACAATAAGTAAAGTCATATCATTCAGTGACATAATGCATCAATCTTCATAATGTTAAAGGTAATAAAGTCACTCATAATAATTATTGCATGGTCTTTTTTCGCAGGTCATAATTATTTTTAGGCATAATATCACTTTGTAATAACATTCAGTGCCATGGTTGTATGACATTTCATAATATTAAAGGTAATAATCCTTTTCTGTGCTGTCATAAAAAAAATACCTAACATCGAAGGCTAAGGCGGGAGCGAAGCGTAGCGTAGCTCCCGCCTTAGCCTTCTGAACCTAACCTGTCCGAGTCGCTTCTGCCCTGAAAGGTCTTGCTCGCTCACTTCGCTCGCTCGCTGCCAGCAATATGCCTTACAATGCATCTGAATAATTATCGATATTCCTTTAGATGTTATAGATTTCGATGTATATGCTTAGTGCATTTTAGGTAATGCAAAATTATGTCTGATAACAATTATTACTTTAAGATAAATGCCTTACAAAGCTTCTAAATAATCAACGATATTCCGTTAAATTTTATTGATATCAATATTATATGACTTTTTAAAGTTATGATCAATAGGATTATGGATCATTGCAGTTAGAACTATTAAGCGATATGCTTTAAAAAAATTATGGCCATCGATATTTATGAGCAAGAATATTATGGACATCGATTTCTGACTTTCAAAATTCGGATAAAAAAGATTATGGGAGAAAAGGGGCTCCCCCTTAATCAAGTATATTTTTAGTATTGAACTTAGCTAACATTTTTTACAATGGTTTTGGTGGGATATCACTACTTTCTGTAAAGAAATTAATCACCGAAGTTAAGCAACGTCGGGCGCGGTCAGTACTTAGATGGGTGCGTAACGTATTCTACTCCCCAAGTCAAGCGTGCCTAAAGAAGTTTTACTACAAAAAACCAGGCGGTCACCCATCCAAGTACTGACTGCGCCCGACGTTGCTTAACTTCGGTGATCGGACGAGAACCGGTGTTTTTGTCAAATATCTTGAAAACGGTGCATCGTAGGTACGGCAAAATCAATGAAATTTTCATCCCCCTTTGAAACCCCCGCACCCCCCCTCACACACCCTCACCCCCTCAGCCCCCTCCTCCCATTCACCTCACCCCCCCCCCCCCCCTCGCACCCCGCACCCCGCACCCCGCCCATTAAATTTTGCTTTATAATTTTATTGTGATAGGCGTTAGGTGCTATTTAACCTGCAGACGCTCGTACTTCAAACATTGTATGCGTACTCTACGCCTTATGGAGCCAGCGGGTATTGACGGGTTAATCACATTATTTGGAAAAAAATCAAATTTTAGTTAAAAATTTGCTGTTTTTTGATTTTTTCCTTTGTATACACGTAATTACCTGTTAAGATGCCAGATTTGAACTTCCTAGGACATCTGGAAGTGGGTTAGGTTTTTGATCTGCCCATCAGTCAGTGAGTGGAATAATAGCGACGTTTGTATCTCAAGAACCGTTTAAGCTATATTTATGAAATTTGGGATTCTAGTTAATTTTATTGGTATCAATAAATAAACCAAATTTGGTGTGTTTGCGTTAAATAGATTTTGAGTTATGAAGGTGTCAAAAGTGGCTCCAAGTGGTTCGAGTAAATATACACACGGCGCTGCTTAGCCAGTTCCTTTTGCTTGAACTTGGCTTGACACGCTGCCGCGTGTCTAGATAGCATTGACTTATTTGTATATTGACTTATTTTATATTCGTACTAATATTACAAATGATGAACAAAGTTTCTGAAGATATTTGTTACTCAACCATGCCATATTGTCTGGACCAATTTACCTAGATGAATTTGGGTATGAAGATAGTTTCAGTCCCAAGGAAAGACATTGGATAGTTTGGTACAGGAAAATTACATAGTTCCCACGGGATAGTGATAAACGAATTATTGGCAGACGAAATCACGCGCAGCAGCTAGTAACATATAAAATCAACAGAAGAATGAAATATATAGATTTAGTGAGGAGTTAGTAATATCACGAAACTTTTGTATGTACAGTACATAGATTTATTCGTCTTATCTGCATTAACGCTTTACCTATTTATGACTCGAAAACAAATTATTAAGTTACTAGCTGTTGCCCGCGACTCCGTCTGCAAAGAATTCGTTTATCTCTATCCCGCGGGAACTGTGCAGGTCCTTCCCAGGGTATCAAACTATCTCCATACCAAATTTCATCTAAATCGGTTCAGCGGTTTAATCGTGAAAAGGTAACAGACAGACAGACTTACTTTCGTATTTATAATATTAGTATGGATTCAATCACATTAGAAATGGTTAATTTAATGAGAAAAACAGGCTGAAATAGAAGAAGTAATTATTTTCACTTTGCTAAAACGAAAGATTTCCATTTATGCCATCGTCAAGAGTTACCGCAATATCGTAGTCAATTAACCTATACCTGTTAATGTTTTTCCAATAGAGCTCGTCGTATATTCGGTTATTAAATGAAAGTGTCCTTTACTGCTAGATACGGCTTTACGATATCAAATTTTGGCCGTAAGTGGACTCTTACGACACGAATGAAAATAATAATGGCGTCGTTTGGTTTTTCATAACGGTGCGGTGACAATAATAATATAATTGTAGAAGATAATGAAATTTTACATACCTACTCGTATACGAATATGACCCGTCTTAGTTAGACATGACATTAAATAGGCATACTTTAAAATGGAACCTGGGAGTTGATTTTTGAAATCACACCTGTGAAAATAACATTCGAAAATGGAGTAAAACCGGCCAAGTGTGAATTGAACTCGTGAGGAGGATCGGAGGATTCCGAAGAAATTTGTATGTATGTCAAAATATACGCTATAAACGGCCGTATCTATAAAAATCCATTGTCCTGAGAGCACTGGCTCTAAACAACGTGTACAGTCGGTTCCCTATCATAAGTATCCACTTTTGCAGTTAGTATGGAAAAGTGGATACTTATGTTAGGGAACCGACCCTACGTAGCGTGGGACCATTTTATTTTGGTTTACCCCCTGTAACTTTTAATTTAATTTTTATTATATGTCGTTGAGAGTCGATAGAAATACACATGACAGAAATATACATGTCGGTCGATAGAAATATACATGTATAAATTTCAGCCTTTATCAAGTACTTTGGCTTTGAGATACAGCCTTGTGACACACAGAAGAACGTAGCAGAGACATTAATAGAGTCACATTTGTCACCTTTCGGGTACGGAACCCTGAAAATAATAATAAGTAGAGTATAGAAAGTTACTGCTTTTATTGCCTTTGTCTAGTGATCTACTTTTACCTGAGCTTTACATGTGTCGAATACTATTTCTAAGTGATTTGACTTCAAAAATCGGTCCCTTGCAACACAAACATAAAAATGGTAAAAACATAAACGACCGACCTAAGCACCCCCCAGTGCCCAGCGGGAGAATGCATGCTCCTCTCCCGGCTTTCCAGCAAATGGCTGAGGCAGGACACTGTGGGTAGATTAAGTCCCCTCCCTACCCCTCCCCTCCTCAAAATTTAAAGCACACGTTTTTTTTGTATTAATAATCAATAGAGAAGGGGACTTGTGACCGGGTTTTTTAGTCCGTGCAAGTCGGACACTGTCTGGGCCCTCCATTCCCCGTTCGTCCGAAGGGATTTTTCCCGAGCACAAGTCACTCTTCCTATCCTAAAGTAAAAAACGCAAAGACTCCGCGTCTTTGGCCCCTCTGGCGACTCATTCAAAAAAAAACAAACATAATACTATTTAATAATAACTATTGCCATATATTGCGTACACTATCGGTGTAGGCAGTAGGCACCTCATAAATTAGGTTTTATCTGCGGCAGGGGCTCATTAGCGCGCCGCGTTGCATCGTATCGCAACGCGCAGCACCCGGCCGTCTGCCTCCAGGCAACTGCAGAACGTAGCCATTCTGTGTATTCCCATTAATTTCATATTGTTTCCAAAAATTTGGGTTATTTTTACGCGAGGATTGAAAGTAGAAGAAGTAGGCACCTTTACATCGTTCAATTTAATTTCAAATAAATTATGTATAGGTAACGCCACGAGAGTTGTGGCGAATGATTACACACACAGCTACATAAAGTCTGATTGCAAAAAAGATAGTGAATGAATAAAATGACTGAGTGAATGAAAATGTGAGTTATACATATGATCTTATGATGAAATACTTACGCAATACTACCTATGCATATTATAATTTTTCTTTTTTCATATAACGTATTTTGAAATAAAACAATTTGAAACTGATAAGAAATATTCGCAAGAAAAAAATCGGTATTTTATAAATAGCGAAAAATATGCTTATTTGATTTATATAAAATAGATCAAAATTATTAAATTATTTTCTGTTTTGTTTGAACTAAAAGACATCTGTCTTTTCTTAAATTATTCTTAAATAAATAGGTTGAAGAAATTTTTAGTCAATCTTGTGATTCTATGTTGAGTCTGTTGAACTTGCAATCGGTACGAATAAATGTCAAAATCTCGCTGTCATTACAGGACGTGTTGTTGTATGCGTGACCTCAACTCTGATGGCGTTACCTATACTTTCATTTGTGTGACGTTAGTTATATCAGTCGGAAGCGTCCATTTATGTAAAAGCTTTTTCGTTAAGGCTCTTGACTCGAAACTGCAAAAGTTAAGTAAGTATATAAGTAATAATAGCTATGGGTGATGTGCATGATAAGGCAAGGAAACAACAGGGTTTTGCGGGTAGGATATAAATCAATGGTCGTATTTTGTATTTTTTTAATGAAAGTGCTGTGCCTTTTGGAGCGTGCAGCGGCTGCCGGCAGCCGGGCGCGGCGCGACGCGTCGCTGACCGCGTTATGTATCTACTAACTAGGGCCTGGTTAAACCCGAGTAAGCTTTCATAAAATTTAGCATGAGCACAGCCATTTTGATTATTCAGACCAGCAGTAAATTTAATTTACTTTAACGACAAAATATCGAACATTTTAACTCCTACACATCCGAACTTTGTTTAAATATTCCTGGATCATAGGAACCGGATGGGTTGCTCGACTATCCCCACAGTGTGAGTTCTAAAAATGTATTCCTTTGTCAAAAATACAATTATTTTTAAATATTGTAACTCGTTACTGTTTAAATGTTTGTCTAAAACCAGTCAGTTTTTGTTTATGTTGTACAATATGTATTTCTATTAACAAACAGTTTAATTTAGTACCTATTCTAATATCTTGTTTGAGGGTAGGGTCTTGTTTGGGACTAGGTTCCTGTAGGTACTTTTATGTGGATCAGTTCAAGGAGACTAAAAATAATTAAGTATACAGCCCGAACAGACTCGTGCACATTACTTTAGTCCAACATTTAAATGAAAAGTTTGCTGTAATTTAAATGACTACAGAAATGTCCCAGAAAATTGAAAAAGTCGGGCGATAAGCCTTTTGGACATGGAATTGATTTCGATGAACAAACAAAAATAGAGTTAATTGAAAAACGTTTGACGGTTTCAGCCGACACGAAATTAATTTAATTTCAATCACGAATAAAATCGAGCAACGCATTGATAGCTGAGATTCGAGGGTAAAAATAGCTATACTGACTTGCCTTTAATAATGAATTTTCGCAAAATTGCCAAATCATAAATTCGGCCCGCGTTCTCCGCCTAAAAATATCACACATTTGCAGAAATCTCTTTTTACGATTGACTTCATTCCTTTCAGCAAAAAACCATGCAAAAGTGCCCACGAATTTCTCAAAGATTGTATCGGCCATACCCCTAAACTCTAAGGTTTGAATTCCAACGTGCCCGATCTGAATAGCTGCAAATGCCAAGGGCCCACATAATGAAAGCCTCGAGGCGAAGAATTGCTTATACAATTGATTACATACTGGCAGGCGATGTATTTATATTTAAGGAGCGTGCGCTTCAAACTAATTATGCTAATATTTGTGTTCCGCTGACGATATAAATGCGGTTAGGTAACCTGTTTAGGGAATCGCCTCTGGGACTACACCAAGCACCCTAACCGAACTAGTAGCTGACTGGAATACTGATAAGACGAGCCCCTTGCTCAAATATTCAATGAAGAGATAGCCTTTTTGGGTTGCTTTATTAACAACGCCATTAATCTATACTTCATAAATAATTATGGTAAGTAAATAACCACGCAAATTGAATGATTTGCAGGGGTACGCCGTTGTAGGAAAGGTAGGTACTTGCTCGTATTCGAGATGCAAATGTAATTGAATTACACAAGAATGAAGCTTATCATTTCAGAGGCTGTGTACAGAAACAGCTATTTAAAAATGTATCTATTTAATCACTTCTTTACCACTATTGAATACTATATGTATACCAATATTTGCTTTGTTAAACTGTACTCAACACTTCATACCTTGTAATAAGAGCAATATCACTGTCTATTCTGCGTTATGTAACTTTTTGCCCCTAAAACACTAATTACCTAACTTTTTGTTAGCAGCCAAATTCCATTACACAAGTTTCATGCCATTATAATGTGGCTTATGATAATAGCGTGACTTTGTAATTATTGTTTAGCACGAATATGTGGTGTATAATCCTACCTACGATAAGTACCTACACGTAATGTACCTATATGACTATGTCAAGGATTTGCCACACTAGATGCGTTCTGCGGTCTGCGGTCAGGTCAAATTGAACGCAGCCGGCATTATGTATGAACAACATTGTCAGTCTCTATATATTTTGTACAGATATGCGATCTGACCGTCAGATCGCTCGGCGTCGAAGGTATTATTATTGATATTTTCAGTTCGGTTTAGTTAGTTACTATCCGCACATATTTTATTTAAAATCGTTAATCATCAGGATCAAATAGCTCACGGCTATAAAATAAAACCGAACATTACTATGTTCGGTTACTACTGTAACAAAATTTATAAGAACTCTGAAAAGTACATACATGGGATGAGCTACCTACTTAACTAAAATGTTTCTGTTTACCATTTCATATGAAGTGTTTCTCTGGATGGATAACATCATTAGAGAGGTCTCACGAGAACTATTATTTCTCACTACGTGCTTTAACCAAACCTGCCTCTACCTGGTTCACGTGAGCACATTCTTCGTCAATTCCTTGGGGACCGCATTGCAGCATTTGAATTATTTATCAGTTTCCTTTGTGTTACTTCCAAAACCAACAATTTTGGACGGAATTCCTGACTTTCACAACTAACAAATACATGTTTCAATACCAGAGAGAAATAAATTTATCAAACGCTTGTTACTGACGGAATGATGTGATCACCCGAGGCATAGCCAGAGCCGGCCTTAGCTCTGCACTAGTCGTCCCTCTGGCTCATTCGTCATTGCGACACACTATCAATCAAATCAAACTAGCAATTAATAAGACTCTGGCATATTATGTTTAGTCCGAATAGTCTCTATTCGTTCATTCAACACAGATGGATATAAATAAAAATCAACTAATCGAGAACCAAACTATTCTACTAGAAGGCTTAAAAGAAATGTATAAACGTAAAAGTTGATGACGGGGACGAATTACTCAAATATTACAAACAAAACAGTGTTCTCTGTGAGTAAATTAAATAAGGTACTTTTTTATTTTTGGCCTTCACTAGAATAACAGAAATTTATTTCATAAATTAATATCTACGTACAGGTGAAAATTTAAAATAGGGCAGCCAGTGCAAGTATTTCATTTGCCAATTACACACGAATATGTTAGAGTTGTTGTATTTTGGAGAGTTATCTTAAAAAAATTAAGCAAAATTAAAAATTTTGAAAAAAAACCACGACGGTAAAAATCTCATCGAAAAAGAATAAAATAACTCAAAACCCCCGACTTAACCCAATTATTATGTAACGAAATATTATAATAGACGTAAAAATACTTTCTAAAAAAGAGTTGATATCTCGAGAAATCGGTAATAGATATACTTAATAAGGAACTTAATATTATGTGGTAGGATGAATCACACTTATTGTTTTGCGAGATCTTACCTACACATTATATAGATTATAATTCGTATATGCTCTCTAAAAAGTCTGAAATAAAATTAACAAAATTAAAAATTTTTAAAAAAACCCACGACGGTAAAAATCTCATCGAAAAAGAAAAAAATAACTCAAAACCCCCGACTTAACCCAATTATTATGTAACGAAATATTATAATAGACGTAAAAATACTTTCTAAAAAAGAGTTGATATCTCGAGAAATCGGTAATAGATATACTTAAGTACCTAAACAATAAATATCGATGTTTACAGTTTTTCCCTAACGTGTCTGTTTCTCGAAGATGTACTTAGATGTGGCGATAATAATTTTACCATAATACATAACCGAGGAATATCCGTCGGGGGCTGCCATTATACCAGCTAAAGTTTTTCTAGTGACGTGAATACAATTATTGAAGAATTGTAGATGTTTAACGACGACATAAAATACACTTATGAATATGATTAAATTTTTGTTGAAATTTCATATAGGAAAGGCAGCCCCTGACGGATACTCCTCGGTTATGTATTATTGTAAAATTATTATCGCTACATCTAAGTACATCTTCGAGAAACAGACACGTTAGGGAAAAACTGTAAACATCGATATTCATTGTTTAGGTACTTAAGTATATCTATTACCGATTTCTCGAGATATCAACTCTTTTTTAGAAAGTATTTTTACGTCTATTATAATATTTCGTTACATAATAATTGGGTTAAGTCGGGGGTTTTGAGTTATTTTTTTCTTTTTCGAAGAGATTTTTACCGTCGTGGGTTTTTTTAAAAATTTTTAATTTTGTTAATTTTATTTCAGACTTTTTAGAGAGCATATACGAATTATAATCTATATAATGTGTAGGTAAGATCTCGCAAAACAATAAGTGTGATTCATCCTACCACATAATATTAAGTTCCTTATTAAATATTATACAGTTGCTTGGTGTCAATACTCTTGAGAAATATTAACATGCATTAAGCTACCACGTACACATTGCTGAAAACAGAATTGTAATCGGACATTTCGTTTTGATTATATTGCAACATTGTTTTGCACTAATATTGTGGCGCCCCCTAGTGAGTTACAGCCATGACACCTGTCTAAGAACATGAACTCATCAAACATAAACCCGTTATTGAAAACCGCATCAAAATCGGATCATTAGTTTAGAAGATAGGTGGGAACATTACTTTGCACAAACGCACACACAAACATCTCTCACCCTAAACGCATATACCTGCTCCGTTCCGTCGTGGGTAAAAATATACTGAACTACATTATCTGATTATGAAAAATGGTACAGTTATTATGCCCGTCGATCCTGCTTCCAAACCGATTAAAAATTTGCTGAACACCAACTATAGAAAATTATAAATCGGAAAAGCTTTTCCCATATATGTCACCTCATCTTTAAATTTCCACCCTTGTAAACACTAAAGATAAGAAAATAAAAACCTTACATGTAAATTTTAATGACATTTCAAGGATTCAGTACTTACCTCAAAAAGAAAATACAAAATCCATCAGCATCAGCACAAGTAGGTAAAAGTAAAATTCGATTTTTTTTCTACTAAAAAGTTACATATGCATTGTATTTTATGAATCATCACATCACATGATGATAAATAGAATGCAAAATGTATTAAAGTTTCAAGGATTCAATACCTCAAAAAGAAAATACAAAATCCATCAGCATCAGCACAAGAAGATGAAAAAATTTGAAAATCGTTAATTTGTTATTTTTTGCTTCTAAAAAATTACATTTGCATTTTCTGTATTGTGTAATGTTATATATAGTACAGATAAATATATCTACTACCTATCGAAGCACGAAGTTTAGATTTTTCAACTGCAAAGTTCAGATTATCTTTCATTACCCGACTGCGAAGAAGAAAGGGTTATGTGTTTGATCTGTATGTATGTATGTATGTATGTATGTATGTATGTATGGATGTATGTATGTATGTATGTATGTATGTATGTATGTCCATTCCTATGTCCTCTCGTAACTACACAACGGCTGAACGGATTTTGATAAATGATACGTCATTAGGTTCGTCTTAATAACGCGAGTAACACTACAATACATGAAATTCTTGAAAAATCAAAATGGCGGATTTTTGGCTTCAAATTGTGAGTCTCCAAAAAAATTTTTTTATTCAAACCTATCGAGTAGGGTAGCAAAATAAAGGAATTTTAAAACAGATTACAAAAATATGTACAAGTCATGTGTTTAAATTTAGTTTGGAATAGTAAATTGGCAATCAATGCATTAAAACGACGACAAACCTAACTTACTAAGATATCTTTGAGCAATAATTTTCTTTATGAAACCCATTGTGGAAAATTAAGTACCTCTTCATATTTCAAAATTGGTTTTGAACTTTAACTAAATAGCAACGGATTCCTAATTAAAATACTCAATAATTTATTTGGGTCTCAGGAGGTTAGGTACACTAAAAAGCAAGAAATTAAAAAGTAATTAAAAAAACTAAAAACCCGCCTGCGGTGTAAATAAAATAATAAATTAAAAAATCAAAAACCCGTCTGCAGAAATACTGAAAAGGTGGAAACAAGATAAAATGATCAATAACAATAAAACGAATTTAAAACACGTCGATGGCAGTCTTTCAAAATTTAATGCAACAATAAAATGCAGTCGGAGGCATGGGAGTCAGTGGCTGCATGGGATTTAATGTCACTTCATACATGCCTCCGACTTCATTTTATCGTTGCGTTTAATTTTGAAAGACTGCCATCGACGTGTTTTAAATTCGTTTTATTGTTATTGATCATTTTATCTTGTTTCCTTCCACCTTTTCAGTATTTCTGTAGACGGGTTTTTGATTTTTTAATTTATTATTTTATTTACACCGCAGGCGGGTTTTGTTTTTTTAATTACTTTTTATAGTCCTACTAAAGCTTTTGTTTCGTAGTTTATGAACTCGAGTACCTACCTATGTTTTCTAATTCTACATATGGTCGGTTTTTTATTAGGACAACTTTTAACTGACATTGGACAGTTAAGTCAACGCTCGAAAAACCAGAAACGAATGAATAATAATGATAATACAAAACCCCAATACCTAGGCCTGTCACAGTCACATTCAGCTCAAGTACTTAGCCAGCGAAAAATGGGAAGCACAAATCGAATATTAAGCCGTTCTCCATTCATACCGTTCGGCGTACCTCAGGGATTAAAGTCTTTGCTTTGAATTGGTTTCAGTCTCAACGGTTGACTTAAAAACTGCATATCTACGCAGATCTTGGAAAATATACTAAATTTGTTTCGTCTTTTATCTCAAATTGTGCCAAAAATATGACTGAGACGCGGTATTCAGGAAATTATCAAAAGTGTTTTTGTGTCTTCATTTGACGTTGTAGCTACGTTCGCTGTGTAAATACAATTTGATATTTGAACATGGTAATTGTTAGCTCATTTCTTCGCGTCTCTCAAATGCGATTCTCGACGACGCGATACGCGACACAGTAAAAAGCGCCTAAGAACGGCATAACAAGAACAAGGATGTCTTTATGAAATTGTGTTTTGCCCTCGCGTTGAGTGGCTGACGTTGACAAATGACACGGGGGTTGTTTTTCACTGTCAGATCGAAGTGACATGTTTTCCCCTGACTGTGAAGTGTGGAATCAGTAAAGTGAAATAAAAGCCCGAAAAAACATCACGCGGACCTAATGGACGCGGTGGTTATTAGCGCTGCGTCGGTAGAATATCACTTTAATAGATATTTTTATTTTGTTTTCTAATTTATGAATAGAAATAGTTCTTTACAGCGAGTTTAGTTATGTTTTAAGTAGCATATAAAAAGTAGTAAATTTACGGTAAAACCGTATGGTTTATTACAATGTTTTACGTAGAAAGATTACATTTATGTATCTGCCCAAAATTCGCATTAAATACTGTATTGTTAAAAGCTCAGTAAGTCTATTACTCCATGTAGACACAAGATTTGTGTTTTGTGGGCGTTTGTCGAATTTTTCTATTATTCAGATTGCTCGTCATTTCACAAAAAGCCGCTGCGTTCTAAATCTACATAAACTGCGTTCAACGTCTAATAATATTATGTAACAGCATATTTGTCACATAATACGCAAGGGCACAGGTTTTCCTTTTGCTTAGCTTAGTATTATTACTTAGTTATCGTATTAACCCACACAATGTGAGTTCTATCACTATATTACAATTTTGCTACAATAATAACGTCAGTCCCTTAGTGACAACATTAATTTTCTTATGCTATTTGGGTAAAATGAAAAGTTGTCGATTTAATGATAATACCAATAAAATTCGAAAACTAGATAGAGCTTCGCCGGCATGAAAACGTCCCGAAAAATATAAGCCAACAGTTGGCTTATATGTAATTTGAAAGAAAGAAAGAAAGAAAAATATTTTATTTCAGGTTTCAAGAGTACCACCACCAAACAGTAGAAAACAACATTAACAACTAATAACACAAGTTTGTTAAGGTAGTGACACCAATTGTCACCGAAAAAGGGTCTCCACTCAGCACGTGTTGCTGCACAGAGAGTGTAGCAACGCTGGTTTTCTGTAGAGCCCAGATTTGAGCTACACGACAACTCCACCTGTTACAATAATACTTATACACAAACAAGGCCTAAGCATTTGTTTTAAACTTAAGTGAAGGGAGTCAAGCAAAAGGTGTGGTGCAAAATAAAATATAATTTTTACATCATATATATACATACCTACACAACAATATATACTATTACATATCATTAGAAGGATATAGCAATGCACGGACTGACTGAGTGTGATTTTTTTGCACGTCCAGCAAATACTTCTTGAATTTAAATTTGAAAGAACCAATCGTACTTGAATTCCTTATTGGCGGCGGTATATTGTTCTAACATTTCGTGGCAGCATAACGGAAGCTACCACGAAAAGCAGCCGTACAGTGCTTAGGAAATATCAATCTCGTGGCAGCCCTAACCACGCGCCGAGAAATGATGAGCCTCTCAAACAAATACCGTGGCCGCTGGAAGTTCACAACGTCGAAGAGTAGACCAGCCAGGTGAAGAGAGCGCCTGGCATCCATTCTAAGTAAATTTGCCTCCCTTCAGTTTGAATGACGCAACGCGATCGTAATATGAAGCTGTCAAATAAAATTTTTGGACGTTTTGTATCGCTATGTTTGCTACTGACACTCTATCTAGTGCATAAATAATCTAAGTTCGAATACGAGCAGCGCGGAAAGGAAACAAAAGAATATCAGAGTCCTGTCATAGCTCTCGTCCGCGCTACATGTTAATTTTACGTTAACTAATATATAAAAATCTCCTGTCACGGTGTTCGTTATCGAACTCCTCCGAAACGCCTTGACCGATTTTTATGAAACTTTTTTCCCCGTGTTCGGTAGGCTGTTTTTTATACCCCTACTCGCGAACGGAGTCGCGGGCAACAGCTAGTTATTAGATGTTTGTTTTATTTTCACTATTTAGCACCCCAAAGATTAGTTTACAGTCTACAATTGTAGGTTAAGGGAATAAATAAAGAGAATATTAAAACACGTCTCATGATACAGATCACTCCTATATGTAGACTAGCTGATCCAAGAAACGTTGTTTTGTCATATTATAGGGGCATAAAAAATAGCCTACGACCTATTCTCAGAACTCCAGAATATAGAGAAAAAAAACCGGTTGTCTGTAAAGTCCGTTTACGCACGATAGTTTATAGGTAACGTGCAACGTCATAAAAAAACATTGATGAAATGATTGCATACTTTTGCCGATTGTGCCTTTCGCTCACTCGTGCCGCGCTCTCGCTCCGATCGATCATCGGCTCGAGCGTTACGGGACGCGTAACGGGACAATGCGTTAAGTACGTTACACTGAGTCATCCTTTTTCGTCAAAAATCATAAAATTCGGACGAGCCGTTTCGGAGGAGTTCGATAACAAACACCGTGACACGAGATTTTTATATATTAGGTAGACGAGCTGTTGCCCGCGACTCCGTCTGCAAAGAATAGGGGTATAAAAATAGCCTAAAACCTATTCTCAGACCTACCGAATGCAGACAAAAAAGTTTCATAAAAATCTGTCAAGCCGTCTCGGAGGAGTTCGATAACAAACACCGTGACACGAGATTTTTATATATTAGACTAGCTGTTGCCCGCGACTCCGTCTTCAAAGAATAGGAGTATAAAAATAGCCTAAAACCTATTCTCAGACCTACCGAATGCAGACAAAAAGTTTCATAAAAATCTGTCAAGCCGTCTCGGAGGAGTTCGATAACAAACACCGTGACACGAGATTTTTATATATTAGACTAGCAGTTGCCCGCGACTCCGTCTGCAAAGAATAGGGGTATAAAAATAGCCTAAAACCTATTCTCATGCAGACCTACCGAATGCAGACAAAAAAGTCTCATAAAAATCTGTCAAGCCGTCTCGGAGGAGTTCGATAACAAACATCGTGACACGAGATTTTTATATATTAGACTAGCTGTTGCCCGCGACTCTGTCTGCAAAGAATACGGGTATAAAAATAGCCTAAAACCTATTCTCAGACCTACCGAGTGCAGACAAAAAAGTTTCATAAAAATCGGTCGAGCCGTTTCGGAGGAGTTCGATAACAAACCCGTGACACGAGATTTTTATATTTTAGAAGATTTCAGACTAGCTCTATCATGTTTTGATTGTTTTTTCAGTAAGTTATAACTACCAAAATTGACGTAAACAAGTATTTAATTGATGTTACTTGAACTAGTAAACTTTAAGAATTCAGGATGCCTACTTCGTCACGCAGCAAATCAATGGCATCCTATTCATGTCATCAATTTGATTAGAAACTCACTAACCGCTGAAAAACGTCTGATATGACTCGGGTTGGCGTTGATGTATCCAACTGATGGGGTCCTGAATGGGTCCTTTAATCCACCCGGGGCGATGGCGAAGCAGATAAGGAACGCACCGCTGCACCCTCTTATAAAAACTAAATTGAATATCCCCTTCACTGCTACTTAGTTTACTCGATGAAACCTCAAACGATATAAAAAATGTGATATTTACTACGCTTTAGGCTTTCAGTTTTAAATACGAGGCACAGGAGCAATAGCAGCTTTCGCGAATAAAAGATTGTCTTTTGTTACAATCGTACAATTTAGGGGGAGGAGCGCTGCTTATCCTATAGTACAGGTTTTTACATATTAAGGAAGTAGAGCACTAGAGTAGTAAGGATACTCTGTAAAAGATGTTTTTCGAATAAATAGTTATTTATTATGATAATAATAAGACAGCCTATTTACGTCCCACTGCTGGACACAAGCCTTCTTTGAGAATAAGAGGACTTGGACTGTAGTTCCAACGTGGGCCTAGCATAAATTTCACACACACCATTGAATTACTACGTAGTTATTTTCTTTCACAGACAAGCGTTTGTTAAATTTCAAATGTGCTTTTTTTTAGTAGTAGTAAATACTTCAAGTATTAACTTGTTCTTTTAGAGCAAAACTGTTTTTCTTTTTCAGTTAAAGGTTGATATGTCTCGTGACTTCAAAGCAAGGGCTAACATAAATTCACTGTCGACGAAATAAATCCTCGCAAAGGTAAAAATAAATAAACTAATAATACTAAATAAGCTTTGGATTTCGAAGAATTCAGGTGAAATAAAATATTTTCTCTTATTGAATATTACTACTAAAGGACAAAATTCGATGTCTATTATGTAATGTCTATCCAAATTTTATTCGATTGTTTCCGGTCGGAAATCACTCAATCAAATCGTCCATTTATGGTGGACTTTCAATGACATACAACTTTATATGGATATGGGATATCTTTAGAATATCACAGACGGCGGTAAATCTAATAGTAAATTTAAGTAAGTAGATCGAATATATTATTCTTATATTGCACCACCTGCTGAAATCCATTCCTTGTTGTTTTCCTTTGTAAAATGGTTGTCTGGAAGAGATCGCTTCGAAGCGATAAGGCCGCCTATTGCTTACCTTGTATATTTTTTTCCATGTACTTGTTTTTCTGTATTTTTTTCTTTGTGGTGTACAATAAAGAGTCATTGTATTGTATTGTATTGTATTAGGATGTAAATGATTTGTTCTGACTATTTTTGGTGTTCTACATATTTTCAATTTTTATTTTAAATCTAGTCAGTTTTTTAACCGCATAAAATTTTCATATAATAGGTAGGCAAGTCATTTATTTGTATTTGAAATTGTTCATTACGAAATTGGCGATTGTAAAATTATTCACACTTAATAACATTATATCTTGTACGATACATGTTCTGCCGCTCGATACTGTTAAGAGGCGAATTGATTCAAACACCACCTGGATGATAATGAATTTTATACATTACGCCGATTCCAATTGGGTATAACTTCAATTAGCCTTTTAACAGTATGATGCGTACAATATGGGAATATACGGCGTGTACTCCTAAATCTCTTGATTGTCATAAAACAAGGCTTGCGGAATGGATGATAATGATTACCCGAGATTGTAATAGTGAGGGTGTGTAGGAGCTAACTCGCTAATATCGCATTAAGCCGAGCGCTATCTGCCGGCCGGTTCCGGGGCCTAATCCTGGAGTCCGGGCCGGGCCGTGTCTCCCCCGGGATTACTCGCGTCTCTGCGCTCCCAACCTAACAATATTTACAGCAGACCAGGGCATTGTCTACGTCATTATTTGATAGAATTATGAGTTGGAGCTCACATTCTTTTGTGCAGTTAAATTGGCTTTACAATTTACTGTGCAGGAAACGTTTCCAAATTTTATGTATTACAGCCATGCCTTAAAATAGGATGTACTAAGACCTGATGTGAAAGTGAGCAGCGGCCAGTGGGCAGTGGGACTTTCTTTTTACAACTATAAACTCCATACTCCAGCACTACCGTGTGAAGGCAACGGGAAACTACCATACTATTTTTGAACATGAAACTACGTGGAACTCACTCATAGTGAAAAAATACGGATAACTCATGTCAATGATCGAGTTTTGCTCGACATATTTCGCGCTAATTCGTAGCCCTTCATTTCGGAACACACGTCATGGTGGCTGCTACCAAACGCGCACCCTAAACTCGATCAAAGACGTGAGTTATCCGTATTTTTTCACAATATTTTTGTTTAGAAAAGACTCCACTTGTTGACCGACGACCACGTCCACTTTTGGTGAGAATGAAATGACTTAAATAAAAAAAGATAATAACAATGAGAAATGTACAGAACAATGATATAGTATTGTGATATTTAATATGTGATTGTTCAGTTCAAGTCTCCCGTTACATAACTTTATTGCAAGCAGTGTTAATTTTACGTTATGTTCGTGATAGGAGAATATACAAGGATTACACCTCCTATTTAAGTCTGAAGCTACGATTCCCGCAGCCGCTAACACCAACACTCGAATTTGGCAAATATTTACCCTTGCACACATTGAAGGCGACATTTTCATCTGGCAATGCCTACCGCAGGATGAAGCACGAAAGAAAGCGCTTTACTGATAAACATCATACGACATGGGGCTATGACTCGTACGATTAATAACCGTCAGCTTCCAAGCGATTTACAGAATGTGATAAACGACTGCAAGCCTCGCCCGCAGACGTATTAAATGAACTGACAACAATTTTTCAGCTTTCGCTGTACTACGCACCGCCATGAGGCGGATAACGCGACATTATTACTTGTATAGGTTTAAGTGCGGCGTGCGTGACGACGCTAAAAACTCTCATGAGAGATATTAACAGATGCCCTTACAGTAGATACATCTGGTAGGTGAATAAAAAGCTGAGGTAGCGTAATGATTTGATTAACCGCTTTTGAAGTAGTAGGTCATAAACAAAATCGAGCTCGCGCCTGCCGAGATTTCGGCATTTTAGTGAAGGCGACACATCATGAGGAAATCAGTGCAAAGCTGAGTTAAAATTATATTATTTGTTGAGTCGCTGATTCAGTGTCCGCTGGCGTGAGAATCTTAACTTAAATACTCTTATCCTGATGAGAGCCTGTGTCCTGCGACTTGAAGAACTCTGAACTCAGATAAAACACAGAGATAGTATTTATTTTATCTCGTGTGTCATACCTAAATACCGACTTACGAATTGAATCTGTCGTTTCTAAAAGCAAGGTCTAACGTGATCGAACCAAGCCAGCAAACAGACCTTGGAGCTTCTCCAAAGGCTCGGCCGAAACTGTCCGACATCACCATCACATGCTTGATATAAACTGGAAGATGGTTTTAATCAAACGATTTCTTGTGTTTGGTGGTGCACCGTAACAAAAACACTCGAATATTCAGTAGAAACATAAAATGGAGAAATATCCTCAGGCAAATGAAGTTCTAAAACGTGAGTAATGGCAAGTCAGAGCTCAGCGGTTTATTGAAAATTTTACATTTGGTTTAATAAAACCTGGCACCGGTGGCTGCTTTGGATCTATCGGAAAGCCAATTTGGTCGATAACCGTAATTTTGGCCAAATTCGCGTCACGCTACTTTCCCGAGTTCGTTTAATATTCAGAACTCGAGTCACATAATTCGTGGCGATGATCACGGGCGGCGGCGGTGGGCTCGTTATCTCTTTTTCTATCCGTCACAGAACTTGAAATAAATTTATACTGAATTGAAATTTAAGGACCCTCACTCTGAGAACTCTGAGATAGAATAACTTCCTTTCCATTTTCTACATACCTACATTAAGATATCTTAGTACTTTGAATTTATAATGATTGATCTTTTAGTCGCCTTGATATATTTGTATGCCTACCTACCTATGGATATGAATGAGAGAAACTGTGCGTTCCCCATGATTCCTCGGGAGCTCGTAAAAAGATAATATCGGTTTATGTAAGTATTCGATTTATGAAAACTTTATATCGAAAGTAATTTCCCGGGGAGTAATAATAATAAACCAAGATGGGGTATAATGGTGCACTCATGTGTAAAATGGCGAAAGATGGCTGATATAGTATCTAACCTACTTTCTTCTGTTTTGGTATCAGAAGAAAGAACAGAATTTAACGTCATACAATGAACGGGAACCTCATTAGGTTTAAGTTCAAGATACTTTTCTAGTTAGGTTGTCATATAAATATATAGCATGACTAGCAAAAGTCGGTGACAATCGTATTATAATAAATATATAAAATGGCTGAAATTCATAAAGTTTTCCGATCGACAGATATTACTTACTTTCAACTTTTTGAGTTCAGTGAAGTAGCCATAATCAAATCGAATGTCCGATCACCAAACCTAGTGAGCGCCTATTCAGGAACGAATGGAGCGGCTCACACACTGATTTACGAGGCCCGCGACGACTGGGCATTGCAGTGTGAAATTGAAATTTTACAGAAATAAAGCGGCGAGACCTGATTTTGATTTTCATACGCCGTAAATTCCGCTTGGAGTAAGTTACGCCTTATTTGGCAGACGAATACACTCGAGTCGATGCGGAGTGATACCTCCCCTCGGCTCCAACCCTTCTCGAGCTCTCGTATTCAGTAAATCGAAAGTCGTTACTTACACAACAACCGAGATACACTTTTTTTCTATCGGTATTAAAGCCACGTCTTCCCCTGTTAGTGACTCGCTTTGATGATTTTTCGCCGTTTTACGTCGACGCTTTAGCTGCAGACGGGATAGGAGTTCTCGTCTCTGGGATAGTGGATACTTAGTAAAATTATATATTTTAAAAATTCCATTTCTTCAAGAGGAAAAGAAAACCCGCCCAAGTGCGAGTCGGACGCAGTACATACTGAGGGTTTTATACAAAAGCCATGCCAGGATAAGCCAATTGTGTCTGCCCCCAGTAGGTAAGTTAGGGCTTGTAATTTTTATGAGTGGTGCCGCTCTACATGATATCAAATTCAATTTGACACTTCCTTGCTTACCTATTTGAGAAAGTGGTCTTGACAAATAAAGATACAGACGAACGGACAACGACGCAATTCTATAAGATAGAAATAAAAACAACAAGCAAAGAAAGTGTACATTAGACAGATTATTTTTGAAGGTACTCATGGTAACAAATATTATTATTGATCACGTAACGAACATAATTATCTAAATATTATTTCAAAGGTAAAAACAGTATAGACTTCTCTTTACTATAAACATACACCCAATACATTTAAAAGTTTCTTCCCGTCAAAGTAGATAGCCGTTAGAGAAGTAGACGAGCAATTTCCTTAGTTATAATTCAGCACAAGTAGTGAACGAACGTGCTCTGTTGTTATTAATTATGTCAATATTTGTGTTCCTGAACACGGGATAAGTAAGAGAAAGTTGGGTATTTATTTATTTGCCGCCAGGAAAGGCACTATTAACTAATTGCTAAACGAGTTACACGTGTAAAACATGTAAACCTTGTTATTTAAAAATCTATAAAAATATATTTGGTTTAGTATGATTTCTCACCGTAAAAAACTATGCTTACTTAACTGTTTTGTTACTAAAATATTACTGATGATTTATGTTGTCTATAGTAGTTAATGAAGAGTTCGTAATTTAATAAAGACGGTGATTGGTAGTTAATTAAAGCAAATATTTCAAGTCACTGGTCTGTTACCGTGTACATTGTGGTGTTCTAGTGATTCACTTAGGATATCACATCACAATCACAGAGGCAGAAAAAATTACGATTAGGTACACCTAAGTGAACAAAAATTGAAAAAATTAAAAAGTAAAGGAATCAGTGCAAGCGCGTAGAATTTAATTAAAACAGAGCAATAAAAGAGCACATTTTACAGCATTTTGACCGCGCCGTTGTGTTCCGCGTAAAGGTTATTATCTGCTTTTTAAACTTCGCTTCCAGTTACGGGAATTAAAAGTGGGAATACGGACGAGGCGCCTTAATTGTGATTGTCTCTTTAGTAATTATGACGCGTGGCGCTAGCGGGCTGAATGAAACATTCAAATTATCGCGTGATTCTGTCGTTGTCCCGTAATGCACGACAAACTTAATAGGCGTACAGATCACCTATCAAACACAAAAATATTACCTTAGTAAAAGTGTCATCAGTATCGAGATACATCGATTCTGACATGAAATTTTGTCGTTGTGTTGTTCGTTATACAACGTAATTGAATACCACGGTGTAATTTTCGGGATTTCCCACGGAAATTTAGTAAAATCCGAGAATTTCAATCGACTGCTAAATGTAATGATTTGCGTGAGTCAAACCGCAAGTAAATGCTAGTGTGTATATAGGATATGAAGTGGAGGAGTGGCCAATACATATAGATAAGATAGGTATACACGTATCTAGCGACGATTGTTTATATTTCCTGTCTTAGGTTCAATTCCACTAAACGCTTTTAAAAAACGAGACTGCTAAAATAAGTTGTCAGACCTTCGGTTCTTTTCACAAGAAAGCTTAAAACAAGATATTTTTAGGAAAAAAACATTCTTATTTCGAGGGAATCGGTCATTCTCGTTGTGTAAGGATGTGACATTGATTAATGAGGTATGAGCTTGTATTGTTTTCTTCATAAAGCCGAAAGAACCTTTTTTTATGAATTACACTCAATTTCCCTAAAAATGAAGGCTTATTTTTTATGAACATTGCGTCTTAATTTTACTCGGAAAATGTTTCTTACGTAAGGTAATGCGAGGAAGTAAATAAACTTGTCGCGAAAGTTTAACAAACAATTCTGGTACCATGCAAAGTAAAAAATGCAGACCGAGCCAAGAATTCCCAGTTTTGTGATTTTAGAAATTATTGAATATATGTGAATAAAGTTCTTATTTCATTTAAAATTTTGTACCCCAAATTGTATTTATATTTACTCTTACGGTATTTATTTACTCTTACAATCGTTTGTACTTTATAAAGTAGGTACGCTGGAACTTACGAGGTTAAACAGAAAAATAAGTCAACTTTGATTGTGAATGAAAAATTATTACTTTAAAAAACAAATTTGAAGTCGGTTTATGATTTTGTTAATTATGCTAAACGTTAAATAATGAACAGACCAAGAAAACTATAAAAATAAACGCACTTTCTTATCGCGTTAAAGGCGACAAGTGATTGTGTCCATTCACGTAACCACAGCCATTCAAATCCTTAACTCATCCAGCACAAGAACCCAACAGTTGAGTTCTCTGTTCATAAACAGTTTTCATTACAAAGCGGAAAACGCTGCTACCGATTACGAGCATAGCGCGTAGCAATAGGTATACCAGCGGGATTCATTGAAATGGTACTTAGCTTGCTGGATTTCCAAAAACGCTAACCATAACCACCTCAAGAGCTCACTTTATAGAATAAACTTTAGTCTTAATGAACCTCATTGTCTTGAAAGCAGGCTTCAACGTTCTTACAAATCGTAAGCTTTATACCTCAGAGTTAGAAACCCTTTTCGAGTAAGCAACTTTTCCTTTCAATCAGAATAACTAAAGAAGCGAATGACCGATACGGACCTATGAAATACACGAATGTCTAGAAACAGACTTACTTGTAATGTTTATTTTAAGTATAACGAATGGACGCCGGCAATTAGGATTGTTTATTTTTTCTAACCCCCCCCTTTTATTTTTTTTATCGATAATATAGAGCATTTTAAGAAACTAATTTGAATATTTCAGCAATTCATCACTCCAATATTTTTTTTATAATTTATTGAAAATTTGAGATACGACTTCTCGTAAATTACATGCCGCGGCAGAATCTGTGTATAAACCACAGACATAATGACAAAAAAATGTGTCACAATCGATGGTTAGTTGTCATCTGACAATGTCACTTTACATTACAATAACAATAACACTAAAGTTGCCGATTCTTCCAAGAGAATAGGTAAAAAAACGATTTACGACTATAGTATTTTTGTACGTATAAAATAAAATGGTCAGAAGTGTTCGATTGAAAGTTCTTTGGCGGATTTAATCCATACTTACATTAAAATGATCCTCGCAACAATAAGTACATCTTGTAAACTTTGAATTAACTTTGCGGCACCACTTCTTTTGTAAATCTGCTCTAATGCGAACAATTAATTTGTTTGGGCTATTGACAGAATCATTTCCACAAGGCAGGAATGAAACACTTCCTGTATAAATCCATTATTAAAATATAAAAAACGCGAAGAATGCTTTTCAAAATAGTATCCTTAAACTGACAGATGATAACTACGTCGAAGTGACAGAGAATAGTATAGAGATACTAGACGGACGGCTTTTTTTTCTTGTTGCAAAGAATTGCAAAGTTAATGCCCACACAAAGGTCAAACAAAGGTCAAACATTATTTTGCAAAAATACGCACGATCATTTAATATTTTTTTACTACAATGTTATAAAATTATTTAATAAACTTATTTCTCGAAATGGTTTTGGAATTAGACCACATTGTAAAAAAGTGATCAATGCCAATTGGGAATGTCTAAAAAAAATTAACAGTGGTTTTTATATTTTTTCTGTAAAGAAAAGTCAATTATAAGAAACTAATTTCAATATTTTGTCATTTAGTTCACTACTTTTTTCAAAATTTACTATTGAAACTATTTTGGTTGATGACGTCAGATTATAATTGAGGGATCCCACACTGTCAACTTTCTAAATCTATCTATTTCCGTACGATAAGGCAACCCCTTTAATTATTTTTTGCGTAGTGGTACACTGTAACTAGTGCCACTTTACTGGCGCTGTCAAAGTGCTAGATGTCAGACAGCGGGTCCAAATCAAACTCCGTAGTATATAATCCACGCGTAAATTGTGAGTAATTCTAACCACACAGAATAAAGTACGACTTGGACCGGTCACGCAATTTATACCAATGTCAAATGAATGTCGTTGCTTATTTATTATGTAATAAATTCATTACACAATATTAAAATTAAATAACTACAGAAAACGAGTTAAAAAGCGTTTATCTCGAAATGGTTTTCGATTTACTATACATTGCAAAAAATAGACATCCCCAATTGCTAGCAAGCCCTTGGTGTATTTGAGGAATCCTCCCGCTGTTTAATACAATTGTTACAAATGATAACTCCAGGTAAATATTATAAGAATACTTACGTACATTTTCGAGAGTGGTTTCGTTGCCACGCGCTCATTATTCGCGCACGCCACGTGAGACTGCGCCGCACAGGCATCACGTGTAACATCTCCGCCGAAAACGTCTCACAAATTGTCAACTTCTTAAAACGTGCCAAGTCCTACCCATTTCAATCCACAAAAGAATAACAGTAACTCAATAAAATAATTTATTCTCCAAGTTGTCAGGCGAACAGGAAAAAGTTGTGCGGGAGACCAAAAATCTGCGGCTGCTTCATTTCCCGGAGGGGCAGCGATAACGACCCTACTTGTACCTTTTACCTCTTGTTTTCAATTATTCATACATCTAATTTTACTGGGTTCACTCGCAGCCTTGGATTATATCCCTTTAATTAGGCACGTTCAATGTTCAATCATTTTCCTCGTGGCATTTAATAAGTCGTCCCCGAGGTTCCCACATGAGGTCGCAGCGGATGGTTTATGCGAATTTAAGCTGTCGTCCGCCGCACTGAAAAGAACAACAATTTGTGAAGTTAATTAAATGAACAAAGCGAGTTTATTAGATAGACATCAAGTATTGTTCTTAGAGCGGGCAATGGGCGCGCCTTTCACAACTTCTTATCTCGACTTGTTTGCATGAGTTATCCCCGTTTACCCTTGTTCTCGGTGAGTGTTGCTAAATTTGTTTATGAGATATCACCAATTTTAAATATTGATACTATTGTGTTAATTAAAAGCTCAAAATCTTTTTGAATACAATCAATTATGTATATTGTCTACGAATCCTTAAGGGATATTTAATACCTAAAAACTTTCATTTTCTAAGTCGCTTGTTTTAAATAAAACTTTAACCGTTGGTAATTGGAAAGCTGGGCGTACAATCAAAAGTCGATTTACTAGGGCTGTCGCTGAAGCCGCCCTTGTTTGCAGCCCTGAATTGAATTGATAATGTGATTACTACCCTTGTTCTTAATTAATGAACTTAGTTATAATTGCGGCGGCAAACACTGATAAGATATGGCGTAATAAAATTAATTATTGACATTGAGCTGCTTGTTTATTAAATGCCGTTATATTTTAAGGGACCAAAGTTAAGTGATCTTTATATGAACCTTTTTAAAGGCCGATAGCGTCGGGGACAACACAAGTCCGCTGCTGCACTATGGGTAGATTTACAAGGGATGGTTTTAACTTCATGTTTGTGTATTAACGAATTTGGAGTATAAATTGGACATTGGCTAAATTTGTCAGATACGCGGAATCATCCAATGCTAGTTGAGCGGATACAGTTGACTCCAGCAGAGGACAAATAATATTGAGGTACAACACAACCATTTATTTCAGTAGTGGTAGAGCCATGTTGTAGCTAGCCGCTGCATCACGAATGGGCCGGCTCGTCCGGGGCAGTACCACCCTCTCACAGAACACCGGCGTGAAGCAGCAGTAATCCTGCTTGCGTTTCGTACGGTCAGTGAGAGTGCCGGGGGCCCAATACCTCACCCCTTCCCACTCCCCCTTCCCCTATTCCCTCTCCTTTAGGGCCGACAACGCACTGGCATCGTGTAAAGCGCTGCGGGTGTCTATGGACAGTGGTGTTCATTTAACATCAGGTGACCCACTAGTTCGTTTGTCTGGACTATCTAACATAAAAAAAAAAAAAAAACATAAAATTTATTCGACGTAGTCCATTGGCTCTATTAAACTGTCGCTATAATTGTTGAAACAGTCTACCTTAACAAACGTCGCAATTGCATCGGCTTAGAACGACAGCTTTTAAACAATGGACCGCAATGGAATGAAAATTCCCAACCGTTGTGCAGTTAAAATTACTCAGATCTCGTTTCAGGAAATCTGTGCAGCGCGCGGGCAGGCGGCGTCCGTCGCAGTTACAGGAATAGGAAACTTAAATTAAATCACTTGTAAATATTCAAGTGGAAAACACTGACTTCTTGAGAGTTATTTTAACCGGGTCCATTATTGCCTCACTTTGTATTAGTGTTTGGCCAGGCAGCGAAACAATTTAACTGGGTTTAAATTTTTGTTCTAAAGCAGGTTTTTGACAATTTTACTACATTCTACTTATATGTATTATGCAGATCAAAATAATCAAATCACTTCAAAAAAAAAATATTTAAAATCGAAAAAGTTCTTAGGGTACGCCGGTGGGATTCGAACCCACGTCTCCTGGGTATGCGCCCCAGCGGGTATTCTACCAATTGAACCACGTCGCATCCAACCGACTCCCCCGAAATTCTTAATCGCTTACATACGCCAACAGTGGCGTGTGGTAACATCTATCGCAACTATTAGAAGCTACGACTCCTACGTTCCAAATTACATTGGAAATGCGTAAGAAATGATGTACCACATCTATTTATTCAAATATTATTTATTTTATTAGCAGTACGGCTGCTCACCGAATCTAAGATTATTTAAAAGCGAAAAAGTTTTTCGGGTGCGCCGGTGGGATTCGAACCCACGTCTCCTGGGTATGCGCCCCAACGGGTGTTCTACCAATTGAACCACGTCGCATCCAACCGACTCCCCCGAAATTCTTAATCGCTTACATACGCCACTAAATAATCTTAGATTCGGTGAGCAGCCGTACTGCTAATAAAATAAATAATATAAAAAAAAAATGTTAAAATATCTGATTTTTATGTATCACAAATACACTATGTAGGTATTTAATAATATATTGTTATTGCTTGTCATTTTATAATCTAAACTAATACTTATAGTTTTCTTTCTATTTCCTAAAGAAAGCACGAATTTCTAACAATCAAGCTACATTTTCTTGTCTTACATATCTTGAAAATTTACATCTTAATATTTCAATTAAATAACCACCACATGGGTAGTTTCTACTAGCGTTTCAACCGCTATCACTCTCCTGTCGCGTATATTAAGTAAATAAGCGACACCTAGCGGAAGGTTTTTATATAACGATACAGCGTGCTTGTGGTATAATTTCAATTTGTTGAAATTTCACTCTAGCTGTAGCTTATTTCTTACGTATATGCGACAGGAGAGTGATAGCGGTTGAAACGCTAGTAGAACTACCCACATACGTATATTATTTTATTTTATAAAATTGGTATATTCTAAGACTCCTTAACTCAGTAGGTAACTACAGAACATTACGCAAATATTTTACTGGGTAATATCGAAATAGTATTTTAATGTGAAACTTGAAAGAGATTACAATTCACTAGGAGACAGCAATAGTCTTAATCCCTTGCGTGATGAATTTAGGCCCTTATTAGATACGTTCACACTTTATACAGGGGGTTTTTAAATTCAATTCTAGCAATATTGCCAGTTTTCTAGGCGCCTCCTCACTGCCCGCGATTTGAGGCAGATTATTTATCTATTGCTTCAGTTTAGACTCAATTATGCTCAAGTTTTTCTTTTAATATATTTATATATTTATATTTATTTATTTATTTAGACATGCCAACAGTACACAAACAAAACATTTGAAATCAAGAATTACAAGTTTTGGCTCCAGTTCATGCACCAATAACAGGCATGCGACAGCATTAATCATGTTCCGGGACGTACACTACAAATATAAATACCTATAATAGATCATACAATATAAACATAACAACATTAATTAAAATACACAAGAAAAGTAAAAAAAAAAACGCTAATTATCAGAGGTGTGCAATGTTTATTATATATGTAAATAAGTATATCAAATACCAACAATAATTAATAGCAAAGGCGTTACTTATGGTCACACTTAGGATAGGTATAAACTAAGGTTGACATAAAATCCAAAAAAAAAAATAAACTAAGGTTGCTGTTCCTACTAGTTAACAATTCTTATTTCCTTACTAACAGTATAAATGCCAATGGGCATAAGATTAAAAAGTTCCCAACCCGCACTGGGCCCGCGTGGGAACCACGGCCCAAGCCCTCTCATTCTGATCGGAGGTCTGGGACCCTGCAGTGGGACATATGTAGGCTGAGATGATGATTATGATGATAAGATTAAGAATAGAAAGGACATACGATTTTATCCCGGAAAATTGCATAGTTCTCGCGGGATAGCGGTAAACGAATTCTTCGCAGACGGAGTCTCGAGTAACAGCTAGTTTTAAATAAGTTAAGTTAGTTTTAATAAGATTAGATAGTGGTCGGTCAATCACCAATCATATAATATTAAAAAAAAAAGTTACGAATGCAGCAACTAAATTTGTGACTTGATCGAGATTTGTAAAATTGCTTTTATTAACTATGAATACGCTGTATAGCAATTCTGATACGTTGTGCGAGGAAGCTGCCAGCTCTTCGGTCTCCTGTGGTATCACAAAGCCGTTTAGAAATGTCTTTGTAAAGACTTTTTGCGCTGAAGCCCCACGGACCAAAGGTCTCAACCCCGAATGGAACAAAGTTGTATTCAGAGCCAAGATTGTATTTGTTTGTCTTAAGTTTTTTCGCCGCTTCTGCTGCTGCAGTGCTGCACGAGCTTGATCAGGTGTCCGCGGACGTGGGACGGAGCTAGTGTGTCTACACAAGTAGCGTCCCACACTAGCACACGACGCCACTTTCCACGGAATCAGTGACAATCCGTCTGGTCTCTTTGGCGATGCCCGATGATGGCTCCAGTAACGCAGGCACATTGACGATAACAAGAGAGCGACGGATAATGTCATTGAGAGCCTCTGCCTGCTCTGTTTGCTCTGCTTTGTCTAGAGAGAGCAGCGGCCCGCACTCTTCTTGCACGAAAGGCTGTGATGTCCCATCCCAGCGCGTCGACCTCAAAGTCGCGGGGGCATTATTGCGGTGCGCAAACTGCTACTCCAAGTCGCAGGCAGATGGGAATTCGAGGAGGTGATGCTGCCAGTGTCTTTGGGTCCATGCCGCGGAGGGAACCTTTTGTTAATTTTATCTAGTTTTAGTTTAGTTACTTTTATTTTATTTATAATTAATTACATATAGTGATAATTTATTTAAAGATATTATGTCATGTATTTAAAAAATGTTAAACTTTCAACTATTAACCTTTTCAGCATCACACATATAGGTGTCACAAAAAACATTGTCAAAGTGATCTTGACACAATGACATAAGATTCAAAGCAGGTTTACGTTTTGTCGAGGCTTGGCGTTGAAAGGGTTAACACAACCGTAACTTATCACGGTAATGGAAACGAGTAATAATTACTTACGTCGACGTTTCGGCCACATTGCAGTGGCCGTGGTCACGAGTAGACTGAATTGTATGCTATCACGTTAGCTTAGCTGCGCGAGTCTTTCGAACTACCCGCACTTGATTCCAATTAGCATCAGCACCCGTATCAAAAAACTACCCGCACTTGATCGATGATTTATACCAAAGCAAAAATGAAAAAACCGGCCAAGTGCGAGTCGGACTCGCGCACGAAGGGTTCCGTACAATTATCTATAAAAAAAAAACACGTTTGTTGTATGGGAGCCCCCTTAAATATTTTTTTTATTTTAATTTAATGATTTATTTTTAAAGTCAATATATAATTAAATATTCTGTGAATATTTCAAGTGTCTACCTGTTGCCGTTATCAATATCGAGCAAAAACGAGCAAAAAAATCATGTTTGTTGTATGAGAGCCCCCTTAAATATTTGTTTTATTCCATTTTTTAGTATTTGTTGTTATAGCGGCAACCGAAATACATCATCTGTGAAAATTTCAACTCTCTAGCTATCACGGTTCCCGAGATACAGCCTGGTGACAGACGGACGGACGGACGGACAGCGGAGCCTCAGAAATAGGGTTTCCGTTTTTACCCTTTGGGTACGGAACCCTAAAAACAGGACCTGTATTCTAAATTATTTGCTTACGTAATAATTCCGTCACTTACTTTTTTTAACTTGGTTAAAATTCTTCTTTAACCTTCGCGATAGACACTAAATGGCTTCAAAGACAAAACAAACAAGCACATAGATATTTCAGTATAGTTTAAGAATGAACCCAAGCCAATGTATCGCCAGCCTTATCATCCACAACTTTACATGCTCCTCTAATTACGGTTCTCTGTAACGTAAGCCGTAAAGATTAAGATGCTAGCCTAGATTAGATTTATTCGAGTTAAGTAAGGTTTAGCTTTAAACCACCCTAAGTCGAAATTTGTACTACAGAAGACTAACGTGGTAGTTAATTACGAGGTTGTCGCAAGTTTGTTTAAATGTAGTACATAGTTGTAACATCATCATCATCATTTCAGCCGAAAGACGTCCACTGCTGAACATATGCCTCCCCCAAGGCTCGTCTAACAGATCGGTCCCGCGCCATCCGCATCCAACGCGATCCCGCAACCTTTACCAGATCGTCGCTCCATCTTGTTGAAGGCCTACCTACACCGCGTCTTCCGGTCCGTGGACGCCACTCGAAAATCTTTTTGCACCATCGGCCATCAGTTCTACGTGCGATGTGCCCTGCCCACTGCCACTTGAGTCAGGCGATTCTTCGAGCTATGTCGGTGACTTAAAGAGAGCCCGAGAGCTAGACTAACCCGACACTATACCGAAGATATTCTGGACGTCAGCCTGGACGAGATTAGTATGGCTCTCAAGCAACTCAGGATCGGCAAAGCCCCTGGTGATGACGGAATAACGGCCGAACTTCTGAAGGCGGGTGGTAAACCGGTCCTCAAGGCCCTTCAGAAACTGTTCGCTTCCGCCATCCGTGAAAGGAAAATGCAAAAAACTTGACCACGACTTTTCGGTGAAGAAAAATAACCTGATGAAACCTGCGCACCAATTCAATAAATTGTATGTGAAGTTCCCAAACCGCACTGGGCCCTCGTGACAACTATATCCCAAGCTCTCTCATTCTGAGAAGAGACCTCTGTGGCGATCAGTAGGACGATTATAAGCTGGAGATGAGATGAGTTTTAGTCAGATTATGCCAATGACTTTGATGTAGCTTTAAGAATCCACCTAAAATTTCAAAAATAAAACACTTAATTTTGCTATCGACCTATGAGTGCCTAATTAACTCTAAATTGACCAATCTAGCCTGTTGCTAGGCGTTAAAACAAATACCGCACAAAGCCAGGAGAGTAAATAGCGGCGAACGTTATCCGTACCTAATATAGATCCTAAGTACACATACTTAGTACATGTACCATACCGGGTATATCACAATAATCCACGATCAGAGAACCGGTAATGATGTCGCCTGTACGTGTCTCTGTAAAGAGACATAAGAATAAAGATTGCTAGAAGCGAAAATCAGACGAGTTAGCTTACACACGCACGCAGACCGTTAGGGTTATCACGACCGATTTTAATAGATTTATTTATTGATCTTACTAATATTATAAATGCGCAAGTTTGCATGCATGGAGATATAGATGTTTCTCTCTCTAAATATCTATTTCACGCTAAAACTAAAACTAAATTTTGATCACAGATAGTTTATAACCTGGATTAACAAAAATATACTATTTTTATCCCGGAAAATCGTATAATTTCCGCAGGATAGCGATAAACGTATTCTTCGCAGACGGAATTGCGGGCCACAGCTAGTAGAAATATGAAAAGCTACAGGAGCTCCATGGTTGACTTACTGCCTTTCGAGCCAACCGGTCGTGGTTTAATCATCATCATCCCACCCTATACATATACGTCCCACTGCAGGGCACAAGCTTCGTCTCAGAATGATACGGCTTGGGTCGTGGTTCCCGCGCGAACCCAGTGTGAATTGGGAACTTCACACATATGATTGAACTTCTTCGCCGCTGTGTGCATGTAACCTCATGATATTTATTTTCCTTCACCGTAAAGCTCATGGTAAATTTCGAATGTAATTTCGCACATCAATTCTGAAAAACTTGAAGTGCAAGCCCGATTAGGAACCTATATATATAACCTTCTGCTCGAGAGGCCGTAATTCAAACCACTAGGTTACCATAACTTAGGTGACATATTTTCACTCTGTTCTAAGTTTTTCTAATTTGGAATATTCCATGAACTTTTCGATAAGGGAAAACATCGTATAGAAAATTAAAATTTGTGTACATGTAAATAAATACCAGTAATAGCCAAACACAAGGCATCAGACACCGTAACGCGCGATTGTAAATCCGGAATATCACGCACGACCTTAAAGAAAGATACCGGTCTGGTTTCGAGAATTAATAAGCGAAGGTATAGATAACGTATGCAGAAGTTCCGCCTCTAACAGTCGTTACTCTTATGAAAGAAGGGACTAAGAATCAGGAATGGCAAGGACAGAGCTAAATCTGACACATTCAAATAATCCCAAAAGGGTTAGATATTGGAGCGTGTTCTGGATTTACATCGTGCAAAATTTCCACTTCGTAAAATATAGAAACGCTTTCACCTAAATTTGTTCAACAATTTGGTTTCTCCAGTAATAACTATTTACATGCATTAATTTATCTATAACAACTACTTATCTAGTTTTAATCGCGTTCACGTAATTGCCTATTTGATTCGATATGAGCGGGATTGCGGCAAAAGAGTATAGATTCAATTAGGTAATCTTTCTACTATGTTCAACAAAAAGACACTGAAGGCCTGTGCAGACCAGATGCGTGTGCCTGTCACGTCACGCACACGCACCAGTTGTAATAAATTAAACTGTAAGAAAGATAGCGCACTAGATGCGTGCACATGGTGTGCCATCTTTCTTACAGTTTCATTCATTGCGACTGGTGCGTGACACGCACACGCATCTGAGCTGCGCCGGTCTTTAATATGAGAATTCTGCATAACAAGAAACACTTTTTGTTTTCTAGAGTTCCATGTATACCTACCTCGAAAAAAAAACGGAGCCCAAAGGAAATTTAAAAAAAAATACTTCGTTGTTTGTCTGTGTTGGACATTTTACGGTCTCACAATGATGATGATGATTTTATGGCTTTATTAGTAGATTGTTCAACAAGGGATTAAAACAGGTCATAATTACACAAGATATTTAGCCACCCGAGCAGAGCGAGGGTGGCTATAATTTGCGTGTCATTATGGTAGTTTAGTCTCGCGTTAAACACTCTACTTTTCACTTTGTATGCGAGGAAAAAAACGACGTTTTATACAAATTTACAATATTACTTTTATACAACGTACGCTCAATACGAGCAATGGACGTCTGTTCAAAATTCAAATAGCAATAAATCTTGTTCCGCTGTTTTTATTTTATTTTTTTGAAGTGACGCCTTAAATGTTTGCATATTTAGCCAACAGATCCAAACTTGAAAACTATTTTAAAATTAATTGGACTATACATAATAAAATGAACCACGACCTGACGACCAGATGGCCTAGTGGTTAGAGAACCTGACTACGAAGCTTGAGGTCCCGGGTTCGATTCCCGTGTCGGGGCAGATAATTTGTATGAAAAATACGAATGTTTGTTCTCGGGTCTTGGGTGTTTAATATGTATTTAAGTATGTATTTATCTATATAAGTATGTTATGTTTATCCGTTGTTTAATACCCATAGTACAAGCTTTGCTTAGTTTGGGACTAGGTCAATTGGTGTGAATCGTCCCATGATATTTATTTATTTTATTTATTTAATTCATCCTTAATATAGGTAATTAAATAGATTAATATTATTTAATTTTTAATTAATCATCGTGTTTCACGATTTTTTTTTATATTTTTGCACAGTTGTCATTTTGAGGTTATTTCAACGCCCTAAAGGCGGTGTTTGTGAATGGAGGATTATAGCCATTTTCAGTGACTGGGCATAGACAACTTTAAAGCCTTCCACAGACTGAAGCGCGCTGTGGATGCTCCGTGGCATCGCGCGCATGCCTCGCGCTTTGGTCTGTGGAAGCCTTTAGGGCGTGGAAATAACCTCAAAATGACAACTATGCAATAATATTTTAAAAAAAGATTTATTTTCGTGAAATGATAAATGAGTGATTATGAATTATTAATCTATTTAATTTTTTTTTTATCATGTCAATACAATTTATGTATAAATTAATTGTATCTATCTATGTATCTATTTAATTATATTAAGGATGAATTAATTTTACTATGCAGACCTAGTCCAATTAGTTTTAAAATAGTTTTCTAGTTTGAATCTGTTGGCTGAATATGCAAGCATTTAAAGCGTCACTTTACAAAAAAAATATATAAAAGAAAAGAAAAAGCCGCGGGCCAAAGTTTTTTGCTATGTATACATATACACTGACGAGCAAAAATAAAGGGTCGGTTACAGAAAGAATAACGATAACTACAAAACCCGCTGTGATAGCTTCTTCGAATAAAATGAGTTTAGTGAAGAGTTTTATTCTTAACAAAAAAAGTTTAATTCAGAAAAAAACTACTAAACTCATTTTACTCGAAGAAGCTATCACAGCGGGTTTTGTAGTTATCGTTATTTTTGTAACCGACCCTTCATTTTTGCTCGTCAGTGTAGTATTTAAATTTAGAACAGATGTCCATTATTCGTATTGAGCGTTCGTTGTAAAAATGTAATTGTAATTTTGTATAAAACGTCGATTTTTTTCCTCGCATTCAAAGTGAAAAGTATAGTGTTTAACGCGAGACTAAACAATCATAATGTCACGCGAATTATAGCCTCGCTGGGCTCGGGTGGCTAAATATCTTGTGTCATTATGACTTGTTTTAGTCCTTTGTTGAACAATCTACTATTGTAGGTATATAGTAACATTCAAAAAGTATCTAATGGTCGTTCTATAATTTATAGTTTCTCTTTTCTTTCTCGCTGTCTTTAGGGCGACATGCATTGTGTGCGTTGTTAAAATATTAAGGCAAATATTGTATCGGGCTTTATATTTAGACCAGCAACTGATCTTCATTATCCTCTGCAGTTCAGCTTTTCGCCTGTTAAGACACACACATGAACGATCCAACGTGCTCCAACAGCGTTCGTCTGCTCGATACCGGATCCCGTTCCGGGTCCGAAGAGTCTGTATATGAAATAAATACGGCTATGGTTTTTTGGCACTTTAATAAAAACAAACTTCTAAATCCACACGATCAATCGAAAGCGTGTTTTCAAACAAAAAAACTTCATATTAAAACCGGGTACATATAGTAGGTTAGTCTGGCGGATTGACGGTTTTAACACAGTTGACCATCATTCTTTATAAGCTTTCTTATTGCAAATGAAATTCATAAATAGCCTGCCTAGAACCAATTCTGTCAAATAACGTAAAACTTTTCCTGAATACGACTATTATACCCTAACTCCTTAACTTACGGTCATTTGTGTTCCTATTCAAATTCAGTTGGTAGCATAACTTGGAGGGTTGCTCGACACCTTCTCATATGTACAGCAGGTGCGAGCTCTATTCTGAACCGGTTGCCTCGCCGAGAGTTGACGCGAGCCTCCCTGATTCCTAGCTGCCAATAATACGCACGTGATCGGCATTCGCAAATGGACCGTTTCAAACCTCTCATACCCGTTATTGAACAAAATATATACATATTATAAGTAGGTGTATAGAGGGACTCTTCATTGTACTCCACGTGCCGTCTTTCTAGCTATAATGTGGTGACAATATGACATTTCATTCGATCCGGGGAATCGCGACTTTAACAAGAACAGAAACTTTTGTAGTTACAGGAAAGAGGACGGTTGCTCGCGACGATTCGATGGTATTTTCTTCAATCTAATATTTTTTTACATTTTATAGGTACCTAATTTACCAGTTGCACGGTAAAACATACATAAATCCAACTGTCCGGCTCCGATTGGATTTATTTTCATATAAGGTATGTTAGGCAGCCATTATTACACAGTCAATCTAGATCGAGATCCGTGATCGAGATCAATGATCTTAATCCAGATTGTCTGTCTAATGTGTTAAATTGACGGATCGCGACATCGGATCACAAATTATCTAGATTTTTTGAAATCAATGATCTCGATCCGTTGATCGCGATCCAGATTTAGCGTCTAATGTTAAATAACGTCAGTTTACGTCAGTCAGCGGTCGCAACGCGATGGAGGCGGACTATATCAGCGACGACGACGTGCCCGGTCCCGGCGCGGCCGCAACTGCCAACATCTCATTCGAAAGATTTGACCAAAGATACTTCTCCAGATGAAGTAAGCATGCATCCTGTAGTAATTTGCATAGTCCTCTTCCTCTTCAGTACCTACTATGAATTTCGTTTAACAAGTTCAGATGCGTGTAGATAATCCTTTTCAGTAACCATGGTCACGTTACGGTACGGTACTATTATATATTCTATGCCATGGTTTGACCCAACGTTTTCTCTTGACACGTTTCTTTAGAGCACAAGCAATTATTACTACACAGGCTTTTTTCTTGTTCAGATCCATTTTGCGATTGTGAACACACAATCTTCTTATTTTTTATTTATTGGCAATCGGAATCCCCAGAGCTGCGAAAACGTATTCATGAGATCATTGCGAACAGTGGACTGACATGATCTGGATCACCTGTGTAATGTGACAACTAGCCAAATCAAGTTATATATCAATCTATCTCAATCCGCGATCTCGATCTAGATTGACTGTGTAATGGCTGCCTTAGAGAGTACTCTAAAATAACAGACCTGTATTTTTACAGGGTTTAGTAACTTTTCAGTACTTTGGAGGACAATTTCTCCAAATAGGTTGAGTTTGGGCAGCTAATAAAAATACGGGTCTGTTATTATAGACTACTCTCTAACATATATCAAAATAAATCAAATCGGAGCCGGAAAGTTGGGTACCTTTCCTTGTAAGTACTTATTAAAAACGTATCCAACAAGAATACCAAACATTTTGTATCCATAGCAAAATATAAATCAAAAAGCAAGCGTAGGTATTGTTTAATGGCTGCACCTACTTTACCAGCATTTTTTTGTCTTTGTAATTCACTGGACAAGGTTTATAAAATAAAATGTTAATTTTTGAAAATGTTTGAAATTATATATTAACGACCGATTATTTTTAACGACCGCTTTAGCCTAGTTGGTAGTGACTCTGCCTACGAAGCAAGAGGTCCTGGGTTCGAATCCCGGTAAGGGCATTTATTTGTGTGATGAGCACGAGTATTTGTTCCCGAGTTATGGATGTTTTCTATGTATTTAAGTATTTATCTTAATATATAAAAGAAGAAACTGACTGACCCAAACCACTGGGCCTAGAGATTCCAAATTTGGCATGTATGTTCCTTATAAGGTCTAGGGGTGCACTAAGAAAGGATTTTTCAAAATTCACTCCCTAAGGGGGTGAAACGGGGGTCCTAAGTTTGTATGGGGTAACAAGATTAGTTCGACTATTTTATTCGAAACTTCACAGAAGTACTCCTAATGATAAATGAGTAAACACGTGTTTCAGGTTTTTTGAGAATTCAACCCCTAAAAGGGGGAAAGGGGTAATAAAGTCTGAAAATCAACATGGGTGTTGTTTCTATGGTTTATCGGGTCGCTGGTTATGAAAACAACAACGGTTTTAAAATCCGACGTGGCGGACGTAAAATACCATCTCCCTGGATGGGGTGCGTGCGATGGGGTTGAAATGTGTAAATAAACTAAATGACTATTAACGCACAGCCCAAACCACTGGACCTAGAGACTTGAAATTTTGCACATAGATACCTTATACAATGTAGCCATCCACTAAGGAAAGATTTTTTGGGAATTCCCACGGGAACGGGAAAAAACGGGATTTATATATTCGTACTTAATATTTATTTCGTTTTACTGGTCGTAGAAAGCTGAAATTCGGCATGAAGGTTGTTTAGGGAGTGTAAAGGAGCATTGAGAGAGGACTTTCCAAAATTCCCACGGGAACGGGAAAAAAACGGGATTTTTCGTTTTACTGGTCGTAGAGAGCTGAAATTCGGCATGTAGGTTGTTTGGTGAGGGTAAAGGAGCATTGAGAGAGGACTTTTCAAAATTCCCACGGGAACGGGAAAAACGGGATTTTTCATTTTACTGGTCATAGAAAGCTGAAATTTGGCAAGTGGGTTCCTTGGGGATTGTAGGGGAGCATCAAGAAAGTATTTCCCGAAATTCTTACGGGAACGGGAAAAACGGGATTTTGCGTTTTACTGGTTGTAGAAAGCTAAAATTTCAAAATTCATAAGTTTATACTGTAAGTAGGCCGCAAAGGGCTCTTTAACCGACTTCAAAAAAAAGGAGGAGGTTATGCAATCCACTTTATGTATTTTTTTATGTAGGTATGTTCACCGATTTCTCGGTCAATTGTGGACCGATTATAAAAATTATTTTTTTATTCGAAAGTATACAATATACTCCTGAGATGGTCCCATTGTTACCAAATCAGGATCTTATGACGGGATC
Organism: Archips xylosteana; assembly: GCA_947563465.1. Lineage (NCBI taxonomy): Eukaryota > Metazoa > Arthropoda > Insecta > Lepidoptera > Tortricidae > Archips > Archips xylosteana. The sequence goes on along the minus strand of OX387352.1, from coordinate 13,307,254 downwards.
TCAGGGAAATCGAGGGCAACCCTCAAATTTTGTAGGCACGCATTAAGTTTTTCATATACATATTTTCTCAAGCTATGTAAGTGTTTGCGTCTGGTAGACATCATCTCATGTTGATGAGCTGATGATGGAAGATGAAACTCCTTAACGGTTAGGAGTTGAGGATATTTTTTCAAATATTATAGGTACGTATAGACCGATAGTTGTATTCTTTCAGGTTATCCAGATGAGCTGATGATGTAAGGTTAAACTCCTTAACGGTTAGGAGTTATAGGAAGTTTCTTTTAATATCATATGCACGTGTAGACCCTTAGTTTTATTCTTTCCGGTTATTCAGATGAGCTGATGATGGAAGGTATAACTCCTTAACGGTTAGGTCACACAACACCTTAACAAAATACTATAATATGTGTAATATCAATGCTAAGTAGGTACACAGCGCTTCCAGTTACTCAAGTTTCCGTAGAAGGTAAGAAAACATTGAATTATACCTAATGTAGGACAGGGGAAAGTAATAATAGGTTTTATATTATTAACAAGCCTGGTTATTTTAGTGCCCGCTTTCGAATAGTGAAAAACATTCTATATAAAGAAATACTGTAAAGGACCGTATCTACCTGAAGTTTAGTCGGGCTTGCTTGCTCGCTTACTTGCACGCTTTCTTGCACGCTTGCTTGCTTGCGTGCATGCATGCCTGCTTGCATGCTTGCTTGCTTGCCTGTATGCTTACTTGCTTGATATCTTGGTTCTTTGGAATACTCATGGTACACGCGAGCGAAGCCGCGGGCAAAAGCTATATAACATATAACTTTTAAAACTATATTTATACATTAGTTTGTACTCTATACAACACGTAATGTTAGTGTCCGTGTAAGTGACACTTTAAAAAATAAAATTATCATTTAAAATTATTAAAAAAAACAAAAATAATAAATTTACATTATAAACTAATAAACAATTTCGAACAATTAAATAAACAATTTTAAATTACAAACTAATAACTTGTGGCACATTGTAAGGAGATCATCCTTTGACTAATAAATACATCATGACAATAATTAAAAATATTACTTATTCTTCTAGATATTCGTTTATAGTGTAGTAGCATTTTTGGAGTAAGAAATCTTTTAACATTCTTATAATTTTTTTATCTTTTGTTTCTGTTTTTATTTGGGTAGGTAGTTTATTATTTATTTTTACTGACATAGCGTAGGTTCCGTGAGAATGCATTTTGAGGAGAGATGGTGGCAAATTTAATTTATTTCTGTGGCGTAGTGAGTATGTACTTTGGTTATCGTCTCGCTGTGTAAAGTTGCTATTGCCATTCAAACTCTATGGGAGAATTGTGTTTTGACAGCTCATAAAAAGTACGTCAGTTGATTGGTGGTGTCAACATCCGTAATACTGTTATGTTATAAGTAAGGGTATGTATCATAATACCGAAGTACGTATCAGGTATCAACGAATCCATACTAATACCCGTCGTAGTATAAAGCTGAAGAATTTGTTTATTTGTTTAGTTGAACGCCCTAATCTCAGGAACTACATGGTTCGATTTAAAAATATTTTTGTGTTGAATAGTACACTTATCGAGGAAGGTTATATAACACGCTATGACCAATAGGAGTGGATCATCAATGATTAACGCTTACGAAGTCGCGGGCACCAGCTAGTTTATCTATATAAGTATGTTTATCGTCGTCTAGTACCCATATAGTACAAGCTTTGCTTAGTTTGGGATTAGGTCGATTTGTGTAAGATTGTCCCTAATATTTATATATGGAAAAGTGAAAATTTTGGATTAAAACATCTCTAAATACCTATATAGAAAAAGTGAAGAATAGACTAAGACATAAGATGTTCGCCAAGCACATATCTAGTGGAATCGGAGCTTTTGGCATAACTATACCTATTATAATCTCTGAATATTTTGAAAACTACTTACTTATATACTTTTTACTTTGTTTAGAGAACGAATTGTCCACATTGGATTCTGGTCAAGTCTTTTACAGTCTTTTGGCTTGATGAATGTCTGTGTTGCGATCTCTTTCTTACGCAATGTCTTATCTGTTAACCTACAAACTTCGTATTTAGAGGAATGCCGCTAAACGCAATTCATCATTCGACTTCACAAGTTCATTGACACGATGAGTTTGCGTGGAAGGAAACAAATTTAAAACGTTTCAAGTGTACTTTAAAACGATATTTGAAAATACGTCCGCGTTGTTTGTGAGTAGAGTAGAAATAATTAGTATCATCCCAAATTTCACGTTCAGTTAGTTGTCATAAACAGTAATTAATCATCTTGTCACTCGTGTAACTTCAAAGGCTCGCTTAATCAACTGTGAATGGTTTGAGCGTCTGCGCCATTACTCAACACGCCGCTTACACATTCTTGTTTGTCGCGTACACTATGTACGAAACCTGAAACTCACACCTTAATGTTCATGTTCAATTTGGTATAGGTGCAAAGCGATTTTTAACGTCGAATACTTACCCATTCATGCCTTATGCTTCTAAACATACAATAATCAATAAACATACAATGAATTGAGTAAAAAGGCCTCTGCTTTATCTTGGAATAGGCCGACAAGCACTGAACGTAATGTATTTTATATAAATAGGTGTACCACGTTCTACTGTTATTGCGCTTAGTAGGTAGGTATATCTACTTGTTATGTAGTGTGCAACTATGCAGGTAACAACGCTAGAATACTTACCTATGCAAAGTGGTGGATAATCGACGTCGAACTGAGTTTCAATGCATATTGTGCCGGTCAGTCAGTACAAAGGTGCTGATTCCAAAGCGCTGGATCGTATTGACGTCTTTTGTCTAATCATCTCGCTACATATTCGTGGTTAATCTATACAGGTGATATCAAGAAACATTTTTTAAATTTACTCCATTCATTTTTTGGGGGTTAAAGTCACTCGCGTCCGTAGGTTTACCCTCGAGACCCTACACGTGACCCCCGGGTGGTGCCAAATGAGTGACATTTCTAGAGTGGTAGAGCCTTGCTGTTTTACAGCACGAATTGGGCCGGCTCGCCCGGTGTAATACCACCTTCACACAAAACGTCGGCGTGAAATGATTGTATTTATTACCGTTGTGTTTCGCCTGATAAGTGTGAACTCCGGAGCCCTTCCCCCCCCCTCTAATTTCAGTATGGCTGCGGTATTTAAAAAAACAACACTACCCCAAGGGGGTACCGCCACTTTTTGTGGAGGAGAATCCCCCCCTGACCGTTCCCGTTCAGGCTGCCCGTCGTATTTTGGGGAGGGCAAAATCCCGCTTGTTACTGGTCGAAGGGGCAGAAAAGGACGGGGGTCATTGGCATCCCCTCGCACAATTTGTGTGGATTTCTGCAACATAAGGGGAATTCACTCGAATCTTAATGCTGTCCATAACCATCTTGAGACAGAGAAGCCAGCCCTGTTATTTTTAACCGAGACGCAGATATCCCCCCCTTCTGACATCACTTACCTGTGCTACCCGGGGTACAGCGTGGAGCACTCTTTTGTGCCGCGCGCTGGGGTCTGCGTCTATGTCAGGGAGGATATGTGCGTCCGTCACCTCAGCAGCCTCGAAGTAGGGGACCTGTCTGTTATCTGGCTACGCGTAGATTGCGACGACCATCCTCGTATCTACGCCTGCCTCTACAGGTCCCATAGTGGAGATGCTGAAACTGATCGACTCGTTGAGCACGTCCAATCGGTGGCGGATTCCCTCCTTCAGCAGATCAACTCTGCTGAAATGGTCATTTTGGGCAATTTCAATGCCCATCATGCCGATTGGCTAGGGTCACGCACAACTGACCATGCGGGGAGATCTGTGTATGATTTCGCTTTGGCCTACGGCTTGACCCAACTGGTTGTCTCGCCTACGAGGATACCGGACGTGGACGATCATGTTCCTTCCTTACTGGACCTCATGCTGACCTCTCACACAGACACTTATTGGGTTTCTGTTGACGCACCACTAGGCTCATCTGATCACTGTCTAGTCCATAGCATTGTGCCTCTCACAAGACCGACGCGCTCTCAATTTGAAACAAGCCGCCGTGTCTGGCATTATAAATCAGCGGACTGGGACGGGATGCGTACCTTCTTTGCGTCCTACCCTTGGGCTCAGGTCTGCTTCTCGGCGTCTGATCCGAACGCTACCGTTAGCACCGACTCTATCACCGATGTAATCCTTCAGGGAATGGAATTATATATTCCAAACTCGTTGGTCCGCATCGGTGGTAGATCCCACCCAACCTTGGTTTGGCCGTTCTTGTAAACTAGCCTCCCGTCAGCGGCAGGAATGTTACCGGACATGGGCTAAGGCGGTAGCGTCTCAGGATCCCAACACTTGCGCGTACAAAAAGAAGCTAAATGCTGCCTCTAGGTCGTTTAAGGGAAGCATTGCTAAAGCGAAGTCAGCATTCATAGGCAGAATTGGCGAGAAGCTACTGCGTCTTCCCTCGGGTACTCGAGCGTTCTGGTCTCTCGCCAAAGCTGTCCTTGGAAATTTCTGCCAGCCGACCTTTCCACCTCTGAGCGCTAATGGTGGTTCCCTGGCCCACTCTGCGAAAGAGAAAGCCGATCTTCTGGGCTCTCTTTTTGCGTCTAACTCGACTTTGGATGACGGGGGTAATACACCGCCGACCATACTGCGGTGTGCTCACTTTATGCAGAACATTCGGTTCTTGCAAAAAACCGTGCGCAAGGCCCTTTTTTCTCTAGACATCCATAAGTCGAGTGGACCAGATGGAATCTCGCCAATTGTGCTTAAAATGTGTGGTCCCGAGTTGGCACCGGTCCTTACGCGTCTTTTCCGACTTTCCTACTCTACTGGCGTTGTCCCGTGTGGATGGAAGACAGCTCTCATGCATCCGATCCCTAAAAAGGGCGATCGCTCAGACCCGTCCAACTACAGACCGATTGCTATCACCTCTTTGCTCTCCAAGGTAATGGAATCGATTATTAACCGCCAGCTCTTAGGTTATCTGGAGGAGCACCAGCTGATTAGTGACCACCAATACGGTTTTCGTCGTGGTCGCTCAGCTGGTGATCTTTTGGCTTATCTAACACACCGTTGGGCTATGGCGATTGAGAGCAAAGGGGAAGCCTTGGCAGTTAGTTTGGACATAGCGAAAGCCTTTGATAGGGTTTGGCACGGAGCTCTGCTGTCTAAGCTTCCGGCGTACGGAATACCTGGAAAGTTGTGCTCTTGGGTTGCAAGTTTTCTTTCGGGTCAGAGCATCAAAGTTGTAGTCGACGGCTCATGTTCTGACTTAAAGCCTGTAAACTCTGGTGTCCCGCAAGGTTGCGTTTTATCCCCCACGTTATTTCTTCTGCATATCAATGATATGTTGCATGATACCAATATTCATTGCTATGCAGATGACAGTACTGGGGACACGTTTTATACCGGTCGCGCTAATTTATCCAGGGACACGTCATTGAAAGCCGGAATATACTTGAGTCTCAAATTGAGATCATGCTGAAGCATGTCGCAGATTGGGGTAGACTAAACTTAGTTCAGTTTAATCCCCAAAAGACTCAAGTTTGCGCGTTCTCCACTAAAAAAGATCCCTTTGTTGTTTCGCCTTGTTTTGAAGGTACTCCTCTTGTTGCCAAATCGTCTATTGGGATCCTGGGTGTCGACATTTCGAGTGATGTTCAGTTTCGTGGTCATATGGAAGGCAAAGCTAAGTTAGCTTCTAAAAAATTGGGGGTGCTTAATAGAGCGGGACGGTATTTCTCGCCAGCCCATCGCTTACAACTTTATAAGGCGCAGGTTAGGCCGCACATGGAGTACTGCTCTCATCTCTGGGCTGGGGCACCCATGTACCAAATTCTTCCATTTGACCGCATCCAACGTAGAGCTGCTCGATTTGTCGGTAATCAGGCACTCTCTGGCCTACTCGATCCTTTGGCTTTGCGGAGGGATGTGGCGTCTCTCTGTATTTTATACCGTATTTATTATGGGGAATGTTCTGACGAACTGTTCGAATTGCTGCCTGCGGCTAAATTCCACTACCGCACTTCGAGGAACCGTTTGTCTTTCCATCCTCACCATCTTGATGATTGGCAGTCTAGTACCGTGCGTTTTAAGCGAAACTTCTTTCCTCGCACAAAAAAGATATGGAATTAGCTTACTGCGGCAGCATTCCCAGAGCGTTATAACTTAAGGATCTTTAAAAAACGAGCCTACCAATTCCTAAAAGGGTCGGCAACGCACCTGTGATACCCCCCGTGTTGCGGGTGTCCATGGGCGACGGTGATCGCTCTCCATCAAGTGACCCATCTGCTAGTTTGCCACCTCTTATATAAAAAAAAAAAAATCATTTTCACTTCACTACACTCCACCATTTTCATTCCATTTATTTTCATTTTCAGAATCACAACTCATACGAAATACGACTAAACAAGTTTTTAGGGTTCCGGAGCCAAAATGGCAAAAACGGAACCCTTATTAAATAATAATATAAAATTTATAGTTTCGCCATTTCTGTCTGTCCGTCCCTCCGTCCGTCCGCGGCTTAGCTCGGAGACTATTATATTAGGGCTAGAAAGCTGTAACTTTGCATGGGCATGTGTAGCAAAATTATCCGGACAAAATGAAAAATTAAAATGTGGAAAAAAATTATGGTACGCCCATAGACGTAAAGTAGGGGTAAATTTATTTTCTCGTCTAACCTAATATTGTGGGGTGTCGTTAGATAGGTCTTTAAAAACCATTTCAAGGTTGTGCAGACGATTTTTCGATATAGTGATGTGTTTGGGAAATATTCAACGTTAAAATGCAATTTTTTGTTAAAATCGAGGCCCCCCTTTCTCTTAAAGTTAAACTGTCGGTATACAAATTTTGAAAAAATCAGGATGGGAGGAAATATGTCAAATTAACAAGGAAAACTTTAACGCCTAAGTTTGCTTGAAAATTATTAGTAGTTTAAGAATAAATAGCAACCTGACCTATAAAATATTGCTTGTTTAATACGGACAGTATAATTTATAGTAAAATTAATTAGATATGCAAGGGTTTTTTCGTAACGGCTGCGGAACCCTATCCTGGGCCTATCCAACACGCTCTTGGCCGGTTTTTTGCCAATCATTGTTCTGGGATACACATGAAAGCCCCAATTAACAAATTTGTTAGTTGCACCGCGTCGTGAAAATTGTTTGTCATGCGATGACCTAGTTGTAGTTGTTACAACAAACAAACAATTTTCCATTACGTATTATTATTGCCTACCTATTGCGATAAAACTTGGCTAACGGAACAGCATAGAATGAAAACGTTCCGCATTTTCTTTTGCAGAGACATAAACTAAAGTTGTGTTTAATAATGGACATGACCTGGATTCGTAAATGAACTCGTCCTTAAACATGAGCGTGTCCTTTCGGTCACTCGATAAGGCGCGACATGGCCAGCTGGTAAGTTCTAAACTTTGCCTGGGACTCGGTTAAAGAACTCTTTTATTTTCCTGACCAACTATTTTGTAAAAGAATGTCTACTTGTACATTTTTAACACTAAAGGGTTTACGGTAATTTTAAACATTTTATTAGAAGCTCATGTTAGTTGGGCTAAATTCTTTAGAACTAATATGTATGTATTTACGGAAATACTTTATTGTACCTACCTACATAATATACATGTTTGTTTTATAACAAACATCAAGACAAAAAGAGTTCAGAGGCGAACTCATCCAAGGGATTTTTCTAGCTAACCTGGTTTTAAAAGCAAAACTTAAATAGATAGGCTAACAATCATTAAATACTCAAATAAACAACAAATTTTATCGATTCTGAGCTTCATATCTGGGATGTAGTACTCTCTCTCATCTGGAACGATGACATAACAATGGATGGATAACTTTAATTCTGTTCTTAACGAAGAAAATGGAATTGAAAGTTATCAGAACAGTGGGTTAGGAAATTTCGTAACAATGTCGGATAAATAAGAGCGTATTGCGAGCAATGATGCGCCGCGCACGGCTCGCCGCCTGTATCACGTCCCCCGAGATGAAACGAATGAGGATTACCCTCGCCGAATGTGAACATTCGCTGTTCTGGACTCGGGAAATCCTAACCTTGTTATTACACGCAATTTTTAGGGTACAGTCGGTGATGGGAGACGTAATGCGATCGCCGCTGTGATTGGCAGGTGCTTATTGTTTATGTTTTGCAGAGGTAGGGGTTCTGTTTAAAATTCATGGGAAAGATTTTAGATGTGTATACGGTTTAAACGTGGCATTGAGAGGCAGATGGAAGTTACATGCACTGTTAATTGTGCTCGATTGTATTGTTTTTTGGAGTAAATAAACACGAGTTTCTGAAAGTTAAAACTTGTTAGCGACAAAGAAAGAAATTCAAACTTCCAATTCTTAATACGTTGTTATGACTTCTATCTTGGATTAAATAAAAACTAAAAGCTAAAAGTCTGATCCGCTTGCAAATTAGGACGTCTCGCCGGAAAAACGTCTTTAATCAATATCAGAATGCACCATTAACGACCGTCGAAGTATCGCTAAGTCACTGCATTCCCTAAAATCGTTTGCGCTCCCTCCCCCACGTCGCGGATCTGAAACCTACATAAATTCAAACGTCACGCTACTTCAGTCACTCAAGATATAAAAGATACAGCGTAACAGAGATAAATGTAGGAATCAGGACTATTAACATCGTTTTGCGGATGACCGACGACAGTAATTGCCGTGGCGGCGGCGGCGCGATTTATGGTGCGCTGCCCGTAATTGAGTCGACTCACTAGTTACTGTCTTTGGTGCGCAGGCCACGCTTCGTTATTGTCACGTCATTGTTTGAAACAACTCCCCGATAATACAACTCAATCGCGGGTACACTAGACGCTATTTTCTATCAAAACTTTTATACGTAACAGCTTGTATAAATAATGATTAATGAATTACTCGCGTAGATTGTAATTTTACTGTGAATTTTTTTTTTAAGTAATGACTTTCTGCCAAGTTTGTTGCAGCATAAAAATAATTGTGAAAGAGCCCTTTGCGGTCTATTTGTACAAAAAACGTTTTATTTTTGATTTGATTTTGACCCACTTGGGTTTCAATTCAACACATGGACGGCACTCTGCAGCTTTTAGATCTTATTGTTAGTATACTTTTCTAGCAAAATTGAGAGCAAACTTTCAAATTACGAGTAAGTTTTAAGATGTCATCATATGACATCTTCGTGTTGCGAAGGCAAGTTTCACGATGTGTGTTTCGCGTTGGAAGTAAAGGAAAAGTAAAGCCACTAAACTTTTCATATAAACTATAGTTAAATTCCTTTTTCATATTTTTAAGTACTCGTAGTACTTCGAAGATCTTGGAACGGCTCTAACGATTTTGATAAAATTAGCTATTTTGGGTTTTCGGGGGAGAACAATCAACCTAGCTTGGTCTTATCTCAAGGAAAACGCGTGTTTTCGAGATTTTGTGTATGTTTTTTTTATTATTTCACGCCCAACAAGATCTCCCATCCACGTAAATGCAGTGGCCTAGCTGCTGTATAGGCAGGCGTTGAATTTGCGTTAGTTTTTAGGGTTCCGTACCCAAAGGATAAAATCGGGACCCTATTACTGAGACTTCGCTGTCCGTCCGTCTGTCCGTCTGTCAACAGGCTGTATCTCATGAACCGTGATAGCTAGATAGTTGAAATTTTCACAGGTGATGTATTTCAGTTGCCGCTATAACAACAAATTTATTTATTTATTTATTCAATTCAATACAAAGTCAGGCTTACAGTTTGCACCAAAACGCCTAACTCGTTAATATAAAAAAAAAACATTACTAAAATTATTAAGTATTATAATTATGCTAAAAATAACATTATTTTGGACAAAAGTATTCCCCAACTATCGGCAAACACGTCAGCGTCCTGGATTTCGGACAGAAATTCATTTAACAGCGCAATTGCCCTGGCCGTTGGACAGTTCCTAGCTCTACGAGTCCTCAGCCCCGCCAACGCCGCGAATAAGTGGTGGCGACGGCGCACTCCCGCCCGTACATACTGTTGCGGGACGAATAGTGTCATTTGCCGCAGTGCCAAGGGATTATTGACTCTATTCTGTAATAAAGAACAGTAATGTACGAGTAGATGCAACTTCCGCCTGTGGTTTAGGGTATCCAGTCCAACCATACCTGACACAAAAAGCGACGGAAACAAATACGGATAATAACCATATAACCTCTTATACAGGTGCCGAGCAAACTTACGCTGAACTCTCTCTATGAGCATATTATACTTTGATTCTCGAGGATCCCAAACAATGCAATACTAAAAAACAGAATAAAATAAATATTTAAGGTGCTCCCAAACAACAAACGTGATTTTTTACTCGTTTTTGCTCGATATTGATAACGGCAACAGGTAGACGTTTGAAATATTCACAGAATATTTAGTTATACACATAAAACAACTGTTTCACACAAAAAATATAAGAACAAGATTTTTTTTTAATTTATTTATATGTAAGTATGTTCTCCGAAAAAATATGATATAGCAAAAATAGAACGCCGTGGCCAAGCTAGGTTCACTCATGTACTTTATCCTAATGTAATGACCATCGTAGACTTAACATATCACAACAAATATCTATTCCTAGCTGTAAAAATCTACAGACAAGCTTTTCTAAAGCGAGTATTTTTCCATGGACTTGTGTTGCAATCTATGTAGGTACATTCCGGCATCGGGGCTATTTGCAACAAAGCCGGATCACAAAGTCGTAAGTAACTGGAGGCACGAATTTTCAGTTCTACCGAGGAAATGTTTCCACTAAAGCACAATAACGTACTTGCGAGAAGCTGTAAGCGGATTATAAGAGGTTCCGAAGTAGGCTGCTTTGAAACTCGCAAGAAAAGCAATATCCATTATCTTGGCAGGGCTTTGTGTGCCGGCCGCTCAGCATTGTGGTCGCTTGCACCGCGCGTATATTGTTTGACTTGAGGGGAATCGGACACAGCACGGTCAAAAATTAAGTTCCCATTCCCTCTTCTCATATCTCACTATTAACTTTCGGCCACAGAGCTGGGAGCGTAGCGAAAAATACACCCTCTATGTTAAAATCACCATATCTTAGGCTGACTTTTGCAGTAAGGGTAAGATAAATCAGAGCACAAAACGCTCTTGACAACAAAAAACCAGTTCATTTTATGACAACCTTATCTACTACAATTTATGTAACGCTTACGGTACATTTTGTTTCGGAACAAATTATTCCATATGCTTAGAATAGTAAACAACTCGCGCGAACATTTTCGGTACCTACGTATACCTACTACGAGACATGATATTATTCTGTCACACATCACTGTCTCACCGCAAGATAACAAACACTTTGTAAGATGTAAACAACGGCTTATTGTGTTAAGGTACCACCAGCCTATTGCCTGTATTTATCCTCGTGCTAGCTCCCTGCTCAGGCATTAGTTAGCGGCAAACAACGTAGTGTTAAAGTACACGTAAACATAGGTAAACACAGGTGTGCATCGGGTCGACCAAAACAAATTGTTCAATGTTTTAGAATATATAAAACGTATTGCAGTCGTGTTTTTACTTAGGAAGCTGCGCGTTATCTATTCTGAATAACATGCATTAATGTTTCCGCAAACTTCAGCCGATATGTTTCTACACAAATACGTAGGTTAGGTAGTACGGTGCTTTTGAACTCGTCCCAGACTTACGCTTGGTGCAAACAGCTTCAAACTTCAAATAAGATCATATTCCGTGTATTCCTTAGAGCGTGTGAACATACTACTTAAGTAGGTTTACGTGATGGATTACAAGTTAAGAATGAACATGATAACCGACATTAAACTTTATAAGTATGGTGTAAGATTTATTTAAGTTTCATTCCATTTCCAACTCTTAAAAGAACATTTAGGTTCTTACTTGTTTGAGATCATAAGTAACCCAAGACCATAAGTGACCTTTGTAGTGTAATTTGAACCCGTTCTTGTAAAACAATACTTACCAGTTAATGAAATATAAACAATGATTGTTAGGTACAACATAATATTTTTAAATGTTATTCTCTTACCCTAGATTTCAGTTAATGTAATGGAAGAGGAAAATCCAATGCAAGACGAGAAGTTAAAATCAGTTAGCGCTGCTTGATTTGAAAACATATATCGGTATGGAATAAAGTAATTTAATGAAGAGCACAATACAAGATAAAAACAAAAGCAACCAGCATAGTTAAAAATGTCTTGTTTATTGTTTCATTTACCTAAAGGAAGCCCATGATTTTAATTTGAACGCGTTTCTACGCTTTGGCTCTTAAGTATTTGAACAATTTTTAAAGTTTTGTAGAATGATAAAAAAGAGCGCACGATTGTATCCATAAAAGTATTGTATTACGATGAGTTCGTGTATGCTTCCTAACTTAATGATTCAAACGAAATGAGTCTAAACTCTTAAGCTTTTGTTGTGGGTGATACGAGTTTGAGTTGAGATTATGTCTTGTGTAAGCCGCACCAACTCGAACAACTTGAGCGAATGCCACACGTTTATTGCAAGCGGGATTAAAAGGATATCCCGCTCTCTTACTACATTTAACAGTGCCACAGTGGATAAACAACACCTTACGCTCTTAATGTGCCATTCTCGTCGCCGGAGACATACTAAGTATCGCGAAAAGCACTTTTAACGCAATTTAAATAGACATTGTCGCTTTGTTGACTTATATTTAACGCGGTTTTAATTAAACGCTATGTCTGCTCATTTTAAATTTAAGTAATTACAAGTCACTGAGGAGAAATATTATAATACAATGCTCGTAAGCGTTACAGTCCCGACTGTGGAGTTTTATTAAAATCATAAATCCCATGTCAAATGCACCCGCTGTGTGCCAAGACTGAATAAAAGCTGTATAATTTTATGTAAATCAGTTTCTTCCAGATGAAATGAACGAAACCAAAATAGATTAACTATAGAATACAGCCGCTGCCAATGTTCCAAGAATTTATATAGAACCGACTTTTTGTAGTTGTTTTACCTTAATAACTAAGAAAATTCAACCCTTTAATCCATTACAAGAGTACCTACATTACTTAATTTAAAAACAATTTTGATTTAAACTTTTTATCCCGTCCATGAAGAACGAGTATAAGGATAAAACTCAGATTATTGCTTTTTATGTTTTTTAATCTCCTAAATGAGCTTCCTTTTAATGAACTTCACATTTTTCTCTCCCACTGAGCGGTAGCTATGGACAGGGCGGTTATACTTATTGGGGGGAATTTGGTCAAAATCGCTGGTCCCGAGCGGCATCAAGACAGATTACGCCGTCCCGGGGCCGCCCGGCACTTCGATGAAGTGGTACTTGCATTTTACCATGAGACTAATAAATTAAACGACCACTTCACCCAGTAGTTTGCTTTACAACTGGGGATCAAACCAGTGATTTGATTGCAGTGCGAACTCGTGTTTTCATATTTTATTTATGAACTTCGGTTTCATTTATATGTGCTCAAAAATACCTATCAATTACTCGCACTAACTATAACATGAAATTGGTATTGGTAATTATTTAGATTACATTAATCTCTAATGATAGTTTGGGCTAAAAATTGATAATATAACCGACACTATAACCTCCTGTTTCACCATCCATTGATCAAATTTATTTGACGGATAAATGTGATGCCGTCTCTGTTTGTTTTGTTCGAATAGACGGAGACGGCATCACATTTATCCGTCAGTTAAAATTAATCAATGGGTGGTGAAACAGCCCCTTAATGTTGCATAAACCATCGTCAAATATGCATTTTGCAAATATTCCAACTAAATTTCTCAATTAATATTATGTTAGTAGTGGCTGTTATTTACTTATTTGTGGCGACCAAACAGTTTTCAATGGAGGCAAATACGAGTGGCACTGAAATAATGGCCGGATTAATGGCAGCTGGTAGCTGATAGCACTATCCATTGAAATGTACGAGTTTATCAATGTCAATTGATTCGAAAGGTAATTTTGCTCAAGCATAAACTGACCCTTTATCGACAATTTAATGACACAAAATCAAAAGCAATAGAATAGAGGTTCTGCGTATTTTGTTAATGACAGTTGTTAATTGTGCTATGGTGGCTGATATTTGATACTGTTGCCACTAGTGGTGACGCGTGGGCTTAGATCTATCTCAGGCAATTGGGTCATTCTACTTTTCGGTGGCAAGTAATTTTTTGTAATGTGCTCTTCAAATATTTTTTTACAAAAACGGTAAAGTGCTCGGTTTTATCATTAAAAATTTAAATAGGCACATAATTAAGCTTACATTTAAAATTATTACTGCATATAAAAAGTAATCTGGGGGCGCGGGAGTGCCCCCGTCAAGACGAGCCATCATTATTATCTACATAGTAGGTAACGCAGTGGACATGAATGTCCCCGCCATTTGTATGGAAATCGGTGTATTTTCCGCTGAGTTACCAATTTTTTCCACAAAACTTCTTTAAATTTAATGTTTTTTTTTTTGCTTTAAAAGATTAAATTTAGTTGCGTCAGTTTTTATTTAAATTATTTGCACTTGAAAAAAATCACCAGTATGCCTTAAATTTCACAAAAGATAAATGGTTAAGTACTTAAAAATAGAATGGCCCAATTATTAAACGCAACGTGTCTATTTTTGTCTGAGTCTGGGTGACTGATGATACGTTTTATCCTTGGAGATTACTTATAATAAAGCTAATTTTGAATCATTTTAGTTCACTCAACTAGGGGTTGAAGTTGAGTTATTTTCGAGATACATAGGTAGGTATTTTTAGGGTTCCGTACCTCAAAAGGAAAAAACGGAACCCTTATAGGATCACTTTGTTGTCCGTCCGTCCGTCCGTCCGTCTGTCTGTCAAGACCCTTTTTCTCAGGAACGCGTGGAGGTATCAAGCTGAAATTTATATCAAATACTCATGTCTACTGTCCCTTGGAGCTGTGAAAAAAACATCAAACATCTAAGCCAACGCAATCAAAAGATACAGCCGTTTATGACGCAAATTTCCGCATATTTTCGAAACTCGCAAGGGAATCAAAACCTACAGGGTACATCCCGTGAACTCAGAATCTTGAAATTTGGCACGAAGCTAGGTCTTATAGCACAGATAAAGGAAAAATTGCGAAAAATATAAATTTTTTTTGTCTGTCTGTCTATAGATATCAGTAACCAACGCACATTTTCGACACTCGCAAGAGAATCAAAACCTACAGGGTACTTCCCGTGAACTCAGAATCTTGAAATTTGGTACAAAGCAAGGTCTTATTGCACAGATAAAGGAAAAATTGCGAAAAGCATAAACTTTTTTGTCTGTCTGTCTATATCATTAACCAATCTACAATGATCCCACACTGCGCACATTTTGCTTAAGAGCAGGGGTCTGCTAAGACTGGATGTTCATAGATACATATAAATTTGTATGGAACCCTCGGTGCGCGAGTCCAACTCGCACTTGGCCGGTTTTTTTTTACCAAATACAATCGTTTGACTTAAATTTGGTAATTGTGAAAATAATACTTACTTCGTTTTGGACACTCAAAAGCATTCTACTGATAGGTGATGACCAAACGACTTTTTTTAAATAAAAAATCATATACGTGGATGGCCAGATAGCCTAGTTGTTAGTGAACCTGACTACGAAGCTTGAGGTCCCGGGTTCGATTCCCGGTCGGGGCAGATATTTGTGTCCAAAATACGAATCTTTGTGCTCGAGTCTTGGGTGTTTAATATGTTTTTAAGTATGTATCTATCTATATAAGTATGTTTATCCGTTGTCAAGTACCCATAGTACAAGCTTTGCTTAGTTTGGGACTAGGTCAATTGTTGTGAATTGTCCCGTGATATTTATTTATTTATTTTTACATATCAAAAGAATCCTAATTATTAGACGGTGAAGGAAAGCATCGTGAGTAAACCTGCAAAGGTGTAAACCTGAGAAGAAATTCAATGGTGAAGTTCTCAAACCGCAATTGGCCTGCCTGCTGGGAACTACAGGCCAAACCCTCTTATTCTGAGAGATGGCCTGTGCAGTGGAACGTATATAAACAGAGATGATGATGAGATGAGATGGATCTACCTTACGCATTTTATTTTGTAAACAATAACGGCAATAGCACGTGTTGTAATGAATGTTCATATAAGTTCACTTGCGTCGAAAACCCGTGACGAACGCGACTTGTATTTGTTTTATTCGCTAATCAGTAAAGTTTTGCTTTGACGTCGCGCTACTCTAACGTGCGGGAAGCAAGCTCTTCATAATAATTATCATCGCGTGCAAACTTAGGGAATGGAGACCCGAACGTGTGCACCGACGAAGGGGGCTATCAACAAATCTTCTGTGAGACATTTTATCTCAATTAACGTTGCAGCTTGTCAAGCAGAGACATTCACATCGTTTTAATAAAGGGATCGTTTTAACATTAACATGAACAGTATACATACGTATAATAAAGTAAATATTGATACCTTGAACAACTATGTAAATTGTTTACGTAAATATAAAAAAAAATACTTGTTTGTTCAAATTAACTTGTTTGTTTTAGTAAATCTAAACAATTGCAATAAAATTAAGCCGAAAGAAAATTTCAGCCTCCATAACATTTAACCCCGTTTGTCAGTCTTAGGGTAAGGAAACCTATTATTGAGACTCCGCTGTCTGTCTGTCCGTCCGTATATCACGGGGCTCTGTCTCTTGAACCGTAATAGCTAGGCACTTGAAATTTTCACCCGTTTTTTACCAACAAATACTAAAAATAAAATAAAGTTAAAAATGAAAGGGGGTCGTCAATCGTCATACAAAAAACGTCTTTTTCAGTTGTCGCCTGGTTGTCAGGCGACAGCTGACAGTTGCTAGGCAACAGTTAACATCTATAGCCAGCCATGGCCACGCGCATAAGTGCAAGCGACCCTATGCTGTTTGGATGTTTTTCGAAAACCTACCTATAAGTTCGCGATTTTAATGCTTATATTTCGGTGATTCTTTACTGAACTGCTTTTAAAACCTCTCCATGTACGAATCCTACTCGCACTTGACCGTTATTTTTTAATTTAAACTGCGTTCGTTTTTGTTTTATGACAATGAAGCAAAAGTTCCGTGTTTGTATAATTTCCTGGTTGAGTTCTGGGCTCGTGTAATAATTAATTGATCTGAATTATCCATTTAGCTGAAATGCGATCCCAACATTTACTTGTTAATAAAACAGCGAAGCCCTCATTCAACCTTTTCCAGCTTATTTACTTATAATTTGATACTTTTCTGGCTATCAAAATTTTGCTTAAGTTCAATTATTATGTTCCGGTGTTTTCACATAATGATCTGTGTATTTAGGTACATGATATGTATATTTATAGATTTTTAAAATAAGAAAAGGAACTGAATTCAACTAAGAGTAAATTAAGCTGTTTATTTATTTTTATAATGCATTCAATAAATAATTATACTATTTTACGTCACATAACTAATTCGCGTGTGATACGCATCATGTGTGATAGAATCGCCACCTTTATACCCGTTCAATTATAACTTTATGGAAATATAAACGACAACTCAACTAAGGTTATTTTGCTGCGTTTCAACTGCTAATGTTCCAAGTAGGTACGCTACATATTGCAGTTCTTTTATAATTTATAACAGATTTTTGTATGCCAAAAAAATTTCTACTCTGTAAGATAAGATAACCAATGCGATGTAACCAGAGGTGTACACTGGCTCAGCTATAATATCAAGGCTCGTAAATTTCGGGTGTAAGTCTTCATTGTTACCAAAACTGTTTACAGATAACATTGTTCGCGATCACGTTGTTCATTGATACGCATCTATACTTACTCGCCTATATGCAAATCTTGTAAGAGAAGGGCCCGTATCTCTCGAGTGGGCAATTTAATATCTGATCAAGGCAGATGTAATGCAATAACTTCGTAAATATGAAGGAACAGGACAATTTATTGAACGTAAGTTAGTTTCAAGGGGGATACAGACGCAATTGTTAAAGAAGATTGGCGTATATTTCTCGAGATGGGAGATCAGTGTTGTATCAAATTTAACCTTATCATGTGTTATTACATCGGATGATATTGTATTTTGCAGCAAGTTGATGAATTTCAAAGATACAATGCCTATAAGTTTTGTGTTCATATTTATTACGTCTAGTTCACGTATATTGCAATATTCTTTAGTTGAGACGGCATGCCTATAAGATAAAATGTTGTGTTAGTCAATAGTTCAGCTATTAATATCGTGAAATCATATTTGCTGATAATAGTGGAGCTGTAATAGTTTAAGTTCTAAGAAGGTAGGTAGGTAGGTACACGGCAAGGACTCCGGCTCACTAGCCCACACAAATCGGATATGAGCGGGATTATGAGCCCAGCCAATTCAAAGTTTCTCAACTTCGTTACCCGCACCACTGGAGTTCTTAGGTGGAGTGACGTAACTATATTTACTAAAAGATTTAAACAGCCCTAAATCCAAAGTATCAGGTCGGGTAGTTTATGCCATTGAATAACATTCCAGTTTTAGTTTCCGTCAACACAATTTTAGTTACAGACTCGGAAATTAATTAGTTTTCAAGTACTTAACTATGCGTGGTTTCTACGAAGTACATAAATTGAATGTAAGCGTGAAAAAACCTTGGTATCCTAATGTTTTAACCTATGGCCTCTCAAGCAGAAGGTCGTGGGTTCGAAGCTGGGATCGCACCTCTGTGTTTTTCGGAATTAACGTATAAATTATCATGAGCTTTACGGTGAAAGAAAACAGCGCGAGGAAACCTGCATACACCTGCGAAGTAATTAAATGGTATATGTGAAGTTCCCAATCCGCATCGGGCCCGCGTGGGAACTGTAGTCCAAGCCCTTTCTAAGAGGAGGCCTGTGCCCTGCAGTTGGACGTATATAGCCTGCGATGATGATAATAATGAGACGTAGTTATTAAGTAAATTGAATTCACATTTTAACACATACTGTGCCATTTAATGTCTAGATATTATTATCTAGAATAGTTTATTAAATACATTATTACAAGGCACAAAATTGTTTATTAAATAAAAAACAGTAAATTTCAAACAAAACGTGGCATAACATGAAACTGCGGGGCAGTTCTAATTACTCACCGCATGCCCTCAATGGTAGCTCCTTCGGTTCTAATTAAACAACGCTGGTTAATTACTAACGTTCGCCGCCATCACTGCCCCATCTAAACTAAACGCATATAAAAGCTTAACTCTTAAACGTACAACTAGGAACTTCAGTATTACGAGAACTTCAGCACTTACTTCTAATCCATCGTCAAGGTTCTGTTTAGACGTCTTGTTTGTTTAAATCTAAAAATGGCCCGATTCTGTCAATCGGTTCTATCTAGTGCGAAACTTGACACGTTTTCGGATATCAACTTTTTCGGTGACATGCAAACTTGACCATGTTTTAAGTTTAAATTATTGATGGGATGTTTTTTGTCAGGGTGACAACAAATTTCGAGTAAAATCGTTCAGAACAAAAAATGTCTTAATAATTAGTTTTATTATAAACGTTCGAAACCGACTCCATTCGATAACTCTGTCTTCTAAATTAATTCGTAATGCGATAATAACTGATTTTTCCGGAAATATTGCGTGCTTTAAGCTCCACACCATTTTTTTTTAATTTTCTAACTTACCTGGGAGTAGTATACATACTAATTCATAAGTCAATCAATGATAAAAATAGTGATTTCAGATTTTGTTTTGAACTTTCAAGGAAAAGAAAAGGATCTTTCTAAACACGCCTATTTACTAGTATATACCTAGGTCTAATAAATTTTAGGTTATAAGTTGTCGAAATTGAACCGAATTGGTTCGTTTATGTAATTTAACCGACTTGGCTGACACAGCCGTGGTAGATTTTATGTAAGTTTCCCAGCAGCAGTTTAAGATAAAAAGTTTTTAACACAAAAGCCGCAGTAACAATAAATCTAACGCTTTTTGAAACTTTAGTAAGAAATAGAATTACTTGGGTGGGATGCAGTTTTAAAAAAATGTAGTCGACGTCTCATTGAAAACTTTTTATGTTTAACTTCAGTGCAAACGGTAGGTAGGTGATCTCGTTAATAATAAACTGCAAGACCAGACAAGTATTGCTCTCATAGCCCGTAACTGTGGCAATACTATTGCAAGGAGTGTACGTAATTATGGCGAGGGCGGCATCGCAGATGCAATTTCATTCCGTTTTATTTGAACTCTGCCGCAGCAAGAGGTAAGTAGACTGTAACCAGGAGCATTCTGTAAAATTCTCATTTCACTACCCCTACCTCTTCACACATTAATTACCGTTTGAACGTGTTATTAGATGTTTGCTCACCTGTGCAGTGCAAGTGGCAAGATAAGGGGAACACCAGCCAGCTCGCTTTTCATCACTAATGTAACGAATATTATCATGCATGATTTTAATGCTAATAAGGGCTGCTGCTAACAGCATTTAACATAATTTTGAGTAAAAGACAACTTATTTTCTTACAAACTGGATAGAAGAAATAACATTTCAGACAAGACGGAGTCTTATACTAGTAGTCTTTTATACTTAGTTCCGTGGTCCTACAGGGAACCCTTATAGTTTCGCTATGTACGTCCGTCTGTCTGTATTTCCATCCGTCCCCGGCTTAGCTTAGAAAATGTTAGTGCTAGGAAGGTGTAATTTTGCAAGATTATATGTTTTAACGACGTGAATTTAGTGTATAAGTCTTTCTAATATATAAAATCTCGTGTCACGGTATTTGTTATCGAACTCTTCCGAAACGGCTTGACCGATTTTTATTAAACTTTTTTGTCCATATTTGGTAGGTCTGAGAATAGGTCGTAGGTTTTTTTATACCCCTATTCTTCGCGGACGGAGTCGCGGGCAACAGCTAGTAAAATTGAAAAAAAAATTATAAAAAACACCTCACCCTAAAGTAGGTTGCGATGACTCATTTTAACTCATAGCTTGAAATAGTATTAAGTATTTAGATCTTGTAAAAACATTGTAGGTTTGCTTTGATTTTTTTTCGATTTAGAGACCCGTTTTCAAAATATTAAGCTACAAAGTACCAATTTTTGTTAGAGTTAAGTGTCCCCTCTTCTACAAGCTACATAAATAATCGCCTTGAAAAATCTAATAACAATTTTTGTATACATAACGCAGTTTAAAGGAAAACTATCACAGCTTAATAGGCTTTACAAGTTAACGGGTAATAGTCTATCAAAACTTAATATTGAATAATTATCGCATGTTATTACGGAACTCTACACTGCTCGTGGTCCAACACCTACTTCTTTTAAGTTGTAGGCGTTAAACATACAACTTGCATCATTCGGACTTCAATCACGGGCCTGGGTGAGCCTGGAGGGAGGTTTTTATTAAACCTTTTTAGAAATACTTAATGATAAAAATATACCTTAAACTTAATAAAAATAAACAGAAAACTCTAACCAGTAGTTTAAGTGGCTTAGTCTAACCGTACCTAACCAGTAGTTAAGGCAAGCGGGTGCTGTTTTAGACCACATCATCGCTTACCACCAATCAGTCGTTGTGCATAAATAAAACACAAGCAAAATTACTTACTTATGCAATCGAAGGTTACTCGAAGGCATACATGAATATCTATACAGCCAATGCAACAAATACATGCAAACACTTATGGTCAGTGGCATAGAGTTGTACAGATTTTTTTGACGCCTTGGTAATGCACTTACATAATCTTCTTTACACGTAATATATAAAAATCTCGTGTCACGGTGTTTGTTATCGGACAACAGCTTGACCAATTTTTATGAAAAAAAAAATTCTCCGCATTTGGTAGGCCTGAGAATGGTCGTATTTTTAATACCCCTATTCATCGCGAACAGAGTCGCGGGCAACAGCTAGTATTCTTATATTTGAAGACGTGGGTGGATGAAGGGGGTATGTCACATTTTTATCATTTTCGGTTTTATGTCATAAATGAAGGTGCTAAGTCATAATGCAACAACGAAAGCCTTCAGTTCACATGTTTTTAAGCTATTTTTATAGCTTAAAAACATGCTTTAAACCCAGCGTATGAAGGACCTATGTACACGAATAAGTTACATTCTTCGTGAATGAATGTGTTAAGGGCACATGACTCTAGAAGTGGTTACCAGTTTGCAAGTGAATGTAATAGAAGAAAGTGTTATGTACCCACTTAGCTCCATCATCCATGTTATGAGACAAACTTTTATTTTCTCTTATTCTGACATATCCGATTTCCCAAGAAAAAAAGAAAACATTAGGGATCAGCTGAAATTTATAAACTCTGAATGCAGGTATTTTTATGAAGGAATTCTACTAAATCAATAAATTTTGTTACAATAAACACTTTCATTTATTTAACTTCTTTTCTCTGCAAAACAGCTTAAAGGAGAAAGAAGGGGTTATGTACTTTTTTATATAAAAACATGTCATTTAAAAGCACTTATTAAAAAAATCAATAGATCAGTCTATGTAGCCGATTTTTATAAAAGTAACAATACCCTATTCAATTTAAAACTAAAACTACAACTTAAAAACCTTTAACTGCGATATAATGTTTTTGTGACATACCCCCATCATCCACTCATGTCTTCATTTATAACCTTGATTGTACGTACCCTATGCCTTCTTATAACTATTGGATTCGGCCTTAAACTTCATTGAGTATATAAACTTCATAAATTACCTATGTAGTTAAAATTATTAGCACTCCATTTTAATTCAGCTAGTCGGGGCCTTCATCACAAAACCGTATTAAAGGCAGCTAAGCTATTCATGTCCGCACTTTCTAGAAATTATTAGCTTAAGGATTTTTATTTCTGATTAATCCCTACTCAATAACAGTAATCCGGTATTGAACATTTGCGAGATCAAACGATTCGCGGTGCGTCATTTCCTCTTTTTCCTTGAAAATTGAATTTTGTTTGTGTGCTAATATTGTGCCCAGATAATTGGCTAAGTAAAGTTTTTTGAAGAGGTGCTAATTATATTTTTTTTCGACAGTGGTCGACTTCAACACTAAGAAACTGCAGGTGTTTTATTTTTATCTCCTTTTATTTATTGGAAATATTTTTTTAAGTGTTCGAGATGACATTTGTGAGATTATACGGCTGACAAGCGGTTCGTGCTCAGTACTAAGAAGAAATAGAAAAAAAAACGAAGTCAACTGTCGCTTCTGTCAATGTCAAATGAAATATAACCGTTTGCGTTTCGTTTGCTTTGCGTTGCCCAAGAAGCAGTTCCAAAATAGTGATCGAAAGTATTCAATCGTGATCCAATTAACGTGCTTAGGTCGTGGAGAAATGCGGTAAAATTGAAAGTCCGGATTTTATGCGGAGGTCGATAAAAATAGTCCAAAAATCACACTGAGCACACCAAAACGCAAAGCAAACGAAACGCAAACGATTTGACATTGACAGAACTGACAGTTGACTTCGTTTTTTTTTTCTATTTCTTCTTAGTACTGAGCACGAACCGCTTGTCAGCCGTAAAATCTCACAAATGTCATCTCGAACACTTAAAAAAATATTTCCAGTAAACAACAGGAGATAAAAATAAAACAGCTGCAGTTTCTCGATCTCCAGAACGCCGACTGTCGAAAAAAAATATAATTAGCACCTCTTCAAAAAACTTTACTTAGCCAATTATACATTTATGTAATCAACAAATAAATTGGTTGTGAAAAGGTTCCACCCTGATACGGTATTCAGTTTCCTTGACTGTACCTTATTACAAACTACATACGTTCAAACCTCAGAAACAATAGCAAAATAAACTTCCGTCCTAACAAGATCTAGGTATAAAAATAAATATAAATATGAAGGCAGTCGCTGCCGACAACCAACTGCTCGTTAACTCCGTTTCTTTGGCCGGAACAATGACACCCTCAAATTAAGGTCACCGTCACTTGTTTGTGCACTATGTCTGAATTAGGTAAGCTTTCGATAATAATACTTTACATCTATATGCACAAAAAACTTCGCGTGTTATATAAGAACAGAGTGTGTCAAGGATTAAAAATTGATTACCACCCCACGCCGCCGAGGAAACAATTAAGTCTACTTACAAATTTTCACGAGCAACGTCTAAAAGAACCAACAAAGTAAGAATAAGAGTTGATTAACAGTGCCGTATTCTTCTGGCTTAGCTTACAATGTTATCAAAGTTCCCTCCCCTTGAGGTTGCAGGGTGGGTACAAGTGACTTGTTTTCAATTCACATTTAATTACTCCTTGGTGACACACAAAGTTTCCATCAACTTTGTTTACGAACGCAGATACGCGTCGATGTAGGCACCCTTCAAACCATGCTCTGTTTATTGTTCGAAACTCTCCGCGCCTCATCAACGGCATTTTACTTCGTTAGTAAAGGCAGCAAAATAATTTACTTCATATAAATGGTTAATTTACAGAACTATGCAGTTTACTTTAGCCCACTTAAAAATGGCCAAGAAGGAACTTAAAAATCTAAGTACCTAGTCTTTGCTTAAACGGGAAAACTCCGAGCTATACCTACCTAAAACGAATTATAAAGCGGAATTAAATGGAAAAAGCAGTTGAGTCTTAGTTAAGAGCGGAAAGCTAATAAGGGAAGAAAGAAAAAGTTGCAGATGAAGTTTTTCGTCGCTGAGAATATTTTCCTTATGAAAACATCGAGTGAGCTAGCTTGGATTGCGTCGGTTCACTTTACTCGCGACGATTAATGAATTTACTCTTTATTCACTGCTTAATTATATCTCGGATCCTTTGCTTATTAAATATAATGATAATGAATACTCGACATTGTTATATTTAAATATTTATTTTACTGAGCACTCTTATTTTCTGATATATTATATTTGTCTTTCATGAAAACTAACTTAAAATATTTGCTTATAGCCAATATACCCTGACAATCAATTCTGAAAGATTACTTACTGTCAGATAGACATACTTAACAACTAAAGAATGCTTGACATTCTCCTTTATTATACTCGTCTGAGTATGACTCTAGTGTAAGGGGGAATCTGAAAACATTCATGTCCTTCCTCAAAACATTTGACTCAACATCGACAATACGGGAAGGAAGAGATATTGAACTCTATCTTATCTAGATCTCTCGATCTCCGCAAGAAGCCCCGTCGAACTATTTCTCAAAATGGAAAATTTATTATAGGGAATATTCTCCGTGGATTGTTTTGCTGGCAAGCTAATATCTAGACAAGTTCTATAAATCAAGCAGTGGGTGGACACCGACGGCAGTTATCTGCGAAGATCGCTGTAACTTCACAGCAGGCCGACTAAGGAGTGTTGACTGTTGAATTCGAATCGATGTTTATTCTAACTACAAAAAATGAAAATACAGAGTATTTGGTTACAGAACAATGTTCGGAAACATTTTGTTGACACTCCATATAAAACTCAATCTTTTTAATCACTTGTGAATTTAAGAAAGATTATACTTAATTTAGATTTTAGTTATATTTCTGAACAATAATAGGAGCAATTTTCAAAGTTAAATCCTAATCGACGAACAGCCATATATAATTTAATGTTCATGATATCCCGTAATATGGCGACAAGAGAAGGCTTTTATGACCTATAAAGCCGTGCTTGTTTCGGACTATAAATGATGAATTACGATATTCGTCAAGATTAGGAATACGACTTAGTTTGTGTATAACATTCATATAATACTAAGTCATATTCCTAATCTTTTTATTTTTAATATAAATGTGTGCTTATGTACTGTTATTGTCCAGAGATGAGAATAATTAAATTCGTGAGAGGAATATTTTTAGCTAACATCTGTTGCAGAGACGATAAACTATCATAAAATGCTTAGATGCTTCGCCGCACTTCCCGGTAAGTCCAAAGATTATGCAAGTACACAAACTCCTCGTCGCCCATAAAGATTGAAGGTAAGTTAAGGCTCGACGAACTCGGCACTTACCTGCGTTTCAATAATAACTTTTTATTGCCATAGAGCAGGGCACTCAAATTGCCGAAACTGGAAATGTAATGGGATTATCGCTGATCCGAAACGATGAAGGCCTCTCGTGTAGTACGTAATAAAATTTACGAAATGCTTCCGAAAAACTTCGACAGGATAATGTTTGAGTTTAGATTGTCTTTTATTTGGAAAGTTAAATTTTATTACGTAAGCAAGTGAGTTGTTTTAAATTGTATATCTAATTTTAAACGTTTTACTTTTTAATGTAAATATTTCGGGAAATAAAGGCTTTATTATTATTATTAAGCAAGTGAGCTAATGATTGTATTTATACTCGTACTTTTCATTGACTGTAGTTTAATTATTTAAGTGATTGTCCATTGTGTATATCTTCTTTTAACACGGAAACAAAGATTTGGTGGTTCGAAAGCCCCGGAGTGCGAGTCGGACTCTCACTCCACGGTTTTTTAGAAATCACACGGTAACACGGTTTTTTAAAATACACTTTATTATTTAAAGTTTTTTTTTTATACGCTTTTCTTTAAGCGCCTTTGAATTAACCGTCAGATAATTTACCGGTTCAAGTTTCCTTGTGAAGTGCTCCTACACGACGTGTTTGGCTCGAATGATGGAGATACCGCGTTGGGCTGCAGCCAAGTCTCGGCAATAGTCATGCCCTGACAAAACACTTCATCGTACCGCCGCTGAAATAATATGAAAAGTTCCCGGAGCTTTGTTTGACTTTCAGCGATGAATCCGTGGCTGTTAAAACTTCGTATATCCAATTGAAGTCAGTTAAAGCTAACGTTATTTTATATTAACTTTAAAACGTTATTTTCATTTGATTTGTACGAAATGTAAACTCTCTCAAAATTAATATCTCAGCAAATTAAATTCTAACATTTCTATTAGTAATGGAATTATGTATAAGTTGTCTCAGAAATTAAAACCTAAAAGTTCTAACTTGGCACTCTTTACTGAATAATGAAATTTGTACTGTGTTGCTGGAATGTTTAATTTATAATAGAAAGGTAAGATGCAGATAACTGTATTATCCATTACTTTAGATAAGTAGTGTGTAATTTTGCAAGAGTGCTTACGACTAATTTTCCTATTCCGAATTAATTATCCAATAGAGTTTTTTGTAGATAAGAATATAGATAAGAGCCACAGTTTCATGATTTCCGTTGGCAAAAAAAATTTATGAATTACATTATGTTGTTATTTTCGATATTTTATTACACCTAATTTGATATACTGTGCCAGTAATAATTTATGGAATTAAACAGAACTCCTGACTCCGAGAGCAAAGTTACTTCTCACGCATCTGTTTTCTACTTTTTACGTAGAGTGTAGATAAGTGTTAAGTTTTAATAACCAAAGTTTTACGTTCAAATTTTTTTACGTTATGAGTTGTTTTAAAATGAGAATAAATTTAAATTGGCTTTAAATACGAACTACATTTATTTAAATATGGACTAGGTACTTTGATAAAATCACCATTAAGATAATCTAACTCACAAAAAAAAGTTTGTCGAAGTCGGTTCAAAGGCGCGAAGATAGTATTGTATAAAAAAAAATAAGATAGACAACTGGACATACATATGTAAATAAATAAATAAATATAAATAAATATTAGGGGACAATCTTACACAAATCGACCTAGTCCCAAACTAAGCAAAGCTTGTACTACGGGTACTAGACGACGATAAACATACTTATATAGATAAATAAATACTTAAATACATAGAAAACATCCATAACTCAGGAACAAATATTCGTGCTCATCACACAAATAAATGCCCTTACCGGGATTTGAACCCAGGACCTCTTGCTTCGTAGGCAGGGTCACTACCAACTAGGCTAAAGCGGTCGTTACGTAGCGGCTACTAGCGCCATCTAGTCATCACATGAAACTAATTACTACAATCCTGTATCGCACTATCGAAGTTTCTCAGATCGGCTGCATAAATACAACTTCCAACTTCCGTGGGACTTTGGTCCCCAGACATAACATCTGCCTGGAAAGAGATCTCTATTGCAACTAACCCCAAACATACAAAGACTTACAATCGAATAGAGAACCTCGTCTTATCATTTAATCCGGAACAAAAACTTGGAAAACGGAACTGGTATCAAACGTGTCCCTCAAAAATAGTTAAGCGAAAAGTCAGTGCACCCTTTAAATTACCATTCATTGCATAACGCGTTGCCTTGGGGTCTGTGCCATTCAATGTTCAAGCAAGTGCCATCCGCGCCCCCTACCCGCGCCTGGCGTCCCCTCCGATACACTCCCTTACATTAATTGGCACAACTTTTCCGCACAGCAGGCACTAAGTCCGCCTAATGCGAGACTGCGGCCAAGTTTCACTCGTTCTTCCGTAATTACTTTTATTGCTTCCTTTCCTCGTTCATTCATAAAATCGCTGTCTTCTCATGAATTTATCGTCAGAAGAAAATATTTTTATTGATGCTCCCGGAGTTCACTGACTAATTAAATTCTTAGATGGGTAATTGATCACAAGGAGCAATGGCTGGTTCTTTGAATAATTATAAATTTGCTTAATTAGTGAAATGGTTTGTTACATTAGTTAGTGAATTAACTTTTGTTCTGAAGACTGTAACCTTAATAACGTAGAAGCTTATTTTGTCACAGTATGGTTATTACCCATTATGAGCTGAATTTCAAAAAATCACAAAATTAGATAATCGCAAAATTGCCTGTCATTTGGCAGAGGTTTTATTATAAATTTTACTAAAATATTTTACTGCTCCTCAAGACCACTCTTTTTTTAGGTACGGAACCCTAAAAATTAATGAAAGTGAAGAGTTATGACGAATTACTTTTTTAAAGTGTGTAAGTCCACAAAGAGCGTGTATCGTACAAAAATAATAATATTAGTATTGAAATACCTGGTGATAATAAGGCTATTTCTGTGCATCATATTTCGAGAAAAGCAAACTTCATAGCGAAGGTTAACAAAGTGTAGCACATCTACGAGGAACGCGTTCGTCGTAGCATTATGCTACGCGTACCATAATGTAGCACGTAACATTTCTTTTGTAATAACACAGTAAGAGTGAGTTACACCAGTTTACTACAACAGTCTAATCATTGGTTAATTCAATTCGTACAAACTAAAATTTTATTAACAGGAAATTTGACGGCTGGTTTGACAATGGCTATCGTTATAATAACTTAATGCAAAGCACACTAATTTAATACTAACTAATTATTATAGGTATCGCTTTAGGTAATGAGTGATGATACTGGCGGTCTCATGGGTTTACTAAGCATGTTCCCACGGTTGAACATTTAATGAATATATTCATTGAAAAAATTTAGTAAGGTCATGGAAGTTCATATTATTTTCCTACAGTAGGTACTTCTTTAAGAATTAAATGTCACTCACCCTTCTAATCTCATAGACGTTATCTAGATACTCGTAATAATAACATGAACTCATGTCGTATTACCAAAGTCGGGAAAAGCGTTACGAAAATAGAACAGTAAACATCGAAAAGTAATGCGAAAAGAGAGCGCCAGTCTCAAACTAAGGCCGTATTTCCGAGAACTTAGGATGTAGTACGCCAATTTATTCCAGAACATTGGCCACCTTATGCAAAACATGTCAATTCCCCCCTTGACGCTCATTCGGCGTCTATCCGCTATTTGTTGGGAAGCTGACCCGGATAAAGGCGTCAAATTACCGACGTCAAATTCTACTGTCACCTGAGCCAGGGCGCGCTGCCGCCGCCATTTTTATCCCATTCCGACTTAATATTCCGTGGCCGTCCGTCGGGAGCGGCTCGTGTAACGGACACTCTCACGGAGCTACGAAATACAACATGGCCGGACCAGATCGCATGCCGCTGCAGCGCATCACCACAAAAAACATTTACGACCACGACTACCATTGAATCTACAACACGTTAGAGCTCGCCGTAGATGTTACGACACAATTCATAATTGACGCGCTTCGGGTCTTATAAAAGAGCCGGAGCACGCTCCCCGACTCGCGTATAAAGCTGTTTTTTACCTTCACCAAGTTAACGGTCTCCGCAGTCAGGTTTTAGTGCAGCACCAACAAAATATATATTTTTAGGATTTCTTAAGTACTTCAAAAGGAAAACAAAGTCGTTCTTGTCTGGCTCTCTGTCCATCTATCTGTCAGACTTTGATACTAAAAAAAAATCAATACCCATAGGTCCTCCCATTGATCACGAAATTTGACTCAATGCTTTAGCATTAATTTGTAGGTCAACGACAATCAACGACAATCAAAAATCAACGACAATATATTGTATCGATGCACTGATAGACTGAAATTTGTCTTTCGGTCCATTGTGTACTTTCGACAATGTTTGGTGCTTTCATTCGCAGATAATGAACTTTAGTGATATTGGTACACCGTTACACACTGACTAACTATACCTAAATTGTCTTTTCTTACTCAGTGCCCTATTAAAAATGCCACATTCTGAAAGTAACCTCGGGTGCCTCTATTGCTTTTGTAACAAGTCAGATATGAAAACTAGAAAAAGCCAAATGAACCTTAACATCGCTTCTTGGCATCAAAGATGAAACTATAAAGATCCCGCATTAGCTCTCTGTAGGATTCTAGGTCTCAAGGAAATTAGGTCAAGGAATATTCAGATAGCATTTCAGTCGCGGTACGAATCGCGCCGCACTCAGCGGGCGTCGCTGACATTTTGCTTGTCCTTGCCATTCCGGTAAACGACTCATAGCTTCATGGTTGCAACTTTCCCCGTTGTTTCCGCATCAATTCAAATTGGATCAATTTTATTCATTGGTCTTAGCAGTTTATTTTCGACTGTTTTTAAATAGTTTAGCAAGTGGTGTAATTTAGGTACCATGCGTAGCATATTAAACTATACATAATGTAAAAGGGTATGTATTACAATACCGAAGTACGAAAGACCGAATGTATTAAAACATCGAATGGGTCAAAAGACCGACACGATTTTTTTCTGAAACCGTTAACTTTTTATAAATGTTATAAAACTAACCTAACCTAAGCTTCTGTATGATGCCGTTTTAATAAATTCTGAGAAGTTTACGGTTTCAGAAAAAAATCGTGTCGGTCTTTTGACCCATTCGGTGTTTTAATACATTCGGTCTTTCGTACTTCGGTATTGTAATACATACCCCTTTAAAATGTATTCCTTCAATAGACAACTAAGACAACAAAGATTTTAGACGTTCCGATTCCGAAACAGTGCAACTTTTATATTCTACTACAATGAACCCCAAAAGAAGGGGTATATTTTTTATCGTCTTAAATTTACATACATTGTGTTCACAATTTTGACAAATAAGGTGTCGTTGAATTCAGCTTCGTCATCTTTGCAGTGAGTGAGTAGATAGATACCATAAACTTCATTATTAGTATTAATACCTGTCTGCCAAAAAATCAAGGCCGAGTGGTGTTTTTTTAATGACCTCCCGTCTGCTTAGAATGATTCTAAAGAACTTCGTGAACTGATTAAAACGCATACAATAAATAAATGCAAACACATATGTATACCTGCTTAACTTAGAGCAGTAGTTGTTTTTAGATTATCGATTTACTATTTTTATAACCGCTCTCCAAAAAACGTTGCACATCAGTATAATACGAAAAATATGTATATGTTTCTACATTTCACCATCAAAATGTCCTTTAACAGCTTTCCCTTTAAACCAATATTGTGGGAAAGTAATTTCAATACAACAAAGTTATTGCTACCTATTCGTCGAAATTTTGACGCCTAAAGACATTATGGAACGGGTCAAGCGCATTAGGGGGATTTACCCGCCATTATCGTCGGACCCGTTTCCAATGGGCTCAGACACAGAACAACGAAAGGATTTTCCTTTGTTGCCTTGCCACTTGATGGGATGGAATATTGCATATTACGGCCAGAAATACTGTTGGTTATGTCGAGCCCAAGTGTCACAATGGCACTGTTACAGTTTACTTCGATATTTCATTAACTTACATACAGCAGGTTGCTGTAATTTCTTTTAGTGTAAGTACGCCGATAGTTCAGATTCGGTTATTTAAGAATTTAATAGTCGTTAGCTTTGCTCTGCTCACATAAACTATTAAAAGATCTCTAGTAGTTGAAATTATATTTCAGAACCATCCAAGAGTATTTCCAAAAAAAAACACTTAAGTACTTTATTTCCGTTGCACGAAAAAACCCGTGGAATATTTCATGTCTCTAGAGTGAGATTTTGGATTTTTCATGCGGATGTACAGTCGAGTTCACTAATATATGCATCGCCAACCTTTCAAAAATATACCTTATGTTACCGTAATAAGGTCTATGTATAGATATTTATGAAATGTTGGCTGTACAGATATTGGTGAACTCGACTGTACAGTCAAGTGTAAAAATATGGGTGCACACAACTTGCTCATAAATATGTCCCATAGCTCTTATGTCGTCGACTTAAGGTATATAAGGTATGTAACGATGGGAGGATTAAGTCGATACTTATTTTTGCACTTGACCGTACCCCGTGGAAAATGGAAATAAAAGTAGCCTATGTGTTGTTCCCACGATCCAGCTGTCTATGTATATATCAAATTGTATTCATCCAGCGGCTTTGGCGTGAAATAGTAACAAATAGAAACACATAGCCGTGCACTGGTAAAATTTCGTGTTTATAATTTCAGTATGATTACTTTAATTATATGCTTTTCATATGCGATTCGAAGTGACAAACTAAACTTGTACTTTTCATCTTCATCCTACCCGCAGAATAAGTCAATAATACCTACTAAGCTATCGTGCAAATATAACGATGTCCACTCTAGTTCAAGTGAAACACACAGCTGTCGTCACCGGCAGCAAAGTGTCGTATCGCGTCGCACAGATATTGTTAGCATAACTGCGCCGCTCATCACCACTCGGGCACCGTATATTTCCACTAAATGCAAAATCATGTCATGTCTTTGGAGTCACCATTATAGGTATGTATTTTATTTCATACACACGAGACTTTTTTTATAAGCTTCTTTTATACGTTCGGTTCTAAGTGACCTCTGAAAGATACAAAATTAATTTAATTTAAAAAATAATTTAAACCACAGATGGCTCTGCCACTCATATTGTACTCTACTCCTTTCGATATGGTTTAAACACGTATTTTAACGGTGCTCTCGCATCTTAAACATGATATATAATTTTTCACAAACGAGCAAGTAGTCACCTGATGGTAATTAAACACTATTAGCCGCACCACTAAAATATGCAGATGCGTTACAGACCAAAGGGCTAAGATGGAACACTCAGCAACACAAACAAACTGCTTGGTAACAGGATTAGCGAATAAGGCAATTTTTAAGCACGGCTGTAAGTATATTAATATGATATGTGAGAAATTTTAATAAAACGTATTTGACACATCCGTTTAACCTTCTTCACTCCACTCGTCATGTTTGTCGTGATATGGCAACCCTTTACTTCACCATATCCTATTTCACTTAAGACAGAAGATTTATCTTTAAAATAAAATATAAATCATGTGTGCGTATGCATATCAACCACAAATGTTAAAAAAAAGAATATTAACCAATAAAGCTACCCGAATTTTTTAATTTATATTCCATTACTATCCGAACAAAAGTAATACCTTTTAAACGGAAATAGATGCATGAGCCATGTAATTTATGTTAAAAATTTTGAACTTTGGGGACAATCGAATACTGATTCAATAGGGAACGAATTCAGTGAGAAGCATTGTGCTTACCATGCACCAACTGCATTGAATGGGTACACTGTCCAATTTAGTTCATTCATTCACTTGATTTACATTCATTGCGCGACGCTAAAGGCTCATTCGATTTAAAATTCACTGAGGTCCAGGCTTTTTTAAGCTTGGTAGAAACAATTGAACTATTTATTTATACAAATTCAAAGTTAATACATCAATCGGGTTGTAAGGTGACTTAATAATTGTAAATTAATGATGTACGTTTTTCCACGCCTCTGACGAACAAGCATGCTTATGCTTGACAGTTTGAAAGTACCCCAACTTTCGAGCTCTTCAATGCTACTCATTTGTTTATCTTCTGGATTTTATTGACCTAGCAGGACTAGAATAAAAACAATAGAAGTTATATTAGGGCTGGCGCTCACTGACGGCATGGCACGGCATGGCATTTTATCACTATCAAGTTATTTTGAATCTTTTTCAATGAGTTTAGAATTCATGTTACTTTATTTCGATACCACGATGCCGCGACGTGCCGAGGGATGCCGCAACGCATAACCAATAAAGTAATATGAATTTTAAACTCATTGAAATTAGATTCAAAATAACTTGATGTAATAAAATGCCATGCCGTGCCATGCTGTCAGTGATCGCCGGCCCTTAGTGCTCAACACACAAATAAGTATATTCGTCTGAGACTTTACAATTATCTACACTGCTCTATGTCTCTTTATTTTTTCGTCATCATAAAATAATTACTGTGGTTTCTGGTCCAGTATTACTCGTAAATCTTTAGAATCACACAGGTTTAAGAGGTTCCATTCCAATCAGAGGGCTGAGAGGACACACGTAGGCAGCGCTGCGCTCCGAGAGTAGTCCATTGTACCGCCCGACCTCCGTAACTCAATCCCGTGCACCACACCCGTATTTACACTCTAATCACACGTGGATCTGACATATGTGTCATAACATTGATACAGGCAAATCGCTCACAAAAACATTTTTCAAAGACAAATTTATCCGTATCAGTGTACAACCAATAGGAAGATCCGATCGCAAATCCATGACGCAGTTCCACGTGTGCCTTTTTTCACGCAACTTAATTGCATGCCGGCATTCATCTCGTTGATAGAAACTGAAGCGCTGCCTACATCACTTTTTGTTTAAAGAAACTGGATATTTTTGGTCCGCACTTATCTTAGCTTTACGAGGCTTTGAAACGAGACGTGAAAGCACTTGGTAGCACTATATCGGAGCTCTATTCAAGCCTGAAGTAGTGAACAGCATTCTTAGTGAAATGCATCAGTACTTATAAAACACAGCTTTGATTGTTTCTAATTTCTAATTAATCATAAAACAGCCAGACTATGTATATAAGGTAGCAGAAGATTGCAACTGAACTTATTTTATAAAATTAATAATATTACGGTCTAACTTGTTTCATTGGTTTACAGCGATAAATTAAAGAGAACCTTTATTAATTAGGTCGTTAAAACTGAAAGTTAATATTGCTTTAGTACTAACAAAAGAGCAATCCAGCGAGCGGCCCCACTTAACCGAAAGGTGTGTGGCCAGAACAGATACAATGGTACAAGTTTCATTGCCGTGTATTAATTAGGACAGTGTCACAGAGGGAAGATTTAAATTTCCCGTTCCGTACACAAATCCATGCGGCGGGATAAGCTGATTAGCAAGTTAAAAGGATAGCCCGCAGAAGCCACGGCGAAGTTGGCCGAATTAAAACAATCTCATTATCCAGGAGACGTCAAGAACCCAGCTTTGATATACGACATTCTGCGCCAGCCCTTTATCAAAATAATTACTATTTTTACAACTCTACTTTCTTACTAACAAACATTTCAACTAATTAAAAATTCAGCAGTTTATTAAATTTATATCCCGTGTAATTTACTTACAGTAAAAGCAGTAGGATATGAAAATGGCTAGCATTCATTACGTGAGAGTGCCTTCCCATTCCCAACTTAGAAGATTGGCCAGACCATTCTGACGTTGGCGAAGTAAGGTAAACACGATATAAATTAAACATTTCATATTTCCATTCCAGTATGAAAGATGTTTTACTGCTCCATATATTTCACCCCTTTATCCTCTCCAATATTAGGTACCTTTTTGCTTCCTACGTTTTTTCCTTCCCGCTACTATTTGGAAAATTTGTTGCACCCGCTTACCGCAAGCGGTGAGAGCGTTAAAACGTCCCGTTTGAAAATATGAGAACGGCCGGGGTTTAATATAATGAAGATTTATTATAAACTATCTTATCTTTATTGCTGGCCTGCAGCCACAGCTTACAAGCTTTTTGTTGTGCTTTCATGAAAGCTCCGTAGCAAGTTTGCAAGTATTACGGTGCAACAGAAACTCCAATTTAGCTGATGCTAAATCATCTCCTACAGTGTTATCCATAATTTCTGAACATTTTAACTACTACTTCCAAGAGAAGTTAAACAAAGTTGAGTCCGATAAGATTTCAATTAAGAAGTGTGTTACATTGGTCCGCAGTGTATTATCGAGTGCTTAACAGAGGTAATGCGAAGGCGGCGGAGATTAATCGTAACGGCGGCCCGACACGACGAACACGCTGCGGCCGCACCCCGTGGTTATTGTAAAACGCAGCTAGGGTGTAATTTGGCAACACGCTTCGATGTTATCACGACGCATTTCCCTACAGATACCGCGTTATTTAACACCGCTGTTTGGCTCGCGTCCTCCGACAAACAAACAACCCTTTTTGCATTTATTTTGCCGTAAATTGAGGCATGTACCTGCCTCATTCGCAAATTAACTTCTCTGTAGGCAAAACAAAAACAAACGTTCCTGACCTTTTGCTGGACGGACAGAAATTAGTTTACGCGTTGATCTTGTTTGATTACGAATTTGATATACCTATTTACATTAATTTTCATTTCACCACTTTAACGAAAACAAGTGAAACAAAATAATGCGCTGTTTGCTCATACATGGTTAAAAACTGAAGCTCAAACTCGGCAAATTTTTAATAAGACGATTTTTACGGGCGCAGTTAGCTCAGAATATTCATCGCAATGCGTGTTCTCAGCACCTTTAGCAGCTGCGTTCCGTCTCGAGTAATCCAAACAATACATTGTCGGGATAAAGAAGAGACTGCGAGTAAATTGTGATTATAAAACTTTGTAATAAGAAATCTTTGGGAGTTATTTGTTAAATATTTGAGTGGGTCGGAATAAACTCGTTCACCTGGCACCTGCTTAAAATTCCGAGGTGTCGTGAGGGCAGGCAAGAGCGAACTTGGGAAGTTGTCGGAGTCGCGACAGGCCGACGTTTGACACCTCGCTCCTTAGCGCGCCGACCAGAAAACACCGACCCGAACTTTAGAAATACTTTCACCGTCGACCTCTTGTCTGAAATTACATCTTCGCCTCTAATTTAGGTGACTAACCCAAACCTATTATGCAAATGGATTTTCAATTTATGTTAATTAACTCGTTATGTTGTGGATACTTCAAATATCTATCAGGCTACATCGAATATCACAAGTGGTGTTGCATTGTTAGGGATGCATTGCCGGCCCTTCGCAACATTCCTCGTTGTCGGGACAATGCTTCTACTCTACATATTCTGCCTAACAAACTAAAACTACACCTACTCTTGTTCTAAGTCACACCACAAACTTTTCAAAATTGGACTTACATTGACCACCACCGATACAACATGATATTAATAATTATTTCTCATTCGTAATTTCACATTAACCGTAACAAACAAATAACAGTACTTAAGAACCATAACAACCGTGTAATAACTCTGTTTAAAATCCTTTGAAAGATACTCAAGTGCACCCGGGGGTATTGTCGACTGGTAAGTAATCGAATACAATTCCCCTGTTTACCTGCTCGTGCCTCTCCTTTATGCTCACCTCAATTAATTAAACCTTGGCTTTCATTAACGTAAATTATTTGCAATACATCGCTTCTAACGAAAAGACACAGAATTTAATCTCTTCAGCGCAAATACACCTTTTGTTTCGTCTCCCTGAGGAGCAAACTTCTGCGGACAGCGGCCAGGATGGTCCGTTATAACTGCTAACAACCGCTACTCAACTTCGTACGTGAAAACTTTCCTACATCATTCAATTAAGCCACACAAACAATGTACATGTGGATGCCAATTATGTTAATAGCAATCATTAAAATAATCACATCAAGTCATAAACTTAATTATCTTTCTAACGATAAAAGAGCTAGTCAATGCTGTTCGTTAACTTTATAATAAATCG
Organism: Archips xylosteana; assembly: GCA_947563465.1. Taxonomy (NCBI): domain Eukaryota; kingdom Metazoa; phylum Arthropoda; class Insecta; order Lepidoptera; family Tortricidae; genus Archips; species Archips xylosteana. Next base: position 13,269,339 of record OX387352.1, on the reverse strand, counting down.
ATAGTACGTGTAAAACTGTTTTTCCATCGAACAAGCATGTACCAAAGTTATGGTGATAGGATGGTAGTTTGACAAAGTTACCCGCAACTGAACATCTCGGTCAGGTATCAGGCCGGGCAACTTGCGAACTAATCTAATTAACGCAGGCTTACCAGAGTTTCGTGGATTCATCTCCGGCTTTGTTGTTATTGACAATCGATTAGACAAAGATAACGGTGCGCAATTGTTTCTGGGAAAAATAGAACGATTTGGACCCTTCTGGTGATCAAGAGACGAATCTAAGTAAGATTTGTTTACCAGGTAAGTCAACATGCGTATTTTATAATAATGTTATAGTTGTGTATAATAGATTTTTATGTTTATACGATTAAAAATTAGTAAGTAGGTACGTACGTAATTAATGGCGACTTCTAGAAAAAAATGACAATTTCAAGTACGGAACTGTTTAGCATTTGTTAGCATTAAACAAGTTTAAAGACTGAGAGCCTATCTTATCACTTTTTGATAAATAACTGATATTTTAAGCGACAGATATCTATGATGCCGATTCTGTTTATTTTATGCGAATAAACAGAGGTATAGCGTTACATATACATATATCAGCTTATCAGAGGGTGTTAAAACAGGTCTTAAAACCTAATGTTTTCCAGAAAGAAGCCACAAGTTTGCCTTGGTTCTATCTATCTTAACTCTAAGAAGAATTTTTTTATAATGAGAGGGAGGCAAACGAGCAAGCGGGTCATCTGATGGAAAGTGATCACCACCGCCCATAAATATCAACGACTCAAAGAGAGTCACTGATCTGTTGCCGGCCTTTAAAAAGGACAGGGGATAGGAAAGAGAGGGAGGGGGAGAGGTATTGGGCCCACGGCGCTCTCTCACTGACCGTACGAAACGCAGCAGGAGTACTGCTGCTTCATGCCGGGGTTCTGTGAGAGGGTGGTACTGCCCTGGACGAGCCGGGCCATTCGTGATGCAGTGGCTAGCTACAACATGGCTCTACCACTACTGAATTTACGCAAAAAGCTACATATTTGTAAACTTTTATTTGTACTTAATATAAAACCGTAGGAGTGTTTGTAGAGTCCCTCTGTGTATATGTATCCGATATAATAATTACAAGAAACTATATATAATATCGCTTACTGTTTTTTTTTTGTTTCAAGTTACTATCACAGCTACTCAATATGTACCGTCAAAGTCATATGTCATAAATATATGTACGTTACCAGGGTGTCAAAAATATCTAATCAGCTCTATTCCACTAGCCGTAAGGTTGGTGTTTACATATATTTGATGCGATGGCTGTATTAGTTCTACCTTCGACTGTACCTTTTACCTGAACTGAGGAAACGTTAATAGTTATTCAACATTTTAAATGTACATGAAAAAATTACAGCAATCTCTTAGAAATCATAATTAAGAGGCACAAAGCGATTGGAACGGCCGGCCCCGGGAGGAATCGAGAGAAAGGGCGACTAGGGCTGCCGTTTTGATTAGATTGAGCTTTACATTTACACGTCTGTAATTTGAAGATTGGCCCGGCAGAAACAGTCAACGTGACGAGATAAGAAATAAAATAAATGAAAGAGTTAAAATCTGTCGCTATTAAAAGCTTCTGTAACTCGAAGAATAATATATCGATACCGGAAATCTCAAATGGCGTAAAGGACAAAAATGCGAAAGTGAGTCTTAAATGCCATCGTATACAGCTATTTTTTCCCTATCGAATGGCATTAAGACTCATTTTCGCATTTTTGTCCTTTACGCCATTTGAGATTTCCGGTATCGATATGATTTGTATTTCTGTTACTACCCACTACACCGTAAAGTTACCATAAGATTTGAGTACGAGTTTTACTAACGTAGCTTATAATATCATATTGTAAAATAAAGCTATTAAATTATTAATTAAAGCACTAAATAAATTAAAAAATAATATTACATAATTTATTGAATCAGGCGTTACTTTGCGGAGGTCCATATTAATGAACTAAAACAATTACTTTGCTCACCCGCGACCTTACAATAGTTACGTTTATGCAAGAAATGTGTGTTCATGCAGGTCATACAGTGTGGAGGTGGAGGAACTGCATGAACACACATTTCTTGCATAAACGTAACTATTGTAATGTCGCGGGTGAGCAAAGTAATTGTTTTAGTTCAATAATATTACATCTAAAAGACATCTATGCTTACGTACGAATACCTGAATAAGCACCTACTTTATCACTACATACTATACTTAGTATAAAACAAAGTCGCTTCCCGCTGTCTGTATGTCCCTATGTATGCTTAGATCTTTAAAACTACGCAACGGATTATGATGCGGTTTTTTTTAATAGATAGAGTGATTCAAGAGGAAGGTTTATATGTATAATATATGCATAATATAGTATTTAGTATCAGCATTGCACCCGTGCGAAGCCGGGGTGGGTCGCTTGTTTATTATAAACTAATTACAGAGACAGATAGCAATAAATTAATATTGTCATAATGTCTTAAACTGAATTAAAACTATAGTTAAAATAAAACAAAAGTAATTAATAACTGATTTCCCTTTTACAATTAGAAGTGAATTCATCGTAGGTTCTCAGGACACTTACTTAGGTAAAATAAAAAAAAACAACCATTTTAATTTTAATTACATTCGAATTCATTGGAAAGGACTAGGATAATTTTGTGAGAGCCCTGTGACGCAGGCATGAAGGTATAATCACATTGCACATAAGCCACTGCTGCGGTGTACGCGTCACTTACAATAACATTGAGTGACATCTGCAATCTGCACCAGAGTCCAGAGTATGTCCCATTTGATAATAATACACGATGAGCGCAAAATATTGATTACGAGGAATATTTAAGAGACTGTTATTGTAATTCAGACAAAATGTTAATGATAAATGTTAATGCAAAGATCGAACTAAGAGATAAATCTTGAATTATGCTAACTTTTTGCAATTTTCTTAGTTTATTTTTTACAAGTGCAGATGAGGCCAAGGTGTATATCACTGGTTCAGTAACAGCCTATTCACTCTAGCCTTGAAGAGTTGAAGAGCCCTAATCATCATCATCATCCCAGCCTTTATACGTTCCACTGCTGGGCACAAGCCTCCTCTCAGAATTTAAATGTAAAGATGTTTTTGGAACACTCAATTGCAAATACATCTTTGACCTCGACTGTACTAAAACGTTTCTAGAAATGTTACATAATTATTGAACTATTAAGCTCGGAACACGTGTTTGAACTTAGAAGTTAACAGAAATAACATATTTTTACTACATGAAATCAAGTCTTTGAAGTCGTATACGCCCAACTTCCGTTTATTGTATTGATTATATTCGGCAAATATGTGTATGTAGGTAGACATGTCGAGGATAATGTAGTTAAAAATACCATCACCAAGAAGTCTAGCAGTAAAAATGTTTTATTTTTTGTCAAAAACATTAAGAAAAAGGCAGTTTGATCGCACACAACGTTTAGTGCCCACTTTAGGCCTGCGACAAAAAAATTTAAGCTAAATCACATTGCAGCGCGCTATCGACTATCTCGGATTCGTTCGCGTTACAGCTTCGCAATGTAATGCAACGTGCACGATTTTTCTTGTTCATCTAAACTGGGCTTTAAATGGGTAGCTTAGATGTACCAAGCAAACCCGAGTTTCTTGTGTAAAATGTACCTATTTATTTAGTGGCAGCCCTGTGATATGCTCTAGCATCAGGTCCGCATTGCCCGCCTCCTAATTGGATTAGTTTGCAAAACTTCGCAACAGGACTTCTGGATTCTTTCTCCTTGAATTATGACCCAATAGTTTGTCTTATCTTCCGCCTTGACTTAGAATATACATCAACTTGATTAGAATAATAGGTATAACTTGTCTATGTTCCATATAGTATTAAACGTATTCAAGAAGAACATGGAAGCATTGCTTGTATACGAGGCGCATTATGTATGTATGTATGTAAACTGTTTATTGTACAAAAATAAGGAAAAAAAATACATTATTGACAACCGTTGAAATGCATGTACATAGGCAAACTTATCCCTTTATCTTTTATTATTTTGATTTAAACAATTTACTACTTAATCAACTTTTTTATCACCATTATTTTAATTTTAATTTAAAATTAACACCGGGTACTTAAAAAACGAGGCAAATACTCACTTAATCAAGCAATAAACTCGTCAATAAAAATGGGTACACATCTCCGAGCTCCAGGTAGTAAAATGTGGAGTTTACGCCACTCCTGTCCAATGGTTTGATCTTATTTTTACGGTACCCAAACTCTTACTCATGACCCACGAGTGGCTTTTGACTACATTGTCAGTACACTTCAATCCACAATGACTTAGAAAAACTTCATGTAATATTGTAAGATTTAATTTTGCCCGCTATATTTTGCCCGTTATACAATTACCTACAAGTAGTTTTTGTAATGACGCCATTTTCAAGCAGTAGACACAAACTTAGTTTTTATTAAAGCTAAGTAAATAGTTGTTGGTAGGTTACTTTCGGCTTTACCCAAGTTTGCTTTTAGGTATTCAAAGTCCAATTTGCTTTGAATTTTTCATAGCATTGTTAAGACAAAATATTGCTACTTATCTGATAAAATACGTGATTTCAATTAATACACAAAATAATTATTAGTTAGTACGCGATTATATATTCTGTCACTAAGATTAGTGTGCAAAATCTTTAGTCAAACGGAGAATTGTATCAGAGCGTAGCACAGCTACGAGTAACGCGTAGCGTCGTAATGCGTAGCATGTCTCTCATCATGGAGTCAGATTCCTTAATAATAGCAATTACATGCTGATACTAATTCGTAGGTAGTCTCCATTCTGTAGGTTATTTTATTCAACATTCTGAGACGACACTTCAAGGAGCGATTTACGAATATCAATTCACATAAACAAATCCGGAAGAACTTATCCTTCAATGTAATATTCCAGTACAACGGTGCTGATGCGACAATTGATCCAAATATCCTATTCCGTAGCGCATAAAACAATTTGCCGAAAAAATCTATTCATACGTCAAAAAGAATATTCAAGCATCTTCCTTATCTCGAAAGTTAGGGAAGTTGGACAAAAGACATCAACAAGTTCTGTCGTTGAGTTAAAGGGACGTAAAATTACGAGGGCAGTAATGCCGGCAGTAAACTCGCCATGCGCTAATAACGCGGCCAGATAGCGCCGTTGCATTCCGCCCGGACCGACTACTGATGCCATTGTTTTTAACCTTAATTAGAGCGTAATGTAAGAATATTTAAACCTTTTATAGACATTAAAAGTGTAGAAGTTTGCTGGTTTACCACTTGTATCGAATTTATAAAGATTCGTTCACTATTAAACAATATAATATAAAAGTACATATTTCTCCAAAGACGTTTTCCTGTTTTTTCTCATTGAAAACAATATTTGACAATCTGAAATACGAAAAAAAAACGTCAGTAAAAATATTATATCAAACCAATATCTTACTTCGGTCTATCATCGTAGGCCGCGAGCTCTTTAATATTTATGATCGTACTTTATAGAAATTCTGTTACTTTTATTTCTGGCATCAAAAGCAATTACCTCAGATCCTACCGTCAAGTAGATAAAAGTTTCCGTTTTAACTTTTTTCTCTGCAGCATTGGCAATGACATGAAATAAGCCTAACATCTCAGCACAGGAAGAGGGGAGGCGGCTAATCTTGCAACTTTCGCCCTTTGATTCCTATAATAACGACGTTTTATCTCTGCTTGCGCACATCAAAGGACAGACGAACTTATATACCCCTTTCATATTCGCGGATTTTTAGTCCAATACATATTTACGGTATATAGGTATTGTTATGTAACGCACGATCAAAGCGAGGCCGGACGTACTCTCATTTTTTGCATTGACAGGTTTATGTTGATTATTTATGTTGGGAAATATGCTGGTTCATTGTTACTTGATTTGGCATTAATTTCAAATCAATGAACCTGGACAGTGATATATATTATTGACTGGCGTAGGTATTCAGATGAATTTGACAGCAATTATTCCTTTGTCATGACTTTTTACATGATTAGTTGATTAAAAATGAAATCCATAATCTAAATGATTTAAGTAAGCCTACCTACTGTTTTAATTAATATTTGGTATTTGTAACAAAAAAACAACCGATAATTTTTCGATTATGGAATTTGCATGCGACTTCTATGTTACTTGCGACTTCTTCTATGCGACTTGTATGTATATTGTGTGGGGTGCTGAGTGAGCAAATTGTGTTATGTATGTTTGTGAAATTCTTTATTGTATATCCATGAAATTGTGTTTAATAAGAGAGACTGATATATTTATAATCATATTGGGAGAGTTTGTGGGAGCATGTGTGCCGTGCGGCTCTGTATCGAATGCTAACCAGGATCCACATAATATCAGCGTCGAGCCACCTTTAGTGACCCGACGAGTGCTGAGTGGACTCCTTTTTTGCATGTGTAGCTTATTTCTATTTTCAATTATTGTTTTTATTTTTCTTCTTAGCATGTGCCTGTTTCTTATTCTTATTCTTATAACGCAGAAATAAAGTTTAAATCTACAAAATAGTACAAATTCAATTAATCTCTTAGAAAGTTTTTCAGTGGAGTAGACTATTGATAATGGAACATACTTAATTAGTTTCGATTTACCCCCTATTTCACCATCCATTGATCAAATTTATTTGACGGATAAATGTGATGCCGTCTCTGTTTGTTTTGTTCGAATAGACGGAGACGGCATCACATTTATCCGTCAGTTAAAATTAATCAATGGGTGGTGAAACAGCCCCTTAGTGTCTTAAATGCTCATTTTAGTCTTTCTCACTTTGAACTGACGAAAATTTCCATTATTATCCCACCCTCTATTTTAAACCTTGGGTCAGATTTTAAATTTTTTTTTTTTATTAAAAACTACGTTTTTCACTTTTGTGGTTGCGATAACAAAGTAATTTCCATGTAAACTCTCTTTTAAAATTTCAAAGGTTAATTATCGTTTTTTTTAGGGTTCCATACCCAAATTGTAAAAACAGGACCCTATTACTGAGACTTCGCTGTCCGTCCGTCTGTCCATTTGTCCGTCTGTCCGTCTGTCACCAAGCTTTATCTCATGAACCGTAACAACTAGACAGTTGAAATTATCACAGATGATGTACTTCGGTTGCCGCTATAACAACAAATACTAAAATCCATAATAAAATAAATATTTAGGGGGGCTCCCATACAACAAAAGTGTTTTTTTGCTCGTTTTTACTAACAACAACAGATAGACGCTTGAAATAGCCACATAATATTAAGTTACATATTCTCTTTAAAAATAAATAATTAAATTAAAATAAAACTAATATTTGAGGGGGGCTCCCATACAACAAACGTTATTTTTTGCCGTTTTTATAGATAATGGTACGGAACCCTTCGTGCGCGAGTTCGACTCGCACTTGGCCAGTTTTTATTAAACTTAATTATTTGTAAAGGCTGCGGTAGCCTTGTTCAATCACAAGATCAGATTATCTATGGCTTTAAGCAGAGGATCATAGGGTCGAACCCGGAGTTCCACCTCTGAGTTTTCGGAATCTACGTGCTTACATTTGAATATTTTTCATGGGTTTTTCGGTGAAGGAAACTTGTATACATCTATGTAGCAGTTCAGTGCAAAGTTCCCAATTCGTACTGAGTCCGCGTCTGAAGGAAACTATGTCACCCTCATTTGAGAGGAGTCCTAACCTATGGCCAAGAATGGGACGTTTATATGTAGACCGGAGATGAATTATTTGTCAATCTTAACTTACCAAATCTCTTGTATCAGGTTTAATTTTTCTGTCATATTACAGAAATGTCGAACTCATTTCATTCTTGGAGGACGCATTACTAAAACACCATTCTTATTTATTGTCATTTCAGGTTTTCGGAGCCTACAGTTTGCACTGGATTTTGATGGTTAGTCAGTCAGCAAACGTTTGGTTCTTTATAGGTATAAATAATATTATTTTCAACACAGTTGCTCGTAAATTGACTCTTATTACACCGTTTTTAGTTTCATAATTCAGCATATTACCACACTTGTGCTGTAAAAACATTACCGTACAAGTGCTGTAATATAAACTTTTTTTTAATTTGAGCAAAAGTTTATGTCTAAGAACATTGAATATTTTCACGAATATTAAATTATTTTAGGGTTAAGATGACAAATAAACATTTTATTTCATCAAATTGTATATTTATAAACACACATTAACTTAATTATCGTATTTACAAACATTAAATTTATAGTTTATTTTATTTTTTATATTGCTGCTGCTCTGGCTGAACAGCCGTTTTTCCAGTGCCTTTATTGAACCTGCGCGCGCATCGAAAGTGCGGCGCGCGAAAAAAACAAAACTAGTGTGTCATTTTACGTAAATATTTGGTAAAGTTGCTGCTGTGTAGTTAATTACTATCAAAAACATCTACTTCAAATAGTGAAGACGAGCAAAATATTAATTCAACCCCGCCGGAAATACTTATCGAGGCACGAACGCGAGTAATAGCATAAACTGGCAAATAAATACAAGCCCAGCTCGTTATATCCATGTTGAAAAGCACAGTAAAGACCAAAAATGAAGTTGGTAAACATATAATACTTAGTAACTTGACGGCATTTCTAAAGAGACATTCTGGCAGATCTATTGGTCGAAAGTCAAAGGTGTCGTCACCAACCGATGTTGAAAAGTTTTTAAAAGAAGCTCCGGACAGTCAGTACTTGACAACAAAGGTCAGTTGAACATTATAAATGTAAATTTATGTATCAGCTCTATAATTGTGTTAAGTACTATGGCAATACGTTCCTACAACTTTACTAATATACTTATTTGATCTCTTTGCAGGTTACGTTAATATTCGGTATTACTGGTGCGTTTAGACGTCAGGAGCTCAATAAATATTACAACCAAGGATGTAGAAACCCACGGTGAAATGTTCCTTGTAAAAATTACAAAAGTTATTAACAATACAAGTTTGTTTTTTTCCTCGCAATTGTGTTGGAAAACGTCGTATGCAACTCGTGTGCATATCAATGCACACGAGTTGTACACGACATTACACACTTCGGCTTCCTTATCGCGCTCGCCTAACGGCTCGCGCTTACAATAATGCCTCATGTGTAATGACCAACGTAGCACACTTGTATCATAATGTACTATTTTATAAACTTACAGAAATTTCTTTTTGTTGCCACCGTTTTTAATGTAGGTACCTAATTTATTTAAAAAAGGAATGCGTTTATAAAAACATAGCTACCTAAATTCAAGAGAAGAATAAAATTCAGAAGACTTTAATATTGACCTGTGAAACTAAATAGCCCCGGATAAATGAGCCAATAATAAATTTAACCTTTTATATCCCCCCTGTCGGCACTTGAGGCAAACGACGATTAAGTGCGTGGTAAGTTTAATACTCTATTGAACCCTAATTATACAGCCTGATAGATTTATATTAGGTATTTCTACACCAGACATCTTGCTTTCCAAGAAAGTATTACAAGTCGGCTTAAGGCTTTTATTTTCTTAAGATAAACTCATTGTTTTTATTTTGAAAGCCTATTAATGATAATCCGTTCCAAGATTTTCTTACCTATATATTCTAAAAACAAAAACAAAAAATTGTTATTTTCCTATGGTTTTGTTAAATAACTATGCTTTGATAACGTCGACCACAACAATTACGTGAAAGTTTTCAGAAAATTGGGTTTAATTAACAATGTAGGTATGTACATGTGAATATTTCAATGAGCTGCTATATTTAGTATATCTTCATTGTCAAACTACCAATAGGGCAGGTAAGATCGCAATCATAACTTTTCTGATAGTTAAATCCGTTCTACATATCATTAACATCTTGTAAACAGAGGTACACTGAATATTCACTATGATTTAGTATACCTACCTATGTAAGACAAAATTATTATTCGACAATAAAGCGTTGGTAATAAAACCTAATGTCTAACAAATTGTTTCCAGGTAATCTTTACCGTTTATGTCTTTGTTCTGGTAAAACAATTACTGGTTAATCATCAATAACCAGACAATTAATTTAACAGTAAACAACACAGTGTAACAAAAGAAATCTGATTTATTAACACAATTAAGTAAGATAGGGGGCGGGCCCGTGCCATTGTCTGATCGAAACACAATTCACCGAATCATAAATAAGAGGAACAATAGTCAATAAAATTAGATAGCGATGGGACGAGAATTGCCAAGGAAAATAAATAAGGTTCTTCCAAGAGGATATGAGCTTCCACTTCATTGGGATAAGCTGATAAATACCTGTTTCTGAATCAAGCACTACCGCTGGCCGGCTCTCAGTGCAACCGCGCTTAGCAATGGTACACGCCTCATGGAAATAAATCTTAGCATAATATTTTCCTATCGAATATTTTTTATTAATTGTCTGAAATTTCAGTGTACCGCTGATGGGCTAAGGCATCATATCTCGTACTTGCGTGCACCATTATATATACCAACGTCGGTAATTTCTGTATTCTAATCATAAAATATTGTCATATTTGATCCGATATCGGGACAAAATTTATGTATAATATGAGTACTTACTTACCTTAAGATTACGATATCGGATATCGGATCCGAAACATTATACAAGCAGGTACACTTTACTTGCACCGATCTTGTATCGGCATCCAATGCCGCTAAGTGGAAATGCTCTCACGGTGCATAAAAAAGACAATCGATACTAACCAAAACTCTAACTTGTATAGTTGGGGTAAGAAAAGGTTTGTCACTTTGCGAACTCAACTCGTTGACATAGAGTCGAAAAGTGACGAACCTTTTCTTACCCCGACTATACTTATCTGTTTCCAACATCTAAAAATCGTGTATATCGTACAATTACGTTTCGTAAGTACCACCAGTGCGTCCGTATTTTATCAGGTAGTTTAATTGTTGCACAGTGGAAATGCAAGCTTCGTTAAACTCGACTGGCTCCGGCGCTACCTTGCCTCGATTTCCCGCCTCGCCTGTGCCGGTACAGGGCTGAACATGACAACACCTTAGCGTTTACCTTTTTTTACAATATTAAGGACACCTTGCACTGTCTACTAATTAAAAAAACAAGGTTGGGTTAGAGTTGACTGGTCCATAAATTTTGACATTACTTAACCCTGGGATATCAGTTAACTCGGGTCCGCGCAAACCCGCTCAGCAATATATACACCCTGACTCCTAACATTGGTGGTCTTTGGGAAGCTAGCGTCAAAACGGAGTATGATAAAGGTGAAAAATCAAACTGGAAAAATGTATTAACAACGACCAAACTCCAAAAATATATGCCGATATTGATAAATATCCGAGTATGTGATGTGGATTTATAATATTCATCATTAAGTATTTCAAACATACAAGGACGGTTAGTACCTAGCTCATGATAAATATTTATGACCATTTTTTGGGCATTTTAACTTATAATACGATGAATAGAAGCTATTTTAAATCAAATAGTGTGGTACACTGTAGTTCATACTTACATAACTACATTCCATAGATATAAGTATATATACAGTAGGAACAAACGCGGTGCTTCAGAATATCTGGACTTGACAATCTGTATTGTTAGGGATGTAGAACGAGTTCAAGTTAGAAACTGTTTAATATATCGCACACCTAGATCAAAAGAGCATCAACTCAAATTAATATACCACTTTAATTTAGACCTTTCAGAAATTGACTGAAGTCTAAATTAATATCTTTTGATCTAGGAGTGCGATATATAAGACTACCTAGTCTTATATATCGCATCTACCTACCTACCTACATTGATTTTTTTTGAGGTTTTTTAATTATGAATCGTGGTGAACCCTTATATTGTTAACAAAATTTGTTACACAGTAAAATATATATTGTCGTACTCCGTTCATGGCTATAAACCTATAAACTCTAAAGCGTCATTTTGGTTGAGGCATGGGCTCGGGAGTCAAAATTAAGTACGGATCAAACAGCTAAATCACGCAACAAAATACCTAACCCTGATTTTATGTGCAGCCATCCTCGGTAATAGGCAGCCCTGAAACTGCCGGATTGCCTTTGCCCCCCTAATAGGACTCTTAAAAATAAAATCCCCAACCAACCGCAATCATTAATTCCTTCATCTTAATATCTTTGACGGCCTTGACGCCTTTGCTTATTTTACCAGACTATTAGATTTCCCAGTTTGCCCTCATTCCTTCATTTTATACAATTGTGCGAAATTTCCGCGAATGGCTGAATTCCGAAAGCGGCAAACGAATCTAACTTAGAAGTATTTTTATGTCCTGACTCTGTTGTATTCAGAAGTTTACTTATATTAAGTACATTTGCCTTTAATTAAATCGAGATTCACTATTGAGTGACTCAATATTAAATAATAAAGATTGATCTCGATGAAGCCGAAACCGGACCGGACTTATTGTAAAACCTTTTTATTTGGAAACTTATTTCTGTCCTATTTCTGTGCATCGCAATCTTACTACAAGAGTGGCAAAGTAGAGATATAAAAACGCTATAGGTAAGAGGGTTTTACTGTTTCCTGTTCTTTTATTTGCATCGGGAAACCACGAAATGTCACCAAGTATTTTTAATTGAAATGATGCGAAGGCTGCAACCGGAAGCGCCGTCGAGCGGCGTTGAATAATTCAGCTCCTCGATATGGCACGAACAGCCTCTTGCGGCACTTGGAAACATTTCTGAAAATCTCGCTGTCTATGTACCTAATCATCCGTTGCTTATCGGCGAGATTTTATTTGAAACCTAACCAGATTCTTAAGCTAGTGCGTTGATTGCACTTTACTTCTATTTTGTTTCCGACAATACCTATAATTTTAAATTATTTTTGTATATTTTCTGTATCTTTTTGTTCATTTAAGCAAAATAAAATGTACCTATTTTTTTCTTCTGCTATAGCTTGAATTAATATTAATTTCTAAATAAAAATTATATATGTAATCCTAACTACAACATTATAGATGCGAATGTGAGCTCGTTTGTGTATTACGCTTTCACGAATTCAAGCGATCATAATGAAATTTGGTGCTAAGATATTTCAACTTTATGGGCAGAACATAGGATACTTTTTGTCCCGGAAAATTGCATAGTTCCCGCGAGATAGCGAAAAATGAACTTTTGCAGACGAAGTCACGGGCAACAGTTAGTATTCTATAGAATAAATTTGATAGATGATTTCAAAAATGCGCTGTTTATTTTCCGTATTATTTACTAGGTAGATGTGGGAAACAAAACCTACATAAAACATCTAAAAGCAGTTATTCTCAGAACCCGCCAACTGGAGGCTTAACATTTAGTTAATTATGTTTTTCTTTAAAGTTAAACGGGTTCCGATATTTGATGTATTTTACCATCTATTAAATATCATATCATACTAGTCGTCACACCACTCTCCTCGTCAATTTAAACGATTAATCAGACTAAAATCGTAGAGAGCAGCATGAATAAATAATTGTAAATTATCGATCTGTGATATCGCACAATGATAGTGACCAATACTTTTAACACATTTCGCATATATTGTCTACTGATAATACGTATTCAAAGCATTAAAATTATATGTTCGGTTGACTTTGGATAATTGAAACTGACCCTTGGTCCGCGGGTTCCTAGCGCAATGAAGCTCTACAAAGAAGTAGCAATGTGCTTACTCGTAGTTGAAGTCACAGGAAAGCGAAGAGCTGGCAGCTTCTTTGGACAAAGATTTAGTTTAACTATTCAAAAAGGAAACGCAACCATTGTCTTCGAAACCTTGCTACGGGGACCCCTTTTCATTAACCTAAAATCGTTTAATGGTTAAGTATTACTTATTAATAACCATTAGCATTTTAGCTCAGACACTGGTTCAAACTTCCTCTCTCTTTCAACGCAATATTAACAACCTCATAATTAAAAAACCTGCTCAGTGAGAGTCGAACTCGCGTGCCGAAGGTTCTGTACAGTCAAGGGCTTACACACATATACAACACAAATATCAAAAAATCAAACTGACAACCTGTTTAGGTTCATAAACTACAGCCGCCGCTGTCAGACAAATTACAAAGTTAAAACTTTTCCCTAGGACCGATACACGCTTTGACCGGCTTTTATTATTTGTTGATATGCAGTATATTTATCTCTATATCATTGTGAATTTCAAATGTTTAAGTGTGTTGAAACTTTATAGAGGAAAAACGAAAAAAACAAGTTTCTTGTCTGGAATCCCTCTTTATACCTAATGTACTAGCCTTCCATCCGCAGCTTCGCCCGCGATAAATTGATTTTCCCGTTGGAAAAGGTATTTTCCCGCTGTAAAAAGTAGCCTATATTCACTCAGTGATAATGTAGCTCTCTAACGGCAAAAGAATTTTTGTAATTGGTCCGGTAGTTTCGGAGCCTATTCAATGAAAACAAACAAACAAACAATCAAATCTTTCCTCTTTATAATATTAGTATAGACTAGCTGATGCCCGCGGCTTCGCCCCTGCTGAAGTAGATTACAATGTGTTTTCCCGTAAGAATGAGATATTTTCCCATGGTAAAAAGTAGACTATGTGCTGTGGGCAGTGGGCCAGGCCTTCAACTATGTCCATACAAAAAATCATGGCAATCCGTCGCTTAGTTTCGACGTGAAAGAAGGACAAACAAACAAACACACTTTCACATTTATAATATTAGAATGGATATGGATGTATGTGCGTATGAATAAATTTCAGCTCTCTCATTTATCTAGTCAATTTTTTTAAGAAATGGCTAAAGATTCTGATACAACTTCCAATTATCTGGACCTCTAATAATATAACCAAAAACCCCATCAAACTCTACGCCCACATCTTAAAAAATGTAACAAGATAAATGATGTAGTTTAAACGCTTAAATGAACGCCCTTTATCTATTACGGTTTTGAGATTCAGCCCTGTGACGGGCAGACAGACGGACAGCGTAGCGACATTAATAGGCTTCCGTTTGTCATGCTTCCATTACGGGGCCCTAAAAAGGTGAAATACTACCGCAAATCTTCATAGTTATCCCAAAGTACAGGGGAGCTCAAAACTTGAGGCTCATTATACAGTCAGTACAGTCAGCACGTAAACTTGGTAGAAGCCGGGCTGGCCGTGACAGCCCGCTAGATGAATTATTCAGCACCGCTGGATACCGGCTACCGTCCCGCATTATGGTCACAAAACCACACCTACTCAAACAATGCCACTAAAATTTAATAGGCTACATTACAATCACACTGTACTAAGAGGCGAGTTCGCGCCTCGCCTAGTTTCCCACGCACACATCGTAGACATACATAGAGTTATTGAATACTTTTCTAATTCAACTTATTTCTGCCGCTTTGTAACGGCAATGACAATGAGTGTTGGCAATGTGATAAGTTACAACTTCGACATCACATGAAAAATAATAGGCTGGGATGATGATGATGATGATTTCTCATAGTCGTATTATTTATTATGAATTAGAGAAAATAAAACGACAAATCTTGTGAAAATCAATTTACTGCATTAATATTAGGTACGCAGGAGCTGTCGCAGCCCTAGAAAATACGGTAATGTATATTTTCCTCACGCAAAACAATTCGCAAGATTACAAAGTGGCTTTGATTAAATGCAGCTTTTGTATTTTCACTTGTTCAAACAAATAACGCTCTTAAAAGTTAACTGTAGAAGTTGATTTAATAAACTACTTAGCACCTTTACCCGAGGATTGCAATTGTAGAACAAAGCTGTACTGTAAGGAATGCATTAGCAATTATTAAAAATGGCCAAGTACGAGTCGAAGTCACGCACTGAGGGTTCCTTATACTTCATGGCACCGAAGCTATTTTTTGCGGTGCAATGATATTCAGGCGTTTTTCTTTACATGCCCTATGAGGCCTTTCTTCGTGACTAAATTTTGATTGCCTCGGTTTTTGTATGAAAATGGATGTTCAAACGGTTTTATCTTTTGATGACTTAGAGATTTCGTTTTTACGGTTGCAACAGACCAAAGATGTACATAAAGATGTATTTATATATTAATTTAAGCATGGTAACCTCCATGTGTTGCTGAGAAAAGAGTTCGACAGACAAACGGACAACAAAGTAATCCTATAGACTTTTTCCCTTTTGAGGTAAAACACGTGTGCGCAATTAAATGTGTAATATAAGTACCTAGTGATCAGTGAAAAATCAGTGGAAGACTTCGTAGACATAGATCTACACGCAAATCTAATTCCAAGAGACTAATAAAATGTTGAAAATAATTAAAATCTGACAAGAAAACGGGCCGTGTCGTTCTATTACAGAGTTCCTATCCACCTTCCAGCTCCATCATCAGATCAGCTCCGTGTCGTAATAATATTGCATTGTCACCCGATTTACACATGCATGCATGCAAAATTTCAGGTCAATTAGAAATCGAAAAGTAGGTCATATTTAACTTGCAAGATTTGATGACACACAGACAACGGGACAGGTGAAGGTAAAAAAAGCTTGGAAATAATAATAATAAAAAAAGCTTGTAACAATATTTGATTGAACCGTTATTTCGTTTATCTTATTCTGCTACTAATTAATTACCTATTAGCACGAAATTAATCTTCATTTATTCAACATACAAAGTAGACACGCTGTATTTCACAACCGCCATCTATTTTTCGCCATCTCAGCAACATACAATAGCAGTCGAATTCAATCCAAGTTAATACACATAGTCAAACATACAGAAACAACGAATGAATCGAAACTAAATATAAGTATTGAATTATTCAGCGGAGGAAGGTCGGACGGCCAGCCACTTTTATGTTTCGACAGATCTATGTATTTTTATATCAACAATAGGTCAGTTGTTTTAGAGAATACCAACTAAGTGCTCAAGTGCATTATTCAGTTTGTTACAACAATGGAACGCGTGCTACAAATAAAAAGCACAAATAGAGTCGCTTCCAGCGGAGCGGAGCAGAGGCATGCACAATGATAAATTCACGTGACATTGTCACATTACAAGGAGAGTGAGGCAAGACGTAGACTTCAAATAGTGTGATTACTCAGATTTGGCTTAGAATTCATAAATGACTAGATGAAAGCGCATCCTAAACTATATATAATCAATCAATAATATTTTACCTAGTAGTTGCTTTGCCTCCTGACTCCCGACTTTTTCCAATTGATTACTTAGTACTTGATAAGTATAGGAGCGCGGGACGTGAGTAATACGCAAGCAAGTCGGTAGCACACTGATGTATTTCTCGTAAAGAGCAATTACGGTGGGCGCAGCCACACACATACAAACATACATATATAGCAATTCCTCCCCATAGTTTGACAATAAGCACTAAAAGTATTTCTTAAAATCTAAGTTTAACTGGGAACGACTACGTAACCTACTCCGTGCATCTGCCCATGGGTTCACTACGTCGGCCGGTGGTGTGACCACGTCAGGCCTTGTCACCACTTCCACTGCAGTGGACTCAGACTCATGAAACTCCGAATCACTTAGTGATCGATCTCCGCTACCAGGCGATGGAAGTGTTTCGTCTTCGACAGTCCTCTGAGTCTGACCTTCCCCCCTCATCGAAGCTGCGGGGGTAGCGTTTGGTGCTGTTTCCAATTGAGCTGTCAGATGGCCTCTCGTTGGCTCTGAACCGGTGGAAGACGCATGAGGCAAGGACGCCAAGGGCGCCGGGGAGCGCAGCGTCGCTAGCGACGACTGCAACATCGAGTGCGGCGGCGACCGCAAAATCGAGTGCGGCGGCGGCGACGGCGGCGGCGACGGCGGCGGCGACTGCGGCGGCGACTGAGGCGGCGACCGCAAAATCGAGTGCGGCGGCGGCGACGGCGGCGGCGACGGTAAGTAGTGACCAGTTAGGCCATGGTCCAGTAGGTCTTGGTTAGGTAACGTTCCATTATATTTAACAATTTGATTTTTGTGCTTCTTGATACATATTGAAGTTAGTAAATCTTTAATTAAATATAAAACTTGCCCAACCCTTTTATGAATAATCCCTTTACACCAGCTAAACTGTAGTTTGTTGACATATTTCTTATATAATACAATTTCTCCTTTTTTAAAAAAACGTGACTTATTTTCTTTAATTTGTGAAAACTGTTGAGTTTGCAAATGTTTTTCATTTACAGATGCGTCGGATGACGAGGACGTCGACGAGGATGGATTACACAAATCAAGCCTGCATCTCAACTTACGGCCAAACAACAACTGTGAAGGAGTGAACCCGGTGGTTGAATGAACTGAATTACGATAATCCATTAAATATCTTAATAACGCTAACTTTTTTGTCTTTCATTTTTACCTTCCAAAATGCTAGATTTAATTCCCTTTTTAATAATTTTTACAAAAACCTCTGCCTGTCCATTGCTGGCTGGGTGGTAACTAGGAGACGTCATGTGCTTTATATTATTGAGTTGACAGAAATTTTCGAAGTCCTGGGAACAAAAAGCGGTACCATTGTCACTTACAATCGTTTGCGGCAACCCAAACCTCGAGATTAATTCGCACAATCTCTCTATCACCGCGTTAGTCGTTGCAGTAGTCATATGATACACTTCAACCCATTTGCTGAAGGCATCTACCGCTACTAAGTACGTAACTCCACTGAGAGGGCCCAGAAAATCTATGTGTAGTCTCACAAACGGGTGCGTTGGCTGGACCCAGGGCGCGGGCGGGGCGCGCGGCGGGGAGGGCCGCAACTGGATACACACCTCGCACGAACCTAAGTACCTTTCTAAAGTTTCGTCAATTCCGGGGAACCAAAACCTTGAGCGAGCCTCTGCTTTCGTTTTTACTATTCCCAAATGCGATGTATGTAGTTCCGCGAGAATTGCGTTTCGTAATGATTCGGGTATTACTGCTTTGTGACCTCTCATAATAACACCATTTTCGATAGCTAATTGAGTTCTACATAAATGATACGGTTTTAGGTTTAAATTAGAGATTTTTTTTGGCCAACCATTAAGAATGTACCTAATTACATTACTTAACACAATATCCTTTTGTGTTTCCTCTCGCAAATCTTTAATGGTTACGGGCATGTTACCCTGATCCGTCACAAAGCAGACATACGAAGCGCAATCTTCGATGGCGGCGGGGGGGTGGCGGTGGAATTCGTCGGCGCGCTCGGGCAGACTCGCGCGCGACAAATAGTCCGCGCTGTTATTTGCACTACGAACGTATTCTATTACGTAATTATATCCACTGAGGAACAACGCGTATCTTTGTAGTCGGTTCGCTGACACTTCAGGAACTCCCTTATAAGGGCCGAAAATAGAAATCAAAGGTTTATGATCCGTTCGCAGCACAAATGGATCCGCCCGTCCGTACAAATACTGGTGAAAACGGCGAACACCATATATAATGGCCGTTGCCTCTTTTTGTATCTGCGCATAGTTTTTTTCGGCAGCATTGAGGGTGCGCGAAGCGAACGAGATTGGCCGCTCGACGCCGTCAGCGCCCTCTTGCGACAACACCGCGCCAAGTCCCGTCGGGGACGCATCGACAGTCAGGATAAGTTTTGCTTTGGGGTCAAAATGGGCCAGCACTTGATCTGAGACCAGGCATTTTTTTATTTTATTGAAAGCGTCATTATGTTCGCCCAACCATTCCCACTTTTTCCCTTTTTTCAGTAAATCGTACAACGGGCTCAATACGGTTGATGCCGATGGTACAAAATTCCTGTAATAGTTACTTAATCCAAGAAAGGATTACAATTGATTAATATTTGCCGGTACCGGTGCGTCCACAATAGCTTTAATTTTTTCCGGTGATTTTTTTAACCCGTTTTTGTTAATTATGTAACCTAAGTAATTAATTTCTTCTTTAAAAAATTCACACTTTTCCCGCTGCAAAACCAATCCTGCGTCCTGTAGCACTCCATGGCGCGCTGGAACACGGCCGGCGCGCTCGCCAACCCGAACACTAGACGCGTGAATTTATATAACCCGCGGTGCGTATTGATGCACGTCAGCCTTTGAGACTCCTGGTCGAGTTCAAACTGGTTATACGCCACCGAAAGGTCTAACTTACTGAACCTATCACCTCCATGCAGCTTAGAAAATAATTCATTGACTGTAGGGAGCGGGTATTGTTCGATAACCAATTGTTTATTGATACTGACGGAGTAATCCACACATAATCGCACGGACCCATTTTTTTTTAATACGGGAACGATAGGTGACGCGTATTCTGAATATTCAATTGGTTGCAGAACTCCTAAATCGACCAATCTATCGATTTCTTTTTCTATAGTATCGCGTAACGAAAAAGCAATAGGACGTGCTTTAAAGAAAACCGGTTTAGCGCCTTCCTTC
The DNA here is from genome assembly GCA_947563465.1 of Archips xylosteana. NCBI lineage: Eukaryota > Metazoa > Arthropoda > Insecta > Lepidoptera > Tortricidae > Archips > Archips xylosteana. The sequence goes on along the minus strand of OX387352.1, from coordinate 13,249,007 downwards.
AGATTTAGCGTAACTTTATATTTATTAAACAACCCTAATTTGTCGGAAAACAGCAACGGGTATTGTTGTTCAAACCTTTCAATAGCGATGCTTGAGTCATCGCAATAGTTAACGGGCATTAACTGCAAATTGAATAACGAAATAAAATCCCTACCGAGCAGCGGAGGGCCTCCGTTGCGCACAACAAATACGGTTAGCGAGTGCGATCTACCCGCGTACTCCACCGACAAACATAAACTGCCTATACAATTTAAACGATCACCTGTGTAGGTCATCAACCTTTTATTTGTAGGTGACAATGGCACATCTTTAAAATTCATTTTATATGTAGTTTCAGATATAACTGTTACTGCTGAACCGCTGTCAACTTCAAATTTTAATTTTAAACCGTTGACCTTTAACGTTTCAACCATGGGTTCGCCCCTCACACAACGAATGTGAAATAACTCACCGTCATCATCGTCAACGGCCTCGTCATGTACGCCTGTGATCACATAGTTGACTTTCGGACACATTTTACGCAAATGACCCTTTTCGTTGCACTTTTTACACTTATATTTCGCGAAACGACACTGGGAATCACTATGATTTGTATATCCGCACAATGAACACCGGGGTTTCGCAGTACCACTTTTTTTAGTACCGCGCGCGATGTTGAACAGCTGATCGGATGGCGCGGCGGCGGGCCCGGCGTAGGGCCGCGCGGCGGCCGCGGAGGCGGCGCTTGCCCGTGCCCATCTAATGCTTTCAGCGAGTTCCACTGCACTAGACAGCGTTAATCTGGTAGTGTCCTCAGCGTACAATTTTTCTTTTTCAATGCCGGGCAACATACCCATTACGAAGCGATCCCGTAATGCTTCTTCGACATCCTTAAAGTTACAGTGGGCTGTAAGGCCTCGCAGTCTAGCCGCCCATGCTGAGAAAGACTCGTCCGGCATTTGCGCCGCGGTGTAAAAGTTGTGCCTTTCGCCAAACCCAACACGCTTCGGCGTAAAATGTTGATCCAGCAAGTTAATAATATCCTCTAGGGGTACTTCCTGTACGTCCTTAGGAAGGGCTAGGTGAGCTGCGAGCTCATAGGACCCTTCGGAGAGTGCGCTTAACAATATTGCTCGCCTTCGTTCTCCCGTCGCATCCGACACCGTATTTATACCGTTAGCTAAAAACCACTGGGATAAACGGCTTTTGTACGTTTTCCACGTTTGGGAGTTATGGTCAAAACTCGGTAAAATTCCGTAAACGGCACTGGACATTTTTCCTTTCTTTTTTTTTTTCAAAATGTGGGTACTCGTCGCCACTGATAAGTATAGGAGCGCGGGACGTGAGTAATACGCAAGCAAGTCGGTAGCACACTGATGTATTTCTCGTAAAGAGCAATTACGGTGGGCGCAGCCACACACATACAAACATACATATATAGCAGTACTTAAGAACTTAAGAGACTTAAGTTTTGTCATTTTGGAAATTATTTAAGCTAGGCTAGGCTATTAATGAACCAGTGAGATATACCCTTGGCCTCATCTGCACTTTTCATCAGGTGAGATAGTGGCCAATCATGGGTCAGTTTTACGTAAAAAAATAAGTTCTTTATTCATTTACATCTTGTTCTTTGTGTACATAGAACCTACATTTGGCACTTATTCTTACAATTGATTTTATCCGTCAAATGAGTTAAATATTTTTTCATGATGGCCAAAAAAGGAGGGCTGTCCAAATATAATACTGCTTAGAAGGGGTCATCTTAAGTGCGGATTGGTATTCATGCAGACCAGAGTATACTTATGTGTGGCGTAATCCTCAACTGACGGGGATCTTGGAGATTGATCACTCTGTCTAAGGCAGACTCTTTCCATACTGCCGATTGTTGACCCATTTTAGAGCTATAGTTAAAGGCTCTGAAATAAAACTTTTAAAATAGTTCATATCTCCACCCATTTTCAAATATTTTGAAAGTTTCTGATGTGCAACATATTGATATTATGTATGTACCTGCCTACACATTCATACATATAGATTCCCTACTAGCGTAAAAGGCAAACTAGGCATTTTAGTCGTTATAACAAAAATCTTTGACATGCCTAAAACGTCAGTTTTCTATGAACCAACATTTGCTAAACACATGTTCACCGACCGTTTATGTTATTGTAGAAACACAACAGGCATTTTATTCTGACCTATGGCCTATCAAGCAGTGGGTTCAAACCGGGTCTTACACCTCTTAGTTTTTCGGAATCTGTGTGTGAAATTACATTTTAAATTTTCCATGAGCTTTACAGTGAATAACAGCTTCGTGCGTAACGAAACTTGCACACGCCTACGAAGAAAATCTATGATGTGTGCAGTTCCCAATCCGCACTAGGCGCACGTGGCAACTATGGCCCAAGCTCTTGTTCTGAAAGAAGACCCCTGTGCCCTGCAGTGGGGCATATTATAGCCCGAGATAATGATGATGAATAACACAGTTTGTCTTTATTGAGTGAATACGACGAGGCTCTTTCATTACATTACTCATGTAAATAAGTTTCTGCAAAAATAACAGGAACCACTGGCAGTGTCGACAGGTGAAAGTTCCAGATAGGTATTTCTGACGTATACGACAATCATCTCAGCCTATATTCGTCCAACTGCCTCCTCTTAGAATGAGTGGGCTTGGGCCGTAGTACCCACGTAGCCCCAGTGCGGACTGGAAACTTCACACACCATTGAATTTCTTCGTAGGCATGTGCAGGATTCCTCACGTTTTCATTCACCGTAAAGCTCATGGTAAATTTCAAATATAGTTTCACACATAAAGTTCGAAAAACTCAGAGGTGTGAGCCCGGACTCGAACCCACGAACTTCTGCTTGAGAATCTATCTCTAGGTCAAACCTCTAGGCTACCAAGGCTTTTACACGACGTATACGTCATCATCTGATTTCAGCCGAAAGACGTCCACTGCTGAACATAGGCCTCCCCCAAGGCTCACCAAACAGATCGGCCCTGCGCCATCCGCATCCAATGCGTTCCCGCTACCATCTTGTTGGAGGCCTACCTACACTAGATACGTAGATGGCTTTAAATAATTAACCAAAAAGCCCACCCATATAGGTAACTAAGACTAAAAATTGGTCACATGGCGTTAGCCAGTTTACCTAACGGTATAATACGGTTTTACGGTTGCTTTAAAGCACTGGAACCAGTTACATTGTTCCCTGTGCGACTGGCTAACTTTTTATTGTTTAGGTTAAATTATATTTGTTGTTTTTGTGTGTTTTATTGTGATTTGATTTGATTTGGTTTTTATTCACACCTAGACTAACAATAATCTTTAAGTTTATTAGTAATCATTCTATGGATCATTGTTGTCAAAAATAAGGAATATTGTTTGTTTATACTTTTTATTGTACTAAAAGGAAAATAAAAAGGTACCTAACAGAAAAAAATATATACCTAAGTACAAATTCGGACTTATCCCTGATTATTATTATTATTAAGAAGAGTTCATAATAACAAAACGTAATTTTCATAAAACAAGGTACAAATATACCGCTAGCCCGTCAGTGCCATTGGATTGACAAAGAAATGATTCTCGCTAAATTATCCATTTATAATCCCCGTCACTTGTTAAATTCCCCGTCACGTAAAGCAGGTGATCCTGAAACAGGGGAACACGACAATGACAATGTTAACAAGGTTATTCCTATTCCATAGTGAAATGTAAACAGCCCCTCAGCCATTATGAGTCGTGGTGCACAAGACAAACAGCCTGGGAGCGCGAGTCTGTGCCCCGCTTAAATATTGATATTGGGTCTCTCCCGAAAACGATCTACCTACCTATTCCTACCCTATTCACTGATTTCGACTAAATTTATTTGTTAATTCAACGAGCCATATCCACTTGTACCAACGACCCCAACGGTGTCCCTCCTGGTAGCTAATTGGTCTATTGTGTTTGTAATTGGACTTAATCGAGAAAAATAGATAGTTGAGCACTGAGAGTTCTCGCATCCTATCAAATTAAAGCATCATAGATCCCCGAAGCAGGAGCCGACGAAGCATGTCGTGAGCCGTGTCAACATTTGTTCTGTCACGCCCCAGTAAATAATAGAACCTTGTTACGTAAACGGGTTCTACAGAGCTGCCTATAAATTTATACTTAAAACAACAGTTCTTCGCAAGCCCACTGATTTCACGGTAAATCTACCGGTATTTAATTAAAATGTGTCTATTAATAAGTATTAAGCAACAAAACATGGGACTTAATAAATCAAAGTGTATACCTGTGTAGACAAAGGTCATTAATCCTGGCGGGTTTTAATTACCAACTCTGTTTAATCCGAAGGTTCAATAAAAGCATTTAATTAAAATTATACTAGCTGGCAAGTGGAACGCCGCTGACAGTTGCAATCTGGAGGATTTGAATAGGTAACTAAAATAGTGTATGAATACCCTTGCAGATGTCCTGTTGCAATAAATTTTATAGCACCCATAATAGCGGCGTATTCCTCTCTAATTGCCCTACCTAGTAGAGCCAATTACAACGTTTCTATAATAAAGAAAGTTGGATTCGGTAATTACTTATAATATAAGACAGAAAACATAATTAGAGAAGGACTTTCATTGAACTTTTCTACAGTTTATAAGTAAAATAAGTTTACCAGCTTCTTTAATTGCATTTATTACTTGGGATTTTTCAATTTATTGACAGCTTGCTTTGATGCCAAAAAAGTTGGTCCACTAGTTAGTTAGCTTTACATAATATGAAGACAGAAACAGTTTTATACCCAGTTAATTTTCATTCGGTATACTAACCTACAGCTCATTAAATAATTAAAAGCGATATTTTGTAGAACTCGTAATCATCGTTTTGTTTTATTAAATTCACTGTGAAACCACTATAAAATGTGTCATACTTTTTCTGAGTTTGGTGAAATAATAAAATGCGTGTTTGAAATCAATTCAGACGCCCTGCGGGCACAAACAGCGCAGGCGGCCCCTTATTTTCTCTGTCAATACAAATATTGAAAAATCATTACGTGCACGCTCACTTCTTTTCTTCTCAGGCGGATACCATTTTACAAATCTTAAAGAACGAATTTCAACTTAGCCCCTTTCATTACGTGACATGAAAAATACACTTGTGCCTAGGTAGAAAATAGGAACAATCTAACATGCGGATAATAACGAAAGGTCAAGTTAAGAATACAATGGTCTGCCTGGCTACATATTCCTTTAGCTATGTTTTTATCTATACATATAATAAATCTGTAACAAGTCGGTGTCTGTACATTGAAGATATTTGAGAAAAACTGTCACTAGGGCTATTTACTAGCGCAATAGAACCCAAATGTTTTTTTAGAATTATTGTCTGTTTGTCTGTTTATCTGTTTGTCTGTTTGTCTGTTTTTCTGTGCGTTTGTGCGCGCTAATCTCAGAAACGGCTTAACCTAGAAGGATGCGGTTTTCACTGATATGTTGGTATTTTTTTGGATTAACATTTAGTGTTTGTTTCATTTGAATCGGTTCACAAATAAGAAAGATACGTCTATTTTAAGAATTTATAGAACAGTTTTTAGAATTAGTGACTTGGGAATAGGTACGGTGGTGAATGTGAACGCGGGTGTGCGGGGGGGGGGGGGTTCGGTGGAGGGTCAGTGAGGGGGGGGTGCGGGTAATTTTTTTTATATCGAGGAACTAAGGAGAGCCATAATTGATGAAAAAGCAAATTGATAAAAAAAATAAGCTGCCCAAATTACTAATTCCACGCGGACGGAGTCGCGGGCAAAAGCTAGTTATACATAAACTTAGTGTTCATTGAAAATTCTTTTTCAAATAAATTCTTTTGTTGCTTAATATTTTTAACGTATTTTTATAGTTCTTTTTTATGTTTTTCAGTTACTACAAATTTATCTAAAAGGTGACTTACGAGTTATTGGAAAAGGGAATAGAAATCGTAACTTTTGTACGATTAAAACATTAAAAGACTTGTACGAAATGCAATTCTATTTATTTATTAAATTTTTAGCTATCTGTTTGTACATCATAAACTACAACTTTACGTAAAAACATATATCTATATCTACACATGATTGCCTTCAAACTTTATATATCAAGTTACAACCTTAGTTTCAGAGTGTTGAAATAAATATTCCGTTTGAATTATGTGAACATTGTGCGAAATTGCTATTGAACAATTGCATATTGCATTTTTCTAGAGTCGTAATCGATTCTCAAGTAATGACTTGTTAAGACAAAAATTATGAAGAAATTCAAATCTATTAATGAATAGATTTGAATTTCGGCATAATTTTTGTCTTAACAAGCGTTTTTCAATTTATAACAAATTCAATTGGAGTAAATTGTAAAACTATACACTTTGTTTTGTTAAATGTATGTGAGTATACAAATGATCCTGTTTGTATTTGTACACAGAGTACCGAGGGAGTACAAATGAAGCATCTAAATGTATTGATGACTGGTACTTTAGAAAGCTTAACCAAACGTTACGTAACGCTCGCTTTAGCGTGTCATTAGTCGCGTGCCAGGAGCATGATTCCTCCTTTTGTTTTAAGACTTGTTAGAAAAGAACATACTATTTAGCACTAACAAATTCTAAAACAAACAAGTGATTTCAGCTTAAAAAATAATCATTTACTGTATCACCTATCAGCATGGGGGTAGCTATTAATTGCAAGCACGACTCATCATCGTCGTCATCGCAATCTTCAGCCTATATCAGCCCAGAAGTCAGGGCTTTCTCAAGGTGCACCTCTAAGCCCAATCTTCAGCTTCAGCTCCAGTGTTGCCAGCCGCTTTGCATACATTGCTGCCCCATCTAGACGGAAGACGTTAGGTACCTACTTAACAAATTTAGACAGAGTCGCGATCTTCACTTATTAAACAATAAACATCTTATTCATACAGTAATGTTATAGGTAAATAATGTTTTGTCTACATCCGGGAACGGTAAAAATCATAGTAACAAATAAAAACAAGTTTATTTAATTAGCAAAATCTGAACAAGTACTTATTTATAAATACGAATATGGTGTTTCGTCAGTGATTGTCAGTACAAATACTACTAATATTATAAATACGAAAGTTTATGTATTGTTTGTGTGTGTGTCGAATGCCAGATCTAATAGTTCAGGCTAGTGAAGCCGCCGGCGTAAACGCTATAAAAGTAGGTATATAAAAAAAAATACAAGTTTAACAAAAATATATAATCAAACAAAACGCCTGCCAGGACAAAAATCACAGTATCCTCGTTATTTATTTTAAATGATGTTACATAATACAACGTTAACAAGATGAAAATTAAACCAAAGGTTTTCAGCATCACACCCTACATAAGGATCCTTCGTTATATCTACATTGTTTTCAGATATTCCATTATTTTATAAAATGTGAGGAGCTTTATGAACTGATGTATGGACTTTACATCTTATTAATGGTATAAAATAGCATGAATAACATATAAAATAACATTATAAATTTATGCGAACGGACCTCATAAGAAAATATGTATTTGCTTTGTGATTGATTATCAATTTTATCATCTTTTGGTGCTAAAATAAATAATAAAAATGACTATTTTACAACAGAGTTAGTAAGACATCGGTTAATTTTTAGATAGATATTTACATTTTTGGCATCATAGATGGCACTTTTTTTCTTACTTTTTTATAGGCATAATACATTTTCCATCAACAATTTTTACAAAACAAGGGTCTCACATTGTCTTTTGGCACTACGTCATCCGGGCATGATCATTTAGGTATAAGGTAGCTTAAGTATGTTATTTATTACAATGAAAGGGTTAACAAGGAAGACAAGATCTGCTCTATGTTAATGTTTTATAGCAACATTAATTATCAATACGTATTCCTTACAAAATATACTCAAACATCGTAGGTATACTTATTCGTCTATCGATTTGAAGACAAACAAACCTGATCACAATGCTACGATTTTACACAAAAATACATTATCTCTATGTCCTAGTTTCTTTTTGGCTCAACAAAACAAACTATGTACACTTCAGACACAATTACAAGCATCACTGCTCGTCCAACTATTTGTACTTATTTCATAAAAAAATATGTACGTCCAATTATATCACAAAACACCTCCCGTGCCGCGTGCAGCCGACCGCTCCGAACTGAAACAAAGAACGCGTTATCTTTCGCGCCCACCTCACTGCTACAACCTCAACTACAGCGATACGAGTATGTTCAGAGAGCAGCTTTTGTTCTACTTTACGTTACTGATCCACAAAAATATGTCAGCGCAACATTATTCTGTCATATTCGCGGATAACAAATCTTTTGCCGTACCAAAAAAAGCCGTGGTGACCTAGCGGCTTGACCAATGGCCTCTCAAGCAGAGGGTCGTGGAATCAAATCCCGGCTCGCACCTCTGAGTTTGTGTGAAATTTAATTTGAAATTTACCATGAGCTTTACGGTGAAGGAAAACATCGTAAGGAAACCTGCATACACCTGCGAAGAAATTCAATGGTGTGTGTGAAGTTCCCAATCCGCACTGGGCCTGCGTTCTTTCTCGCTTTCTGAGAGGAGGCCTCTGCCTTACAGTGGGACGTATATAGGCTGGGATGATGATGAAATCTTTTGGAATGGAACTTTTCAATTCTAGTATCAATTCTTCTAATAGTAGAGATGGCATAAATTATAGAACGCAATTTGAATGTTATTTATGAGTTATAAGTTATATAAAGCAAATTTAATTTAAATATAATACTCACACTGGTGCTACGTCAGAAGCGAGTCGTATTCGAAGGGCGTGGGGTCGGCTGCGCGCAGGTGTCACCACAACACTCTGCCAGATATATTCGACACCTCTATTTGGTCCTCGGCTTCTGTCGTCGAAATCGGCACTCGCCTTCTCCTGTATCTTAGGCGAAAACTTATCCAAAGTATCAGAGACATTACTATCAAAACAGACACTGCAGCTGTACCTAAGTATTGGGCGTAGTACGTGTGGGGACTTTTATATGGTGAAAACTGTGACTTCACGTTAGCATTAGCAGTGTGATTTTCGTCCGAAATATTAGATCCTATTTGATTATGAGTTACATTTGAAAGAGTCGCTGGCTGAGATTCATTTTTCAGCAAGTTCATTTTTAAAACTTTTTTAGCTTCCACTGGCGTATTTAAGCGCTTGCCAGATTTATTATTTTGCCGGATTTCCGGAATGTCATCGTCATTCCCTTTTTTCGAGTCCCGCCATGCCGAAGACAAATTAGGCTCAGTGTCTAAAAATCTTTGGTCTATATTAAATTGATCGTGTAAAAGTTTGTTTTGCTCTAAAATTTTAGATGACTCCCTTGTTTTAATTGCTGTAGATTCATTCAAATAGTCAGTGTACGAGATTTTAAACGAAGTTTTTGTAAGCCATGCATCTTTTTTCTCACTAGAATTTGAGCCGTTAACATATTTATACTTTCCAATCGTTTTGTTTAATTTCTGTGTATAATCATAATTACCTGGATTAAATTTACTCTTGTCGCGTTTGGGTGATTCGGAAACTCTCTCTGTTTTATTATTAAGGTAGCCGTAATATCTCAATAATTTATTTATCATCTCTGTACTGTATAAATTTACCGGAGGTAAGCTCTCACTTATGGTAAACGTTTCTGGAAACGTACAGTTGTATTTAGTTATTTCTTCTTTGACTTCAGAAGTTGAATAATAGCATGATTCACCATTTGATGCCGACTTATTCCAATTCATCCAGTCCTTGAGCCACATCTTTGCGCTACAATTCATGCTGTTGCCGTGTAATCTTAACGTTTTTAGCTGGACCAAGTAAAATAGTAAGTCATTTCTAATTTCCGAGAGATTATTCATTCTTAGGTCCAGATACTGTAAATGTGAAAAAGCTGCCAGAGCTGCTGAATCGGCCAAGAGTTGGCGCGCTAAGCCCGGGCTCGACTGCAAGTGCAGCATTTGAATGCTCTCCGGGGACGATACAGGGAACGAGCCGTCTTGCGCCGGTACGGACAAGTTCAAATAACACAATCTTAAATCACGCAGAGACAGCGGCCCATCAAAAGTGTTAGATGACAGCATTTGTATAGGGTTGTTAGATAAATCCAACATTTCGAGTGACAATAAATCATCAAATACATGATCTTGAATATATCGTATTTCGTTATTTTGCAGCAGCAATATGCGAAGATTAGGTAGGTTTTTAAAATCGTGAATAGACAAATTCCTTATCAAATTGTTATTGATCGATAAATATTTTAGTTCATCAGGCAGTGATTTTGGTACGCACGTCAGTATGTTCTTATTAATATTGAGAAATAAGAGCATTTCTAATCTTCCCAGCGAGTCATCTTCCACGGAAACGATCTTGTTGTCTGAAAAGTCGAGAGATTGCAGCAGCGGGTAGCTGTCGAGGTCGCCGCAGCGGACGGAGGATATTTTATTTCCGACGAGCGACAAGAAGCGCACGGAGTGGGTGAAGGCCTCAGGCACCTGGTAGAGGCCGGTGCGCGAGGCGTCGATCTGCTGCAGGCGCCGGCCCGTGCCCACCAGCAGCTGTGTGTCCAGCTGCGTCATGCCGAGGTGCGGGTTATCCGTCAGCAGCAGTCGCGCCAGGTTAGGCAGCAGCTGCAGAGCCCCCGGAGCCATCTTCTTCAGATTATTGTGTGACACGTCCAGATGTTGCAACAACCAATTATTAAAGTAATTTTCATTAATAAACTCGATGTTGTTTCTGCTCAAATTGAGATGTTGAAGATTTTTAAGTGGAGTGAAAACATTAGCCAAGATCGTCAAGTTGTTTTCCGATAGGTCCAGCAACTCTAATTTGGATAATCCATTAAAACTTCCCGGAAGTATGCTCATTATTTCATTTTTACTTAAAATGAGCTTTTGAAGATACGGAAAATTGTTAAAGACGCCCTTTGTAATGGATTTCAATCGATTACGAGATAAATCTATTTCTCGTAAATTTCGTGTCTTAATGTTGATCGCTATTTTTGTGAGGTTACTATTAGTGATGGCTAGTGAAAATGTATCGAGTGTCGGCGAGTCAAAGTCGACGCTGTTGACGCTGCACCCACTGCAATAGCGGACTGTCACTTCTGATAGCGTTTTGTTTGCGAACTCCTGCCTCCATGTTTGCTCTTCGTCTCCGCAGCACACCGACACGTGGAATACATTTGTATTCTCTTTCAAAGTAACGTTATAGGAACATTTATGTGATAACGTTAAATTTTTGTGACACGTACATTTTTCAGGGCACGTCGAAGCTGACTGATAACTGACTTGCCAAACCGATATAAATACTAATAACAAACACTTTATCGGTGATAAAGCCATTGTCATCCAGTTTGTTTTGAGGTCTATGCTGGATTAAAAACCAGGTGGTATTTCGATTGGCATAGCGGAAGTACACGATCGTGGTTCACAACAGCACTTAAGTTATGTGTTCTACGTATTTGAAACATGTTGTTTGTTCACTGGGCACAGACACTTTGAGTAGTCGCGATCGCTGGTCACGAGCCGTCACTTCATCGTCCGGCTGGTCCGGCGCTCACCTGGTGGTCGCGTCGCGACTGTCGGAGCGCGCCGCACGTCGGTCGGCGGCCGAGTGTTGTGGTGCGAGCGGCGAGCGTGGCGCGAGGAGCGCGGCCGGCGGCACAGCTGGCGCCAGCGGGTCTGCCCGCGAACTGCGAGAAGCAAGGGCGAGAGGCGCGGCGCCGGCGCCCTGCTGCCGTCGTAATATCCCTCACAACCTCATTTTTATATAGTCAACTGACTTCCACACCGCCACTATTTATGTCATACTCGGCGCTCCCTAATACGTTATTTTGAGGGGGCAAGTATTTGTACATGTACGTTATATTTTTCGGTCGTTCTAACTGAGATTGCTCCCAGTTGGGCTGTCTCTATACGAGAACATGATTTAGACAGTTATTTATTGAGGCTGAATAGTTTATGGCTACTTATACTCTCGACGGTCCCATTTTTCATTCAAATATTTTATACGTGTATCCCTAACACAATAAGATAAAAAAAGGTATTAGTGAACACTACGGCAGCCTTGCATAGCTTCAAAGTTATTTTGGAGCAAGTCGGAACCCAGTTCAACAATTTTATTTGTCCCGCAGCAAATGGATGGTATTTTCTCTCTTTGGTGCAGAGTAAGAAAACCGATTAAACCGAGGTTGGCGGGAACAAAGCCATAATACCTTTATTGTGGATGTTCTCTTTAACTTGCAAAAAGTCTCCAAGTGCGAAGTAAAAGAAAGGCGCGGCCGGAGCCTACCTTTTTATTCAACCCTTTATGCTGTTTCGAACATCTTTACTGAAACGTTCGACTAGCATTTTCATGAATTGCTCCCACAAGGCTCTCCGGAGGGTCTCTTTATTGCGCTCCTTAATTTGGGTTATTTGAACTTTTCTTGTCCTCTCCTGAATGTTTTTGGGGCGAAAACATCGTTTCTCAGGCTTGCAGTGTTTGTTGTGGAACCTAATACGTCCGCGAGTATACGGATTCCATCACCATTACTGCGGGTTTCGCCCCTTATCGTAAGCCTTTGTGAGCTAGCAACAGGAGGCTTTTGACTTGGCGCTGGCTGACTTTCTAGTGTTATTCCGAGCTGTCCAGTAGGGCGTCCGATAGCATAATTTATTGTCTGACTGGAATAAAATCGAGTAACATCGTCTGGTTGGCTAATTTAAACTTCTACGGAATTTCTTAGGTGCCTATTTAAGGGCCAAATTAATCAATACTCCTAATATCTACTCCTCTTGCTTCCCTATTTGAATAGCATTAATTTCTAGGTAGGTAGGTCTCAGAATAGGTCGTAGGCTATTCCCTATTCTTCGCAGACGGAGTCGCGGGCAACAGCTAGTGAACATATAAAAACTTTATTCTTATTATGTGTCAGGTACTTATTAAGACCATACCTTAGGACCAAGGAATTATTCTACAACCCTAAGGTTTAAAATCATTTGCACGGCTTAAGGGTGCAAACCTACCTTAAGTATGTGCTACGCTAAGTACGTTGCTATGGATGTGTCTGATATCCACCAATCATGTTCATTGGTTCACATAGCCATTGGTATAGGTTCAACTAAGCTATGATTTTTATATGGAAAGATGCGTGCCCTGGATGCGTGCTATGGATGCGTGCTACGGATGCGTGCTATGGATGGTCGCGACTCTCCCCCCTCACCGCGCTGCCACTCCGCGCGCCCCTTTTAATACATCGCATAGCTCTGGCTGCGCATCTTCTTCGCACAGCTGCCTCGCGGCTGCTCATCTACCTACATTGCGCATCTTCCTCGCACAGCTTCATAGCTTAGCATTGGTGGAAACGGTCACACAGTTTCGTAGCTTAGCTTTCACATCTTCGCAGCATAGCTTTTTAGCACATCTCTTGTGGAAAGGCCCCTAAGCATCACAGACTATCTTTGTTTACATGTAGTATGACAATCCAGCCTTATTGATTTTTTACGGATGTAGGAACGTCGTAAAATAACCCTTACTTGATACTTACTTGGCTATATTATATTTAGTAAGCTATAGTTAGCAAGACATTATTTTAATCATCAACGTATATACAGCATTTCATACAGTGTCAATTATCTTTAAGTTCCAGCATATACTGCTAACAGTTCCTCACCCGTTTCAGAGAGCACCTTCCCCGAATACATTTATAAAAGTGACCCGCAGCTTAGAGGCCGAGAGATAAATCATAGTGAGGAAATAGCGGGTTTTCACATAGGCGCGTAACCGGAGAGAAAAGGTGAACCGGCGATTTTACTGCGGCTTTGCAGGAGTAACGACGTGTGCTAACGAAAGGTGATCCCACGCAGAATCGTGAGTGACCTCTAGATTGCAAGAGACAATGTAAGTATAAACTGGTCAGGAGCGTGCAGGTATAAAAAGGTCTACATTTAGGTTTTGAAACCGCTACGAATACATGTTTTCAGTCTGTTCCTAAATAAATTAATAAAACCGGCCAAGTGCGAGTCGGACTCGCGCACGAAGGGTTCCGTACCATTATCTATAAAAACGGCAAAAAAAAACACGTTTGTTGTATGGGAGCCCCTTAAATATTTATTTTATTCTGTTTACTACTAAAGTATTTGTTGTTTATAGCGGCAACCAAAATACATCATCTGTGAAAATTTCAACTGCCTAGCTGTCATGGTTCATGAGATACATCCTGGTGACAGACGGACGGACGGACAGCGGAGCCTCAGTAATAGCGTCCCGTTTTTACCCTTTGGGTACGGAACTCTAAAAACTATGATAGTGTATGTATGTTCGAAGCCTAAGTTAGGTAGTCATTGTCATTTTTGCAGCCGACTCACCTTTAGTTAAGTACTTACAATTGGCTAAGTAAAGTTTTTTGAAGAGGTGCTAATTATATTTTTTTTCGACAGTGGTCGACTTCAACACTAAGAAACAGCAGGTGTTTTATTTTTATCTCCTTTTATTTATTGGAAATATTTTTTTAAGTGTTCGAAATGACATTTGTGAGATTTTACGGCTGACAAGCGGTTCGTGCTCAGTACTAAGAAGAAATACAAAAAAAAAACGAAGTCAACTGTCGCTTCTGTCAATGTCAAATGAAATATAACCGTTTGTGTTTCGTTTGCTTTGCGTTGTCCAAGAAGCAGTTCCAAAATAGTGATCGAAAGTATTCAATCGAGATCCAATTAACGGGCATAGGTCGTGGAGAAATGCGGTAAAATTGAAACTCCGGATTTTATGCGGAGGTCGATAAAAATAGTCCAAAAATCACACTGAGCACACCAAAACGCAAAGCAAACGAAACGCAAACGATTTGACATTGACAGAACTGACAGTTGACTTCGTTTTTTTTTCTATTTCTTCTTAGTACTGAGCACGAACCGCTTGTCAGCCGTAAAATCTCACAAATGTCATCTCGAACACTTAAAAAAATATTTCCAGTAAACAACAGGAAATAAAAATAAAACAGCTGCAGTTTCTCGATCTCCAGAACGCCGACTGTCGAAAAAAAATATAATTAGCATCTCTTCAAAAAACTATACTTAGCCAATTAGATGTTTGTTAGTTATACCTAGTCAGGTGGGAGACCAAAAACCAGCGTGCTCGCTGAGTCTCATTTCCTATTTAAATATCTCTTGCTTATAATCTAGGTAATGTGTTTGTACTAATTTTGTAAATTTATAACTGTTTGTATGTGTGTATAGTATAAATCTTCCCAGGTGAATTTTTCGCTTCGAGCCATTACATTAAACTTGAACCTTAATACTATGTCGATACCGTTTGTTTTGAAAGATAAGGGCTCGAAGCGAAAAGTTCACCTGGGAAGATTTATACTATAAGTAGAAAATTATTTTATTACTGTTATTATAATGGTCATGCTGTACCTACTGAGGCGGAGGTTACTGGGGTGAGAAAAAGCGCTATAAGGGATTTGGGTAAATAGACCCACTGCAGTGTCGTTCTGTGTTGATTTCAAATGTTGGCCGGACACACTGTCTCGAATATCTTTAAACATAAAAATAATTGTTATTTTATTACACTAGAGAATCTCTTTTCTTCAAAATTACTAGTTCTGTGATTCTACTAAGTCGCGATTTTTGTTTCATTTGTGTCACTTTTCATCTAGCTTATATGAAAAAAAAATGAGTACTTAAATAGATAAAAAAAACTGTTACATTGAGTTGTTGTTGTTGTCACGTTTTTAGTGTGACTAGGTAGATTTTAGCTAGTTAGTGGAATCAATGAATAGAAACCAAATTTAAAAATTACAATAATTAATTCAGAAATCACAAAGCTCCGGCTAGGTCGCGGGTAGTAAAATTTAGATTTTACTCGAGTTGAACGCACTGAATTTTTAGAAAGGTAACAGAACCCAGAATGGGTTCACTTCCCTGCGCACGTCGATCTCGCCGCCGAGGGGCTCGTTTAAGAAAAAGACTGAATCCTGGAATCACGGGCTGCAGTCCCAGATCGGCTGTACGGCAGGGCAGCTGAACTGTTGGGCTCAGGTCGGACCCCAGACTTGCTTCCTGAGAAATCCGAAAATCGGCCGTTCATGAAAAGTCCGGTTTCAAGTTTGTGACTGCGACATCGGGTTTTTTCGATGAAAATAATGATTCTTGCTGGATGATTGCGGAAATGGATTAAATGAACCACAAGCACTAATTAGCGATCCTTGATGTGCCAGTCACAAATAAAATCAGCGTTTAAAAGCTTAGGCAGTGTTAGAGAGATAAGAACGTAGGGAAACGGAGCGTAGCGAATGTTGAGATCGACCTTCTAGCACCTTCTGGGCATTGGAATCAAACCACAGCAACTGATATCCAAACTTGGTTTATTCACAAACCACATTGAGTATCTTAATTTTTATATATAATCGAAGAAATATGATTCAAGTGTATACGGGGACGACACGAACAAATATTGTATATAAAATGTAAAAATAAAATTGGGACGTTTACAATGCTCACAATGGTACGGCCATGGCAGAAAAGAGACAGAGACAAGAGAGTTATTCTCTACCATAGATAAACAAATAAGTGGTGTAGAGCATAGACAGTAAATCCAACACTCCTCCTTATGCTGTACATCACTTAGATATACAATTATATGACTCTATACAATGAAATTTTAAAACGACTCTACATAACTTCAACTAGAACAAAGTTAATGTATAAAAGTGACTCTACCATTTTTAAATACAAACTCTATAGTTTATTACGACAAAGGCTTTAGATTAAGACATTCTACAAAAAATTTATGTTTCTGAATACACAATGGTTTTGTAAAAACATCAGCTATCATTTCCTCTGTACATAGGTATTTCACATTAATTAGTTTTTCCTGTATTAAGTCCTTTACAAAGTGATACCGCAAGTCAATATGTTTAGTCTTTCTATGGGAATATTCTTTAACTAACAACAATTTCTGAGCACTTTGATTGTCATTATAAACAGTGACATCAAAGTGTTTGTCAATTATTTCCATCAAGAAATTCTTGACAAAGCAAATGTCCTTGCATACGTCGCTAATAGAGAGATATTCAGCTTCAGTGCTCGATAAAGCTACACATCGTTGCTTGCGTGCTTCCCAATTGATGACATTATTACCAAGTTTAACTACAAAGCCAGTATATGACTTGCGGTCTGTTAAGTCATTGGCCCAGTCTGCATCTGCGTAGGCATTTATTTCAAAGTTATTATCCTTTTCAAAATGGAGACCATAATTTATTGTCCCAGACAAATACCTCAATATACGCTTTGCAATGCGCCAATGACTGACATTAAAACATGTGCTGAACTGACTTAAATGACTACAGGCGAATGAAATGTCTGGACGAGTGCAAACAGACAAAAACATTAGAGAGCCTAAGAGCTGTCTATATTCATATACATTGTCATCCAAACATTTATCGGATTTTTCCAGTTTACAGTTCATTGGCAAAGGTGTGGAAACTGGCTTACAATCGCTCATATTGTATTTATTCAACAATCGCTCTATATACTCAGATTGATCCAAAACAGTCACATTATTGTTCTTAGTAACATTCATACCCAAACAATTTTTTAATTTACCCAGATGCCGTATTTCAAAGTGCTGTTTGAGCAATGATGTAACTGCCTCTATACAACCATTGTGAAAGACATAAAAGTCATCAACAAATAATGCCAAGATAATATACTCATCATCAGTTTTCTTAATATACACACAAGGCTCGCACTTACTCTGCTTATAACCATTTTGCGACAAAACTGTGTGAATCCTAATGTTCCACATACGACTAGCTTGTTTTAAGCCGTAAATGCTCTTCTTGAGCAAACAAACCTTATTATTATGGCTATCAGATTTGAAACCAGCTGGCTGCTCCATATAGATCTTTTCATCTAACGCGCCATTTAAAAACGCTGTGGTGACGTCTATATGATCCATACATAGGTCCAGCTGATTTGATATAGCAAACAAAATACGCAAAGTTGAATGTCTAACAACGGGTGAATAAGTATCAGAATAATCTATTCCTGCCTTTTGACTATAACCACAGGCAACTAATCTAGCTTTGAATCTAGTAAATTTACCTGCCGCATCGTACTTTTTCTTGAAAACCCACTTGTTTTTGAGAACATTAACATTTTGCGGACGATCAACTAATTCCCACGCATCATTTTTGATCATGGAATCGAACTCACACGTCATAGCGCCGTACCATTCATCCTTTTCAGGTGAATTCATAGCATCATAATACGTTAGTGGTTCATAGGATGCACTCGCTGCGGCCAACAGTGATGTTAAATGATAATCATTAAACCTCTCAGGGAAAATACCTCGAGTACTACGAACAGGACGAGAGATAGACGCGTCGGCAGATACCGGCCTAATCTGCTCTCCTCCTCGAGATGTAGAGGGCGGAAGAGTGTTGACGGAGCCACATAGCCCGCCATCCTCGCCGTCATCCTCGGAGACATCTACAAAAGTAGTACCACGCACAGGACGAGAGATAGACGCGCCGGAAGACTCCGACGTAATCTGCTCTCCTCCTCGAGATGTAGAGGGCGGTAGAGGTTTGCTAGTGCCAGAAAGCACGCCATCCTCGCCGTCATCCTCAGAGACATCCTCGGAAGTGCGGTAATGGTCAGACAGTGGTGACATCATCTCCACATCTGAAACCACAGAGGAATTTTGATTAGATTTATCATTTAAAATATCACACTGACTCTTACTAATATTATTATCATTATCACAGTTACTATTAAAACTATTATCACGGTTATCTAAAATATTATCACAGCGAGAATTATAATCATAAATAAAATGATCAAAAATTGTAAAATTTGCTCTATTCTGCTTGGCCCCCTCACGCAATACATTATTATCCATAAATTTATCCTCAAGGAAAACAACACTTCTAGAATATAAAACCTTTTTAGGGTTATGAGGGTCTATCAGGCGGTAGCCCTTGCACGTTTCACCATATCCAACAAAAATAAATTGTTTAGCCTTAGCATCTAATTTACGCCTTTTTTGATGAGGTACATGTGAATAAGCTAGACAGCCAAAAACGCGCAGATGACTGAGATCAATATCAGATCCAGTCCACTCACACTCAGGAATTCTATCTGATAATGCTCTGGTAGGCGACCTATTTTTCAAGTAAATAGCTGTCATAACAGCTTCGCCCCAGTAGCGATCAGACAAATGAGACTCCTGCAACATGGCTCTAGCCTTTTCAAAAATAGTGTGATTTGCTCGCTCACTAACCCCATTTTGAGCACTGCTATAAGGACAAGTTGTTTGGTGAATAATGCCTTCCCTCTTTAGAAAATTGGCCATATTTTTATTACAGTATTCAGTACCATTGTCAGTGCGTAAAATTTTGATACGCAAACCAGTCTGTTTTTCAACCATAGTTTTAAAGATAATGAAATGGGAACTTACATCAGATTTATTCTTCAGAAGATAACCAAAGGTTTTCCTAGTGTGGTCATCAGTGAAGGTGAGCAAATAGCGAGCTCCGCTCCAGCTGGGTACTTGAATCGGTCCGGCAACGTCACTATGTACTAGGTCCAGAGGATGAGCAGCACGCCCTGCACTAGACTGAGGAAATGATGTTTCACACATTTTCCCCGTAAGGCAGGCGATACAGCGAGTGGGCACACCGTCTTCATGCTGAAAAACGACACCACACTTATTTCCACCACCCAGTAAAGACATACCTTTAGGATTCAGGTGTCCTAAACGTCTGTGCCACACAGACATAGGAGCACAGGCTACAGCATTGGCACTCATAGTTCCTAGCCTAGACTGTAGGGACATAGAGTGACCTAATTGGGAGTCAGGTCGCACTTGCACTTTTAATTTGTAAAGCCCATTATTTTTAAAAATATCTAAAACTTTGTTGCCTGTGATTTGACAATTACTGTAAATACTACACTTATCATTGGAAAAAATAACAACATAGCCGTTATTGGTGATTTCGCTAACAGACATCAAATTGTTTGACAAATTTGGCACATAGAGAACATTGTTCAAAGATACATTAGAAGAAATAACAGTCTTACCAATAAGTTCACTATCTAATTGCTGTCCATTAGCCACAGAAATTATACACTTCTTCTTGATAGCATCTTGTAGTAGTGCGGGATCCCCACACATGTGCGAAGTAGCGCCGCTGTCCACAATGAACTCGTTGGAATGAGATGCTGAATATGCAGATGCATACATAGTGTGTTCCGCTTCTTTCTTCCTAGATTGTTCCCTCTTCTTCTTGAAACAGCGACTGGCAAGATGACCGGGCTTATGGCAATATGAACAAGTTAACGGTGATTTCTTTCTTCTGGCTACATAAGCTAAAGTATCTGTTACACTGCTACCATTATGACGCCGATGATATTCCTGTAGCAGTCGAGTTCGTACGACTTCGCTACATAATTTGGTTGTCAAACCTGCTGTCTCGAGACTGGAAACTAAAACGTTGTATTCTTCGGGTAAACCAGACAGTAAAATTTCGGCTATTTCTTCGTCGTCTATATTTCTCCCAATATCCGATAACTGCGTGACGAGCTTGAGCACACCTTCAATATACTCGGGCATACTCGAAAAATGGCTATATTCGACACGATGAAGTTGTCGTAGTAGTAAAACTCTTCTATAAAGCCCCTTGTCTTCGAAAGTAGCCGAAAGCAATCCAAAAGCATCCTTAGCGGTCTTTGCTTCACGAATAATTTGGTATAAATTTGGTTGACACGACAAAGATAATTTTGCCAACGCTCGTGCATCACGCGTCGAGTCAGTGTCGGTTCCCAGTACGCAATTCCACAATCCTTCAAGAGTTAGCACCATTTTAATAGCAAATTTCCAATTAATCCAATTATCCAATCCATTTAATTTTTCTATAGAAGTTGACATTCCCGAGGTCAAGTTGGTCTGTCCCACGTGGTCGTTGCTGCGGTCGTTCGACTCAGGCATTCTTATACGATTCTTACGCCACTAGAATCTGCTATTCTTAGCTTTAAAAGATGTTAGTCTGGGCAATTAACCTGTTAGAGAGATAAGAACGTAGGGAAACGGAGCGTAGCGAATGTTGAGATCGACCTTCTAGCACCTTCTGGGCATTGGAATCAAACCACAGCAACTGATATCCAAACTTGGTTTATTCACAAACCACATTGAGTATCTTAATTTTTATATATAATCGAAGAAATATGATTCAAGTGTATACGGGGACGACACGAACAAATATTGTATATAAAATGTAAAAATAAAATTGGGACGTTTACAATGCTCACAATGGTACGGCCATGGCAGAAAAGAGACAGAGACAAGAGAGTTATTCTCTACCATAGATAAACAAATAAGTGGTGTAGAGCATAGACAGTAAATCCAACAGGCAGAAACTGAAATAGAATTACAATGATTGACGAACTAATGGGCCAAAAGCGTTGTGATCTAGTTACTATATAGTTCATCTAGTTAAGAGGAATCCATAGAATTATAAAATAATGTATTAAATCAAAATGACCAAGCAACCTGTACATTTTTAATTTAGCTGCGTTTTAATTATGAAGGTACTTCAATTTTCTGGATCGTTCGAATAGTACATGGTATCACAAGGTTTTGTCAAACGGCTAGGTTTAATTAAGCGGCTGAGATTAATAAAACAGGAACGCAGA
Source organism: Archips xylosteana (assembly GCA_947563465.1). Taxonomy (NCBI): domain Eukaryota; kingdom Metazoa; phylum Arthropoda; class Insecta; order Lepidoptera; family Tortricidae; genus Archips; species Archips xylosteana. Next base: position 13,227,343 of record OX387352.1, on the reverse strand, counting down.
GCAAAATAGAAATTAAAATTTTCTAAGATAATAATAATAAATTAAACCGACCAACTTAGCCGGAATCAATAGTAATAATTTTAAATATAGTAAGCGTTTAATCTAACAAACGGTAAGTAATATTTACAATTATTTTAAATTAGAACCAATAATTTGGTTAACTAACATTTATTATTATTATTATTTGTATCTTGAGGGTAGCGTGATATTCTAGACTACAAGCAGTGTCGTTACTTGGATGAAATGATCTGTTATATATAATGAAATTGTACAAGCGTTGGTTGTTGCAACTTAGCTAAATAGTACAGTCTTTAAAGCGTATTTTCAAACAAGTTTGAATATTTTTCCCTTTTACCAGACGACAAATGATGCTTACTTCAGAAATTATGTCTTAAAACCAAGTTTAACTTGGAATGTTTACGTTCATTTGTGGAGACTTACTTGTATTACCTACTGTCCTTCGCTAGATATAGCAACTATCTTCCTCTCAACTTAACTCGGCGGCACCCGCTGCGAGCCGAGCTAAACGGTCCATTACTATCGCTAGATAGAAGCGATTAAGTAACAAAATAAACGTGGAACAAACCGAAGCATTAGGCCATTAGCGATGGGTACAGTAAACTGCTCCGTGGAACTAAAAGTAAGGCTACGGTGGAACGAAATCGCTGTCATTAGGGTAACGAGACCCGTCCGCTGACGCGGCGTGCTGGGGAGGGTCCGAGCAACTCTTTAGTTGCAAGACCTAATGAACCGGTATCCTCTTGGCAGCCTGCCTGCGATGGACCAGCATTGATTGCTGTTGCCTTGTTACCTTTTCCGCTGGAATTAAAAGCTAATTGCTTGATAGCTACAAATGAATCTCACAGTTCGTTCAACAAACTTGCAATCAGTAGGCGTTTTACCAAATAATCAGTTTTAAAGGAGACGTTATGTAACAGAAGTCGGTATATTATTTGATTTCTAGTTCCATTCTACCGCAGTTATTTACAGTTTATAAGGTAGCCCGAAGTTTGATCGTGAATTCGAAACTTATTATTTCGTTTCTAAGTTTTCCTTTCGACATTCATGGAACTTGCTTTTCGCTATTTGTTGATTATATAAACTTAAATGGAAAAATTTGTTTCATAAATTTAAGTTAAAGTCAACTTTTAGACGGTCTAGTTTGGTAAATGTTGGACTTAGGTACAGCTATATTTGTGGTAAATTAACAATCCGCAAATCGACAAAACTATGATAACAAATTCTGGGAATAAAGTTAATTAGAGCGTTGCGCGAATCTGTGTGCAAGTAAATCTGTTTACCCATTGTTAATCGTCCTGTCCGGCGGAGACTAACGGGTGAGCCGTGGGAACTGCGAGCCGTAATAAGGGTCGTGGCGTAAAACTTTATTACACGCTCCACCTCGGCCCATGAGGCGGATGCGAAATGACGGCCATTCTCATTAACCTCGCCGCCGCCTCGCTTTGTATCAACGCCGGTTACACTTTTTTTCTCGTAAATAATAACAGCAGCACATTATTGCCGTCCTATTGCCTCAAATAACGGGCGGGCTGCGCATACGGATTTAATGTCTGCCGTATACGTCTGTACATACAACGCGCCTTTTTGTGTTATGTTTACCTGTTTATATTTTGAATACCTACATATTTCTAACTTTTCACAGCTTTTCATTTGTTTTCTTGCCATATTTTAAGTAGGTTTAGTTAGAAACTTCGCAAATTTGTAATTTATTATTCTCTCAGGAATAGCCTTTAATGATTGCGTTTGTAACTCTATTCAATATAATAATGAAGCATTCTGTACACAAGTTTATATAGCAACAAAACAAGTAGTAATCATCGTTTGGAGCGGCCCTTCGACCACAAACCGACATTTGGGATAGAAACAAGCCCAACTCAACCCACGAGCGCCGGTCAGTAGAATTCCTAAAGGTCGACACTTTAATCAATCACACTAGCTGTGGTTCAAAATGCACGTCGGTACACGCTCCTTGAAATATGAGAGCTCGCCCCGGGGAACTAATGTTTTATATTCTGTCGTTGTATTGACAGTCATGACTTATTGCCCGACAGATTGCGAGCCTCGTCTCCAACTAAAACGGGGCCAACATTATTCTGCGAACCTTTTTCAATCGGCCATCGGTAGGATCTTTTGCGTAGAGAACACGATTTTCTTAAAATTTTTTGTTTGATTTAGCCCGTCTTCGAATTTTATGAAATAAAACTGACAACTGAATTTAATTTATGGTATTTGAGTGGATCAAAATGTATATTGTAAATTTAACTAACGGCTTATTTCATTAACAAGGCTAGACTAAATGACGTTAGAATCGTAAATTTTACATCGAAAAAGTATGAGTATGTAGGTACGGTCAGCTGCAGAGAAAAGGTACCCCTTGGCGTGGTTACTGCTGTTACAGGGGAGTACCTCATCTCTGCAGCTGACTGGACATATTCTTACTTATCTTTATGAGTTTCAGCCTCGATTCTCTGTCTCTCGACGTAATACCATTGACCATCATAGTCGTGAGCAATCCGTATTTTTAGGGTTCCGTAGTCAACTAGGAACCCTAATAGCTTTGCCATGTCTGTCCGTCTGTCTGTCTGTCTGTCCGCGGCTAAGCTCAGAGACTGTTAGTACTAGAAAGCTGTAATTTGGCATGAATATATATATCAGTCACGCCGACAAAGTGGTTAAATAAAAAAAGCTAAAAAAATTTTTTTTAGGGTACCTCCCATAGACGTAAAGTGGGGTGATTTTTTTTCTCAACTAAACCTATAGTGTGGGGTATCGTTGGATAGGTATTTGAAAATAAATAGGGGTTTGCTAAAACCATTTTTTGATAAAGTGAACATTTTCGGAGATATTCACTCCGAAAGTTCAAAATAATGTGTCCCCCCTCTAAATTATGAACCGCACGTCTAAAAAATATGAAAAAAATCACGTTAGTTAAACTTAACAAAAACTTTCTAGGAAAATTATTTTCAACTTAATCAGTTGAGCAGTTTTTAAGTTTTTATAAAAAAATATTTCTAAACTAAGATTGTAATTTAACCGCCATTGCAAGCATTTTTTTTAAGTAGTTACCTATAAGATCACACTAAGAGTATCTTCTTTCAAATAAAAAAAAAATAATATACATCTGAAAATAATCAACATAATCTACATACTAGTTTCTAGTAGACCGCAGATTAGTTACCCAATTCGCCGATAGATGGTGCTGTACCGCCGACTTTGGAACCAAACCAACCACATTAATAAAGTACTTACCTATTTAAAGATTTTTTCGTACCTGCTACGGAACCCTATCTTGGGCGTGTCCGACACGCTCTTGGCCGGTTTTTCACTATAATACCATTGAGTTGATTACACTGTAAAGATGCATGGCGATCCTGATGGGAATATTATTGGGTGTGCTTGCTTTAGAGTGGGTACGAAGCGCATGCAAAAACAAAATTGATTTGCCTTATCCACTACTAACTATAATGTCAGCCACAACGGTTCAATACAACGAATGTGTCGTCTATTTAATAGCGTGGGCCAAAATTTTGATATTTTTTAATATGATATAATTACTCGTTAACTAGTCAAACCTACTTTGCTGTAATACCTACTTAGTTTTCTTTGTAAATTCGTTACCTATAATACTTATTACTATAGTATTTCCAATCATTTTATATTTTTGTATTTTATATTTTTTATATTTTTTTTTATTTTTTTCTCGGTGACAGTTCCCGTAGAATGTAACTGCGTTTAGTTAAGTACACAAAAAATAACTTTTAAATGCGAGGTAAGTGTAAAAAATACGACAACTGCCTAATTTTGTTCCTTGATCCCATATAATATTCATCTAAGACAAATTGAGTCCATATATGGAGTATTTTTTTTAATTATGATAAATAATAAGGGCCTACGCTAGCTGAAGCGGACGCCCGCCGCGTGCGCCCGCTCGCGGGTCTAAAATGTACCGAAAATTCGTCGCACGCGCCCGCGCCACTTAGCGCTGTTCATACAATTTCTTATTAGACGCGCGCACGACGGGCGTCCGTTCCGGGTAATCCGCGTCAGCTAGCGTAGGCCCTAAACGTTTTAATAAAGTTACATTCTATGGCAATTACTGCCATAGAATGTAACTTAAAATACAATGAAAAGATATCGACAACCTGCATTTTAGTCATTCAGGACAGTAACTTTTAGCAGATATTTTAAAATGTTTAGTTCAAATATTACTATTTACGGATAATTATAAACTAACATGATCTCTCATAAAATAATATTTCCAAGGCTTGGACGTCATGCATTTAAAAATCACACACCGCTTCGAAAGCGCTGTAAAAATGCATGACTGTGTCACATTCCAAGGAGATTCATTATTAAAAGCCAGGAGCACTATTAAAGGCACCGTAAAAACGCCACAGCACTTTTCTTTCTCTATATTTTTTACGGCGCTGGATGCCACCTACATCATAAAAAGTGAAATATTGTGTCTCGGCGCGGATGCCGCGTCCCTTTATGAGATTAGATTGAACTGAAATCCGATAGAAACGTGAACGTTTCGTATCACGCGACGTACCTATTTGATCCGAATAAAGTCCTGGCTTAGCAGAGTTGACGTGGAACAAGAAAAATATCACGTGCGATTTACTTTACGCAATCAAAGTAAACTACAAGAAAGCCTAGATACGCCATTCTAGGCACGTTTCACGTCTCGGTAACTGTACTCCTACTTAAGACCACATCATCATGGTTTTAAAATGTTTACTCGTACATTGCCAGGTGAAAAAAATAAAGATTGGTAGCTACTTTAAATGGCATACTCGCATTTTGTTGATGCTGAATTGTAAAACAGTTGAATGTAGTATGAAGGGAAGGTTAGTTCTGAGCAAAGAACAAATTAACTGAAAGGAGTACTTTTCTCACCCGCGACCTTATGGTAGCTAAGTTTATGCAAGAAATGTCATGCAGTTCCTCAACACCACTAAACCACACTGACGCATTTTGAACTCAATCAGAGCTCATCCTCAGAGTTTCGCAACCGTTGATAGTTGGGTTTGTGTGATTTGTGTGTTCATGCAGTGTGAAGGTGGAGGAAAAACGCATAAACCTCCGCAAAGTAACACCTGATTCAATAAATTATTCAAAGAACAAATCTTAACACTTAGTATGAAATTACCACTTTACTTGGTATACCTACTTAGTATTCATTCTTTTGTACTTAAATCCACTAAGGCAGGTAAGTACCTACTCGTTATCCGGTGCTTAATATTATAATTATAATACCGAGTAAGAAAATCTGCCCGTTTTTTGCTATAAACGTTAATATTCAGGCAGATAGTGCCAAAGTCCATTTTGGAGAAAAAATAAGAATTTCCTATCAAGAACTTTTTCTATGCAAAGTATATAAAATCCTAGCGAGCACATTTAACGAATTAAGATAAGCATACGCTGAGGAACTAATGGCGTGAAAACCGGGACTATCGCTTTAACCGTGCCGTTTGAATCGCTACCTTCGCTTGAATAAAGAACTAGAGCGAGCAAAAAACCTCTGTGAAATATATTTCGTACAAAAATGTAGGTTCCGTGAATGAAATTGCCGTGTTCTTGGCATAATCTCTAACTATCAATATACTGGGAAATATAGGAATAGTTTCTTACAATGAAAGTTATTCATGAATTCGAAGTGCAGTAATTCACATGCTTTAATGGATACAGCTATGCCAAAAGTTGTTTTACATCATTGAAACAGAATATGAAAATCTGTAGCATAAACTACCTAAGTCAGTGTTTGCTCCAAAAAAAAGAAACAAAAGCTTCTTTCTTAGAATCAAGAAAAAGAATCTGCAGTTTTAGGGAAATAATTTCTTTCATGTGGTAATATACAACAAAAAAACTTAATACGATCTTTGACAATTTTCATTTCGATTGTCCCACGGAACCTTAGAAACGTCCAACTAGTTTAGCATTTGATAACAGAATAATCTGAGCAGTATTCACGGGCCAGTGCGCTTCCCTCCAATACGAATAAATTATTCCTTCTTTTGTTTTCTCATGTCTTAATGAAGAAAGTTAATACACGCATTGTTAGCACAAAGCGTTGATACAAAAACAGTTTTTTCACTTCTCATGCTCTTAAAATGTTACTTTAGTCTCTGCATATCGGGACTAAAGCTCTTTTTTGATCTCAAGGGATTAAAGTAAAATTTTTTTAATTGACTATGGAAACCCCTAAACTGCCAATCACGGTGTTTGTGAATGGAGGATTATCGCCATTTTCAGTAACTGGGTATAGACAATTTTAAAGCTTTCCACAGACCGAAGCGCGCTGCGGACGCACTGTAGCGCCCTGCGCTTCGGTCTGTGGAAGCCTTTAGGGCGTGGAAATAACCTCAAAATGACAACTGTATAAAAAATATTTAAAAAATAATAATTTCATGAAACACATTGAACGATACGAATATTTATCTATTTAATTATAAAATATTAAAGATGAATTCATTTTATTTTGTACGTAAAGAAAGATTTCCTTTAGCTTAGGTGTTTTTAATTTGTTTTTTTTTTTAAAAACGCTGTCGGCAAAGCAGTTCCCTGCTCTGTCGATAAAATAGCAATCCGCACTGTCGGCAAAGCAGTGCTGGAGTGTACGGTAGATAGAGCAGTTACGTTTGAATGTTAATATGGCGTGACTTCAAAATAATGCGATGTCAGTTGCATTTAATAGTAAATAGAAAGTATAATTAGATATAATTTAACAAAGAATTGGCATATAGAAAATAAACTTAAAAAGTCGTTTCTTTATTCACGGGTAGGTGTTTCAGCTAACAATATATTTTGTGTGTGAACTTACATCAATTAGGTTAATTTATTTGCCGATTCTAATGAATGAACAATTATCATTCTTACATGCATAGTCCAATTAGTTTTAACATAGTATTTAAGTTAGAATCTGTTGGCTAATTATGCAAGCATTTAAAGCGTCACTTTACAAAAAATATAAAAGAAAAGAAAAGACAGCGGTATTTTTTTTGCTATTTGAATTTTGAACAGATGTCCATTGCTCGTATTGAGCATACGTTGTAAAAAAGTAATTTTGTACGTCGTTTTTTTCCTCGCATTCAAAGTGAAAAGTAGAGTGTTTAACGCGGGACTAAACTACCATAATGACAACTCGAATAATAGCCTCCCTCGCTATCGCTCGGGTGGCTAAATATCTCGTGTCATTATGGCTTGTTTTAGTCCCTTGTTGAACAATCTACTATTATGCAATGTTACGTTTCAGTTACAATAGTATAATTTCGGGTTTAATGGGTTATTTTCGAATGTTTATGGAGAAGAAGCTATTAATTAAAATAACTTAAATACCATTAGATCAATAACGTTGATATAGGTATAATATGCTAGACAAGCGCTAGCATTGAAAGTATTAATTAACTTATTTTTTTTTATTTTAAACTTACTTACTTTCGCGGCTTTCCCAAATAGGCTAGTTCCCTATTCCGTGGGTATTATGAAAAATTCCTTCTTAATGCATTTCTACGGTACTAAAATTACGATGCTTGCCATATTTGAAGTCTCTAACTCCAGTGGTCTAACCTGTGCGTTCTTTTGGTGAGTCAGTCCGATTATAGCAAGCAAGCAAGTTTTGATCACTTGACCTATTCCTAAATGATGCGTCATCTCTGCACACAATATCGAATTTTCCGTAAATGATCTCGAGCTTGTGTATAAATAGGCATCTTAGATGTTAGATAGGTAAAAGGAATATCTCGTTACCGGCAGGAAATTTGTCTATTTATAGGATGAGGCATAACGATCGATCTATAAACGTACGTGGTTCTGAGTAGTTAAACACACGTGTAGGTCGCAAAGCAATTATTATTTCATACTTCTCTACGAATAAGTAATCCTCGTTAAACAACCACTTAAATTTTTAGGAAATCTTATCGGAATTTTAATCAAAATACCTGGTTAACCAACAGTGACGACAAAAACTTTCCAGCAACTTTAAAAAGTAATTTCATTACCTACCGTTTAATTAAACAAATTTTGGTTTTTACATCGAAAATTGGTATCTTTCGGACTGTCAGTAAGCTTTCTGCGTGACGATACACAATTTCTTCTAACGGTGCCTATTTTTCCTTCAAATTTTCTACTCGCATCTTCCAAACGACGCTCAAAAACGGTTTCTATACCGATAAACCAACAGATTTGCCTCGCTAAAGTACGGTCGGTATCATCAAAAAGCATGTTTTATCGCTATAGAATTAAGTTTTATTAATGTATGTTAATTTTAGGTGAATATGTTTAACAGGACGTTATTACCAAAAGCGCCGATTTTAGCAGAATTAAACTAACGGGTTTACCATTTGTGACAAAAAAGAAGAATTGCAACAGTTCTACTACCAGTCAAAGATAAAATCAGATAAAAACAAAGCAATGTATCAAAAATTAACAACCTTGATTTGTGCCACCGTTTGTCTGAGAAAGTCGTTAGATTGGGGTTCCGTGAAGCTAGATATATCTATCCGTATTAGAGAAACGTAGTATAAGTAGGGCAATAACATTATCATAACAACCCAATTCTCGGGCTAGAGGATCCGATAGCAGATAATAAAAAATATTGGCTCACATCATTAATACATATTCAATGGCCGGCCACGAGCTGTTAGGATAAGGTAAGTCGATTTAAAAACAATGTAACCTACTTACCTTTTGCTGTATGAAAATTGAAAAGCGTTTCTTTCCAATATAAAATATATAGGTACTCATACCAGTAGTTTAAACGCTATCTTTGCAATATCAGTATTCAGATAAATATCGAGGATAGAATATGGTCGTATTAAGTATATACTTGGCAGTGAAATTTACGGCTCCGCTGACCTAGCCCCAAATTAAGCAAATCTTAACCCTCTGTCAATGCATCTGCAATCCTCGAGTACTGCAAGCTCCCACGGGTTGTGTGTGGTGCTCTGCTCACTTACCATCAGACAACGAATTTGCTCGTTTATCTTGCTTCTGCTTGAGTGCTTAAGGATCGTGCGTTTCAAAATCAAATCGCTAGGCTACTTGTTTACAGGTCTATTACACGGAATTTGTACACAAAACATTCAAAAGAGGGTACAATTTTTAATTAAATTACGTAAGTATGGGGGGTTAGTGACGTACATTTGAATTTATACGTTAAGTATGCTAAATAAGTTGCTAATCAAGGCTCAGGTTTAAATAGTGCGAAGAGGGAAAGTTTATAGGACTCTATTATATCATAGTTCGTTAAGCACGTAGCAGCAGTTAAATTAAAAGGGATCTATTAAACGGCACCCCTTTATTACAAGTAATCCAAACTTCAGATTCATCTAAATTTGATTTCCTCAAATAAAATTGAAATTACATGCAAGAAAACGTTCAAAGAAGAGGACGGGGTTCCGCCACATTTTTGGATGCGACTCAAGTTGTTAATTGCAAGCGGAAAATGTTGAATATACCCCTATTTCTATTGGAAATAGAAACCTAACTAACCTAACTATTTTTCAATGAAAAAACCGTTTGTTGTCAACGTTTGTATATTTACGTATGTAATGTTTTCAACATTATCATAAAACGTATCGAATGTGATACATAGTCAGGTTAGATTAAACACATATGCCAACTTCACAAAATTGCGACATCAAATAATAGTAGGCGATATATTCTACATCTTCTAAACTAATATTATATTAAAATCTTGTGTCATCCATCAGTATTTGTTATCGATCTCCACCAAAACGGCATGACCGAGTTTTTGAATTTTTTTGTCTACTTAGGTATATGTGTTTAGTAGATCTGAGAATATGTCGTAGGCTATTTTTTATACCCCTATTTTTATATCATTATACTATAAGAAGGTAGTTTTGCATAAAATAATGGTTATTAACCAGGTTTTCTTTGAAATCCGGTGGTCCCGGGAAACACCAATAATTCATTACCGTAGCGGTTGACATTTTGGAATTTTATCCCGATCCGGTAGGAATATCGGGATAAAAAGTAGCCTATGTATTTATCTATGTATTTATTTATCCAAATCGATCCAGACGATTTACCGTGAAGGCGTAACCACACACACATAGGTACACTCACGGACGCACTTGCGCATATATTCACAAAATTTCGCATTTTAAAATTAGTATGATAAAATATTCCGATGAAAATCTTTTACAGTGGTGTTCAATTTAAGCTAACCCAACCATCTGTTGAAGTAATATGCCGGATATATGTATTTTAAAACAGCATGTTTATTTTTGTACCTACACTGTGTATGGTTAGAGGAGACCGGGGACAAAAGTAACATTTTGCACTTTTACCTCATTATTTGGTTCAGCGTAATATTTTTGATGAAATTAATATGGCTTTCTATAAATTTCGTTCATGCTCTTCAAATTGATGTCTTTATTTACCTAATTATTACTTATTTCGTGTGAAAAATAGGGACTTAAAAAAAATCGCCTGTTGTTACTTTCGACTCCGATACGTTGCCGAAAGTAACAGGATAAAGAAGTTTGTTTTAAATATGAGATGAAGTATTAAATTAATGAGTTATGTATCAGAAAATATTGGATGAGCAAAAAAATATATATTTGTACTTTATAAGTATATGAAAATAATGAAAATTATTTTTTTTATGAAAATAATCAAAAAAATTATATTTTGTTAGGATTTATTGTCAGTCTAGGAAATTACATGTTTTTTTGGCGTGAGAATTATTTTTTCTATTTAAACTAAGTATTTGGTAACATTGTTTGTTTCGGACACACACAGTTTTCATCATCATGTCTGTCTATGTTAGAGCTTGTCTAGTTTGAAATGACGCGCCCCACCACCGCGTTTGCGCACGTGATTTGGAGCTCAATTTGAGCTGCAATGGAGTCTATTGTAGCTTGAATTGAGTTTCGAATCCTGTGCGTGAGTACGGTGGTGGGGCGCGTCATTTTAAACTAGACAAGCTATACTTTTGTACCCTGCCACATTTTTGTCAAAAAATTAAAGCTAGCCTTGAAGTGGAACGTGATTGACACAAACGAACTCAAACACCGTGTAATCCATTTTAATCAAGAATGACTATAGAAATATTCATATAAAAATCATTCTTTTAATAATATGAAAACGTGACATGAATGAAAGTCAAGAAAGTTATTTGTAGTTCGTAAAATCACGTTTTGTCCTCTAGCTCAAAGTAGCAGCGCGGAGCATCGACAGCAGCTGGATGCAAGTAAGAGGGGTGGAATCGACTGTCATATGACTACAGCGAAGAGTTGTTTCGACTATTGCATAAAACTACAGAGCCTTTGTTACTTTCGACCCGCTGTTACTTTTGTCCCCGGTCTCCCCTACTTAGTCATAGACCACCAAGACACGTTTAGTCAGAATTACCTAAGCCTTACCAAACGGTCCATGAAGCTCTCGCCCGAAGCTCGTGTCTCGTACTACTTTGGGTTCCGTCGCCACATCTGCGACGTCGCCCGTTCATTTGAAGCTAGAGCGACTACGAAATACTCCATTAGAGCGCAGCTGTCGTACGAATTCGTAATTGGCAGGCCCTATAAATATTTCCCAGCTACGTTTTGGGTTACGATTAACTATAACAAACTTGTAAAGTAAATTTCAGCCTCATTCGAGCAATTTACGGTAACACATGCGCTGCTGATGCCGCTCTAAAATGGTGCTTAAAAACTTTTCTTCATGCCGTATAATTTTAATTTACGCGAGCAAATCGAAACTGTTACGCAGTAATATAATAACAAGTTATTGCTAAAAAAAAAATTAATAGTAGGTTTTTGTTTCATTCGAAACCCATATCCAATTTTAAGTTTATCTAATCTAATCATTTACTAGGCAAGCGTGCTCCATCGTAGGCCTCATCTTCGCTTTTCATCGGGCGTGATTGTGGTCAAACGCAAGCCTATAATGTACAAAAAAAAATTATGAAAATTCTGTGGGTGGTTTTGTTGCATACTTACTTATGTACTAGTGAAATGTTTAAGTTTATTTGCAAAGCGTGTGAAAAATATGAATATTTTATTTACGTTGTAGCATATCTGCAGTATGGAAAACCATTACATAAAATAAGTACATGTTGGAAATACCTAAGTTTTGGATTGAAATAAAAAATGATAAGTACCCAATAATGATAAGGACTCATATATTTCTATACACACATAATTTTACTTCATTAAAATGAATATATTAACTGTACCTACCTATGGCAATTAAGTTTGTCAACAGCGGGCTGTTTCAAAAAAAAATACATAATGAAGGGCTTAATGACAATAAAATCATGGTCGCGTCCTTTGTACACAAAGGAATCAATTAAGTTTTGTTTCAATTAAATCCCTTAATTGTGTAATTTTTTTTTTTGAAAAGACTGTTGTTTTCATTCTTTATTTTTGAACAATAAAGGGTTTACATTCATACATTGCTATTTTAAATACCTATAAATGTTAAAATAAAACTAATTAAGTAAAAGCAAGCGAGTTGCTAGCTAGAGATTCTTTTAATAGTAAATTACTTTCATAGTAGAAGTTTTTCGTAGCGAAGACCGACACAAGTAACATTTCAACAACAAAATGGAAAAGCAATTGGAAGCGGAGAGCTTGCGGCTCGGAGCATTCATGGAACAAATATTGCTTCTTGTGATGCCAGACTGGGCAGAATATAATGCTTTCTGTAGCATGATAACATCGGGCGCCTAACCACATAGAATTATGCATTTATTTTATAATATGAACAAGTACATACGTACCAACCTACTAAATTTATATTCAGAAGATGAAACCGAAACTGCGGTGGTATGAAAGGAATTTTCTCTAGGCATTCGCAATTGTAATCACTATATAGTGCTTAAACTGCATCTACTACTACACTTTCATCATATTTACGCTGTTGTTCTTAATATTATTTAGTCAATTACGTAATGCTATCGTAGGTATAATAATAGTTCGTAGCAGCACAGAATAAAAATGGTAGCAGTGAATCCGATATTGCGCTCTACCGGTCATTTTATCAGAGTTGGTAATCAATGTGTATGTTATGGACCAAGTGATAAATCGGGCATTTTTCATAATGCCCGGGAATTATGAAAAATGCCCAATATGAGGGAACAATTTGATAATAATTGTTCAAATAATCAAATTGACCGGGCATTATACATAATGCCCATCACCTTTTGGGCAGAGTAATACAAATCAGATTTTCCGGTTGGTCATAAAAAAAATAACTAACACCAAAGGCTAATGCGGGAGCTTCGCTGCGCTACGCTCCCGCATTAGCCTTTGAACCTAACCATACCGAATCGCTTCCGCTCCGATAAGTCTTGCTCGCTCGCTTCGCTCGCTCGCTGGCTTTGGTTTAGATAGTAATTAATCACTTTGCCCAATAGAGCTCGACATTATTAATAATGCCCGGGCATTAGCAACGGCAACTTAGCTTTATTATCAAATTGCCCATTTGTCACGTAATAATGACCGGGCAATGTGATAAATAATGAAGTTTAGATAGTAATTAATCACTGTGCCCGATAGAGCTAGACAGGCATTATGAATAATGCCCGCATTAATCACTTGGTCCATGATATGTACACAAACAAAAACTCAGTGTATTAAGCTTGTTAGAACGTGTTCAATTAAAGTATTTATGAGCATGTCACAATCACGACTCCGTCTGATAAATCTACAAGTAGCGATTACATCTAGCACATTCGAACTTTCCTGGTTCCAAAAAAATGTGAGATTCCTGGTTCTGGGCGTCACTAAAAACGCGGTTTCAAAATATCAAACCTTTCCTTTTAAAAGGCCGGCAACAGATTAGTGACTCTCTTTGAGTTGTTGATATTTATGGGCAGTGGTGATCATTTTCCATCAGATGACCCGCTCGCACGTTTGCCCCCTCATAATAAAAAAAATAATCAAAATCCGGATTTTTTGATTGTTTTTAGGGATGACAAAACGGAACCCTTATAATTTCGTCATTTTAGTGACGTACTTACGCGTACTGACAAGATTATCTATCTATCTATCTATCTAATCTAATCTATTTATCTAATCTAATCTATCTATCTAATCTATCTAATCTAATCTATCTATCTAATCTAATCTAATACCTTTAAACGAGCAATTCTTGTATATATATATAATCAGGATCTCAGAAACGGCTCCAACGATTTCGATGAAATTTGGTATGTGGGGGTATTCGGGGATGAAAAATTGATCTAACTTGGTCTTATCTCTGGGAAAACGCTTGGTACCGAGTTTCAGCCCGAGCGGAGCTCGGTCACCCAGGTACTGGCACATTAAACTCCACGATTGTAGCAGGGGAAGTGGTACCCCTACCAACATTAATTAATTCTCTTAAATCAAAACAACAACTCACCAGACTCGTGGCCGCTCACTTTAAATTTAATTCTAGAGGGAACAGCAACGTAACAAATTGAGCGACTAAAGTCGAAATGGGAAAGATGTTTGCCAAATATAGCAGACTAGACGTACTAACTTCAACTCCTAAGGCCTGTTCCGTACCTATACAGTGATAAAATTACCTGTTTATCATGTAAAATGTGAAACAACAATGTAAGTAAGGAGTTCATTAAATTTCTTAGTTGTGCCTCTTTTTACAAAATTTAAATTTTATTTATGACGCGCACATTCAGCTATGATTTTTTACGGGAGCATGGCAAAAATTTCCTCCGAAACCAACCTGCGACCTTAGAGATATTTTATAAATTTCTTCTAGATCGTGATTTTTATTTACACAACTAGCTTTTGCCCGCGACTTCGTACGCGTAAACAAAACGTTAATTGTTTAGATGAAATTTGGCACACAGGTAGTTTAGCATAATTCCTGGAAAATGCGTTCCCGCGGGATAAAGTTACGCTGTCCTTAATTAAAACAGGCTTCTTTTAACCTGAGAAAGCACAAAGTTCCCGCGGAATAGGAATAAGTGAATTTTATAGAAAGCTACACTGTCACTGATTGAAACAGGCTCATTTTATCATAGCCTATTTTTAAAATTCTTAAATGTAGCTTTCCATTAATGAAATATTTTTTAAATCAGCTGCGAAGTTGAATATACTTATTTCTATCCCGTGGGAATTTTTCATTTTCCCGGAGAAAAAGTAGCCTATGTCAATCAGAGATAGCAGCTTTAAACTGGTGAAAGAATTTTTAAAATCAGCCGCTAAGTTGAATTCACTTATTTCTACCCGTGGGAATTTTGCATTTTCCCGGAGAAAAAACAACCTTTGTTAATTAAGAATAGTGTAGTTTTCTATTAATGAAAGAAGTTTTAAAATAGGACCAGTAGTTTTAGAGAATAATCCCTTTAAACAAAAAAAAAAACGAAAATTTTTGAATATTTTCTATCCCATAGGAATTTCGAAAGTCCTTCCTTCGTGCAATGTCTACGATAGGTAGGTACTCTAGATATGTAAGAGATACATGTACAGTCGAGTTCACCAATATCTGTACAGCCAACATTTCATAAATATCTATACATAGACCTTATTACGGTAACATAAAGTTTATGTATAGATATTTATGATAGGTTGGCGATGCATATATTGGTGAACTCGACCGTACTTATGCCATATTTCAAGCAGCACTATTAGTTTAGGCTGTTCGATGTCTGTCAGTCAGTCACGCACGGTACGGTTTTATAGGAATAAAAAATTAAGATTACAGTAAAACTGGATTTTTTTCTGAAAAAACTTAGTCATATTAGGTGGATTTGATATTTTATACCTAAGGTGCTAGGCAACAAAAACATATTGGAGTTTTATACAAGAATTATTTTTGATCGAAAACATAAGTCAACCTCTGTGTACAGGAATAAGATCCATTTAAATGGACGTGTAAATGTATCTGTCTAGTAATAAAATATATTAAAAATAAATTTGGACGGGTCGTCCATCCGCTCGCTGGCGGTTTTAACGTGAGTAATGGGTAATATTTTATGCGTGAACGCCCCCATTAAGTCTAATTTTTAACGTCAGTCATAACAAAATTATGCCCTAATAGAGAAAAGTTTGAGTCCAATCTGATCACATATAGAAGTAAAAAAATATATAAATTACTACTTTTAAAACATTATTTAGGTAAAAATAAAACATTTAAGTTTCATTACAAAGTATTTTTTCACCTCTACCTACCTACTACTTATATGTAGAGACACGAGCGCAAGTTTACCAGTTAAATTTGTAATTTGACTTATTTATTACCCACGTTGAGCCACGTTCCTACATACCTAAATATAGGTCCATATGTAACAACAAGTGAAATTAACGTTTAACGTACTTACCTAACATTACTGCTAGACTACGTACGACATGGTCAAGTTTCGTGCCAGTGCGATATAATATTGTTTCTTTTATACTATCTTCTTGTTGATTACGATTACATTTTAAAGGGTCGGGCTTCCATCCGTGCATTATAGTTATTCTAAGATCATAAAGCTAAGAATTCAATATGGAGGGACGGTTGACCCTCCTGCGTCCTGCGAATTCCGACCGGGACCCTGCCCATAATAAGGCCTCAGATGCCAATCATGCCTCAATATTCTGCTACGGATAATTAACGTGTTTGCACCAAACAATAATTTGTTAAATTTTTTGCAAAATAATTTAAGAACTTCCAAAAGTGATATTTGTGATAAGATAGAGTGATCGCAAGTTTGATTACTAATCGGGTTTTGTATGTTTTTACTCATTGTCACATCAATATTACTAATAATTTGTATTTAAGTACATAAGTATTTATGTTTATCCGTTGTGTAGTACGGTCAAGTGAAAAAATATGTATCAATTTAACCCTCTCATAATTATCTACAGTCACCTTAATTGGATAACATATAAGAACTATGGGACATATTATTTTTGAGCAAATTGTATGCAAGATGCGAGATGGACGGACGATTTGGTGAAGGCCGCAGGTTCAGGGTGGATGCAAGTCGCTTCAAAACCGTAATGATAGGGCGTCAATGAGGGAGGCCTATGTGCAGCAATGGACGTCCTACGGCTGAAATGATGATGATGATGATGACGTATGCACCCGTATTTTTACACTTGACTGTACCCATTAGACAAGCTTTGCTTACCTACTTTGGCACTCGGTCAATTGGTGTGAATCGTCCCGTGACATTTTTTTTTATTATCTACTTTATTGCCAAGTGGGTAGGTAGGTAGGTAGGTAGTCATATAAAGATTATCGATCCCCAACAACATGCTTTAAAAGAATTTCATTCGCAGGAAATTGACATTTTAAGCATATCAAAGACGTATGTGTTAATAAGTTTTTTTTTTGGTAACATAGTAAAATCCTTAGTGGTATTATCTTGAAACAAGTGAAGAACAAATTGTATGACATTCTTCGGGCGCTTTGAAGTTTTTGTAAGAGCGTCAATGATATTACAGTTACTGGTTAAGTTACCATCAAATGAGAAGCCGGCTACTGGCCCGGCGAGTGTTCAATGCATGCGCGGCTGAGAACCTTGCCGCATGGTCGTTAGAATAGAACACGCAATGAGCAGTCATGGCCGGGCCCATAGTAATAGTCTGCCTGGCTATTAGGAGTTCCATATTTCCAAGCAAGCAAGCAACAGTTTTTGACTCCCAATGGACCGAGGTAAGGGTAATTGTGGTCACCTTGTCGGCAATGAGGATCAAACAAAAATCTGACACAAATTGCCCTTGGCGGACTCTCAGTCAGTGCAATCCACGTGAGGCCATAAACCACATGAGGTTTTTATTTGTTAATACGTGGTATATTTACCTGTCTCTATTATCATTCCTAGTTTGAGATTTGTATGTTTAAACACTATAGAGATACTTACTTACAACAAAAACAAAATACATGTCTTGTATGAGGACCCCTAAATTATAATTTTATTTTATTTTTCTTATAGGGGCCATAGAAAAACACATTAAAAGTATACTGTATAAATTTCAGCTGTCTATTTATTATTACGGTTTTTGAGATAAGTACATGAGTCGTTTTCAAAAAAGTGTACACAATTAAGCGATTTAACAAAAGCAAAACTTAATTGATTGCTTTGTAGGTATATGACGAAAGTTACCCATATATTTTATATGACTAACTTTCGTAACACAAAGGAAGCGATCGTGATTTTGTTTTGATTAAGCTCTTAACTATGTACATTTTTTTTGAAAACGACTCACATAGGACTATGTGACTGACGGATAAGACGTACAAACGGACAGCGGTTTACGGTTCCGTTTGTTATCCTTCGGGTACAGAACCGTATAAAATCAGCAAGAAACTAATGACTATTTTATTATAAACACTTACAAAAGGTTTTTTTTAATGGTAATTACATATAGGTACTTATAATAGTGTATTGAATATTGGAAAAGATTTACATGTAAACCTTAGATTAGACGTTTTTTATTGTTGCACGTAAGTTACGTATTTGCGAAATCTACTTTATTGACAAATATTTTATTCCACGCCAAACAACTTTTGTGTGTCGTAATTCTGTTTCACGATAGAAGTTTGGGAAATTCAATTTATTCTCTGCAAAGAAATGTTGACTACATTTTTTCACATAGTATTCTTTTAAATTATTCACGGGATATTGAGTACATTCCTACCTACTTACTTGAAGCTATGTTTATAGACAGTCGATAACACATAGGTTCTCAATAGTTCTCATGTTAATAATATCTCTTAAAAAGTACCGATGTAGGTGTTGGAAGTGGTTGGTGGTAGTAAAGTAAATCCCACCAAAAACATAAATGTATAAAATGTTAGCCAAGTTCAATACTAAAAATATACTTGATTATGGACTTCACCGACAAAAGGATTGAGATCTAAATGGGTGCCAAGTTCTGCAGGTAATACTGAAGTCTATTTGTAAGAACAAAAATAACATCCTAAGCAAGTATCTATTTCTTTGGTTTTTCTACTCCAACAGTGTTTTATATTTATAAATTTCTAAATTTAACTATCTAATAATTTACACAAAGTAGATAACTTATGTTAAATTGAAGCTTAACATTTGACTTTGCTACTTTTCACATACAAATCATCTTATATTTGGCTAATCAACTTATCTTCTACATTCAATTTGCTGGTAAAAACTAGCCAAGTCAAATATTAAGCTTCAATTTAACATAAGTTATCTACTTTATGTAAATTATTATAGATAGTTAAATTTAGGAATTTATATTTAAAAATATAAAACACTGTTGGAGTAGAAAAACCAAAGAAATAGAGTGTTATACTTGTTTAGGATGTTATTTGTTCTTACAAATAGATTTCAGTATTACCTGCAGAACTTGGCACCCATTTAGATCTCAATCCTTTTGTCGGTGAAGTCCATAATCAAGTATATTTTTAGTATTGAATTTGGCTAACATTTTTTACATTTATGTTTTTGGTGGGATATCATTACTTTTTGTAAAGAAATTAATCACCGAAGTTAAGCAACGTCGGGCGCGGTCAGTATGGATCGGTGACCGCCTGGTTTCATTTTGTGTTTTTGAAGTAAAACTTCTTTAGGCACGCTTGACTTATGTAACGTATTCTACTCCCCAAGTCAAGGGTTACGTATCAAAATATCTAAAATTAAAAAACCTAACGTAAAATAACCTACGTTCAAAATACCTAAAATCTAAATACCTAATGGTTTTAAATACCTAAGCAACTAACACCTACCTACGAATTACCTAAGTTTAAAATACCTAATGGAGTAAATGTCTAATGTTTAAAATATCAACAGCTATGACACTTAAGTTTGATACACCAACATTTGAAATACCAAATGGTCAAAATACCTAAATAAAACGAACATCGCTTAATTTTCGGCGAGCGAGCGAAGCGAGTGAGCAAGACGGTTCGGGGCGGAAGCGACTTGGAATGGTTAGGTTCAAAGGCTAATGCGGGAGCGTAGCAGAGCGAAGCTCCCGCATTAGCCTTTGGTGTTAGTTATTTTTTTTTATTACCACGTGAAAATTCTAATTTGTTTGATAAAATTTAGTATATGATTTACATTTAGGTACATTTCATAATGTTAAAGACAATAATACCTAATGGAAATAATCATTTTCTGTGCTGTTACAAAAAAAATACCTAATATCGAAGGCTAAGGCGGGAGCTACGCTACTCTACCTAACCTATCCTAACCTAACCTATCCGAGTCGCTTCTGTCTTAAAAAGTCTTGCTCGCTCGCTTCGCTCGCTCGCTGCCAGCGAGATACCGGTTAGGATAAACGAAAGCTTTCTGTATTTTGAATATAAGTGAAAAAATCATTAGGTATTTAGATTTTAGGTATTTTGAACGTAGGTTATTTTACATTAGGTTTTTTAATTTTAGACATTGCAATACGTAGGCATTTTAAGCTTTCGGTATTTTGAATATAAGTGAAAAAATCATTAGGTATTTAGATTTTAGGTATTTTAAACGTAGCTTATTTTACGTTAGGTTTTTTAATTTTAGATATTTTGATACGTAACCGCCACCAGAGCAAGCTGGTTTTCGACCAAATTTTTCCACGACTGACCACCTACACACACTTAACCAAATTATCGAGAAATTCAACGAGTTCAACAAGCCACTGTACCTCGCTTTCGTAGACTATAATAAAGCTTTTGACAGCGTTAACCATGCAGCTATACTTTCAGCCTTACACAACCAATGCATTGATAACACTGACGTCGAACTCGTTGGCAGCATATATAAAAACAGTACGGCCAGTATCAAATTGCATGCTCCTGGCCCTAAATTTGATGTTAACAAAGGCGTCAAACAAGGAGACCCACTTTCTCCAAAACTTTTCACTGCCTGTCTCCAGGAGATATTTCAAAAACTGGCGGTCTCGTGGGAGAAAATGGGCATTGATGTCGGAGGCCGAATGTTATCAAACCTTCGATTCGCTGATGACATTGTCTTGTTCGCCCAAACTGTTCCCGAATTACAATAAATGCTCCAAGATCTGAGTACGGCGAGCCTTGAGGTTGGACTTACCATGAATAGAGTAAAGACACAGTTAGGTAATGACCAATGGCGTGAAATGTAAGGTATCGGTTGATGGGCAAGAGCTGCATTATGTTGACGAGTACATTTACTTGGGCCAGATAGCATCCTTCGAAAACAGGCAGTCTAGAGAAATCGACAGACGTGTCGATAATGCCTGGAAGAGCTTCTGGTCCATGAAGACGCTAATGAAGGGCAACCTTCCACTTTCACTAAAGCGTAAACTCGTCGATATGTGCATTCTGCCCATCCTAACTTACGGCGCTCAAACTTGGTCATTGACTGAAGCTCAAAAGTCCAGGCTCAAGGTTTGCCAACGGGCAATGGAGCGCAGTATTTTGAGTGTTCGTAGAACTGATCGCATCAGAAACACCGAACTGCGCTCCAAAACCAGCGTTGCAGATGTGGGAGCTAAGATCGCTAAGCTCAAGTGGGACTGGGCTGGTCATGTCTGCCGCATGCACCTACAGCGATGGACCCAAATTACCACCTATTGGGTTCCGCGGGATGGCCATCGAAACAGAGGCAGACCGAAGAGAAGATGGCGGGACGACTTGGACGCATATCAAGTAGGTTGGCAGGAGCATGCTCTCGATAGGTACGAATGGCGGAAAAAAGGGGAGGCCTTTGCCCAGCAGTGGGACACTATAACAGGCAAAAAAAAAAATCTGAAACTAATACTTTCAAAGTCAATTACATCTGCGGAGATAGGTAGATATGATATGTGTGAATAGAAGTTACAAATCAATATAACAGTGAAGTGTCTCATTATTGGCAGATTTTATTTCTGTAATTCCTGTGCTGAGTGGGGCTCTACGTATTCAAAACCAACCAAGTGATACAATAGCGTAGTAGTTAGATTTTCTCTCACTCTTACATATAACGCAATTAGGTAAAGAGTGAAAAATTCGCTTGCAAGCCGTTCCCATATTACTTACATGAATGTCGTCGAATAAGGGCTCTGAGAGTTTGGTACAAGAGACTGCGACTAATTGCCGGTCGGGCGGACGCCGGACGAAGCGGCTGGCAACCGAGTGCGATTGGCAGCTCGAGGCATGCGTGCGTGACAGCCCAAAGCCTCGCTAATTAATATGGCTTGTACCATCGTGCCAATACTGATATTGAGCCACGGCAATACGAGGAAACTGATAAACGTTGCAGAAGAAAAAATATGTTACCCATAGCACAACAGTGATTAGAAATATCTTGCAGCTGGAAGGAAGTACGTCACCGGATATAACATTACCATCCGTTGATCCGCGTGCTGTAATATGGCAGCTTGCTACGAACGGAAGTAACGAGACGTAATCGACAGCGCCGCGAAAACCGGATGCGGTTTGAAGGAATTAATTACTATCGGGCCAATTTTCCAATCGAACACCCCGGCGACAACACAGGCGGCGGCGGAAATTTATTTCAAACGTCATTTCAAAATGCAAACCTCCGACGCCGAGCGCGGGCCGCGGGAAAAATGACAATTTCCTCCTTGCGACTGCCTCCTCACCTCTCACCTTTTATATCGTTTCACGATATCATCAATAGGTTTGGAAATTTTGATGTTAGATCAAACCTGTTTTAGGGATCCGTAGACCAAGGTTATGTCTCCTACACATTGTAAGTGGGACATTTATTTTTCGCATCTACTTATAATATGTGGTTTTGTTGATAGGTTCACATTCGCTAAGACTATGACTTAGAAAAAGGTATAATACTATTTCAAATTGAAATGGACTACTTTTTATACCGTAAAAGTGCGGAGTTCTTGCGGAACGTAAAGACGAAGTCGGCCAACCGCTAGTAGGTAACATATAGTTAGGTACCTATCCATGAACAATCTAGTAATTTACCTAACAAAATACCTATTTACTTACCTACTTAAACTAGAAGAGATCGGTTACAGCTTCGTAAACTTGCGAATACTATTTGGAAAATATCAAGTAAGTACGACTGAATGGGTTAGAAAGGAGGGATGGTATCACTAGATCCCATTCCGATCATTCAAATAGGATGTGCCGTACGTGAAGGAACGGAATTGAAAGTCACTTGAAAAATGGACCCTACGAGTTTAGAGGCGTTCTGATTGATCACGGTGGAAATGAATGGTGACGTCACATGTTATGTTTGTAGTGCAGATATGATGCAGATTGCATAAGTCATACATAAGTAATTTATTGTGTTTAAAATGTGGTTCAAAGGATGGTCTATAATATACCACGGAACACTGATTTCACCAGCAACTGGCATGCAAAAAAAAAATATATAAGTACTCACTCGCACCGATACATCATTTGTTAGATCACCTGGCAGGTAGAAAGTCCCACCAAAATGACCTGTCTTTTTGAGAGTCTTATTTTTTTGTTATAAATAATACCCTATTAAAATTTCAAGTTGCCTCAAATACATTTTTTATATTTTTTTGAAAAATATGTTTGCACGGGCCTGGCAATATTAAAGCCCCGACTAAATCGTCTGGCTTATTATTTTATTTATTCTTTAAACATTAAACTACAACATATAAAAATTGCATATTGCCTCAAAAAACCTAACCTAACCTACCCAAAAATGTGTGCCAGCTCTCCTACTACTTAAGAGCTTGTAGACGATAATTCTGTTTTATGTGTTACTTGGTCCACGTTTGCGTAACTGATTGTTACGAACAAGTTATAAAAACATACTCAGTTAGCAATACCTACACTAGTGAAATTCGCATAAATGTTTATGGATCAAGTAATATGTACCTACAAACTTGAGTGTGAAATAAAATGGGCAAAAGAATAACATATATTTTGCCTACGACTCTATTGTTAGGATTTTGTAGTGTTACTTTAGCACTGACCGCCGAAGAAGCTCTTGCGAAGTATGTATAACAAAAGCAAAACCCAATTATTAAATATAGGTTATTAAAACCCAGTTATTAAATACAGAGGTATTACTTAAGACTCCTAATTGCGACTTTAACATCTTTTTAGGTACGGAGAAGCAACAAGTTTGGCAAATGGTGTAGGCGATTACTTCTTCAATTTGTTCATGAAATGTGTATCATCAACGATGCCTCTACAACAGTCAGTAACTTACGCATTTAAGCTTTATCTTACTCATCGGTTAGGGATGTTATTTATCAAATAAATAATGGTAAAATCATTTGACATTACAGATTTTTAATCGATGATTTACAAACATTCGTGAACTTTCCGGCGAAAACAACCGTGGGTTTTGCTCCTAAATTTACAAACAATAGAAAGTTTTTTGCAAATTTGATAAGCACGCCAGCGTTCAAGGAGATATTGGCCAAAGATGAGATCGAATTGCGAAAAAACTTAGTGAAAAAATTGCAGTTTTGTGATTCTGCGGTCATGAATCAAGACTTGCTACGAGATCTATACGATCGAGAAGTCGACCAAGCTAAACAATAATTTTTGCAATAAAATGGGTTAAAAACACTTGTCGTTATTTAAAATCAAACTCAAAAAAGAATCAGAATTTATTTATTTTTTTATTGCAATCCTAAATACCTGTTAATTTTAAAGTCGTGAGTCATTTTCTAAGCATACCTATCCATTGATTTTTGGGCCGACTCTACATCCCGAAATTATCAATTCATCCGTAAATATGTCTAGATTCCGTATAAAAAAGACCCAAGTCAATTCGTTCGTCTCCCCGTTTCTCTATCTATCTGTGTATCCATACACAAGAGAAAATCTTTTAAACCGAAGCACACCGAAGTCAAAACTCGAATTGTTTCCCTGTAAATGAGTATATTTCTATGGCATAACTCTGATGAATAATGACAATGTAATATAAAGTAAGTACCTAGGTAAAATATCGCTTGTAGAACTGACGGCCGATGGGGCCAAAAGGTTCTCGAGTGGCGTCCTCGGACCGGAAGACGCAGTGTAAGTAGGCCTCCAACAAGATGGAGCGACGACCTAGTTAAGGTTACAAGAACGCGTTGGATGCGGATGGCGCAGGACCGATCTGTTTGGCGAACCCTGGGGAGGCCTATATTCAGCAGTAGACGTCTTTCGGCTGAAATTACATCATTGATATTGATGATAATGAGGTAAAATATAAAGGAGGTATGTACACATTTTTTATTTTTGGGTTTACTAATGTTTAGCAAATTATTTTTCCCAAACTGATTTATTTGGCAAATGTTTCATTTCCCCATTTTTTTTTTTCTGAAACTGTTACCTTTTCAGGATTGTTATAAAACAAACCTAACCTTACCTAACCTAACCTCCAGAATAGTCCTGAAATATATCCTGAATAGTTTACAGTTTCAGAAAAAATAAACATTTGGGAAATGAAACATTTGCCAAATTAATCAGTTCGGGAAAAATAATTTGCCAAACGGAAGTACACCTTATTTTTGCTATCTACGAGTATAATTGAGTCATCGAATGACTAAATGAAGCACATAGATGTACTTACGAGTTAACCCATGAGTCATGGGCCATGACCCACCATGCTATCAGTAATGGCAAACGAACATCCCACGTCGAAACTTACATGACCAAATAAGTTCGACATACATAACTAATTTACTAACAACAAGTAATCCGTTGGCAGGTAATTTCAAAACAATGTGGGCCGGAGTAGGGACGGCTATATGGAAGGTCCTACTCCGCGTTCATTCCAGATTATCCTTATTAACCATTACCCTGAAGCCCCGGCCAGCGCAGGAACAGGCATTTGCGCTTCATTTATAATCTTATTACAAAGGACCACAGCGACCTTCGTATTCGAAATGGGTCTTGTAGATCCTCATACGCCATTAGTGTACAGGTGCTGGTATCAAATCTGTAGGGTAAGTATAACAAAGGTAACGATTTGGGGTCTGCAATATTTACTTAGCTGCCTGCCTGAAATACGGCTCTGTGATTTTCGTATGTATCTACTCTACGTAAAACTCTTTATTGTACGGTATATAAAACACATGGAATTAACAGAAATCCAGGAAAACAGATTTACAAAAGCGAACTTATCCTTTAATTAAAGGGATCTCTTCCAATTAGACTTTAAACGATTGACAGGACATCGGAAACAAGAATAGACATTTATAATCCATACTATATACTATATACCTACTATCCATACTAATATTATAAATGCGAAAGTGTGTCTGTCTGTCTGTCTGTTACCTCTTCACGCTTACACCCTCTTAACCGATTTAGACGAAATTTGGTAAGCTTCCATGCATCCTTGCTTGCTTGCATGCTTGCCTGCTTGCATGACTGCTTGAATGTCTGCTTCCATGCCTGCTAGCATGCCTGCTTACACGCCTGCCTGCATCCCAAGCAACAAAATTATCCTATAGTGCACGCTTTATAGGCCTACAGCACTAATAGCGGTCTCTTATTAGTTCTAGAATTTGCTGCCCCGCTTATTATAGTATGCACGGAGTCTATTTATTCTTGTAGGACATCCTTCCTTATAAGTTAATTTATTACCGCTTATAGACCCAAATTAACAGCACAGTATAAGCTGAGATGTCCTATAAAAGTACTGCGAAAGTGTAAACACGCTTGAGTATACTTGCTCTGGTAAGCTATACTTATAATTGCCTACAAGAATAATTATAAGTCCATTGCAAGCAAAGTATGCTTATAAGAGTATCAATTAGAACTAAATGTACTGGAAACCATTTGCACTTATTACTTGAGTTTATAAGGGTTTATAAGTTCACAATGTGGATCAATAATAAGTAAATTAGTTCTATAACGGCTTATTCCAAGAGTAATTATACTTGGTTCTATTGTGGATATGTCGAACGCTGTTATAATCTTAACACGATTATAAGAGTTCCGTGTAATATAATTACTATTCAAAATTGTCTTCGTGAAGTCCAGTAAAAGTGTACAATTGCTTTTAATGGTCGCAGTTATACTGTTATAGTCTCATCGCAGCTATTTTTTTGTGTCGTGCGTGGCTCGTGGTTATAAATTTTAGGCAAAGAAGGTATCGTAGAAGTTAGCGAGGGTTCCGGACAAAATAGTAAATTTGTAAATTGTACACAAAATGTTAATATTGATAGTTCTGGACAAAACAACATCGATGTCCATAAGCTCTACCATGATAGATTCAAAGGATGACACATAAACAGTGATCGGAACTCTGGGTGCAGAACTTTGGCAAAGCTTGTAAAGCTGACATTAAGGAGAATTTACAACCAAGAAAAATAAGAATATTATTGGCAGATTAGTGTTCAATTTAATTCTATATCGAAATCTCAGATTTTCAGTAGTTTATTAATATTTTCATGTCTGTAAGCACTGTTTCATGCCCGCTTGGCAAGTTTTGTTAGGGTTTTGCACCCATAGTTCCGATCACTGCACATAAACCTAAAAATATTAAAAATACAACCCATACCCAACACCATCTACACATGGCGAAATATTAAACCTGATACAAAATATGTGCACAGCTCTAAATAAAAACAAATTGTTCTAAAAGACTGCAACAGATGGCGTTCATAAATAATTAAGTAGGTACATTATCGAGTTCGAGTTTTTTATTACAAAGAAATAGATAGTTATTTGAAAAAGAATCAATAAAATTCCTTAATGACCATAATAATATTTATCACGTTTTGAAGTAATTTTCGGTGCAATTTTATGTTTAAACTTCATATTTTCTTATTGAAGGTTTTTCAACAGGCGAAGTGTCGCTGGATGGCTTTAGTATCGTGAGGTCCATTTAACGTTCAGTCTTGCTTGCGATTGGCTCATTTAGTTATTTAACCAGTCACGAGCGCGACGCAAATGTCAAACAGACCTCACGATACTAACGCCGTCTGGCGATGTTTCGCCTGTCGAAAAACCCTCATAACAACACTACCGTTAATACATCTTTGGCCACTTCATTATTTTTAAATGCCATCTATCGATCACTAAGGAGCTATTTTATTTTTAAATCGTAGCCGAAAATCCCCCATTTAAAAAATCGTTCGGTCCTTAAAATAATTATGGAACCCTAATTCCTAACAGTATGGCGATGGTTTGGTTCTAATGCAAACCATTTTAAAACCAAGAACGTCTATAAAAGTTCTGTAATGAACTTAGGAAGGCTAATTGTAAAAAATGGCAACTTTTCATTGTATGCTTTATTAAAATGAACATTATTTTCAAATGCAACTTATTATATACACTAATTTCAAGAAGCGAGTAAAAATTTAGATATAAAACATAATATACTTCATCGAAAATACTCGTTTGCCACACAAACACAAGTAACACGTTTACTATTATGCCATACTGTAGATAATACATTATTAAGGAAAAATAACTTTCCTTTTTATCAAATATCAAATACTTATTTGTATATTTTTTTCAATATGCGCTCCAACGACCACGTTTACTTTATAATTCCCAACTGTTTTTGAAAGAGCTTGTAACAGAAGCAAGGAGTACGTTAAAGTCGTGTGTGGTTCTGTAAGACGCTAATAGTTGACTTCGCGGGGAGCAGTTAGTTCTGCGTAGTTCGACTATAGGGATATTAGTGGTCTAAGTGGTAGCCACCAAATCTCTTATGGGTGTCTTAGAAGAAAAAGTATGCCTATAAATTGGGCCCTTTTCCGTTGTTATAAGACCTTACTATCCCGTTATAGTCCTGATAAAACGGTGGTTCCAGGATAATTATAAAACCAATTTTTGCTGCTTGGGGCATGCTCACTTACATGCCTGCACCTGCACGCCTGCTTGCGTGCTTGCTTGCATGCCATCTTGCATGCTTACTTGCAGGCCTGCTTGCATGCTTACATAATAAATTGCTTGCTTCTCTGAAAGGTTTATGGTTCACGCGAGCGAAGCCGCGGGTAATAGCTAGTAGGTACCTAAGGGAACGTACCCATACTACGTGATCAATTCAGGGGGGCAGAGGGTCTTTAAAAATACCACGCTTGGCCACAGGGAGGGGGGGGGTTTAGGTTTAAAAGTAAATACTTCTCTTTACCTACTTGATGGTAACGTACTAAGCGTGACAATCGGTTAAAGATAGCAGAACACACAAATATCGCTGGTTTTTAATGGTAAAATAGAAATACTTAAGTCGGTAGTTACAGCATGTTTGGTCCACGTGAATTCATTATTAGTGGAAAGGCCAGCCGTACAGGTGGCAGCTTGAGCTCAAACGGCAAACAAATGAAGGGGAAGCCACAAAATGTACCTAGCTCCCACCCGATGTAAGTTGCTGCCGAAAAAACCTCACGTAACTCCCACGGTTTTGTAAAAACGCCATAAATAATATAATATGTATAATGTTAATATAATATTTACATAACTTATACAGTACAACGGTTCAAATTAACTTGTTAGTTTTTAGTAAATCTGAACAATGAATTAATGGCAAATAAATTAAGCCGTTAGGAAGCTACAGCCTCCCTAACATATTAGGGTTCCGTACCTGAAGGGTGGCAAACGAAACCCTATTACTGACACTCCGCTGTCTGTCTGTCTCTCTGTCTATCCGTCCGTCTGTCACAGGCTTCTATATCTTGAACCGTAATAGCTGGACACCTGAAATTTTCACCGGTTATATACCTATTTACTGTGGGCGCCAATACCATCAAATACTAAAAATAACGTAAAGTTAATAATTAACCACAAATACCTAGTAAAAAAAAATTAAAAATTAAACGAAGTCGTCATACAAGAAACGTGTCTTTTTCAGCGTTTTTAAACTCGATCTTTATAGTGGCATTGAAATTTTCACAAATTTTGTATTTTGATTGCCGCTATAACAACAAATAGGTACTAAAAAACAGAATAAAATAAATATTTAAGGGGGCTCCCATACAATAAACGTGTTTTTTTTGCTCTTTTTGCTCGATTTTGATAACGGCAACAGGTAGGTAGACGCTTTGAAATATTCACAAAATATTTAGTTATATGTTCACTTTAAAAATAAATAATTAAATTAAAATAAATCAAATATTTAAGGGGGGCTCCCATACAACAAACGTGATTTTTTTGCCGTTTTTAGGGTTCCGTAGTCAACTAGGAACCCTTATAGTTTCGCCATGTCTGTCCGTCTGTCTGTCTGTCCGCGGCTAAGCTCAGAGACTGTTAGTACTAGAAAGCTGTAATTTGGCATGAATATATATTTTAGTCATGCCGACAAAGTGGTTAAATAAAAAACACAAAAAAAATTTTTTTTAGGGTACCTCCCATAGACGTAAAGTGGGGGTGATTTTTTTTTTCTCAACTAACCCTATAGTGTGGGGTATCATTGGATAGGTATTTGAAAATAAATAGGGGTTTGCTAAAACCATTTTTTGATAAAGTGAATGTTTTCGGAGATATTCACTCCAAAAGTTCAAAATAATGTGTCCCCCCCCTCTAACTTTTGAACCGCACGTCTAAAAAATATGAAAAAAATCACGTAAGTTAAAATTAATAAAAACTTTCTAGGAAAATTATTTTCAACTTAATCAGTTGAGCAGTTTTTAAAAAAATATTTCTAAACTAAGATTGTAATTTAACCGACACTGCAAGCATTTTTTTTTCTTTAAGTACCTATAAGATCACGCTAACAATATCTCCTTACAAATAAAAAAAAAATAATTGAAATCGGTTCATATATGATAAAGAATTACATTATTATTATTATAATAAAGAATTACATCTGAAAAACCATCACATACATACTAGGTCATAAGTAGATTTGTTACCCAATTCGCCGAAAGATGGCGCTGTACCACCGACGTTGGTATTCTGCGCGCGGTGGGAGTTGGGACCAAAACAAGGTACCACATTAATAAAGTATGCAAAGATTTTGTCGTACCTGCTACGGAACCCTATCTTGGGCGTGTCCGACACGCTCTTGGCCGGTTTTTACAGATAATGGCTCGGAATCCTTCGTGCGCGAGTTCGACTCGCAGTTGGCCGGTTTTAAAACTCGGCGAGTAGACTGTCTTCCCGTGTAGTTTAAGGGAAGTCCGTCAAGTTCTAATTTAATACACAATCTGACGGCTTATAAACTTGTAAATAAAGTTCGCGGTAAGCATGCTTGCTTAATGCCATTTAAATTATGTACCTACTTTCAACTCTTTAATACAGAATTCCAATTCATGTTTATCGCCCTTTTTTTAATTTGAAGGCAAGATCGGATGAGGTTGTAAACATTTTTTAATACAATATTTTATTGCTTTTTTCTTCGGTTGCAAGGGGTACGAGCAGAAATTTTATAATTTACCAGAATAAAAAGTATAAGCCTATGATAAAATCTGAGATAGTGTAACTTTCTATTTGTGAAAGATTTTAAATTCGGTCCAGTAGTTAGAGATTTCACATTTTAGCTAAATTGTTATAGACAACAAAAGGTTGCCAACGTCTGCTTCGTAGGCTAATGTGATTTTGAATTTCCAATTATATAATGTGATATATATTATAAACGTAAAAAATATTTTAAGCTAAATAAATCTTAGGATTGAATAAAATGGTTTTTAAATTACTTATCTTGTCTCTTTTTGCTACAAATTTTTTCCGCAATGCACCGACACTGCGCATTCGAGTTCGAAAAAAAAACTTGTATGACGAATTTCTCTTAGGCCCATACTACACGGGCGGTTTTCCCGCCGCGGGAAACCGCTCGACGGAGCTGCCGCAGACCGTCAAACTACACGGAACGCGGTTTACCGCTCTCTTTTGTTCATTTCAACATGGATCCACCAATGATAACTACGCTTAATTAATAATGTAACAATTTGAAAGCAAATATGTTAATTTGCACGCATTTGGTTTCATAAAATACCTAGTTAATATTCTTTTAAAAGCGTTTTTCTATAAAAAAGACACGTCAAGATTGTTTACCTTATTTCTAATGCTAAAAAAACGAAATACGCACGACGAACGAGCGCCCTCGCGCAAAGCCCCGCGCCGCGCAGAATGACGCAATAGCGGGAAACCGCCCGTGTAGTTTGAAGCGGCGGTTATCAGCGGCGGTTTAACGCTGCATGCGGCGGTCGAATTTCTCCCGCCCGTGAACCGCGGCGGGAAACCGCGCAGTGTAGTATGCAGCATACAACTTCCATATAAAATTGTGTCTAGTGCGGTTCAGAAGCGGTTTTCCGCGGCGGGAGAACCGCCCGTGTAGTATGGGCCTTAAACGCTTTTTTATAGCGACATCTATCGTTGAATACTCAAAGATCGTAGTGCACTGGAATCCGAACAAAAATCTTTGTTACCGACCGGACTTATGTATAGCAGCGCACCATTCAAATCAAAAAGTTATAGCCACTAGTCGGACTTGCCTCACAGACGGTCTTAACCGCATTGACCTTACCTAAAAATTAGTACGGAACCCTAGGTGCGCGAGTCCGACTCCCACTTAGCCGGTTTTTTGCATTTATGAAACGACCGTAGAGATGAACTACGATAACTGGCCCGCCCCTCAGTAATAGGGTCCCGTTTTTACCCTTTGAGTGTGTAACCCTAAAAACTAACTTATATTTTTTGTTAGAACTTAGGTATAGTGTGGCCGGAAAAGGTTAGAACTGGTACGCACTACGCAAGTTGGTAGGTAGCGAAGCGATTTAGAAATATTAACACGTATTGCGATCTCCCGTAGTGCCTTTAATAAAATGAGAAAAATAATGAATGGAGGAGCGGGCCACGTTATCGTAGTTTATCTATAGTCGAGAGCAAGCACATTATAACAGGAGTAATTGTAATATCAAATAGGCCAGGCGCCACACATGACGTCAGATACCGTAAATGCGCTGACGTTTCGTTAGGATTTCGCCATTACAAACTCAGTTATCTTGTGACGCGTTAAATTATCTGTATTTAAGATATCTTTAGCACTTCAGATAAGAAAGCAGTCTGGTCGATGCGACTACAAAAAAATAGCTACAGTGCTAAGATTCTTATAAATGACGAAATATTAAGTAAACATAATCAATAAGGATAACAATTATATCCAGTTTAGTATCTACGTACGTTGTCTGAAGTAGAATGACAATTTAATTTTATTATGGCGCTCTTTAACCGATAAAAGTAAGAGGAACAATGTATAAAAAAACCATCCAAGAGCGTGTCGGACATGTCCAGAATAGGGTTCCATAGTTGTTACAAAAAATGCTTGCATTTTGCCCCTACCCTACCTAAGTGAGTAGTTTTCAAAATATTTGTACCCAATTAAGGGATTAATTAAAAACAAAATTTAATTAATTACGTACCTGTGAGTCACGAAAGTTAGTCATACAAAGTATATGGGTAACTCCGTTACTCACAGGTGATTAATTAAATTTTGTTTTTAATTAATCCCTTAATTGGGTACAAATATTTTGAAAACTACCCAAGTATATTCCGTACCTACTCTACGGCACAGAATAAGTAATAGTACTAACGTACAGAAGGATCACTCTCGAACAAAAGTCAACTTTATGTATAAAAACTTGTCTACTCTTACTGCTTGCACGCGTAATTGAAACTTATCGTGTGATACGAGCGTTCATATTCCGTTGGGCACCGCTGATCCGAAACCAAGGGCACAGGCACAGATTACTTAATAGTTACTTCGTAACAGATACTGCATCCCGTACAAAATCTTGGTACTTACCGCGATTGTAGCCACAAATTATACTACTCCGTCTCCTTAAGAATGTGTGCGTGCCGACAGTGACAAGGGCTGGCAGTTTGGATTAAAAAAAAAATTCTACATGTTGTTTTACCATTTTGTAGGGATAATTGCTATATATTATATCCATGCAAACTTTCTAGCACTAATATTCTTTAAGCTAAGCCACGGACGGACAAAGAGACAGATGGTCATGGCGAAACTATAAGGGTTCCGTTTTTGCCATTTTAGCTCTGGAATCCTAACAAAAAAGGATATTTATTGTAATGCGCAGAACACATTGCCATGCTCACAGTACCCTAGCGTTATACTAAATACGAAGGTCAACTTTCGAACTTCGCATCGTGCCATCCCGCTCACGCTTATAGCTTTTTATAGAAGAGTAAGAGGGACAGCACGATACGAACTTCCAAATTGTTATATTAGCTATTAATTCTAGCATAGTCATATTAAAATTTGCCCCCTGTTTCACCATTCACTTATAAAAGTCCAGGCGGCATATTTTTTCCGTGGAACACGAATGAACGTGCGTCGGCGCGCGCTTGTGACAACCTACTGGAATTTCGATCTTAGCAGATCGTCCCCGCGATAGGTAACTATCGCGCGTAAGTACTATCGCCCCAAGCGCCAGATAACCACCTTAAAGGCCCAGTTTGCGTGCAGTGGCTAGACATCTGTCCATAACAATCCATAGCAATAAACATTAACGGCTGCAAGCAAATTTGTTATGAAAATGGGTATCTGGCGCTTGGGGCGATAGTACATGGCATGCATGAGGCCTGGCACAGGGTTCCTACTCGCCGATGTTTGGTAGGTATAAAAATCAAGAAAGATAACAGTGTGTATTAATTAAGTAAACTACCTTTAATAAGTAAGTAAGTTATTTATAATAAGATCGTTTAGAAGTCATTGTTTGTTGCAAAAATCACAGAAAAAAAGATGCTTAATTACGCGCGACGCGGCTAGCGTGCGAACTGAAGGCCAAGTGACAACCTACCTTCTGCCATACGCCTCCCGGGAAGCGCGCCGGCCGAACATACCTAAACTGCGGAGTGAACCCCCCCTGTCTACGGTAATCGACTTCACCAAGCGCCGCACACTCCAAAGTCTTGTTATTCGAAACGAGCGAGGCCATTCTTAGTGGCCAGTACCCAAAACCACATAATTAAAAAATAAAAACCTCGTCTCGTCATGTCCGACCTGCGGCAGCAAGTCGGGCATGACGAGGATTAGAGGTAAATATACGGTGGCACACCAGAACAGAAAAAACTATAGAAGTGTTATACAGTCATGTCGAGTGTGGCACAATTATGCGGAGTTCCGCATAACTTGCGCGCAACCAGCTCAGTTGCGCGCAGAGGCTTGTGTCAGACGGTTGTGAAAATAAAACGACAATTATAGAGAAAAGTTGAGGAAATATGCCTTATGTTTAGTTTTAGAGTGCAAAAATGATAGCCGCACCAAAAACGTCTCCCATGGTGGCATTTGTATCATCGCTAAGTAGTATTTCATTTTAATTTAGATAATTCCTATTCCGTAAGACATTTTTTAGAAATGCGTTATATAAAAATCAACTTTATACTAATACGATAACGTCGATTTTTGTCTGTGTCACAGAACGCTGTGAGACCAGGGGGGTTACTACGAAATTCGAAGTTCGAAGTTCGGATCGTGCGGTCCCTCTCACTCTCGTTATAAATACCATTAGCGTGAGCGGAACGGCATGAAACGAAGTTCGAATTTCGCGCTTCGTAGTATAGGGCCAGAACATTCGCTACTCGCAAAGAGCGGAGGTGTTGTCGATAAAATTATCGATATTTGTTTCTGATTGTGATTGTTAAGGCCACAACAAACCGGAAGCGCGGGGCGCCGACGGAGCGTGCCTTTAAGTAGAGTTGAATTTTCATTCCATTTTCTAGTTGTCGGGCATAAAAATTTATTTATTTAATTATTTATTTATTTTATAACCACACTTACAACTATCTTTACAGGATCTTAGCCTAAAACAATAGTGTAACTGAATCTATAGGTAAAAATAATAACTAATCATTGCTAGCGTAGCATATAGAAAACATTGCAGACCTAGTGAATTCACTCAGAGAACACGAAAACACATCTACATTTTCTGCTATTACGTTAAGTGTGCGCAGCGCGCGCGTTAGCGGCGCCTTGCCGAGTAGGTTTGTGCACGCGCGCGGCACGGCCAGCAGCGGCGGCCGGCGCCGGCGCAGCGCGTACCCACAGAAATATATCGAGATAGAAGGAAAATGCTCGGCAATTTGTAGCGAGACCGAGCCTGTAACATCTTGCGTAGGTACTTTGACGTCACGAGTGTAATTTAGTGATGGGAAACATAAGCCGCGCGAAATCAATTCAAAAGCATCGATTCACAGATCGATTAGGGAACCGATTCTTATGCACAGAGGAAATGATAATTATTTTCGACAGAGGAAATGAGAAAGGTCAGAATTTCAAATCGAAAAATATAAATGTAGGTAGGTACCTACCTAACCAATAAATTGCTTTACATTTGTCAGTACCTACTATAGCCGCTGCAGTTATTCATCATCATCATCATCATTTCAGCCGTAGGACGTCCATTGCTGGACATAGACCTCCCTCATTGACGCCCAATCATTACGGTTGAAAGTGACTTGCATCCTCCCTGAACCTGCGGCCTTCACCAAATCGTCCGTCCATCTCGTTGGTGGACGTCCCACGCTGGGCTAGCCAGTCTGTGGTCTCCATTCGAGAACTTTTGGGCTCTAACGACCATATGTTCTGCATGCTATATGGCCTGTCCATTGCCATTTCAACGAGCTAATCCGTTTGGCTACGTCGGTGACCCCGGTTCTTCTACGGATCTCCTCGCTTCTGATTCGATCCCGTAGAGAAACTCTGAGCACAGTCCTCTCCATAGCTCGTTATTATAATCGTACCTATAATCGTGTAAGTACTACACACACACACACACACGCACATTTTTTAAAATAATATTTAGCCTTATGTAAATGTGTTCCTTTTCATCATATGACATCATCACTACATCAATAGTCGGATAAGCTGTACTGATTACTCGTCGGTACTAAAGCCAGTAAAGGTGTCTTCGTGGAAATGTATAGAACAACTCTTGCTGTTTTTTGTAGAAAACCATTTTTTACGACCAGTTGTTTTCAATCCATTTATTTTTAATATGAGGATCATTCGGAAAACTAAAATAAAATTGCAATATAGAAGTAACCATAACCTGTTTGTTAATAATATTTGCTTGGCATTACGTACATTATATAGCTACATAATAATATAAAAACGTAATTATCATTTCCTCTGCTTTCAAAATCGATTTTAATCGAGTAAGAACTGCGATAGTGTACTTGTACATCACTATTCTTACTTTTGACAGAAAAAATGATAAATTGACCTTGGACGCGACTCGATAGTTTGAATAGCTTATTTTTACATTGCTGGTTTTGAACGCACGCCATGTCTGGCTCGTCAAATTAAAGCCGCAATGGAAAGCTAGCCTGGACACACTATCGCCCGCTACTGTTCTGATGAAAATAATAAAATAAATCGTTTTTTAATTAATAACAGATATTTTAGGACAAATAGTAGTTACCAATGAAAGGAAATACCTCGACTAACAGCTCCAACTTTATCTGTAGTATTTGAACTGTTAATTACTGAACAACGAGTCATTTTATTTTTAAAACCTGACGTCGCACGCAGACCGCGGTCGAGAGCAGACTGAAGTTCGCGGCGAGCATTGGGGCTTATAAACTCCATTTGGCCAGTCAACGTACGTAAACTCTTTCCTTCTATCTCGATATATTTCTGTGCGCGTACCCGTCGAGGACACGCAGGCCCACGCAGCTTAACACTTGGCTGTTGTGCACCTGCCCCCTAATTACTTTAAATATGTAGCTCACCAAAGAAAGCTCCCAAATTAAAACTAATATATCTATACCTATAAAACAGTACCCTGACTGACTGACTGACAGACAAAGCACAGCCTAAACTACTGATGTTAGAGACTTGAAATTTGGCATACGTGTACCTTGAGTATTGTAAAGGTGCACTAAGGAAGGATTTTTCGGAATTCCCATAAGATAGGTAAATAATCTACACTTGCTTTGTTTTTTTGTTGGTAGCGGAATCTCTGAAACTATTAAGCCGATTTTAAAAATTCTTTCATCACCAAAGCAACTATCTTTGTTTGACATAGGTTACTTTTTATCTGGGAAAATACAAAATTCCCACGGCATAGAAAAAATGTAAAATGTACGTTTGTTTATGACAAGCTGTCAATGTCACATCTGGTTTTTTTTTCAATATGCGACGGACTAAGTTTCGTGCCCGTATTAAACTGGCCCAGATTTAATAAATTGTTTTTAATTTTTATAATTATATGACGCAACCAAAAAATCTGTAATTTTTTCCTGTTAATAAGGAACGTTATTCCTACCGGTATAAAAATATTCAAGCACATTTAAAATTTTCATCGATTGCCAATTGACAGTGATGCCAAAAGTCATAAGGTTACACTAGAAAAGTTAATATGGACGTTTAAGTTTTTAATTTTCCAAGAACTTTCTCCTGACAATAACGAACACAACAAAAAAATAACTAGCGAAATCAGTGCAACCGTTCATGGGTGATGCCGTGATCAAGGGAAATAGGGATTCATATTTATTTAAAGACATTATTGACCTATGAATTACATCGATATTCTCATAAATGCACTCCGCCCATCTCTAATACTTACGATTTATGACGAATAATATTTTTCACTCGTGTTGAACCCAAACCCTATCTAATAGAGTTCATTATTCAATGAAATATTTTAACGACCTCTGACGGCGAGTAGCGGCGAGTAGCGGAATTTTTTTTTGACACCTGTCATTTTAAATCAGCTACTCGATGAAAGACGGCAGCACTTTGTATGCAATTTTACTTACGTCCCCGTGTAATGTACTCTCAACGATATACCGTGCTAGTAAAGTTTAAATTGTGTTACCGGATTCAGAAGTTATGACTTTTTTAAATAGACGCTTCGACCAATGATTGCTAAGATTTCAATGTATTGCAAGAATGTGCATGTGTGCGTTTTGCCACACCTGGTTTCGATACAAAACGGGACTCATGGCACTTACACTAGTTTTTT
Source organism: Archips xylosteana (assembly GCA_947563465.1). Lineage (NCBI taxonomy): Eukaryota > Metazoa > Arthropoda > Insecta > Lepidoptera > Tortricidae > Archips > Archips xylosteana. The sequence continues at coordinate 13,188,593 of OX387352.1, read as the reverse complement.
CTGTTCTGTGGTGGCACACACACACCGGGAGCGCGGCACACCGTATTTGATTTTGATAGTGTTATTGACCGCGCTGGGCACGCTCCATCGGCGCCCCGCGCTCTCGGTTTGTTGTGGCCTTACACTCCCTCCCGCTAGCTGTCACTGCCAGTGTCAACTGTCAACCAATGATTTGATTATCAACTTGATAGTGATAGTTTATAACCACAAAAAATATCTCTAAATACAAAAAACAATGTAAATAAATCACTCAGTCCGTCCACAGATAAGCGAAACTTCTATTAGATTAGAGTTTAACTCAGCTGTGAACGCTACGCTGGGGCTCGCTCAGTCTCAGTCATCGACTCGCAATCGCACATCATAGCTTTCCATACACGGCCAAGCCATACTAGCTATGAATCTTTGTTTTCAAACAAATAACAATATTTTCTCTAATAAAAGTGCACAAATCTTTAGACATATCTTTATTAACAATCGTTAATCAATAGGTAAGTGGACAACAACGTGATCAAGTTTAGTTTGCTCTTTGCCTCATGATGAGACTGTTTCAGATAACAACTACTTAATTATTAATTTGTTGTTCAAGAAAAAGAGATAACCACAATGATAGCGCTAAAAATTCAAGTTGTTATTCAAAGAGTGGTGATTTAAGTGATACTCAAATTTATTGATTTTATTTTTTACATTTAATTTATAAATGTGATCTTTCGAGTAAATACTACAATAAATTCTCTTTGTAGTTCATGTTGAAACAGTAGTGGTAGTGTAATAATGTTTAATAAGTAATATTTTATCATAGCTTTAAAAGATGGCTGATGCGGTACCAGATTCAAATTGCATCATAAACACAAAGGAGGGACCTGTGCGTGGCTATGTTGACAAACAAGACAATGGTACTTACTACAAATTCAAGAGCATTCCATATGCAAAACCTCCTCTTGGCAGTTTAAGGTTTATGGTGAGTATTCATGGTGATTAATAACAGCCTTGGCAACAATAATAAGCTGCTTTCCTGTTTATAAAATTGCTATTGGTTTCACAAAACCAACCAGTTCTACTTCCTGTGTAATAAAGTTTTAACTTTGGAATTGGCACCTTGACCCATGTAATGATAATGTCAATTTTTTTGTGAGTGTTATTATTTACTTGGTAAGGATTATTCCTTGGGTTAACAATCCAAGGATCAAAATAAAACTACACCTAATATTTTACATAACTTAAAATCAATACTCTGAACTGACTTAAAAATAAATCTTTGTCACACTACCAATAAAATAGAAAAATAACTATGATGCAATATACAAAATGTATATAGTTAAGGTAATATTAATAATGATATTAATCATAAATCAAACCATATTATAAAAATACTAGTATGAAAATGCTAATATAAGAATGGTAATGTCCACTGAGAAGTTTTATAGGCATTATATTACTTGAGATAGGCAGTTTTTAACAATCTACATAATTGTATTGGATACAAAGGCCTTTTAACTAAACATTCATATCCCTCTCTCACCACTAAAGATAATAAGATTACTTATAATGTGTTAATTAAAATTATGGAGGAGCTTGACCATTATTTTAAAATTGGCTCTGAGCACTAGTGTGCACACACAGTGTGATTTTTACAGGTTGGATTGTTCCCACATTACTGGAATAATTTAGACTCACTAATTTTCTTATTCCTAATTTCAGCCACCTCAGCCTGCAGCACCTTGGACTGAAGTATTGGACTGCACCAAAGACTCTCCAGTGCCTTCTTGTATAGGTCGCGGAATTAAAGCCACTGGGCAGGAAGACTGTCTCTATCTTGAAATCTCCACTCCAAATCTGAAACCCACTAAACCATTGCCAGTAATGTATTGGAATTCCAGCTATGGATTTGCTTTCCTTCTAGATGAAATTTTTGACCCAACCTTATTAATAGATCAAGGCGTTATATTTGTGCACTGTAATGTTCGAGTGGGACCATTTGGCTTTTTATCAATTAATGATATATCTGCACCAGGAAATGCAGGCCTGAAGGATTTAGTAATGGGCTTGAAATGGGTTCAAAGGAACATAAGTAGTTTTGGGGGAGATCCAGACAATGTCACCATATTTGGATCAAGTTCTGGTGGTTCTATGACGCACTTTATGCTACTGTCGCCAATGGCGACTGGTTTATTCCACAAAGCCATTATTCAAAGCGGAAGTGCATTAAATAATTGGTCAATAGAAAAACATCCAACAACGCAGGTACAAATTTTGGCTAATAAAATGGGTATATCATCAACTTGTATGGTTACAATAGTTGAAGAACTAAAATCCCGCTCACAAGATGAAATTATGACTGTCTTTTTAGAAATAACGAACAATCATCATAACGATGATGGGACATACATTGATTCAGTATTGAAACCCTGCATTGAACAGGAGTTTGAGGGTCAACAGGCATTTATCTCCAAAAGCCCTCTGGCGATTATAAAATCTAAAAACTTTAACAAAGTCCCAATTATTATTGGCAGCAACAATAATGAGGCGCAGGTATTGGATTACATGAAAATCGATTATTATGATTACAAAAAAATTAATGAAAACGTAAAACTACTTGTTCCTAGACCTATAGCTAGAGATGATAATTTGGCTAATGTGGTAGGTCAAAAGCTGCTGAAATTCTACTTAGGGGGTGAAGAGTTCCTGAGCGAGGACACTAAAAATCAATATTTGCAGCTTATAAGCGACTATTACTTCCTGTATTACGTAAACACAACCGTGAAACTTCACGCCACCTACGCGCCTGAGTGCCTCATTTATTACTACGTCTTTAACTACTCTGGTGAATGGATATTACCTGAGGATTTAGTATTTTTCAATTGCATCGGCCACCACGGCGAGATACCGTTTATATTTCAAATAACAATACCAGGCTCGCCGCCTTGCAAGGGAAGTCGTGATTCAGTCAAGACCAGGAGTAGAGTCATCAGAATGTGGACAAATTTTGCAAAATATGGGTAAGAAATTATACATGTAAAAATACTAGTTTACATTTGATGCTATGCGTTCAAGAGGGTATTTATAGTCTAACCTGCAATCCTATCAAGATATACTTTTTAAACATGATATACTTTCAAAAAACTGATAAAGCGGTTTACCTGCCTTATTCAAAATGGTTCAAGCTCATTTAGGTGATCTTTATGAATGTGATGGTGATGAATGATTACTTTATTTACAGCAATCCAACTCCAGACGATGATGATCCACTTTTACAAATCAAATGGGATCCGATCGAAAATGAAAACAGGTTGAACTATTTGTGCATTGGAGCAGAACTTACGAAGGGCCGAAATCCATTCAGTGATAGAATGGCGTTTTGGGATGATCTCCACAAACAACACTCCTTCCTTAAAGTTTTGTGCTGTTTCCAGGATTTAGGAATAAGCTGTTGACAGTGTTTGACTTCAAAGATTATTTTCAAATTAAATTAATATTTATCAGCGTAAGACCGGTCACACACTTAACTGACTTTTTTTGTGTGTGCACTATGTGATTATACAATCAACAACTTTAATTGTTAAGCAACTTGCCGCTCTTCGCATTTTAGCCATGTACAATCGAAGGCATAAATATCTATACAGCCATCGCGTCAAAAAGGGGAAAATGGAAGGCACTAGATCACATGGCAGGTCACCTATGCGCTGGACTGACCAAGTGAAATCCGCATTAGGGAGCTGCGTATTTGATTGAGCTAGACAGTCCGCCAACAGGGAGAGGTGGCGGGAGATCGTGCGGAGAGCTGTTTCCACCTCCACTGATATGGACGCCTCAACGTGACCACGACCAAGAAGATTCACGGCCAAGAGTGAAACGACAAAGAAGATTCGCGTCAAAAATATGCAAACAGCAACCTTATTTATTATTTATTTATTTATTTAATTCATTACATTTCACAGCATAACAGATCAACCAAAGCACTGTGAAATTCAAATACAATTTTTACAAAGAATAGATATACATAAGAACAGAGTTTAAAATTGAACAGAAGAAGGTTGTATATCCCATCTTCTCGCAATATCTCATACATTCCTCACACAGTTGTAACCATCTGCTTGCAAACAAATCACAGCCTGGGGTCGATTCGAGGAGTGAGTTCATCTGGTGCAAAGCTCGAACTAGCGGAGATTTTCTGCGGGACACCGTTCGTGCTGCCGGCGCTGCCAACAAATGGCGACAGCGTGGCCGAAAGAGAAATTTAGTAGGCGAGGGAACATACAGACGCATCAACTGAGCCACCAATTCGGGACAATCAGAATCACCACGCAAAATACCGCTAGCTACAGTTAACAGTCTGAAATGTTATGTTTGTTGTTATCTTTATGTTTAGTTACATATAGTTCTATAGATATTTTTGACGCCTTGGTAACAAACATAATTATATTTATGACATTGACTGTACCTACCTAATGCAAATCAGTATATACGAGTATAAGCGGCTAAAACCGATTTGCATTACTTACGAACAGTGGCAAGTTGCTCAAAAATTAAAGTTGTTGGCCGTACGGCGCTGTTAAATATTATTAAAAAAACATTCCACATGATATTTCGTGGAAAATTATTAAACATGAAATTCTGAAGCATGTGATAGGTTTTAAGATGTTATTGTGTCAATCAATTGCGTAACTTCATAGTTATGTTGATATACATACATATTTTATTGATGTTATAGTGCACGAGAGTGTGGTTTGCTTGTGATAATAAATCCCTGGAATTTTAGGGAATTATTATTTTTAACCAAAACGAGCTTTAAGATTGTACAGGAATTCAATATACTTGCCAATGTGAGTGCCAATAAATAAATATTATATTTTACAAGGTAAATATTTTATATGTTATCAAGTAATAAACTATGTATATTTTGTGACACATTGTTTATTTCATAATAATTAAATTCTCTGCAAGAGCCAAGTCCATGTCATAATTGAACACCTACCTTTTGAGCAGTATTCTTAACCGAAAAAAAACTACATGATGGTATCAATATGTTATAATAAATACATATAATAACCAATTAAAACATTACAGTTCACATAACAATATACAGGTATAATTTTATTAACAAATATTAGCCACTATAATTATTAGATTAGGCTTGGGACTTTTGGATACTTGCCGTGGTTCTAGAATCTATGAAGTCGTCATTATGTTAAAATAAAATTTTCGAAGTCAAAATTTTAGTAGTCACAATTCACAGGTGACGCGATATATAATGATTTATCTAATTATGCATCCTCATTGATACTGGTGTTATGATAGACAACTGAAAACTTTTTCCTAAATAAAATTAGGAAACATTTGAGTATTGAATTGTCACTTTTGATTAAATATGGTTGAAATAATTAGTACAATTACTGATGTAATTTAAACTGTTTAATTTTACGACTGACGAAATTGATTACTGGTAAGAGCCATTTAAGGAGTAAAATATGATGAATTTTGTTGTTTATGCGATGTGTATTTCAAAGCAGCAAAAAAATGTTTGTAGTAAACCATATTTCTGATCTAATCTAATATAATGTGTCTATTAACGATATAACAACATAAATTATGTTTTCTAATATAAAATTTATTTTAAGACTGACTTTGACTTCGAAATTTTTATTTTGACATAATGACGACTCCATGGTTTCTAGAACCACAGTAAGCATCCAAAAGTCCCAACCGTAATCATTATAGATAGACCAACAAAATATATATTTTTTTTTTCTAAAATAAATAAATGTATTAGATATGTCAGTATCTACACAGCAAAAGATAAGAAAGCACTTTTATTTGCTAACAATTTCATACATATAAATTAATAAAATCACATGTACCTACACTGGTGCAAAATATATTTTCACTCTTGGTGTTGATGTTTTCTTCAGTGAACCATACTTCGAGGCCATCACTCGGTTAGTCCCATGCTTGATAGATACTTTATTACTAGGTATTTATTAGATACATCTGCAATAAGAAAACAATTAACTGTATTGGTTATGTATGATTATAATACTAAGGCTAAACAATATAATTTCGAAACAAGTGTGCGTCATATGGATTGAAAATGAGATGCATAACAAATCAGGATTACCCCCACAGAGCCCTACGAAGAGGTCTTACTTACGAGTAGCGTTCATCGATAAAATAACGCATTTAATCGTCACTACTTTCAAATCTAAAATCGATTTGAAAACCTAAAGTGAACCCTAAAGTTAGCTAGGTATGTAAAGTTCATTCAGGAAGATTACCAATTTTGAGATATGAGCTTTTTTTAAAGTAGTGACGATAATATTCAAGTCAGCCATAATATATGTTTAATTGAGAATATTCAACACCAAAATGGGCAACTTGTAATTCCGACATAATCTTGTCGATTCTCCACAGGTAAAGTGTAGGTAACATAAAAGCATCTTAGTGTGCATCCGGCGAAAACATTGCCACTTTTATGTTAATCTGGGATAGTTGATATTACTATTAGTTATAGAATTTTTAGTCTGTCAAAAGTAGTAATGAACAAACAATTACTTTGCTCACCCGCGACCTTACGATAGTTACGTTTATGTAAGAAATGCGTGTTCATGCAATTCCTCCACTTCCACACTGTACGAACACACACAAATCACACAAACCCAACTATCACCACCACCAAACAACACTGACGCGTTTCGAACTCAACCAGAGCTCATCTTCAGAGTAGGTACCACACAACCGTTCGCTATGCTACCAAATGTTAGTAAAAAATATTTATTTTATTTTTTTATTTCTTAATAATTTAATGTTAACAAATGTTGTTATGTTACTCATTCCTTACATAAACTCAACAATCGTAAGGTAGCGGGTGAGAAAAGTAATTGTTTCAGTTCATTAATATGGACCTCCGCAAAGTAACGCCTGATTCAATAAACTGTCAAGTAGTTCCGCATATTATCCCTTGCATAGAAAATTAAACTTTTATTAAATACTTAGAAGTTATAAGTAGCAATATACTTCGTTATTTTAGCATTAGGAAAAAGGTAAACAATCTTAACAAGTCTTTTTTTCAAAAACGCTTCTAAATAAATAGTAACCATTACTTACGAAACCAAAATAATCTAAATGGCCATTTTATTATCTCCATGCTAATTGTTACATATTTGCTGTGATTTATTTTTCAGAAGTGTTTACTTATTGTTTGCTAAAATAAACGAAGTATACGAGTAGAAGAGTGGATACTCACTGCACAATAAGCGTCATGATGCGTCATTAAAGCGCAGCGTTGTGGTCTCGGGTTAGAACTGGAAGCCGCCCATAGGCACGGCTTGGTCGGCATTGAACTGGTACTGTTCCGTGGTAGACGAGACTGCCGGCGCGAGCCTGCCATCTTCCTCCTCCGAACCGAAGTAGTTCTCGATTATTTCAAACGACTTTTTATATATTTCGAGATTTTCATGTGACTGCAAGAATTCTATTTTGTCGAGGCCTGAAAATATAAGTTGGTTTCAGATAATAGTTGGTTCTTTCTTCTTCGTCGTGTTCTTCATTTCTGAAGGTCGTGCCTGTTTTGAAAAGCTTTTACAGTGACGTTGACGAACTTCTTCCACAACGCTCTGTCCAATAGTTAATATGTAACCAAGTTTAACATCGAAAACTGCATCCACAGCAATAATATGAACATATTGTATGATAAGAATTGAGGCTCTTCGTATATGATTTATTGACGTGTCGCATGTCTTTAATATACAGGGTAATTTTTTAATCAGTGCACAAATTTTGATTCGTGATTCAGTATCGTTGATAGATAACGATTAACTGATCAAGATTTTTTTTTTAAATTTGAAATTTGGGTTGTTCATAGTAATTCATCCAATAATTTGTCGAGTTACTATGAAAAACAAACAAAAATAAGTGATTAATATTATAACGAAAAACACTGAAATTTGTTATTTTAACGACACTGAATCACATAATGAAAATTTGTGCACTTATTAAAAAATTACCCTGTATATACGTTAGGGTGCCTTTCCACCAAAGATGTGCAACGCTACAAAACTATGTGACCGTTTCCACTAATGCTAAGCTATGTAGCCGGTAGAGGAAGATCCAGAGCACGCATGTTTTCATATAAAAAACATAGCATAATTGAAGGAATTGTCTTTCCGCCGAAAATTATTTCCCAAATGATTCATTTGTCAACTGTTTATTTTTTCTGAAACTGTAAACTACTCAGGATATATTTCAGGACTATCCTGTAGGTTAGGTTAGATGCTAAAGAGCGAGACGTCCTGGGAGGCCGTCGCCTCTTTTTGCGAGGAAGTAATCTCGCAGAAGGAGGAGAGGGAGAATGATCCCCTTGCGCACCCGCTCCGGCGGAAGCGGACAGGAAGGAGGCGGTGACAATTGGAAATGTCTAAAAAAAATTACCAGTGGTTTTTATATTTTTTTTTGTATAGAAAAGTCAATTATAAGAAACTAATTTCAATATTTTGTCATTTAGCTCACTAAATTTTGCAAAATTAATTATTGAAACTATTTTGGTTGATGACGTCAGATTGTAATTGAGGGCTGTTAAGGCCAAGCGCCTGATGCCCGCATCACCAGGCCGCATCGACGCTACAGCGCGGGGGGCGCGGATACGTACCCGGCCGCCACCTCGCGCCTCGGACTTTGGACCCTTTCGTATTGCAAGAGATTACCCTCCGTACGCTACCGCATCTCTGTACGCGCCGCGCTTGCACTGGCATTATAATTGTTTCTCAGTTCGATTATTTTTATTATACTCTTTTTTTATACAGTCCACGTTTTATTGAAGGAACCATCGAGAATAGATTACCCCTCTAACGTGCACTAGGGATCTAGACTCAACATATGGTCCTAATCTCGCCGTAATTAAGTGACCAAGATCGACTGTGAAATTGTGGCCCTTGGATTGTTACTCTTCATCATCGTGACCATCACAACGGGTCAACAAGTGCCGCAGCGCGTTACTCTCTCCGCATCTAACTCCGTGTCTTCAGTGGACTTAGAGATTATCGTCTTAAAGCTGAGGTCTTGCCGCGAAGTGCAAGTTACGAACTCAAATTTCTTCACGGCCCTCTACAAGCACCGAGCGTCTCATCCAACTACTTACTTCAGTACCTACGGACATCAAGCGGATTCGAAAATACGTAACAAGTATCATCGAGCTTAAAGCGTCGGAAGGAAATTGAATCTACAGGATAATTGGAAAAGAATAGCAAAAAACTGTAAGATTGTTCCAATTATTTACTCAATTCTAATCTTAATTTGAAATTACAATAAGTAAAATCCTTATTTTATTTACCCATCATAAATTGCCTCAAAACAAAAATTTAATCAGCTTGAACGTATACTTATTTACTTTGCATATTACATTGTGTTTTTACATTCAGCCATTATTTCATTGTTATTTATCAACATCAGAATAACAAATTAGTGCTCAGTCATTACAACGACAATTATAATCACATAATTTTTTACATAAAAATTAAGTGGGTAAGATTATAATAGCACTTTATTAACTCCTTAAAAAATAAATAGCAATTTATTTTGTTTTCAAAATAAATTTCCTTCCATAATATTAATAGCAATTACATTAAAGTTAACGTAACCCCTGCTTCGAATCTAATAGCAAAATCTCATTTCGTGTTACGCCTACACTAAAAATTTAGTAACAATCAGGTAACGCCTAGTAAAAATCTTAAGGCAATATTCACATTGTCATTGCGGCATATATTTCAACAGTAATCTTAATTTTCATACAACTTGCAGATTCGTAATTTAGACAAATTTTTTTTTACTTTATATTAAATTTATCTAATTCATTAAAATTACTTAACAATGGCAGCAGAATCTAAAATTAAGGAATTAATTAAAAGACGTGGCACGGTAAAGGCTAAGCTTACACAGTTTACAGCATATATCGGCACAGCAAAAAGCTGCGATCAATTGGACGACGCGCAGTTGCTTGAAATAGAGTTACGCATTAAACGGTTCGACGACTTATACGTGACTTACGACAATTATCAGGGGGAATTGGAGCAGCTAGTGGATGACGCAAATGAGCAGTATTCCGAGCGCGAGCAGTTCGAGAGCTCGTATTATAAGGAGCTTGCGGCCGCCCGTGAGCTGGTAGAGAAATATCGTAGTCAGCGCGCCAAAGACGCTCTATCGGACGCAGCCTTCAATGATTGCTCCACAGTCGCCACGCACAGGAAAGATACAGTAAGATTACCAAAAATTAATTTGCCTCACTTTAGCGGCGGTTATCAAAATTGGATAGAGTTTAAGGATATGTATGTTTCGTTGATACACTCTAACACAGGCATTGATCACATCAATAAATTTCATTATCTTCGTGCCTCTTTACATGGTAGTGCAGCTACTGTCATTAGGAGTCTGGACTTTAAGTCCGATAACTACGATTCTGCTTGGAAGTTGCTTTGTGATAGGTTCGACAATAAGCAGTTATTAGTAAACAATCACGTTCAAGCTCTCTTTAATATAGAGTCAATACAAAAGGAGTCAAGTCAAGGTCTTAGGCAAATAGTAGATAGCACAAAAAAAAATCTTAGAGCATTAGCATCACTCGACCAGCCAGTCGGTCACTGGGATACCTTGGTAATCCACATCATGTCCTCCAAGTTGGATCCCGTTACAAACAGGAATTGGGAGGAACACAGAAACTCTTTGGCCGAACCTCCAACTTTGGACGACTTTACTACATTTCTTAGTAATCGATGCAATCTTCTCGAAACATTAGAAGAGGCAAAGATAAACAAATCCAAAGCGGAGACGTCAATCAGCAAGCCAAGGAGTTTCATAGTTTCGGATAAAGATGTCAAGCCAAAAGCGAGTACACGTACATTATCTTGTCCATTATGCAGTCAGCCTCATTTCATTTTTAGGTGCGAAACTTTTCGATCATTGCCAGTAGAACAAAGGATGCTCAGAGCAAAGGAGAGCAAGGTTTGCTTAAATTGCTTACGACCTGGCCACAATGAGGTGAGGTGCAGACTTGGTCATTGTAAATACTGCAAGCTAAAGCATAATACCTTATTACATATACATAATGACTTCGTAAACTCTTCCGAACATGTGGCGCTGCCTATCAATAATAATGAGCAGCCACAGACATCTACCGGGCATGTAGTACTTTCTGCGAACAACATTAACGCTTCATCCAACCACGTTTTGCTTTCCACCGCTTTAGTTAAAGTATGGGACAGCATGGGGCATTCACATAACGCCAGAATATTACTAGATAACGGTAGTACGGCCAACTTCATTACACAGGGATTATGTAACAAACTTAAATTACCTTTGAATAAGGTCCATTCAACTGTTACCGGAATTAACAATCAAGAATCCAACAGCTCACAGTCTTGCTCTCTTCACATGGAATCTTATGACTCTTCCTTTGAGTTGGACATTGATTGTTTCATACTACCTAAAATCACGTCTTCAATTCCGAACAAATTCATAAATGTTCAGGACTTACCCATACCATCAGGAATTTGCTTGGCCGACCCTTCTTATCACGTACCTTCCTCCATTGACATACTAGTCGGTGCGCAGGTCTTTTGGAGCGTGATCGGCACAAATCGCATCGAGATGGGTAAGCATAAGCCTGTTCTCTTCGAGACAAAGTTGGGTTGGCTCTTATCAGGCGTTATATATCAGCCTGGCCATGTCCAACCCACTTGCCTATTTCTTAATCAAGAACAAACAGATACCAGTCTTACTCGCTTCTGGGAACTGGATTCAATTTCTTCAAAACATGATCTTACGGTGGATGAAAATACATGTGAGTTGAATTTTGTGAAAACCACAAAGCGTACTAACGATGGACGCTTCATTGTAACACTGCCTTTGAAGGAATCTCCTGAAAAACTAGGCAACTCCTTTGACATGGCTAGGCGTAGATTCTTAAGCTTGGAACGCAGGCTGGATCGAGATCCCGAACTGAAAAGGCTCTATGTCCAATTCATGGACGAATACCAATATTTGGGCCACATGAGCGAAAGCATTCCATCGTCGTCTTCGGTTTCCAATTATCTACCTCACCATGGCGTGCTTCGAGAATCGAGCACAACAACCAAGCTTCGCGTGGTGTTCGACGCGTCAGCTGCCACTACGTCAGGCCTGTCTCTTAATGACATCCAGTTAGTGGGCCCCAGGATTCAAGACGACTTACTCTCGATCCTGCTCAGGTTCCGTCAACACAAGTACGTAGTGACAGCTGACATCGAAAAAATGTACCGTCAAGTTTTGGTGGATATTAACCATCAATCGCTTCAACAAATCCTTTGGCGATCTGACCCTTCTCAACCACTTAAGTCATTCAAGCTTAATACGGTGACTTACAGAACAGCATCTGGCTCTTTCTTAAGTACGCGTTGCCTCTTAGAACTGGCACACCAGTCTTCTGATAAACAAATCCAAGGAGCCATCGCTAAGGACTTCTACGTAGATGACTTTTTATCAGGATCAAATACTGTCAACGATACTGTGGCGTTATGCCATAAGGTTGCAGATAAGCTTAAGTCCGCGCAATTTCACTTAAGAAAATGGCAGTCTAACGACAAAAATATATTAAAAACTATTTGCAAGGAGCCGTCACATGAGGATTTAGTAAATCTCGCCGAAAACGAACTGTCCAAAACATTAGGCCTTCATTGGAACAGTTCACGAGACACTCTTACCTTCTCAATTGCATTATCATCAAGCAATTCAATCACAAAGCGTCAAATTCTGTCAGCCATAGCACAGGTATTTGACCCTCTTGGTTTGGTCGCACCTTGCATCGTAGAGGCGAAAATCCTCATGCAAAAATTATGGATCAGCCAGTGTTCTTGGGATGAGCCACTTAAAGGTGATATTCTTACCGCATGGAACGAATTCGCGAAAACACTTCCCAGCCTCAACAATGTAAACATCCCAAGGTGGACATCATGTGACTCACCTATATCTACTGAGTTTCACGTTTTCACGGACGCCTCTGTGAAGGCATATGGTGCTTGTTTATACATTCGCTCCGTGGCTGGGGATGGTTCCGTGAATGTTCATCTTCTTGCTTCTAAAAGCAAGGTGGCACCCATTAAGGCCACTACCATCCCGCGCATGGAACTTTGCGGCGCCTTGCTAGGAGCAAGGCTGTGCACTAAAGTCCTGGATTCTCTCACCCAGAAACCGCATCATACAACATTTTGGTGTGACTCAATGATAGTTCTTGGTTGGTTGGCGTCGAATCCATCCCTTTTGCGACCCTTCGTGAAAAATCGCATATCCGAAATACAGGAAACCTGTGGGCGCTCCGCATGGCGTTATGTCCCTTCAAAGGAGAATCCTGCTGACCTTGTATCCCGGGGTCTCAGCGCAGATAAGCTCATTGAGTCACAATTCTGGTGGTCCGGACCGCTGTTCCTAAAATTTGAATCTACACAATGGCCGACCGCACCAACATCTGAAAATAGGTCTCCATTGCCAGAGACTATTCAAAATCAAAATACATCATTATTATTGTGTCCCAATGCACCTAATGAAAATCTCATAAAATCTTTAATTAATCGTTATTCTAATTATTCACAACTGAAACGTATTATAGCTTACGTGATTAGATTTACAAATAACTGCAGGAAAATCAACAAAAAATGCATTGGATATCTTACATCTGATGAATTGTCTTTTTCTTCAATTCTTTTATCACGGGCATCACAACAGGACTCTTTTCCTGAGGAGTATGAGATGCTTAAGTCAGGCAAGGCTTTACCTACTAAAAACCGGCTTGTATCATTGTCGCCCTTCTACGATTCTGATGGTCTTATTAGAGTCGGGGGTAGACTTGCTAATTCGTTTTATGACTACGGTGTTAAGCATCCCATACTACTCTGCAGTAAGCATGCTCTAACCAAGTTAATATTTAAATTGTTTCACACACTTACACTTCACGCTGGTCCCCAGCTACTCCTGTCTTCCATTCGACATGAGTATTGGCCTTTAGGGGGAAGAAACTTAGCTAGGCATACAGTTCATAGCTGTATTAAGTGTGTTAGGCTCAAGGGGGAAACTGTGCAACCTAAAATGGGCAATCTACCTAAAGAAAGACTACACTTAGAATACCCGTTTCTTGAGACAGGTACTGACTACGCGGGTCCAATTTTGATAGCCGATCGTAAAGGTAGAGGTTGTAGGCTAGTCAAGGCTTACATTTGTATCTTTGTTTGCTTGGCGACGAGGGCACTTCACTTGGAGCTTGTCTCCGATCTTACTAAAGAAGCATTTATCGCAGCTCTCAATCGATTTATGGCTCGTCGAGGGAAACCGAGAACCATATTCTCGGACAACGGAACTACATTCATTGGCGCCTCCAACGAACTCTCTCAGATTTTTCAGAGGAACTTTGCTGCCGATCTATCAAGTACTGGGGTGAACTTTTCCTTTATCCCCGCGTACACGCCGCATTTCGGGGGTTTATGGGAATCCTCCGTTAAATCGGTTAAGCATCATCTGAGACGAACGCTAGGGCTTACGCACCTCACCTATGAGGAAATGTCAACTTGCTTAATCCAAATTGAGGCAATTTTGAATTCGCGACCGATCACTCCCCTTTCTGACGATCCTTCTGATCTCGCTTCCTTGACACCAGCTCATTTTTTAATTGGAAGGTCTTACATGTTATTGCCTCAAGAGCCAATTCCGGATCAAAACATCTCCAATCTTCAGAGATATCGGCGCATAGAGTTCCTGAAACAACATTTTTGGAAGAGATTCTCTGAAGAATATATCCAGGGTCTACAGCAGAGAACCAAATGGCGCAGTTCCAGAGGACAATTAAGGATCGGTGCCATGGTGGTTGTCAAGGAGAAGAACCTCCCCCCTCTGATGTGGCTCCTTGGCCGTGTCGTTCGAGTGCTACCTGGCAAAGATGATATCGTCAGGGTAGCAGATATAAAAACCAAGAAGGGTGTCATTCGCAGAGCATTCAACACAATCTGCCCCCTTCCTGTTGGTCAACTTGAAGATGACTCTTCAACGCGGGGAGTATGTTAAGGCCAAGCGCCTGATGCCCGCATCACCAGGCCGCATCGACGCTACAGCGCGGGGGGCGCGGATACGTACCCGGCCGCCACCTCGCGCCTCGGACTTTGGACCCTTTCGTATTGCAAGAGATTACCCTCCGTACGCTACCGCATCTCTGTACGCGCCGCGCTTGCACTGGCATTATATTTGTTTCTCAGTTCGATTATTTTTATTATACTCTTTTTTTATACAGTCCACGTATTATTATTGAAGGAACCATCGAGAATAGATTACCCCTCTAACGTGCACTAGGGATCTAGACTCAACCAGGTTTTTATATTTTTTTTTGTATAGAAAAGTCAATTATAAGAAACTAATTTCAATATTTTGTCATTTAGCTCACTAAATTTTGCAAAATTAATTATTGAAACTATTTTGGTTGATGACGTCAGATTGTAATTGAGGGCTCCCACACTGCCAAATTTCTAAATCTTATCTAAATGCGTACGATAAGGCAACCCCTTTAATTATTTTTTGCGTAGTGGTACACTATAGCTAGTGTCACTTTACTGGCGCTGTCAAAGTGCTAGATGTCAGACAGCGGGTCCAAATCAAACTCCGTAGTATAATCCACGCGTAAATTGTGAAGAATTCTAACCACACAGAATAAATTAAGACTTGGGCCGGTCACGCAATTTACACCAATGTCAAATGAAGGTCATTGCTTATTTGTTATGTAATAAATTCATTACATAATATTAAAATTAAATAACTACAGAAAACGAGTTAAAAAGCATTTATCTCTGTAAATGTTTTCGATTTACAATGCATTGCAAAAAATAGACATCCCCAATTCGCCGCCAACCTTCCCTAGTGGTGCCAGGCTGGCGAGGGATGGGGATCCCTTGCTAGCACTCATTGGCCCACACGCTTAGGGGGAGGTCAAGTTTCCCCGACCTCCCTCTCTCTTGCGCGGGAGCCCTGGCGTAGGCTGGGGCGGCCAGCGGATGCCGTGGTCTTTCCACGATCCCATAGGTAGGTAGGTAGGCCTCCCCCCCTCCTCCCACTAGGGAAGGAGGTTGCGGGGGAGGAAAGTCCCACATAACTTCCGCGCCATCCCCACGGCGCGGTCGTATGCGTAACGCATTATCCCACCGTAAACAAAAGGTTTGTTTTATAACAATCCTGAAAAGTTTTCAGAAAAAATAAACAGTTGGCAAATCGCAAAAGAAACAGTTGGGGAAAATGCAGCGAACCTTAATTGAAACATTGAATATGATTGGTGGATATCAAACGCATCCATAGCAATGTAACATACCATATTTCTGGTGGAAAGACACCCATACAGTCTTTGATCAATTATAACTGTAGATCCACAGTCGCGCGCCCCAAAATGTCCGAGCCAAATGAGCGCCACTTTGATAAAAGTGGCCTTCTTTTTTCTCAGTACGTTGCGTGAAATTGTCAAGTTTAGCTGTCAAGTGTCAACCGAAATTCGACTGTAATGAAGTAAAGACTAGGTTCAAATTTCTGTGTAGGTGATGATTTTAATTGTTATGCAAACAAATAAAAAAGTTCGGACATTCTTTGAAGGGGATTTTGTTCGGCAATGTGTATCTTCAGTTATAATTGATCAAAGCATACAGTGCCCTAAAAAAGTATTATGTAGATATTGAAATAATATACGGGACTTTATCTGGGGATAGTACGGTCGGCCAAGAAAGTGGTCTACCAGTTTTGACATGTTTCTGTGAGATCTAAATATCGCTAAGGTTGACTTTTCTAACTGAGCGAAGTCATTAGTCACTATCATCCATCATATTATTGCAAGGGAAAGTCGACCTCGTCGAACTTCAACCGTATAGTGGTAGACCATATTTATGCGGCCCTAGTGAAAAAGGGGTTAATTCTGAAGAAGTTGAACGGCTGATTTCAACTTAACTCCCATTACACAAAAAGTAGAAAATAGCTGTTTAATTTCTGCAGACTTAACCCCTTTTTTACTAGATCCCCATTTTTGGCCGACTGTATAGTATAAATCTTCCCAGGTGAATTTTTCGCTTCGAGCTCTTATCTTTCAAAACAAATGGTATCGTCATAGTATTAAGGTTCAAATTTAATGTAATGGCGCAAAGCGAAAAATTCACCTGGGAAGATTTATACTATACCTAAACACGTTAAAATTAAAATTGCATAATTTTCAACGGCGACATGTTTGAAAATCTTCGAATATCAAGAAAAGTTGACTAAAAAAGTACTAACCAAAGCATTCCTCGATAAGCACTGCGTACGGATTATCGCGTTGGTCAGACTGCTGTCCGGCCTTCAGTATGTTGTCGATCCCATTAAGAGCCACTTGCACTGTCTTCGGGTCTGATAGAGTTAATAAGTCACATAACGGTGGTATGCAGCCTTGCTCTACAAGATACCTGCAAAACAAAATTAAGGCTAATACACAAGTGCCTTGCTTAGTGCACTCTTTGAGTACAGTTGAAAGGTTCACGGAAAGAACATGTCTAGTTACTTAAGCAACTTTTTGAGTTATAGCGGTTTGAAAGTTAATCTTCATAAACAATCAATATGATAACTATTTTTTTTTTAAGTAAAAAAATATATTATTTTCAGATATCCATATTTCGTCTGCTGAATGCAATAAGGGCCGAAGTCGAAATTTTGGGTTTTCGAGTTTAATCCAGAATCATGTTCTACACACACACACACAAACACACACACACACACGACTCCGATTTCGGATTAAACTCAAAAACCCATAATTTTGACTTCGGCCCTTATTGCATTCAGCCAAGGATGATATATTGTGGCGACTACTAGCGCCATCTAGTCATCACATAAGGAACTAACTACTACAATCCTACATCACGCTATCGAAGTTTCTCAACTCGGCTGCATAAATACAACTTCCAACATTCATCCATTGGACTACGGTCCCCAGGCATAACATCTGCCTGGAGAGAGATCTCTCTATTGCAACTACCCCCAAATTGGTGACCCACGACATTGGACAAAATCGCAACCTTCAGACACACAAGACGATGACGCAGTCTCACAGCAAGCCATACTCACCGCACTGTGCACCATTAGCATGTATCTATTATCTGCCTGGTGTCTACAGTTCGCAAATCCTCCTCCCACTACTTCCACTGGCCAATCAATCAACCAACGCTCGCCAACAAGGCTCCGAGCAATCACGCAACAGGCATGCATCACAAGTAGCAGAGGAACAACATGACGCACAGACTGCACTCCACTGCAATTCGTATCGATCTCCGGTCTAAAAGGGGGGCTGATGTGGCGACTACTAGCGCCATCTAGTCATCACATAAGGAACTAACTACTACAATCCTACATCACACTATCGAAGTTTCTCAACTCTGCTGCATAAATACAACTTCCAACTTTCATCCATTGGACTTCGGTCCCCAGGCATAACATCTGCCTGGAGAGAGATCTCTCTATTGCAACTACCCCCAAAATATCATCATGAGTCTATAGACTGGATTAGCAATCGGCATAGTACAGATCGGCCGCGGAAAAATAGTTCGATTATTAAATCTAGATGGCGCTGACATATAACACGAGGGTTTGAAAGCAAAACAATAAGACTACAGATATTTCATATTACTGCAAATGTATTATTATGCAATATTTTTGAAAAATAATACATTTGTAGTAATATGAAACATCTGTAGTCTTATTGTTTTGCTTTCAAAGCCTGGGGCTATATTTCAGCACCATCTAGATTTAATAATCGAACTATTTTTCTGCGGACGATCTGTACTATGGCGATTGCTAATCCAGTCTATATCATCCTTGATTCAGCATGCAATTTAATCCAATAGTAAGTTAATAGTACTTTGCGAACATTTTGAGATTTTTTAAAAAAGGTGACTAGACATGTTTTTTCCATGTACCCTTTAGTTGCTTAAATGTAACAAAACTTGCACATCATTAGACACACTTAAATTTAACTATGTTAAAATAAGATCGTAAAATTCCATCATTGTCATCATCATTTCAGCCGAAAGACGTCCATTGCTGAACATAGGGCTCCCCCAAGGTTCCCCAAACTGACCGGTCCTGCGCCATCTGCATCCAACACGTTCCCGCAACCTTAAACGGGTAGTCGCTCCATCTTGTTGGGGGCCTACCTACACTGCGTCTTCCGGTCCGCGGACGCCACTCGAGAACTTTTCAGCCCCATCGGCCATCAGTTCTACGAGGGATGTGCCCTGCCCACTGCCACTTTAGTCTGGCGATTCTTCGAGCTTTGTCGGCGACTTTAGTTCTTCGGATTTCATCTTCATCACCCCTAATGTATCACGCTGAGAAACTGCGAGCATAACGCAAAACTTATGAATTGTTATTTGATAAAACATTAATAAAGCACCTTATTTGGGCGTGGGTGCCCCCACTGGTGGCGTTTGTTATCGCCCACGCGGCTTCTTTCCTAGTCTTGAATTCGGCTTGACTTAAAATTTCGACTAAGGCAGGGAATATATTGGCGTCAATTACAGTCTGAAAATTAATACAATCTTGGTTACTATATTATATATATACATTAATGACAAAAATAAAATTAGGACTTCTGGGTAGATATTAGACCTACTATTTTGGTTTTTATTAGCAACAGAAACTCTTTCTGGTGCACCAGATAAATTTGAACTCGCATCTTTGGCTACTCGTGCCACGCACGCGCGCGAGCGTGTCGTGACTTATGAATTATGATAGTTTCAATAGATGGCACCACAATACGCCAGTATTGGTGTATGCAATTGTCAGCATGCTCGAAACGAGTAGCCACGAGATGATGGTGCAAAGCCCGTTCGGCGCACCCGAAAAACTTTTTTTTTTAATATTAGACCATTTTGGTCTAAAATAAACGATTTATTTTTGTCGTTCATTCTGAGTCGACAAATATGTACACTAATAAACGCTTTCATTGTTAGCAAGCAAATCCAACCCTAATACTCATTGAACCGAATAAAAAAGTTTGAGAAAAACGAGATTGATATGAATCATACACATTTTTTTGTTCGCGTCTCTCCGACATGGCAAATGTTAAGAGTCTATAGCTAATATTTTTAGTTAAGTCTACATCGGCGTGTGCGACGCCTGGCTAACAATAGGCCCATTTTAATAAATCTTAAGTTTGCTGACTCGGTCGCTAATTTTGGGCCAATCAACTTTTATACCGACACTAATCTGTCCGCGACATTTTTCAAACAATTGCAGATTTTTGTAAGTAAACATGTTTTTTCTGTAATTTAATAGATGGTGTACATCAAGGGTCTTCAACCGGCGGCCCGACATTGTATTGACAAAATTAAATTCACATGTCTACAAATGATACCTATTTACCGATTAAAAAGAATAGAAATTAAAACGATATAGATTTATTATGTTGTGGCCCACCGAACCAATATCAGAGTATACTAGGCCCTTGACTTCAAAAAGGTTGAAGACCCTTGGTGTACATGATTACATGCCATCCTACGTAAGTTTAACCTAATAAACCGTGAAATATCTTGTTGGAAGTACGATTTTTTGGTAACGCCAGAGACTATTTTGGTAACGCAGGAGACGAGTGTCGGTGTAAAAGTTGATTGGCCGTTTTATATCCACAGGAGAGACAACTTTTGTTTCATACGCTGTGTATAACCCGTATATGTATGTAGGTACCTGTATCTGAGCGGCGTTTCCGGCGGTGATGTTGGACAGGGTCCAGCAAGCTTCCTTGCGGAGCGTCTCCGCGCCGGAGCGGAGCAGCGCGTGCAGCGAGCCCAGCGGGTTGCAGTTGAGCACGGCCTGCGTCTGGGAGTCGTCGCCCGTCACGATGTTGCCCACGGCGCGGAGGGCCGCTGACACCACTGACGATTGGTTGTGCCTGCCGTAGCGACGTTAATAAAAAGATAAATCATGGGACGGTTTACACCAATTGACTTATAAGCAGAGACCGGACAAATGGGTGTCATTACTCGCAATAACGTGGACATGACTCCAAAGATTAATTAATGAATTAATTGATTTCTTTGTGATAATTGCTAAGACTTCAATGGGATAATAAAAGAAAGATATGATGATTTTGATTTCCTTCTTAAAAATACAATAATTTTTTTTGACATTGACATTAATATGCTGACAAATCATTCATTAAATTTACTTTGTGATTCTTTCATTCTTATGGTATATGTGTATCACGAAAGATATCATATAGATAACAAATGAAATAAAGCCATGGAATTATTTTGTCGCCTTTTGAATATCGTCAATTTTCCACCGAGCTCATGGCGCAAATTGAAGTAAATAAATTACGACGTCGAAATGGTATGTCAAAATTGTTTTATTTTTTATTGCTTAACTTATACATTTAGAATGAGAACTCAATAATATTTTGGCATAACGGTATTCCCATTAAACTACTTATGTTTGCTCCGTTTAACTTCAGTAGATTGCGAACGGAGTTTTTCAGCTCATAAGTATATTTTGGATGTGAAAAGGAACAAACTTACCCCTGAAAATTTAGAAAAAAGAATTTTTACTAACTTTAATAAATCTACACAATAAGTAATGTGTTTAATTTATTGATTAATATTTTACGAAGTATACAAATTAAATTACAGGTCTATATTATTATTGCCAACAATGACATCCATTTGTCCGATCTCTGCTTATAAGAGTACACTGCTGCACGTGATTGGCTAGAGATACGTCGCTAAAGCCGCTGATTGGTTTATGTAGCTTTAGCAGCGTAGTGGCCATCCATAAATTACGTCACACCGATTTCGATCAATTTGGACCCCCCAACTTTGTCACACTTATTACTATGAAAACCACCATTATTTTGTTCTAGTGTCACAGATCGCTTGACCCCCCCCCCCCCCCCCCCCCCTCCCCTTAAATGTGTGACGTACTTTATGGACGGCCCCGTATCTCTAATCAATCACGTGCGTCCATATGCTCTCAGTACTAGCACGTTAACTTGAACAGAGTATAGTCCCAAACTAAGCAAAGCTTGTACTATGGCTACTAGGTGTCTGTATCAGATGGCACAAAATTGTTAGTTATTGTTAGTTAGTAAGAAATTCAAACGATATGCGACTATTTCTCAAAAAGTTGTCCGTTTCAAGTTGTTGCCATATTAAAAAAGAAAAAATATTTCATGACGCTATTTCAACACAAAAAATAAGTAATATTGTGTTTAAATGTATACAAAACCTTGTGGTAAGGGTGATAAAAAGTCAGATAATCTTTGTTGTTGGATCCAATAGAAAGTTTTGATGTAGTTACAAAATTACGATTTTTTCCTCACAAGATTTCGTGAAGTTTTCCTGACGTCAAGAAATTTTGGATGTTTTATGCAGTTTATGCTTTATGATCTTGTCCTTCCTTAGTGTTGATAATTTTATGACAAAACTGATTTCTTGTCAATTTCGTGTCAGGACAACTTTTTGAGAAATACTCATGTATCTACACAGTAAAAGGTCACATACATAAGCAGTTCCACAAGTCTCCGACACACACCGGCGTCGATGACGGCTTGTATCTTCTCGTTGGGTCCGTCCGAGAGGTAGGAGAGAGCCCAGCAAGCATCGCTTAGGACGTCTGCGTCCGTGTGATGAAGCAATCGAGCCAGAACTGGGATACCTGCGAGCAAAACCAAAATAGTTCCCTTGAATGTTAGAGAAAAACTAAGCTAGTACCCCCATGGAAACATAAAAAGTGATCTAGTTCCCTATTCTGTGAGTTTTGAAAATACCTACATACATATATAACTTTGTAAAACTCAAAGTACAGATAAGATTGATTTAAGAGGGTTTATACCTGCTGAGCTGGCAACGTTGCATTTTTGTAAGTTTTTCTCGATTATTCCATAAAAATTGAATGAAAATTAAAAATGTTTTGTATACAAATTGTTCTAATATTTAAGTTAATGTGTCTATTGCAATAATAATTCGTGATAAGACTTTTATTTTCTTTAAAAACCGTTAGGAAGTCTATCACGAATTATTATTGCAGTAGACACATTAACTTATATATTAGAACAATTTGTATACAAAACATTTTTAATTTTCATTCAATTTTTATGGAATAATCGAGAAAAACTAACAAAAGTGCAACGTTGCCAGCTCAGCAGGTATAAACCCTCTTAAAGAAATTTTAAGTTTCTGTGTTGTCTGTCAGTCAATCAGTAGCGGTAGATACTATTCTGTACGCATCAATGTGGGCAAATGATTCACTCTATAACATTTTAGTTTGCAAGGGTTTTCGATAGTTACATTACCTTGCAAGAAAGAAATACATTGTTCACTATCATTTTAAAAATAACTAATAAAGCGATAGAGTTATTCGAAGAGTGACTGGGAACACTTCAATGCACCCATATATTTTTTTTTTTTCAAAATCCTACTGCGTTAACCCATTTAAAGCCTGACCAGTAATATATGACCATGCGCCATGTTACGGATTTAATTGGAACTAATTTCTGGGTCTCAATTTGAAGCCACTTGCCCTATGGACACCGAAAATGGATTTTGATGGATTTTGATTATGGTGAATAAAAGTAGGTACCTAAGTCAAAATAACGAGTTGCCAATCCACATTGTTCAGACTATACTAAAATGTTTACACAAATAAAAATAGTAGCGCCCTCTTGACAATGCTCATATATTTCTGATCAGGTTTTAGTTTTACATCAGTTTTTACCTGGAGCGACGGCGTTGAAGTCGGTCGGAGGGTTTTTACCCCTGCACAAGTTTGACAGCGTCCAAACAGCGTTCCTTGTCATTGAGAGTCTCGTGTATTTATTCAGTATTCTGAAATTAAATGGACACAGTAAAAAAACAACGTACAAATAATAATGTTCAAGCAGGGCTACAGACTAATCCGACTATAAAAAAAAAACTATGACTATGAATGAACATGAGTCAAAAATAATATGCTAAAATTTATTATCTTTTATAAGAAAAAAATGCATGTTTAAGAAACTCCCTTAGAACTGGCCCGAATTCTTAATTATTGGCTGTTAAAAACACAAAAAAGTTTGGTTGTTGGTGTGTTTGTGAACGAGTGAATTTTGGCCGCGGGGTGCGGTTAAAACACGATCCCGTATTTGTCGACCCGGAATGAATGACAATAAAGTACGACCTGAGCCCAATTGCATAACAAAGTACAACTTATTAAAAGCGGAACTCCCTTTCTAGTTAATATAACTGAAGCGAGGGTTCCGCTTGTAATATTAGTTGTACTTTGTTATGCAATTGGAATTGGGCCCTGATAATTCAAATACTTGAGCACGGCAGATTAATATAGCGGATCCCAGACAGGGAAACAGGACTATACATTCATACTTAAGTGTTTTGAAATGAAGTCTACTTTGTGTATTGCAAGGAAGTGAGTGGGTACAAAAAAAAATACTACATTCAGAACACTTTTGCGCATCACAGCCGGCCAGGATCTGGCATACAATATTTGATAATAAACCTGAATTAACATAATTTACCTTAACATCAACAAATTATAACAATGGTGTGGTAGAAGAAATATCATACAGTCGTAATCGCTAATTGCATAGGTATACAAACCACCAGTGCAGGAAAACAGACAACGAAAATCGACAACCATTTAATCCAGGCTCAAACACAAAGCACGTAAACAGCTGAAATTATATTGTATGAAATTGAACTTCCTTAAATCCTTTAGTTAGCTCATAAAGTTAATGTTAGATTTTACGATCATTTTTATTTTTAAGACCAAAATGTTGAACCAAATGTTTGTATGTCCTAAGGTACTGACTCGACGAGTGGAGGTAGCACGCCAGCTGCCAGCACGGTGTCCCGGCAGCGCGGCGAGTCTCCCGCGACGTTCCCGGGCGCCCACACCGCGCCGCTCCCCACCACGACACTTCTGCCCTTTACCCAGACGCTACGTCCTAAGATACTGACTCGACGAGTGGAGGTAGCACGCCAGCTGCCAGCACGGTGTCCCGGCAGCGCGGCGAGTCTCCCGCGACGTTCCCGGGCGCCCACACCGCGCCGCTCCCCACCACGACACTTCTGCCCTTGACCCAGACGCTACGTCCTAAGATACTGACTCGACGAGTGGAGGTAGCACGCCAGCTGCCAGCACGGTGTCCCGGCAGCGCGGCGAGTCTCCCACGACGTTCCCGGGCGCCCACACCGCGCCGCTCCCTACCACGACACTTCTGCCCTTTACCCAGACGCTACGTCCTAAGATACTGACTCGACGAGTGGAGGTAGCACGCCAGCTGCCAGCACGGTGCCCCGGCAGCGCGGCGAGTCTCCCGCGACGTTCCCGGGCGCCCACACCGCGCCGCTCCCCACCACGACACTTCTGCCCTTGACCCAGACGCTACGTCCTAAGATACTAACTCGACGAGTGGAGGTAGCACGCCAGCTGCCAGCACGGTGTCCCGGCAGCGCGGCGAGTCTCCCGCGACGTTCCCGGGCGCCCACACCGCGCCGCTCCCCACCACGACACTTCTGCCCTTGACCCAGACGCTACGTCCTAAGATACTGACTCAACGAGTGGAGGTAGCACGCCAGCTGCCAGCACGGTGTCCCGGCAGCGCGGCGAGTCTCCCGCGACGTTCCCGAGCGCCCAAACCGCCTGTTCGCGCACGTCGTCGCTGGCGCCGCCCGCCACCAGCCCCACCAGCACGCCCACTGCTCCGCTCTCCACCACGATACGCGTCTGCTCCGCCGACCCAGACGCTATGTTCGTTAGGGCCCATGCTGCTTCAAACTGCACACACGACAATATGAATGGCAGTGTGAACCAATATTAGATATAAACTCTATAGATTCTAGCAATCTTGTAAACACGTATGGCCAACTGACATGGACACCGAATTGTCCAGGCCAGGACCCTATTGAAATGATTAAAATCTTCTTTTTTATTGATTTTCGATTATAATCGTGCTTTTAGGAACCTAGATAATCAGGTGTTCATGCCAGTTGGATAGTCAACCTGTAGACTATAGATAAAAGTATCTAAGAAGTTGTCAGATCCTATTGAAATGAACAATACTTGCTATGAGATCAAAGTCAAAGTCTATATACCAAAAGTCTATATGTCAAAGTGTATATACCTACATATTTTTTCAATTTAGGCTACAAAAAGCACTTATGAAAGTCGAAGAACCTAACACCAGTTCGGAAAAACCCTGTCGAGAAGAATCTGGAAAAAACCTCAACCACCAACAAGACAATGGTTTTAATCAAATGCATTTAAAGTAATTGACTAAACTTTTTTCAACACTGCAGATACTCTATTTGAAATTATTTCCAATTTCCCATGATATTTAATCATTAACTAACTTTATATTATGCCTTAGATATTGATGTTTTCTTGACAGTAGATTTCAGAGCGAAATATCATTGCCACATCGTGATTGATAATTATAACTTACCTGCAATGTAGGATTAGTACCATTTGTTAGAAAGTCAACAAATTTGGGTACAATTCCAGTCCGTATCACTTCGTCAATGGGTGGATTGGGCTCTCGACTTAATAGTTTGCGGAATTTCTGTGTGGCCATCACTTGCTCCTGGGGATTGTCACTATAGAGAGCTGCAACCATTTCTGGCGATATGTCATCAGATGGTGAGATGTTGATGTCATCCTGTAACCAGTATATTAGGTATAAAATATGTTATAAGGCCAATCACCACAGAACCTTGTCACCATGACATTTATACAGAGTGACTGATAATTCAACCTGCCTTGAAGGATATTAATACTATACAATGACTGCTCATCTCACTACACTATTGCCGCGGAGTGTGACAGTGGATATTCACTAACGATCCACTGCGATGCATTGGTCATGGTAGCCCCATCCCAATGCCAACAAGAAACCGAGATCTAACTCTGTGCGACTTCTTTTTTCAGGATCTTAATTCAAATATACAATATATAAATTAAATGGAGTGATCCACGCGTTTTATAATGTCTATTATAGTTTATTTTCCAAACCCGTTACTGAAATTGAGATATGACCTGACAATATGACCTGTTTTTTTACAAATGTAACACCTGCTCCACCGAAATTTACAAAATTTGCCATGCACCTTGCCACACCGCCAGCACTCATTACCCTGTTGTACTGACTTAGCTCGGATCTTGTTAACCTCCATTGGCTCTTCAACACTGCTCGGCCCAGGGGTACCTTGCATGGTCACCTGTTCTTGTGTTGACATAATCAAAATACCAGCATCTGCCATTTCTGCAGTCAAAGCTAATTTGACTGCCTGGTCAAATGACAATATTGCTTGCTGTAGCAATCGTTTTTGTATTTCTTTGATCCTAATACCACAAACCAAGCGATCTCGTAATGTCCTATCCAAATCAGCAAAGTTGCAATCTATTGCCAACTTCCGTAAATTGGCAACATAATCCTTAACCTTTTCACCATCCAGCTGATTTCTCATGTGAAATTTATAAGATTGCACTATTTCATTTTGCTTCGGATCATAATGATCATCCAACAGAGACTTGATTTGAACATAGGTTATACTCTCTATTTTCTGCGGAGATATTAATGAAAGTATCAAATCATACAAAGAATGCCCACAAACTGATAGTAAATTAGCCTTTTTTAACTCATCTGCCTCAATCTGGTTCGCTAGCAAGCAATAACTAAACCTATCAATATAATTTTTCCAAGTGTCCTTGTCCGGGTTAAATTCACTGAATTTCACTGCCATTTCGATAGATTAATCGCATTTGGGCAGAAACTTAATTCACCTGGTTCGGATTTGACCTGAAAAGCGTTTTACCTGATTCGCACTTAGCCAGAACGCATTACGACAAAAACTCATCACTCCTAACACGCAGTTGACCATAAACGCAGTACACCATAAACTCAATTGGTCATATAAGAATTTGGCCAGAACGCATTACGACAGAAACTCATCACTCCTAAAACGCAGTTGACCATAAACGCTGTACACCATAAACTCAATTGGTCATATAAGAATTTAGCCAGAACGCATTACGACAGAAACAGAACTCGTCAGACCTTAGGTAGGTTAGGTTAGGTTAAAACTGTGACCCCTTAGAAGATAAACGGCTGACAGAACAGTAGGTTAGGTTAGGTTAGAACTGCGACCCCTTAGAAGATAAACGGCTGACAGAACAGTAGGTTAGGTTAGGTTAGAACTGCGACCCCTTAGAAGATAAACGGCTGACAGAACAGTAGGTTAGGTTAGAGCTGCGACCCTGCGTCCTTTTACTTTTCTTTACAAGTGCGTTACAGGCAATGTGCGATTCTGGCCACATGAGAGCTGTCCAATTGCGATAATGGCCAGATGCGAGTCTGTCCTTTTACTTTTCTTTACAAGTGCGTTACAGGCAATGTGCGATTCTGGCCACATGAGAGCTGTCCAATTGCGATAATGGCCAGATGCGAGTCTGTCCTTTTACTTTTCTTTACAAGTGCGTTACAGGCAATGTGCTATTCTGGCCACATGAGAGCTGTCCAATCGCGATAGTGGCCAAATGCGAACCAGGTGAATTACGTTTCTGCCCAAATACGATTAATCCATTTCGATTAATTACCACTTATTAACACTTCTAAACATTCAAACACTATGTTTAAAGTATAATTTTATTCCTGTCGCCACTTGTAATGTTCGTTACTTACTTGGGTTAGATTCAAGACTGAGGGTACCCTGCAGATTCTACCCACATCCTAATATATAACAAGTACCTTTTTTAAAAACATAAAATGAGGAAATTATTTCCGAATTTTTGTAATAAGTCATTAATTTCTTTTAAATATTCCTCTTTTATTGAAACAAAATCAAAAGAAAAATAATTTACTAGTAATTTAATAACCATCTATTTCTAAGGTTTTGGGAATTTTCTGTGATGATTCTTTGTCACTTATTCATTCATCAACTATCTGAAGAATGCTTTTTTTAGTGTCCGAAGATAAGTATTTTTACACAATTACCAATTTTAGTTTGAAAGGTGGGTTTTGTACTCAAAAAAAACTGGAAAACCAACTTGACTCCTAATTGACTGGTCTAAAATTATTGCAAATCAACTCTAGTAAGGAATAGGTTGAATTACCAGGCACCTTAATAAGCATTGTTATAATTATGTAGACAAAACAAATTATTTACTATGACAAAGTACTATGCTAGGTCCAGGAAATATGTAAAAAGAAAGAAAGAAAAATATTTATTTGTGACAATCTTAAAGTAACAGGTGAAAAAACGGTAACAGATACAACATTATCACGAAATGGTCCCAACTCAGCATGATGTCGGCTATGCAGCTGACGCTGGTCTTCCGTTGGAACCATTTTACCCACAATTCAAACGTTAACTGATCAGTGAAACCGACAACTAAAATTTTATCACTAAGCAATCCAAAAAATAAAAAGAAAATACATAAAACACAAAATGTGAAGTTGAAGATGGCTTTTGTACACTAACCTGCAATGCAATGTCAGGTGCATTGGATGCTGGGAGTGTGACATTCCTGCGCTTAAACAACTGCTGCTCTCTTTTCTGCTTCCGTAACTGTACCCCTTCTTCCTCCCGGCGACGTCGCAACTCATCTGCACTTAGCCCCACATTCTTGTAACGATGTTTGTGACCACCAGACATCTAAGCCAAAAATCAATAGTTTTATGTTTTTCAGATTCAAGACTACCACTTCCCAGTTAAAAGTTCCCCACGGTTAGACCCAAGTGCCAGAAAAGGGAAAGGTAGAGGATATTTCTCACAGAAATTGATGATATGCACTGATATTCACATAAAGATACCTTCCAAAACAAATTTTATATACCTACTAGCTGACCCCGCAAACGTTTTTTTGCCATATTTAGGGTATAAAAAATAGCCTACGACCTATTCTCAGACCTACCGAATAAAGGGAAAAAAGTTGCATAAAAATCGGTCAAACCGTTTCGGAGGAGTTCGGTAACAAACATCGTGAAACAAGATTTTTATATATTAGAAGATGTATACAATGTGCCCACCAGGTTTCCGCGAGAGTCTAACCACGCATTCCTGAGGCCATATGGAGTAATAAATGTTATCTGTACCTAGTCCGAAATATGCTTAGTTTTGAGATATTTCCATTTTTATGTTTAAATTTTACTATGAAAGTGGTGGAGGTGCTGGGATTGCGTATTTATTATGTATGAAAAAATAAAAAAGTTAAAAAGCATAATTCGACCTAGGTTCACGTAACATTTATTACTCCATTATGGCCTCAGGATTGCGTGGTTAGACTCTCGCGGAAACCAGTACCTTTACCATGAGTTACACTAGTTTGCAGTGACCGTACTCGCTAGCGACGGCGTAAATGATTTGTATGGAGAATTGTACTTCCGTAAGTGACCGCTAGAGGCGCTGTACACAATTCTCCATACAAATCATTTACGCCGTCGCTAGCGAGTACGGTCACTGTAAACTAGTGTAACTCATGGTAGAGGTACTGGTGGGCACGTTGTATGTATACTTATACAAGATGATTGGCAGTTGAGAGTAGGGGTTTTAAGGGGTGATAGTTAGGTTCATTCTGAACACTTTTGACCACATTTAGTATTATACCAAGTTGCATGGTTTATTATTATTATTATTATTATTATTTATTTATTTCATTAAGATAACAATAACATTTAGCTAGAGTTTAACATTTGCTAGCATAGCATACGGTTGTGGTAACTCCGAGGATGAGCTCTGGTTGAGTTCGAAACGCGTCAGTGTAGCTTGGTGGTGGTGATAGTTGTGTTTATGTGATTTGTGTGTGTTCGTACAGTGTGGAGGTGGAGGAACTGCATGAACACACATTTCTTGCATAAACGTAACTATTGTAAGGTCGCAGGTGAGCAAAGTAATTGTTTTAGTTCATTGAGATAACAATGATCTCATTTTTGTTAGTATAAGCCTTAAAATAATGTTAGTACTTAAAAGTTAAATTTGATTTTACATGTAAAATTATTTTATTTAATACAGGACAACACACATGATCAGCTATCATTTTTAGGATGCTGTTTGATGAGATATAGCAATTTTTTTTTGAATAATCACTCCTTTTGGCATATTTTTTAAAATTTAACATCCTGTATAACCTGTATTGGATTATTCTTTAGTGTTTTACCTTTGCAATACCCTGGTTCTTCAAAATAAATTCAAATAATTGCCTATTACTGCTAGATGGATTAAAAAAACTTCTTTAGACATGACAAGAAAAAAAATCTCCAATACTTTTGTAACTTTACAAGTCTACAAAAATAAAAGTACCACGACGTTTAGACGACCAGATGGCCTAGTGGTTAGAGAACCTGACTACGAAGCTTGAGGTCCCGGGTTCGATTCCCGTGTCGGGGCAGATATTTGTATGAAAAATACGAATGTTTGTTCTCGGGTCTTGGGTGTTTAATATGTATTTAAGTATGTATCTATCTATATAAGTATGTTTATCCGTTGCCTAGTACCCATAACACAAGCTTTGCTGAGCTTACTTTGGGACTGGGTCAATTGGTGTGAATTGTCCCGTGATATTTATTTAAAAGTAACAGCGATTTACGCGTACAAATTACTTAATAAACTTCTTTGATTTACGGGCTTTCTAAAAATGTGCCACTTTTTTATGTTAGAGAGGCCAGACAAACAAACTAGTGGGTCACCTGATGTTAAATGACACTGTCCATAGACACCCGCAGCGCTTTACGCGATGCCAGTGCGTTGTCGGCTCTAACCTAAAACTTAAGAAAAGAAAATTAAAAAAAATAACAAAAATAGATTATTTCCAAAAAAGAGATCTCATTTCCATACAGTGCAAGTATACAAGTACGACTGCGACGGTACTAGCTACACGACTCGTCCGCAGTTCTGACATAACTCCAGTTATTTGACATTCTTTATTGTCATGTCTAAAGAGGTTTTTTTAATCAGTAATAGGTAATTATTTGAATTTATTTCGAAGAACTATGGTATTGCGAAGGCAAAACACTATAAATTAATTCAATACACGTAATACAGGATATTAAATAAAAATAAAATATGGCAAACACAGCTATTTTTCAAAAAGAATATAATTTTTTTTATTTTATTTGAAAAAGAGCTGTTTGCCAGATTTTCTTTTTCCTCACTTTAACTCGTTCCTGGACAGTACTTTCAATTAAGAGTTGTTAAGCATCCTTGGACGCCTATAGGTGTACTGTCCATCAACGTGTTAAACTAAGTCTTTTAGCCTTTCCCAGGTGAAAAAAAACAACTGGAGTTATGTATGTCAGGACTGCGAACGAGTTGTGTAGCCAGTACCGTCATAATCATACTTGTGTACTTGCACTGTATGGAAATGAGGTCTCTTTTTCTGGAAATACTTTATTTTTTGTTATTTTTTTACTTCTTTTCTTGAGTGGCACATGTTTAGAAAGTCCGTAAATCATAGAAGTTTATTTAGTAATGAGATTTTTATATATTAGATTTGTACACGTAAATCGCTGTTACTTTTATTTTTGTAGACACGCAAAGTTACAATAGTATTTGAGTTTTTTTTTCTCATTGTGTCTAAAGCCTGTGTTATACATAGGGATTGCAAAATCTGGTGTTTTCTCAAATCCGGATTTTACGGTTTTTAACATGTGCAAATCCGGATTATCCGGATTTTTCGGATTTTAATATAATTTTTTAGTAATCTGTTAAAATTTTCATGTAATTACATGTTGTTTGAATAATGGTGTTCCATTTTATTATTTCTAAATTTCCCCTAAGAAAATATAAAACTAAAACTAAAAAATCTTTATAATCCACGTTTAGTCAGTCCAGTACTCCAGTGCCTGGATATATATTTTATCAGGTAGCATAAAATTTTTATTCCTAATGTTTTCTCGCATAACAACTTTACGTCAAATGACGCATGGCATAAACTTTCTTTTGCATATTTTTTTTGCGCTGAAATTGTTGTTTCTTGTATTGTTTGTCCTGAAAATTATTGGTCCAAATGTTACTTGTGTGTAACATTCAATTATCGAATGATAAATGTGCCTTTCGAACTGTTCTATCCGTTTTCCAATACACCCGTTCCCTAAACATACGTTCTTGTCACTACCCATATACCTTTTCCTGAATAATCCGTTTCCCAATATACATAAGGGTTTCCAAAATGTGCTTCTCCCAAAAGATACGTTTGACTTGATATCCGTTTCGCAAAAAGACCTGATATCCCGAAATGACCGTTCCCATTGCCAACCTTTTTTAAATAATCCATTTTCCAAAATGTGCTTCTCCAAAAGGATATGTTTGTCTTGATATCCACTTTTAAAAATACCCGTTCCTTGCAACATCCATTCCCTTCCCATCACTATCTTTTCCTGAATACAGATGCTATGAGAACCGGGTGTTTTGACGTACGGATGCTATGATAATCGGTTGTTTTTACATACTGATGCGATGAGAAACGGGTCTTTTGGGCATACGGGTCATTACGGGCATATAGGTGTCATGAGAGATAGATCTTTTAGCATACAGATGCTATGAAAACTATGTGTTATGATAAATTGATGCGATGAGAAACAGGCATTTTGGCATACAGTCATTTAAAGAAACTGTTATTTTGGAACTATTAAAAGTTTTAGCTAATTCTATGTTTGAGTTGTAAATATTTAGGACGTTCTCATGTATGCATTCAAAAATTAATAATGGAAGCGAGTAGATAGTATGCTACTCAATACGTTTAGGCACGAGAGATCCGTTACTTAAAACATCAACATCCTAAAAGATCCATTTTCTACAATATTCAAATCTTAGAAGATCCTTTTCCTATGATATCCAAATCCGAGAAAATATGTTTCCCGTAGCATCCAAATTCAATTACACACGTTTCCAGTAATAAACAAATTCTATCGGATCCATTTCCTAAGATATCCAAATCCGAGAATATACGTTTCCTATAGCATTTAAATTCTAGTAGACACATTTCCAGTGATTACCAATTCCTAGAAGTTCCGTTTCCTTATATGAATATTAATTAATTTTGTGACTAAAATCCGAATTTATAAAAGGCGGCAAAATCCGGATTTATCAAGTTATTTTGGATTTCGAACTATCCAGATTGCAATCCCTAGTTATACATGCCTATAACTTGCACATTTAAGAGCAAGTAGCTGGCATGCAAAAGTCAAACTTCATACAAATATAACACAAGCATGCAAGCTTGAAAATGTGCCAGCTACAGGCATATGTATATCCAGCCTACAGAATTTTTTTTTAATCAATCTATCAGTAATAGGCTATTATTTGGATTTATTTTGAAGAACTATGGTATTGCAAAGGCAAAATACTAAAAATTAATTCAATGTAGGCTATACAGGCTGTTAAATTTAAAAAATTTGGCAAAAAAGGTGATTTAAAAAAAAAAACTGCACTATCTCAAAAACCGTGCAACTTGGCATAATAGTAAATGTGGTCAAAAATGTTCAGAATGACCCTAACTATCACCCCTTAAAACCCCTATACTCGCCTGCCAAACACCCTGTATTTGAAATTAGACACAAATACCCAGTTTGCATCAAGGTCACGCAAAATGTGGCTAAATATAAATGTATATTGATTATCAGTCATGTACAGAGCAAAAAATTCTTGGAAAGTGAATGGCATTGACCCTAGTTTAAAAAAAATAAAAATCCACATTATATATTGGAACAGTCACTTAAATACCAATACAGTAAATTATATCCTTGTAATTTTATTGTATGATCACATATATTCAGTACAAACATAATAAAAGAACACTAACAGTCTAACATTAGCAATAGTATAACGTTGAATCACTACGACGACATTCGATTGGAATTGCAGTATTTGACAACCGCTAAGTAACCCTAAACTGCATCCAGAATTTTCTAAGGAATTAGTCTGGTTCCTTACCTATATAGTTAATTAATAAGACTGGTTAACTTCTGCTCAGTCAGAAGCCAGACAAACACAGTCAAACTTAGTTTTTTTGCGACTATTGAGAAAATAATCATGTTGAAATCAAACTTACGTCGATAGATGACCACGGAGTCTAAAGGAGTAAATTGTACCGTTGCAGTTGCAGCATCAAAGAATAACAAATTTAACAAAACGCGATTTCACGAAATGACTTCAATCCAACCACATTCGTGGTTTTTTCTTTCAATTGTACACTTCAATTTTCGCTAATTTGCTAGCTATTCCGCGACAGAGCAACAAACGTCATACACAGCATAGAGCTAGCTATAATTTTCTTACGCTGCGTTCAAAAATATTCCATGCAATTTCAATAAGATGCTTTAAACGCCCTTGTCTGACAACAGTACAGCTAAACACAAATTTCTAAAGAGAGATAAGGATAAACGATAGTCTGAGTCACGACTCACGACACGACCATTATCATAACGCATTGCACACACAGGGGGCTACTCCGAAATTCGAAAATCGAAGTTCGTATCGCATCGTCTTGCTCGCTCTTGTATTAAATACTATTAGCGTGAGAGGAATGGTACGATACGAAGTTCGAATTTTGCTTTTCGTAGTATACACCCTGCATAATTCGAACTTCGTATCTTGCCATTCCTCTCACGCTAATAGTATTGAATACAAGAGCGAGCAAGGGTCCCACTGAAAAACAGCGTTGTGGCTTGCCTCAACATCATGCTGAGTGGGGCCCAATTTATACTATTCGATATTTATTTGTATATTTCCTGTCAAATGTATTTTTTTTCTGTGTTTGCATCGAATATGTGTAAATAAACATCTCTCTCTCTCTCTCTCAAGACGATGCGATACGAACTTCGATTTTCGAATTTCGAAGTAGCCCCCCCAAGATTGCACACGAACTTCGAGCAAACGTCATTTCGTGTGCAACGAACTTTAAAACGTAGGAGGGAGGGAAGAGGAAAAACTTGCGAAAAACTGACTGACTGCATCTTGTCATTGTCAATCTAGTCATTGTTTTTAATTCGTCAAACCAGTGTTACGTGCAAAAATGATAAAACAATTTTTTCCAAGATCGGCGCTAATGTTTGTGAGGAGAATGTGTACTCCGCCAGCTGCTCCACCACCGGCGCCGGCTCCGGGCTCGGCTCCCGGTTCCATGTCAGCAAGATACCGCCCGAGTGATTTTCAGAAATTTATCCTTGTGTGGACCAAAAAGTACAAGAGCAAGGAGGAAATCCCATCATTTGTCTCGTAAGTTTTGTTACTTTGTACAATTTATGGAACTGAACTAATTTGAGAAAGTGTTAATGTTATGCAATTGTTTATTAGTTACGTACTTCTTATAATTTTATTGTTGAAAAAAACAAGTGAAGGTCAAAACAATGTAAACGTATGAAAGGAATACTAGCTACTATGTTAACATACTTGTGATAACTTGGCCTTGATAGTTAACCGTAACAGAGATAAACCATGTTGTTTTAATCTTTTTCAGAGCTGAAGTAATCGAAAGGTCCCGTAGTGAAGCCCGTATCAAAATTTCGAATATTCTAATGTTACTGACAGCTCTTGCAAGCTTTGGAGCCATACTAGCTGGTAAAGCAGCTGCTAAGAGAGGAGAATCTGTCCATCAAATGAACCTGGATTGGCATCAGCAATATAAGGATGAACAAGACAAATTAAAAGTTGAAACAGCTAAGTAAGAAAACTCAGTTAAAATGAAATCAAGCAATAACTGCAGAAGCTTATTGAGTGTTTAAGATAGCTACAGCTTCTAGCAGGTGTTTTAAAATGTTTAGATATTATTAGGTTAAGTGTTGGTTTAAATCAAACAATAGTATACTCAATTCTATTTATAATTATGTACACTATAAAAACTCAAAAACAAATTTAACATTCAGTCTTCAATTAAGTTAGTTGGTTTGTAGTAGCTTCTACATTTTTCTGTAAACAGCTTTGTAGTTTTACTTTGGATTACCTCTTCCACACTAAGTTCTGTTTGTAATAGACGTAACTGTGAAAAAATTAAATGCTTTTATAACACCATGTATATTTTTTAAAATAAATATATATTTTAATACCAGAAAAGTGTATTTGTATTTCAAGACAAATAAAATTTTGAACCTTATACAGTTGTGATAAGGTATTAAATTAAAGTGATATCTTGGCAAAGACTTGCACACACTTCTTACAGATAAGACTCTAAAAATAATACCTTTGCACATCTAAATTTAAAATTCTTGAGCTGCCTAGCTGATGTTTGGCAACAAAATATATATGCCTGTTGTTAAATCTTAACCCCTCGTATGCTTAAGACACGGATCTGTGCCCAATTTAAGGCTTTCTTTTTGTATTTGTTTTTAAATCTGTATCATTGGATCTAACTGTGGCTCTAGTGAAAAGGGGGTTAAGTCTGCAGAAATTAAACAGCTATTTTCTATTTTATGTGTAAAGGGGGCTAAGTCGAAATCAGCTGTTCAAGTTCTGAAGACTTAGCCCCTTTTTCACTAGAGCCACAGCTATATGAAACAGTTGAGACTAGAATGCACAATATTTTTCACTTCCTGCATATGAGGGGTTAATCATGCATAAACCATCAGAATTAGTCTTAAATAAAAACATATCTCAATAGTTTGATATTTTATTGTTGTATTGACTTCAATAACATTATCAGTTTAATGTTATATTATATGTCACACAAATTTATATATTTTTAAACAGCCCATGATAGGCATTGAGCCATATCCAGATAGTGAAACGTGTATAGATACAGAGATCCCTGTAGCACTTGCCAACACATAAATATATGTACCTACATTATTTTATCAAGACATGGCAATGTGTCAGCCCAATATTGAAAAAAACCAAGAGACACCACACAAAACCATTTAGATGCTATTTTACATCTCAGTAACTTTTCTTAGTACATAGTACCAGATTTTTACAGATTAATCAGGTAAACATATACACATACATAATACATGATTTTGACCCTAACTGTACCTATATCATTTTTGCTAAATAACAAGTACTCATGAAAGTTTGGAAAAAATGATTAAAACATCATTGTTCAAATTGACCTAGATACAAAATATATCCACATTTAATTGATTTTATATTCCATGGGAACTACAGCCAAAGTCCTTTCATTCTGAGAGGCCTGTCTGTGTGTATTCTGAGTGGGACGTTTATAGTCTGGGATAATGATGATCAATATAAGTCAATAGCCTGCATGTGCTTTATGTAAGTGTGTAGTCAGTACAGAAGTCTCATAACATTTTTTTTTATTGTGAGAGGAAGGATTCTCTGCCCATGAATACCAACAACTCAAGGAGAATTATTCTTTGTATGTATGTAAACCCTTTATTGTACAAAAATAAACACTATTGACAACCATTGAGATAAATGTACAAAGTAGCCAACATTAATAATATTGGCACAATTGACATGTATCAGCACAGAGATACATACAGCCATGGTATTGGGATAAAATAAACTGGGGAATTATGTATTTGTTTGTAAATACAGGTTTTTAGGTTCAGATTGAGTTAGTTTAAGTTTTTTCTTTCTTGTTTTGTGTTGAAATTTTGCCACTTAAAACTAGTTAAGAAAAAAATTGACAACTTTCAGATACCATACCTTTCTTTGCTCTGCTTTTAATGATTTCAACACATCATAATCATCAGGCTTCTCCTCCTTGGCAGCTTTGAGTTTCTTTACTGTATCAGCGGTGGAAACAATACAGTTCTTTATGACAGCTTCCCTCTCAGTGTGTCCTTTTTGAATCTGCGAGTATAAGTCTGCACAGGCCGAAGTTGCGTCAACTTTCTTTTGGAAGGACTCTGTCGGGATTGATGTATTGAGCGCATACACAATTTTGTCATCAAGTACGCGCATTTTCTTCAAAACATCCTAAAAGTAAATCAAGAGATAATTACTAAAAAAAAATCAAAGAATCTATTGATTACAGTTATAACATATAGAGTTTACCATGAAGATTTTGACTGTATGTCTTAATATTCGTACTTATTTGAAAAACCATTGCAATAATAAAAGGATGTGGGTGAATCAACTTTTTAGTGTTCAACGTCATACGTACAGAGTCCCGGATCGATAACACAAATTTATATAAAAGTAATGACTTTTATTTGTGTTCCTTTATGTTCCTATTAATATTACCTAGCATTTTATCACAAAATATTTCATTTTGTTTACAATTTATCTGTTCTGTAATGGTTGTCCAAAAGACCAAAAGTTGGTTTTCAATAGAAGACAGATTGTCCCCTTGCAACGGTGCACCGTAAAACTTTGTATCACGAAAAAATACTGTTGCGGAATTGATATTTATACACATAATCGTTTTTATGGATAAGTATCATTAATAAAACACACCGATTTCTTATATTTGCACCAAACGGTTTATGAATTTCTTGCCTTTTAATTTTGTCCCTTTAATTACACACGCTATGCAGGTCCACTGGGCAAACATAAAATAGTTATAAAATATAGTTATTGATGGCGTACTAAGATACTTCACAACAAGCTAAAAGTTCTTTTAAGCAAATAGGCCTAGCCGTTATTTTGATTTCACAAAACTCGCAGCGTTAGTCGGTCGAGTACTGTTGAAGACTGTGGGTGGCTTTATTGTCTGTCCATCGGACCACTGGCACAACTACGTAAGTACTTAACTTATTACAATAAATTATATTGTACCAGATACTATTGTATAAATATTTTACCGTAAGGGTGAAATAAAACATAAAAAATCATTAATATTTATTATAAGGCACAAAGTTTTAAATAAGTCCCTCGGACAACTAGTCACTTGGACAACGGAATTGGTTGTCCGTAGGACATTTTGGTTGTCCCTTGGACAAAAACAATTCGTTGTTGTCCTATGGCACCCCAGTGGTACAGAGGGCCTTCCTGAGACGTCGCCATCCACTCCTGTCCTGCGCCTGTTGCTCCGCGTCCCTCCAACTCAGCCCTGCTGCCCGCAGCTCGGCGTCCACGGTGCGCTGCCACGTGTGTGCCGGTCGGCCCCGCCGTCTGCTCCCATGCGGCCTCCACGTGAACGCGACCCTGGTGGTATTGTCCTCTGGTCTTCGGAGGGTGTGCCCTATGTTTTTATTTCTTTCTTGCTTTCTATCCACTTCCATTTCCGTTGCGCGATTTCTCACTTCATCAAGATTTGGTGGCATCGCTTTCATAGATTCAGATCCTCGTTGCTGATAGTGTTCATCCAAAATATGCGCAGGATGGACCTCAGGCATTTGTTGACGAACACTTGTAGCTTGCTCGTCAGACTCTTTGTCTCCTTTCAAGTCTCGCAGCCGAAGAGCAAAACAGACTTCACTATGGAATCGAAGAAGGAAAACTTGATCCGCCGGGTGAGCAAGTTCGAATCCCACACAAGTTTTAGCTGGGTAAAGGCACCTTACGCTTTGTTGATCCTCGCGTTGACGTCATCATCAGAGTCGCCGCTGTTGGTCATGGTGCTGCGGAGATATGTAAACTTTGCGACAGATTCCAGTGGTGTACCATAGAGTCTGATGGGTCTGTTTTCCAAAGACTGTACTCGCATTTCGACGGTCTTCCTAGTGTTGATTCGTAGACCCTTATCTTGAGCTTCCTCTCGTAATGAGTCCAGTTTCATTTAGAGAACGGTCAGTGAAGACGAAATCAACACTATGTCGTCTGCATAGTCAAGGTCCTCCAGGTGCGAGCTTTTGTTCCATGGAATGCCCCTAGATGTTTGAGTTACCTTCCGCATGACGTCGTCGAGTAGGACAATGAAGAGCAGCGGTGACAGGAG
This sequence comes from Archips xylosteana, assembly GCA_947563465.1. NCBI lineage: Eukaryota > Metazoa > Arthropoda > Insecta > Lepidoptera > Tortricidae > Archips > Archips xylosteana. The sequence continues at coordinate 13,147,781 of OX387352.1, read as the reverse complement.
GCAGCCCTGCTTGACTCCTGAAGTCATTGGGATTGGTTCCCCTAGAACTTGGTCGTGTAAAACCTTGCAGATGCTACAGTTATATAGGGACTTGATGATACCTATATACAGTATTCCACTTTGCCTAAGACAGGACCACAGTGCGCTCCACTTCACGGAGTCGAACGCTTTCTCGAAGTCGACGAAAGCAAGGAAAAGTTCGGCTCGCCACTCCACGCACGATTCTATAAGTATGCGCAAGGTATTCGTGTGGTCGGTGCATGACCTGCTAGAACGAAACCCGGCTTGCTCTTCCCGAAGTGTCCCTGCAATCTCTGAGGACTTTCGGTTGAGGAGCATTTTGCCAGAACTTTAGCCGCAGTCAGTAAGAGCATTATGCCCCTCCAGCTATCGCAGACTGACAAATCCCCATTCTTCGGTACCTTCACGAGCAAACCCTGCTTCCAGTCGCAGGGAATACGCTCCTTCTCCCAAATACGCTGCAACAGCGGATAAAGTATTTCGGCTGTCCTAGCCAGATCCGCTTTTAATAGCTTCACATTGATGTTATCAACCCCTGGTGCCTTTCCTGCCTTCAGCTGTTTAATAGCGGCGACTACTTCTGCGTATGTTGGTGGAGTGGTTGGCAGATTTAAGGGAGGTGGTCCGGAGTTGTCTGAAGCAGTTATCGGTTGGGCTTAGCCAATGCTAGTCAACAGGTTGGAGAAGTGCTCGTTCTCGTCTTCGCTAGTGGCGTCTTTTAGCGGCTTTTTGGAGGAAAGTGATTTGTTGCACAGGCGTTTAGTAACGTCGTAGAACTCCCTCATGTTGGCTATCTTGGCTGTTGCGTTAGTCTGGTCTGCTAGCTCGTTGGCGGCACGCCGTCTGTCACGTCTCGCCAGCTTTCGGATGCGGAGGCGTGAGGCACTCCTCATCTCGGGCATCCGAAGCGACAGTGTATTCAGCGGCCAACTGCTCTAGCTTTACGCTCTGCCTTCTCTCTATCGCGGACCACAGCACTTGGGACATCCAGGGTTCTTGCTTGGAGCGTTTATAGCCCAGGACTTTTTCGCCGGCTACAGTGAAAGCAGTGCGTACAATGATTCCAAGTTTCATCCATTTCCTCGTCTTCCAGCTCTTCCAAAAGCTCAAATTGATTAAGGAGGCAAACACCGACCCTCCTTGGTCCTAAGTTTCTGCAAATGGAACTTTTTGGATGCCTTCCAACTTTACGACGCGTGCTGCCATCTTGAGACGTACATCAGCGATGACAAGATGATGATCGCTATCCACATCAGCGCCGCGGCGATTCCTAGCATCAAGTAGCGACGTTTTCCAGGCTCTGCTTATCGTAATGTGTAAGATAGAACTAAGATACATAAAGAAAATTTAAAATTACGAAGTGAAGCTAATAAGTGGAAAACGAAATACGAAAAATATAAGAACTACGGGTTCCAAGCTGGTTATTCTTCGAAGCGGGTCATGTTCTGTACACTCTTGTAAGATTTTTGGTTCTAATATTTCCATTGGACAACCAGATATGTCTATGGGACAACCAAGTTGTCCCCAAAATTAAAAAACACTAATCATTATTTTATGTATTTTTAAATTCAAAAACAATTAATTTTTTTAAAAGATACAATAACACAATATAAAACAAAGTAGCAGGAAAAAAATTATTAAGTTACTATTACTATTTCGCATTTTAATTGAAAAGTTCACTTTCTATGAAATTAGAGTTGTCCTGGGGACATGATTATGGGAAATACTGTGAAATTATTGAGATATATGCCAAATATAAAAATAAAAAATGAAACTGTATTGTTAAATGAATGTAAGTAAGATAATTGTATTAACAATAACTGATGTCTAGTTTAGCTAAAAATAATTTTGAATGGTGGTCCAGGGGACAGGGCAGATCTGGGCTGGTGAATTTTTTCTAGTGAAACGCACTAAATTCTCAAAGAAACAGGTCTGCTCTATACAGATTCATAAAAGAGAGAAAATTATCTTTTAAATAAAACATTTAAAATTGGAAAATAAGAACAAAAAATAAAAATCCAAAATTTCATCATGTGGACATTTAAAAGTTGATTCACCCATGTACATGCCATGCATACAAACCTAGTACCTACTCAAAAAAATTGTTGTCATTCTAAATTTAATTTAGTACTTTGCAGTCGTCATTTTCATTTGAAATTTAACAAACACTGGGATATAAAAACAGAACATTGAAATCTTGTTAGCAAATAAGAATTGGGTTACAACTTTATAGCCGAGACGTAAACTGATAACAGATTACACCGGTTATTCTAGCTAGTTCGTTAAATTTATGAACGTACCTGAAATTCTGAAAAATCGGGACAAAACATTGCCATGCTTTAATAGAAGGATATTGCACTATGCTAAATTAAGACAGTTATTCGAAATATTTTCAATTTATTTTGTTTAAACTAATTAGATAACTTTAGTTAGTATTCAGGATTTGGGGTTAGGATAAGAATACGTTCAGAATCATGAATCATGACATTTCTATTATAGATAGTATACTATTGGTATACTATATTTTTGACCCCATTGAAAATTGAAGTATTTACATATATAACATTTTTTATTTACTAAAACATTCACAAACAAAATCTGTATGCCTGTATTTTATTATTTTTAAACTATTTTTGTCAGCTTTTAATAATATTTTACTTTAAGAATTTTTAGTAAAATGAATCTCCAGCTATGATTAGATATATGAACGCACCATAATTCCCTTTCCACAGAGAAGAAAAAACTCCGTATTTATTTTGGAACAAAATGTAACCAATCAGATTACTGTCGCTTGGCCAATATAAAGCAATAAAGTCAAAAGTTTATCTTTCACTTTTGAGCGCTTTTAATTATCCACCGTGTTTTTTATTTCAACATATTGCTTGGAACACGTATAGAAATTTTTTAAATTCATTTTTTTTTCTTGCTATACATAATAAATAAATATTCAACCAGAATAATGGTCAATGTAAAGTCCCTTTAAAACTAAGAGCATTATTCTAATTAAGGTGGAAGCGCACGCTCTAGGCGCGAAATTCAAACTTTTTACAGTTTTTAATTTATTGTGGGTAAACGGTGTAACTGTTTAACTTCATATGGTACTTGCGCTTGTAAAACAGTGTTTTTGATATTATTGTGTAAATTTTTTTAAGAATAAAACTATTAGCTTGAAATAAAAGTTGTCAAAACGTTGAAAGTCCGAATTACTATGTTTGACAACTTTTATATCAAGCTAACACAACACAATTCTTAAAAAGCTTTACACAATAATATAAAGAACACTGTTTTACAAGCGCAAGTACCATATGAAGTTAAACAGTTACACCGTTTACCCAAAATAAATTAAAACCTGTAAAAATTTTGAATTTCGCGCCTAGAGCGTGCCGTTCCACCTTAATAAACACAGGTGTTCTATGGACTAATTTCTGACCAAAATGAAACGTCAGTTTTGATGATTAGGTAACAAGGGGCGAGACAGCATTAATTGTGTTTATCTGCTAAAGCTAATGTATCAAAATTGTTCAACATTTAATGGGCTTCAACCTACACAATCACACTCTGACGGTATGGACACCGATCATGACTAATCATTATTTCTAGCAGATTAATTACCACGCTGCTCGTTATTGGCCTCTCCAGTTGGTTAATAAATGCTCAAAGATTTCTTAACTTTCTTGTCAGCAATTTTTTTTAATCTTTGTCAGATAATGAAGCTGCATTTGTTTACTACGGCTTACTGGTTAAGTGTTAATACAGGGTGAATTCAAATTGGTGATACAAAATTTGTTTCATACTTAGTTAATGATGGACAATATAATGCGCTAACTCATTTGTTTTAATTAGTCATAAAATTTGGGGCGTCCATACATTGAGTTCGTGATTTCACACTAATTTTGTATCAACAATTTGAATTCATCTGTATTATTTTTAAACGGTACAGCTACGATACGTGTTTTAGTTTTGTAAGACCCGCGTCATAATAAGAACATCAAGATTTAAAACTTTATGCTATTTAAGAAATGCTGTATTTTTAGCTGGGCTTTCTAGTCTGGTCAACATGTATATTCACCGAAAATTACAATCAAGATGTCATTCGATTCGGAATATTATGTAGAAAGTTTAAGGAAAGGTCCCAAAAGGGGCCGATAAAAATTGCAAAAGGTATAAACAATTTAATTTAAAAAAAAGTAGGGGGTTTAGTTTTTTTCGAATATCTCAGAAACTATCAAAGATATTTGAAATTTGAAAAAAGATTTGAAAAGAACAGGAAATTTCCAAAAAAAAATAGTGACTTCCGGAACTGTATCTCTAATATTTATATTTTTTACTGAGCCCTGAAAATAGCGACTACAGCGGGTAGTTTGGCTTCCGCGCGCGATTCATCACTCGGACACGGTGACAAAAAAAAATCATATTAACATATTAAATATGAATATTAAGAAATAAAAAAATTCGAGTACTCTTGGGATAGGTAAATAAACAATAATCTGGCGGCAAACAAATTTTATTCCCATTATTCCCTTAGTTATGAATTTGTTAATTAACTACTTTTTCACAATTGAATGTGAACATAAAAAACCCGATTATTATTGAACTAAAACCCTAGGATTTTTTTCACTTCGTGGAGTTATTCTTAAGGGATACAAAAATAGATCCCCGTTGGAAAAATTCAAAAATGTTAATTTTCTACTTAGTATTAACAACTAAAAACATAAAAAAATTAAAAACTGTATTAAGGTACAAGTTAGGTATGAAGTATCTTCTTTTTGTATTTATTTTTCAACTTCATTTTTTATTACTTTTACGGTCATCCCGTGAAACCATATATTTCAAACTAAATACAAATTGAAATATAGATGCACAGAAAAAACCCCAGAAAAAAGACCAATGCTGGGAATCGAACCCAGGTCCTCAGCGTTCCGTGCTGCGTGCTTACCCCTACACCATCACTGGTCTAGAGGTTAGCGACGAATTTTTCCCATACATCGTACATTTCAGTCTGTTATAATCACCTTATGCAGTGATAAAACGCGCATCTATGTTATGCCCTCTACCGAGAGACTTAACACTCCTTCGGAACTAACCGCTCACCTGGACCAAGAGATGGCGCTACTGTGCAACTTTAAACAAGTTAGATATGAAGTATCTTCTTTTTGTATTTATTTTTCAACTTCATTTTTTATTACTTTTACGGTCATCCCGTGAAACCATATATTTCAAACTAAATACAAACTGAAATATAGATGCACAGAAAAAACCCCAGAAAAAAGACCAATGCTGGGAATCGAACCCAGGTCCTCAGCGTTCCGTGCTGCGTGCTTACCCCTACACCATCACTGGTCCAGAGGTTAGCGACATGCATGCAGTGATGGTGTAGGGGTAAGCACGCAGCACGGAACGCTGAGGACCTGGGTTCGATTCCCAGCATTTGTCTTTTTTCTGGGGTTTTTTCTGTGCATCTATATTTCAGTTTGTATTTAGTTTGAAATATGTATTAAGGTAATTAATATATTTTTTTAAATATCTCAAATGATTTGATTTCTAAGGCCCATACTACACGGGCGGTTCTCCCGCCGCGGGAAACCGCTTCTGAACCGCCACTAGACACAATTTTATATGCAAGTTGTATGGTGCAAACTACACTGCGCAGCTCCGTCGAGCGGAAAACCGCCCGTGTAGTAAGGGCCTTACGGTTATAAGTTTCATAAAAATATTTTTTTTTATTTTTTTACCATCATTGTTTAAATAATTGATATAAACAAATGCATTGTTTATAAGATAATCAAAAATTTTTTTTCTTAATCTATTTGTTGATGTATATTATGATTATTAAGAAAAAAATCCCCAAAAAAAATACTTATTGCCAAAAAACGCATTTATTAATTAATAATCGTTTTCTACCACTAAATTTGAATATTAAGGAACCGTTTTTTCTCTAAAAATCATAAATTGTATTGTTCTTGAAGAATCGAGGATTTTTTTTTGTAATTTTTAATTTGTTTATTTAATAAACAATTTATTATAAACAATTTTAACTTGAGAAAACCACTAAACACTGAGTAAAGAGAGGGGAAGAGTCTGTCCGAAATACGGCTAGCGCTGTGGGTTAGAGTGAGAGAGGGGAAGCCTGCCTACCGCTGCCGTATACGTAAGAAAAAGGAAAGCCAGACAGACTGGCGCCGTAACGCGTTAAAAATACGGTGTACTTTCACAGACTGAAGCACAGAGCGTGCGCGCGACGCCGACTGTGCGTAGCACGTTGTATAACCCTCAATCATATACGGGGTGACAAACTTTGGCAGCGTGGCACAGTTACCTACTGTAGGTGTTGCGCGCACGCTCCGTGCTGCGGTCTGTGGAGGGCTTTCATGGCAGTAAGATAGAATTATTTTTTCCAGTATGTTTTTATTAGAGATGCAACGGATAGTTCTCAGGCCGGATACCGGATACCGAATATCTGGCGGAACCTTTAGCCAGATTTCCGGATATCCGGCTGCCGGATATTTGGCCAAGTTTTACCTACAATAAAATTGAGGTGATTCGAGCGCGCTTACGGCACTCCGTGCTGGTTGTGACTTGTTCAAGAAATTATAGGCTTTCTATGATAAAAAGACCATATCTTCAGTAAGGTCAGTCTACTACAAAAAAATGTGGTTATAATGTCCTCTTATACTAATTATACGCACTATGTGAATTAATAAACTGATGTTTTAATTATTTGCTTAATGTTTTGATGTTAATTATTGACAAATTATATAAATAAATTACCCGTTTTAAGCATAACTATAAGTTATTTCACTATCCGATATCGGACCGGATAGTACGCAACTATCCAGATAGCTTCGACCGAATAGTAAAATTTTGGCCGGATAGGCCGGATACCGAATATTGGCCGAACATCCGTTGCATCTCTAGTTTTTATCTCATTCGTGTGGATATTATCGGGTGTATCATTTACGTCCAATGTCTAATCTGTGGTATATATTCGATCTGTCAACCCCGCAGTTTTGACAGTTCTTTCGTGTTTGACAATTCAAAATGAAGTACGTTTTTGCAATTTCTGTTTTATATCTTAATGTATTTGTTAAATCTGCCAATGTTTTCTTGTTGTTTTGAAAGAATATTCGAGTTTCGTGTGTCATACTTACTATGTTCGAATTATTTTCAGGATCGGTCTTTGCGCCTATAGTGGATACAAGATCTATCCCGGCCATGGGAAAACCATGGTCAAAGTGGATGGAAAGGTAAATATCTCAGAATTCATCTCTTTATCATCAGCACTAACGAGGATCAGTTATAATTATGATGTCATTTCAATATTTTTTTATGTTTACAACATATCACTAAACATAACCTCTCCATTCCTCTGTTCTATTGTACGAGTAGGAAATGTAATTTTTCGAATATTTTATCTTCATGATTATATTATACGCACTAATTTAATTATATTTTTTTCAGTCTTACACATTTTTGAACTCGAAATGTGAAGCTGCTCATCTTATGAGGAGAAATCCTCGTAAAGTGACATGGACCGTGCTCTACAGGTACTGATTTTTTTTAAATATTATAATGCTATTCATGGCACGCATGGAATTGTATGATATGTGTGGATTTGGACCTGAGAACAAAAGTCTACTGCCTCTCATTATAATCTACCCTATCATACCTTTGCCAAGCTGTGGCAGGATCTAAAGTCAATTTACATCAAATCACTATTTCTTTCTGTCAAACGGTATAAACTGATGACAGAAAGAGACGGTGAAAGCAAAGGCAAGCGTCAGAAGCGTTAGACAATATGGCCTCTGTTTTGTGTTTGATTTTTTATGGTCGCATTTTTTTCTATCATATCCTTGTCCTGCCCAATGTGCTTTATTAAGGACATCACCATTTCAAAGGAATTTATATCATTCTAAGTTGGAACAGAGGTGCATTTACTTTGTTTTGTTCAATTGATCAAATAAAAAACAAATTTGAATGTTTTTCTTATTTACAGTTGATTCATATTGCACTGGCATTTTGCTTGTATTGTGGGCAGGACAAGGATACACATAAATTAGTGCTAGCATTATATTCTAATTCATATAGTTTTTAATAGTATTTTGAGCGTTTTCCACTATAATGTTACCTACATTGTAATTTGAGTTGTTCTCCAAAGTTATATAATTAGTCTGAGAAGGTGTAATTTATTTGAACTTTTTGTTTGACACAATAAACTTCTTTTTACCAGGCGCAAGTTCAAGAAGGGTCAGGAGGAGGAGCAGACCAAAAAACGTACCCGCAGGACCCAAAAGTACCAGCGAGCCATTGTGGGTGCTTCACTCAGCGACATCATGGCTAAGCGTAACATGAAGCCCGAAGTGCGCAAGGCCCAGAGAGACCAGGCTATCAAGTAAGTCAATTAATAGATATGTCTCTACCTATTATTGATGCAGAAACATTGTAGACGCCTAAAAGAGTGGAAAACAGATGAATTAACCCTTTATAAGGCAGAGGCTATTTAGCGACCACATGCATTGAGTTGAAATTTCAACTTTATTAATTATACTGTTACAATTTCCATTGTAATTATTGAAAATACGACTAGCTTTAAAAATATTGTTTGTCAGGTATGCATTCCATAGCTGCTTTTGATTCTGTGGTAGTATGCTCCAATAATTGGGGCCTTATAAAGGGTAAAGATCTATATATTTGCATATAAAATTGTCATGTTCACAGATTGAGCCACTGTCAGAAGTGTGCCACTTATGTAGAAAGTTGTGCTTTCTACTCTTTTATATGAAAATCTATGATGATTAACAAATATGAATGACTAGCTATTTACAGAATAGATTATCCATCTAAACCAGGTACATGCTAGACCAGGGGTTTGGGATTAGGTAAATTGGTGTAAATTGTCCCCATGATACTTATTTACAGCTGCCCTCTGGATTTGTATATGTATTTATGGCAGTGACACTCTTGCTTTTGACTAATCATTTACCACTTTTACCAGGGAGCACACCAATGACTCATTTGGGGGTACCAATTACAGGCTGTCTGTGTGATGAATTTTTTTTACCATTTTATTCACTACCCTGCTGATGTTGCTTTGTGAGATTCTGTGCCACCCCCGCATCCCATAATCAGACCCAACTTGTTTTTGAAAGATCTTTTTAAAAAACATGTGCTTTTGCCAGGAATAATGAATTAATTCAAGACCACCCTTTCAAACACTGTTTCTATCATGGATGCCCCCTTTGCAAGAACTAGTCACTATAGCCCAATAAGGCTGGGATAGATTATCATAATCTGGTTGAGATGTGTTGCTATATTAAATGAGTCTTAACTTCAGACTTGGACAAATCCAATTTGATAATATTTAAGATTTTTGTATTAAAAGGAAATCTCCTAACAGGGTAGAGTGGATTTATCAGAGTTTGAAGTTATGCATCTCAAAATAATATAGGTTGGGACCCTGTAAATGCGACAGTTTAGATTTTATGATGCAACCACATTTTTGAAACATGTGTTAATAATGGGACAACTTTACTTTTCAGGGCTGCCAAGGAACAGAAGAAGTCTACCAAGGCTGCCAAGAAGACCACCGCAGCCCCCACAAAGGCGAAGGCGGCGCCCAAAGCCAAGGCTGCCAAAGTGAGCCAGAAATCAGCGCCGCGTGTGGGTGGAAAGCGATAAAACCTTTGTAATATTAAAAAAAAACTTTAAAGTAATATGAAGTTGTTTGATCTATTTACCCTACAATGATTTCAGTTAGGATAGAGACCAAGAAGAACCATCAGAAAACCTTAGATTATTTATACACTAGATAGTGTCAGTAGCAAACATTGCGATACAAAACGTCCAAAAATCCATTTGACAGCTTCATCTTACGATCGCGTTACGTCATTCAAACTGAAGGGAGGCAAATGACATGCCTATAAGCCAACGGTTGGCTTATATTTTTCGGGACGTTTTCATGCCGCCTAAGCTCTATCTAGTGTATAAATAATCTAGAAAACTGAAAAAAAAACTTCATTGTTGCCATATTTGATCACTTTAGTCAAAAAGGTGATGGATGGTTACAAAAAAATGGTCTATTCCACTATAGCTAGACCGCTTAAATGAGTCCTCGCCCGCGCGGTACCTTATTTAAACTGTTTAGCTATAATCGTATTATCATTATCAGTTCCATTAATGGAATAACCACTTTTAACCCTTTCACCGCCGCGCCTCGACAAAACGTAAACGTGCTTTGAATCTTATGTCATTGTGTCAAGGTCACTTTGACACTGTACTTTGTGACATATATATGTGTCGTTGGCGTTGAAAAGGTTCGTACTCGTGTTGTCGGACCTTAGATGGCGAAAACACTTGAACCAAGAGTTCAAAAGCTAACAGGTGTTTTCAAACGGATTCTATTTAGCGCACCTTCGGGTGCTCTTTATAACTAGTCGCCATTACGAACATCGGAGCTGTCTTAAGTGTTCATAATTATCTGGCACTTGGCCAATAGCCTAATACTGATCTTGTATATTATTGAGCACCTAGACTTCTGAGATATGTATGGTGTCGACTGTACCGTAGGGGGTATCTTTTCTCTGCAGCTGGCTGTACAACAAAAAAATCAAATTGAATTAGAACAAATAAATAGAAAAACAGTCAAACAGAAATTAGTGTTTACTTTTAAGACGCGGCGGACACGACGTACAAATACGCGTTCTTGAATCTACATAAGCACGACGACGTCTGTACACGCGTACGCCTACATACATCGCGCGCGCACTCTTCTGGTTTCTGGCGGTTTCCGGCTATCTGCGCCTTGAGGGGTGGGGTAATTCGAATCGGTGCGGGGCGGACCGTTTCCATTCTGTACGTCAGTACTATTAATTCTGTGCTTTTAATCCAATATTGTATTCCAATTTATTAAATTTTGTTCGTAGTAGGGATACTATACTCCTGGCATTAATAGTAAGCTACATTATCTAGATTTAACATAGGCTACTTTTTACCTCTGAAAAGTGTTAAGTCTCTGTGAGACACAGACGAAGTTGCTGGCAACGGCAAGTGTGAAGAAGCTTACTTTAAGGCCACAGAACAATATTTAGTACAAGTAAAGTAAGGGTGTAAGCTCTGCTCTCAACATGGTTTTTTTAACTTTTAATTGGTCTTATTAGGTGAAATTTTACTTTATGCACTACAGCATAAAGTCATTTGATGCAGCCCACATCCAGCATGACAATTTATTTGATAGAAAACCACCCCCGTTTTACAATCATTATTTAGTAATTTGTATTGATATGGACAGCTAGTCTGCCCTCCTCTCGTCTAGTTCCTAAACTCATTCCTGAAAGAACTGCATGCAACTAAATTGAAATGCACATACCTATGCATTGCTGAAAAAATTCTCTATGGGCTAAACCGTAGGATGTGAAATAAAAACTAAATTGGTTTTTAATAACTTTATTTGACACATGTATCCAGTTACATGTTTACGCTTACATGCACATGCAGGCAGTCAAGTGTACATGATATTTTGTATTATATACAATACCGATTCTACTTCCATAATTACTATAATGCATTACATTTATATTAAAAATGTTATAGCAATGGAAACTTTGTTTTCTAAATAATGTTATCTCAGTCCATCTCACTACATTTCATCCAATAAATAAGATCAATATTTATTTTATTCCCATTTAGTCTATTTGACTTAGGCGTTCTTGGCGAGCGTCTCGGCCTTGGCTGCAACTTCCTCGATGGGGCCGACCATGTAGAAGGCGACCTCGGGCAGGTGGTCGTACTCTCCGCCCAGGATCTTGGAGAAGCCCTTGATGGTCTCGGCGAGCGGCACCAGCTTGCCGGGGTGGCCCGTGAACACCTCGGCCACCTGGAAGGGCTGCGACAGGAAGCGCTGGATCTTGCGCGCGCGCGACACGGTCAGCTTGTCCTCCTCGGACAGCTCGTCCATGCCCAGGATGGCGATGATGTCCTGCAGCGACTTGTAGTCCTGCAGGATCTTCTGCACGCCGCGCGCCACGTTGTAGTGCTCGGCGCCGATGATGTTGGGGTCCATGATGCGCGAGGTGGAGTCCAGCGGGTCCACGGCCGGGTAGATGCCCAGCTCGGCGATGGCGCGCGACAGCACCGTGGTGGCGTCCAAGTGCGCGAAGGTGGTGGCGGGCGCGGGGTCCGTCAGGTCGTCGGCGGGCACGTAGATGGCCTGCACCGAGGTGATGGAGCCCTTGCGCGTGGTGGTGATGCGCTCCTGCATGGTGCCCATGTCGGTGGCCAGCGTGGGCTGGTAGCCCACGGCGGAGGGGATGCGGCCCAGCAGCGCGGACACCTCGGAGCCGGCCTGCGTGAAGCGGAAGATGTTGTCGATGAACAGCAGCACGTCCTGTCCCTCTTGGTCGCGGAAGTACTCGGCCACGGTGAGCCCGGTGAGCGCCACGCGCGCGCGCGCGCCCGGCGGCTCGTTCATCTGCCCGTACACTAGCGACACCTTGGAGGTCTTGTCCTTGAGCGAGATGACGCCCGACTCGATCATCTCCTGGTACAGGTCGTTGCCCTCGCGCGTGCGCTCGCCCACGCCCGCGAACACCGAGTACCCTCCGTGCGCCTTGGCCACGTTGTTGATCAGCTCCATGATGAGCACGGTCTTGCCGACGCCGGCGCCGCCGAACAGCCCGATCTTGCCGCCCTTGACGTACGGCGCCAGCAGGTCCACCACCTTGATGCCGGTCACCAGGATCTCCTGCTCGACCGACATCTCCACGAACTCGGGCGCCTCGGCGTGGATGGCGGCCGTCTTGTCGGTGGGGATGGGGCCGCGCTCGTCGATGGGCTCGCCGATCACGTTGATGATGCGGCCGAGCGTCTCCGCGCCCACGGGGATGCGGATGGGCGAGCCCGAGTCCAGCACGGCCTGGCCGCGCACCAGCCCCTCCGTGCCGTCCATGGCGATCGTGCGCACCGTGTTCTCACCCAGGTGCTGCGCCACCTCCAGCACCAGCCGCGGCTGCCGGTTCTGCACCTCCAGCGCGTTCAGGATGGACGGCAGGTTGTCATCGAACTGGACGTCCACCACGGCACCGATTACGGCCACAACTTTACCTTGCCCCTTGCCTGCCGCGGCCTTGGCTGCATAATCACGTTTGTTCACTACTGCTCCAGCGACTAAAGGTGTCTTATCGGCTACTGACTTGTCTACTACCGACCTAGCGGCCAAACGACCGGCTCTACAGGCGGTAGAGAACATTTTCGTATATTAATCGATCGAAAAAGCACAAAATATTAAAGGGTCACGCTCACTTTGTCCAATTTACGTAAGCGGCAAGTGCTGGAAGAAGAGAAGAGGCGAGGGGAAGGTCGGGGGAGGGCGAAACTGGCTGGCATAGATTAGATTAAAATGCGTTCATAATTTTCAAATTGCACAATATCACGCTTGTAGTTCGCGTGATTTTGACCGGATTATATGAAATTTGACCTAAGTATAAGTTCCGAAGTTTGTTTCGGAGAATAATAATAATAATTTTCAGTGTAATGTAATCCTAGCATACTCCGATTAAAAAAAAGAGCATTTGTCACAATTTTATTGGGCTTCAAGCAGGCAGAGAATGTTCTTCTGCCCGGATGAAAAAAAAACTCACGTGTCGTCTGTCAACGTCACGTCAGCTGTCTGTCAGTGTCATCACTCGGCATGAGGCGTGCATGAAGGAAATTGCTTATTTCTGTTATAATTTCGCTTTTATTGTTCGAACCATACTAATAATATTTTTATCGAACTAATAAGGCAGACTTACTATAATGGAATACATATCCCCGGAAAATACACCGTCAAATAGTAGCCGAATGTAAGTTGCTGTTGTTTATTTGTAGGTTAAATAAAGGCGTAATAATTCTTACTATACTTCGTTTATTTAAGAGAAAAAAGGTGTAAACAATCTTGACGAGTCTTTTTATTGAATATGCTTTAAAAAAAATAGTAACTATTACCTACGAAACCAAAGGCATGCAAATGACCACAGGTTCTAGGACCTAGGCAATTGTTACATATTTGCTGTGACTTGTTTTTCAAGTATTTTTCAAAATTTCAATAAAAATACTTGTCAAGATTTTAGTAGTATATAAAACTATAATACTGCAGTGTTGAAATGCAACTATTATATATCTATTGCAATAGAGACTAAATTACATATTATTTTCTCAGATTATGTTGTCAATGTGCGGTGCCTATAGAGGCGAATCCCTCAAACATGTGTGTAGCATGCCTAAGGGCCCATGTGGACATCTCAGAAGGTGTCCCTAAACAGGCAACTCTATTCTTCTGCAGGGGATGTGAAAGGTAAGACTGTAAAGGTACAGTAAATGTTATTTTAATTTTTGCATTTGGGTCTGCTGTGTATCTTTCACAGTCCTACCTGTCTTTGTGAAAGACAAAGGAAAAAAAGTCTCACAAAGGTTGTATTGAAAGATAACTACTTAACTCGGCTCCCATCAACAAACAAAATAATATCTTTCTGTATCTCTTTATATCTTTTACGTATTTCTAGTTTAACACATTCAGTGCCGGGAACGCCACAGTGGAGTTCTCCGTTCGTAGGCACTTTTCGCTACAAAGCGGGAAAACGCTGCTACGGGCTACGAGCGTAGCGCGTAGCAATACGTGGCAGCGAATGTGTTAAGTTGAAGTGTAGCAAGCTTGGATACTAAATTAACATTGATTTTTCAACTTCAGATATCTTCAACCACCAGCAGAATGGGTGGTAGCACCACTTGAGTCTCGGGAACTGCTTGCTCTCTGCTTGAAGCGCTTGAAGGGACTCAACAGGGTGAAATTGATTGACGCAGCGTTTGCCTGGACTGAACCTCACTCTAAGAGAATGAAAGTATGTTGACAAACTTACACTTTTAATATTTCACAATAATATGCAAGAAAAAGATAAATACAGTCAAAACCGTTTATTACGACATAAAAGGGACAGCAATATTTGGTCGTTAAACACGGTTGGTTGTTGTAACCAGTGTTACTTTGGTATATAAGATTGTGTTGGTTTTTTTCTTGGTTGTTACAACCAATTATGTTGTTGTAATAGGTGTTGCTATAAACGGTTTTGACTGTATGTATAAAACGCACACAAATATAAGATTTAATGAAAGTTAATTAATAGTATGAAAAATATGATGAGTCATAGTATGAACATCAGCTGATATTGTTAAGTTAATCTTAACCCTTTCGGCGCGCATGATGCCCATGTGCATCATGAGATTGCAGGCTCTCGCGCGCGCATGATGCCCATGCGCATCATGGGATTGCAGTCTCTTGTGCGCGCATGATGCGCATGAGCATCATTACAAATCTTGATCTAAACATACTATTTTGTCCAAAATTTATGTAGTTTTTGGTTGATCAGGATTACTGGATCTATAATTCATTTAGTGTATTTTTTTATTATTATTTTTCCACGGTAATTACAGAGAAAAAATACTTTGAAATTCGACTGTCATTATTATCTGTATTTGGTTAAAAAGTTTTCATTTTTATTTGATAAACCAGAAATTTGGACTTTGATATCCATATTCAGTTAAATAAATCAACTTTATATTCATATTTTAACTTTGAAAATGCCATGATAACACGGTGCATCATTGCGCCGCAGCGTACTGCCAATCACAGTGGATGGTATTCTACAGCATAGAACCATCTGTTTTTATATTTTTAAAATAATTCATAGGTATAATAAGCATTGAATATGTATTTTAGCGAAAAGTGTAGATAAATAGCAGAAGGAAATAGGGTTGTTGAGTAGCTGTTGGCCGCGACTCCGTCTGCGAAGAATTCGTTTATCGCTATCCCGCCTAAACTACGCATCCTATATTTGTTAAACCAGGTTATAAACTATTTATGTGCCAAGTTTCATCATAATCCGTGAAAAAGTAACAAACATCTAGGTACACATCCATCCATACAAACTTTCACGTTTATAATATTAGTAAGATTAATCAATTAAAGATTTTTTAAAGTAGTAGCGGTACACTAAGTAGGGATATTATGCGGTGCAGTATAAATTTTACTAAACTTTTCAATCTCATCATGTTGCGTATTTTTATTCAAGTCCGTGTTAAACCTATTCGGCTACCTGGCTTTACCGTGTCCCGTGACCTGGTATACCGTTAGACTCCTAAGTGCGAGCGAGAGGTCCGATAAAAGGGTTTTACCCACGGACCCACTCGGCTGATGTCTGTGTGTCTTGTGACACTACGCTCATCCATATGACTCCCTGAGTGCGAGCGAGAGGTCCGAGTAAAAGTTTTATGCCCCTTGTGGCTACTTACAATAGTAGTACAAAAAGTACAAATGCGATAATTATTGTTAAGGCTTTCAAACGAAAATCGACCAATCACGAGCATCGCTGACCTGAGCCTGATAGACAAAGGGCGGGTTATCTTAGTGTCTTTACATTTATTTTGTTCCTGGTTACAATCTTAGTTTGTGCCCGTGACTGAGCGTTACGCGTTGTGCGTAGCGTTGTAATTGTGAATCTTTACTGACCCGGCTATCTTTATGGAATCGAATACATACTGCACTCATATGCATATTTACCATTTACACTCATAAATCATACTCGTGTGCATATTTACCGGATTATCGTGTACTTATATATTTTATGTAGGTATTTTAATCTGTACAATTTTATATTTAAACTTGTTGTTGTTACCCGCGACTCCGTCTGCGAAGAATAGGGGTATAAAAAATAGCCTACGACCTATTCTCAGACCTACCGAATATAGAAAATTAAAAAATATAAAAATCGGTCAAGCCGTTTCAGAGGAGTTTGATATACTTATATTGAAGTATGTTAAAATATTGTTTTTTATTTCACCCGCAAATAAATATTTGGTGTTTGGTTATTATAAATAGCGCATCACGCCATCCATTCCCTTGCCGCTCGAGGCGTGAAAGTGCGTGCGGTCCCACCGCGCGCAATGATGCACAGGGTGCATCATGGGTATTTAGTACGGGAAAAAATGTACTGCGCGCGGGCGCATTGCATCGCTTCGTCGGGCCTGCGCGCAGGACCATTGCAGCGCGCTAGAAGGCGCTCGCGCCGAAAGGGTTAAAGTTCAATATTGTATGACTGAAACATTAAACTATTAACCCTTTCGGCGCGAGCGCCTTCTAGCGCGCTGCAATGGTCCTGCGCGCAGGCCCGACGAAGCGATGCAATGCGCCCGCGCGCAGTACATTTTTTCCCGTACTAAATACCCATGATGCACCCTGTGCATCATTGCGCGCGGTGGGACCGCATGCACTTTTTCGCCTCGAACGGCAAGGGAATGGATGGTGTAATGCGCTATTTATAATAACAAAACACCAAATGTTTATTTGCGGGTGATGAAAAAATATTTTAACATACTTCAATATAAGTATATCGAACTCCTCCGAAACGGCTTGACCGACTTTTATATATTTTTTTTCTCTATATTCGGTAGGTCTTAGAATAGGTCGTAGGCTATTTTTTATACTCCTATTCTTCGCAGACGGAGTCGCGGGTAACAACTAGTTTAAATATAAAATTGTACCTACTGATTAGAATACCTACATAATATATATAAGTACAAAAAATAACGATAATCCGGTAAATATGTACATGAGTATGATTATTGGCGAAAGACTGGGTGTTTAGCCGGGTCGATTGTACCAAGCGCAGTATTCGATTCCATAAAGATAGCCGGGTCAGTAAAGATTCACGATTACAACGCTACGCAACGAGACAAAACGCTCAGTCACAGGCACAAACTAAGACTAACCAGGAACAAAATAAATGTAAAGACACTAAGATAACCCGCTCTTTACCTACCAGGCTCAGGTCAGCAATGCTCGTTATTGGTCGATTTTCGTCTGAAAGCCTTTAACAATAATTAACGCATTTGTGCAACTATTGTAAGTAGCCACAAGGGGCATAAAACTTTTACTCGGACCTCACGCTCGCACTTAGGAGTCTAACGGTATACCAGGGTCACGAGACACGGTAAAGCCAGGTAGCCGAATAGGTTTAACACGGACTTGAATAATAATATGCAAGATGATGAAAACTTTAGTAAAATTTATACTGCACCGCATAATATCCCTACTTAGTGTACCGCTACTACTTTAAAAAATCTTTATTTGGTTAATCTTACTAATATTATAAAGGTGATTATGATGAAACTTGGTACATAAGTAGTTTATACTTTTTATCCCGGAAAAATGCGTAATTTAGGCGGGATACCGATGAACGAATTATTCGCAGACGGAGTCGCGGCCAGCAGCTAGTCAACAATCCTATTTCCTTCTGCTATTTATCTACACTTTTCGCTAAAATACATATTCAATGCTTATACCTATGAATTATTTTAAAAATATAAAAACAGATGGTTCTATGCTGTAGAATACCATCCACTGTGATTGGCAGTACGCTATGGCGCAATGATGCACCGTGTTATCATGGCATTTTCAAAGTTAAAATATGAATATAAAGTTAATTTTTTTAACTGAATATGGATATCAAAGTCCAAATTTCTGGTTTATCAAATAAAGATGAAAACTTTTTAACCAAATACAGATAATAAATGACAGTCGAATTTCAAAGTATTTTTTCTCTGCAAATACCGTGGAACAATAATAAAAAAAAATGACACTAAATGAATTATAGATCCAATAATCCTGATCAACTAAAAACTACATAAATTTTGGACAAAATAGTATGTTTGGATCAAGATTTGTAATGATGCTCATGCGCATCATGCGCGCACAAGAGACTGCAATCCCATGATGCGCATGGTCATCATGCGCGCGCGAGAGCCTGCAATCTCATGATGCACATGGGCATCATGCGCGCCGAAAGGGTTAACTAGGCAACACTGGGCCCATAGTCTTTGGTTATCTCTTAACACATTCACTGCTGGGAAGTCCATCCATTTTCATAACTTTTGTCTAGTGCTGGTGCCATGGTTTCGCAATCATTTGAACTTACATGTGCGTTTGTGGCACCTGAAGAATCTGACAGCGAATGTGTTAACATAGACGATTTGACAGCAAATCATACCTAAAAATATATATATTTTTATTAGATAAAAGTATGCTACAGTCAAAACCGTTTATAGCGACACTATATACAATGACATATTGGATGTAACAACCAAGAAACAAAACCCAACATGATCTTATATACCAAAGTAACACTGGTTACAATGACCAACCGTGTTTAACGACCAAATAATGCTGTCCCTTGAATGTTGTTATAAACGGTTTTGACTGTATTTATAAAAAACACAAACCTTTCTTTGCCATTGGGTATAAAGCCATGGTAGCCTAGTGGTGTGATTTATGGCCTCTCATTCATAGGATCATGGGTCTAGTTTTTCGGAATTTATGTGCAGAATTATAGTATTTGAAATTTTTCCATGAGCTTTACGGTAAAGGTATATATGAGGAAACCTGCACACACCTGCAATGAAATTCAATTCAATGGTGTGTGTAAAGTCCCCAATCCGTACTGGGTCCAAGTGGGAACTACGGCCCATGCCCTCTCATTCATAGAGGAGGCGTGTGCCCTGCAGTAGCATGTACGGTGGGCTGCAAAAGTGCATGGACATCTCGGGGCGA
Source organism: Archips xylosteana (assembly GCA_947563465.1). NCBI lineage: Eukaryota > Metazoa > Arthropoda > Insecta > Lepidoptera > Tortricidae > Archips > Archips xylosteana. Next base: position 13,128,130 of record OX387352.1, on the reverse strand, counting down.
TAATCGCGTGAGCGCGGGTACGTTAATAACATCAAACGATCAAACACTACTCACGCGATTATCGCCCCGAGATGTCCATGCACTTTTGCAGCCCACCGTACATAGGGTGGGATGATGATACTATTTTCAGTAACTTTTCAATACTGTATCTAGTGTGAAAGGGATTTGGTACAGCACCATACAGAGCAAGGTCTTCAAGGTTCCCTTGTTTGATTGTGCCGGCCTTTCCAGGGACCTGCTTGTGTCAGCTTAATGTGTTTGATCTGGTCACATTCCACTTAATTGTTTTTTTAATTTAATGAGAGTCATGCAGTCACCCTTGTGTAGGGGTTGTAACAGAACCGAGGACCTCTTGCACTTCCTTCTGGAATGTGACCAGATTGGAGACGTTAGGAAGAAATATTTGGCTCATTTAAACATTTAAACATTTAAACTTGTATAAAGAGCGTAGCGTTCCTATCTAAAAGGCCGGCAACGCACTTGTGACTCTTCTGGTGTCGCAGGTGTCCATGGGCGACGGTAATCGTTTATCATCAGGCGATCCGTCTGCTCGTTTGCCCCCTATTTCATAAAAAAAAAAAAAAAAAAAAAATGGTGGTGTAAATGTAATTCTGAGTAAGCCAGTGTTGGATGATGCAGTACTGATATACAAATTCATCAGAAATGCTTTTATACAGAGACTCCATCTCTAAGCTAGGCAACAGTTAAGTGTGTTGTAGTTTTCTGTGGCTACCCATGAGGCTGACATAGTCACATTAGGTGTGCTCAAGCCTTGTTAAAACATTAGATTTAAAAAAAAAAAATGATACTATTTTTAATTTTTGTGATTATGTGTATACAGGTGAAACTGACAATACAAGGCGAAGTAATGGGAGGGACCGTTCTCCAGCAAACATTCATAGTGGAATTTAACATCCAGCATCAGATGTGTGACACTTGCCACCGTACGGAGGCACAGGACTATTGGCGCGCGCTCGTCCAAGTGAGGCAACGTGCCAACAACAGGAAGACTTTCTATTATTTGGAGCAGTTGATTTTGAAGCATAAAGCCCATGAAAATACCCTTGGCATCAAGCCTAAACATGGTCAGTGATTATGGATTTATTTGTGATCATCAGTGATCAGAACTCTGGGTGCAATACTTTAACCAAACTTGCCAAGCGGGCATGAAACAGTGCTTACAGACATGAAAATATTAATAAACTACTGAAAATCTGAGATTTCGATATAGAGTTAAATTGAACACTTAATCTGCCAATAATATTCTTATTTTTCTTGGTTGTAAATTCTCCTTAATGTCAGCTTTACAAGTTTTGTTAAAGTTTTGCACCCAGAATTCCGGTCACTGGTGATCATGATCAAGATTGCTTTAGCACTTTATTCAATTACCAATATTGTCAGGGATAGTGCAGATTCGCATAACTGGCATTGAATGATTCCGCATATTTGACAAATTTAGCCAATTTCCAATTTTTTTTTTTTAATTCATTAAAATAAAACAAATATGAAGTTAAACCCACCCTCTTCAAATTTACACTTAGTGCAGATACGCGGTATTTATTTATCGTAGATAAGCAGATTTGGATTATCCCTGATAATGGTGACTGTTGTTAGTTTGTTCCAAACAAAAAAAAATATTTTATTGCTTGTCAATCTAATTGAAATTGTATTGGTCTTGGAAATCGAAACAATTATTTTATTTAAAAAAAATATTATTTATTTGCATTAATTGACACATTTTAAAGCAGTACAGTGTACCAGTTTGTTTAATTTTTCATCTTAATCCTGGACTGTCAAAAGGCGTATGAAACAGGTAATTTTAATAAAATCAATTATTATCTTTCAGATGGATTGGATTTCTTCTATACAACTGAAAGCCATGCCCGTAAAATGGTAGATTTCGTACAATCCGTGCTACCTGTTAAATCCCAGCATTCCAAGAAACTAATATCGCATGATATACATAGCAACGTTTATAACTACAAGTTCACATACTGCATAGAGATTGTACCAGTATCTAAGGACAGTGTTGTGTGTCTTCCGAAGAAATTGACACAGCAACTTGGCGGCATATCGCCTATATGCCTGGTGCATAGGGTGACCAGTACTATACATTTGATTGATGCAAATACTGGGCAAGGTATGTTTAAACTAGGCTAATTTGCCATTAGTTGAAAACAATAATACTAATAATATCTCATTTTTAGGTTTCCATACCCAAAGGGTTAAAAAACAGGACCCTATTACTGAGACTTTGCTGTCCGTCCGTCTGTCTGTCTGATGTATTTTGGTTGCCGCTATATAAACAAAATAATACTAATCTATATATATAAAATTCTAAACTGACTGACTGACTGACTGACTGACTGTTGATATATCAACGCACAGCCCAAACCACTGGACCTAGAGACTTGAAATTTTGCACATAGATTCCTTATACAATGTAGGCATCCACTAAGGAAGGATTTTCGGGAATTCCCACGGGAACGGGAAAAAACGGGATTTATAGATTCGATTCCGAGTGACCGTATCTCAGTAACTATAATAACTAGACTCTTCAAATTTGATACACAAGTAGGTATTACAATAATGAAAACATCGATTTCAGGATTTTTCAAAATTCTCACGGGATAAGGAATAAACGGGATTTATATATTCAGTTCAACGGAATCCTATGAACTATAATTACTAGACTCTTCAAATTTGGCATAGAAGTAGGTAATTGTAATAGTAAAAAACAGTTTTAAGGATTTTTGGAAATTCCCACGGGATAAGGAAAAAACGAGATTTTTCGTTTTCTGGTCGTAGAAAGCTGAAATTCGGCATGTAGGTTGCTTGGGGAGTGTAGAGGACCATTGAGAGAGGACTTTCCAAAATTCCCACGGGAACGGGAAAAAACGGGATTTTTCGTTTTTCTGGTCGTAGAAAGCTGAAATTCGGCATGAGGTTGCTTGGGGAGTGTAGAGGAGCATTGAGAGAGGACTTTCCAAATTTCCCACGGGAACGGGAAAAATCGGGATTTTTCGTTTTACTGGTCGTAGAAAGCTGAAATTTGGCAATTAGGTAGGTTCCTAGGGGAGTGTAGAAGAGCATTAAGAGAGGACTATCCAAAATTCCCACGGGAACGGGAAAAACGGGATTTTTCATTTTACTGGTCGTAGAAAGCTGAAATTCGGCATGAGGTTGCTTGGGGAGTGTAGAGGAGCATTGAGAGAGGACTTTCCAAATTTCCCACGGGAACGGGAAAAAACGGGATTTTTCGTTTTACTGGTCGTAGAAAGCTGAAATTTGGCAAGTAGGTAGGTTCCTTGGGGAGTGTAGAAGAGCATTAAGAGAGGACTATCCAAAATTCCCACGGGAACGGGAAAAACAGGATTTTTCATTTTACTGGTCGTAGAAAGCTGAAATTCGGCATGAGGTTGCTTGGGGAGTGTAGAGGAGCATTGAGAGAGGACTTTCCAAATTTCCCACGGGAACGGGAAAAACGGGATTTTTCGTTTTACTGGTCGTAGAAAGCTGAAATTTGGCAAGTAGGTAGGTTCCTTGGAGAGTGTAGAAGAGCATTAAGAGAGGACTATCCAAAATTCCCACGGGAACGGGAAAAACGGGATTTTTCGTTTTACTGGTCGTAGAAAGCTGAAATTCGGCATGAGGTTGCTTGGAGAGTGTAGAGGAGCATTGAGAGAGGACTTTCCAAAATTCCCACGGGAATGGGAAAAAACGGGATTTTTCGTTTTACTGGTCGTAGAAAGCTGAAATTCGGCATGAGTTGCTTGGGGAGTGTAGAGGAGCATTGAGATAGGACTTTCCCCGTATTAAGAAAGTATTTTCCGAAATTCTTACGGGAACGGGAAAAACGGGATTTTGCGTTTTACCGGTTGTAAGCTAAAATTTCTAAATTCATAAGTTTATACTGTAAGTAGGCCGCAAAGGGCTCTTTAACCGACTTCAAAAAAAGGAGGAGGTTATGCATTCCATTTTATGTATTTTTTATGTAGGTATGTTCACCGATTTCTTGGTCTATTGTGTGACCGATTTTAAAAATTTTTTTTTTATTCGAAAGAATATAATATACTCCTGAGATGGTCCCATTGTCACGCAAGCAATCTTGCTTGCATGCTTGCTTGCTTGCCTGTATGCTTGCTTGCTTTATCTTGGTTCTTTGGAATTCTCATGGTACACGCGAGCGAAGCCGCGGGCAAAAGCTAGTCTATATATATAAAAGAAGAAACTGACTGACTGACTGACATATCAACGCACAGCCCAAACCACTGGGCCTAGAGATTCCAAATTTGGCATGTAGGTTTCTTATAAGGTCTAGGGGTGCACTAAGAAAGGATTTTTTAAAATTCACTCCCTAAAGGGGTGAAAAGGGGGTCCAAAGTTTGTATGGGGAAACAAGATTAGTTCGACTATTTTATTCGAAACTTCACAGAAGTACTCCTAATGGTAAATGAGTAAACACGTGTTTCAGGTTTTTTGAGAATTCAACCCCTAAAAGGGGGGAAAGGGGTCCGATAGTTGTATTATTTCAGGTTATCCAGGTGAGCTGATGATGGAAGGTTAAACTCCTTAACGGTTAGGAGTTATAGGAAGTTTCTTTAAATATCATATGCACGTATAGACCTTTAGATGTATTCTTTCTGGTTATTCAGATGAGCTGATGATGGAAGGTATAACTTTTTAACGGTTAGGTCACACAACACTTTAACAAAATACTATATATAATATGTATAATATCAATGCTAAGTAGGTACATATCGCTTCCAGTTACTCAAGTTTCCGTAGAAGGTAAGAAAACATTGAATCATACCTAATGCAGGACAGGGGATAGTAATAATAGGTTTTATATTATTAACAAGCCTGGTTATTTTAGTGCCCGCTTCCGAATTAGCGAAAAACATTGTACAAAAATATAAAGAAATACTGTAAAGGACCGTATCTACCTGTAGTCGGGCTTGCTTGCACGCTTACTTGAACGCTTTCTTGCACGCTTGCTTGCGAGCATGCATGCTTGCTTGCATGCTTGCTGGCATGCTTGCATGCTTGCTTGCTTGCCTGTATGCTTGCTTGCTTGATATCTTGGTTCTTTGGAATACTCTTGGTACACGCGAGCGAAGCCGCGGGCAAAAGCTAGTAAGCAGAATAAAATAAATATTTAAGGAGGCTCCCATACAACAAATGTGATTTTTTTGCTTGTTTTTGCTTGATATTGATAACGGCAACAGGTAGACGCTTAAAATATTCACAGAATATTTAGATATATGTATATTCACTTTAAAAATAAATAATTAAAATAAAACAAATGGGGGGCTCCCATACAACAGACGTGATCTATTTGCCGTTTTTTATAGATATTGGTACGGAACCCTTTGTGCGCGAGTCCGACTCGCACTTGGCCTTTTTTTTATTTTTTTTCTAATTTTTGTTGAGGCTTTCAACACTCCAGGTGATTATGTATGTGATTAGATTATTAAAATCTTATAAAATATTTTTATTTTCAAGAAGTTTGGAATCTGTAGGTATGAATCTAAATTTAAAGAAACATCAAGATTGAAAAACACTTGAAGATTCTTCTTATTCTTCAATTTCTTCACGCTAAAGTTGGATAGCCTGTGTCAGTATTTTATTATAATGTGAAGAAAACTGATAATATTGCTAATTTTTCAGTGTGTGACATCTCTGCTACGGTGTATTGGAGGCATCCATTTAATACGATTTGTAATCCAAAACAGCTGGTGAAATACATCATTATGGATATTGACATATTAAAAGAACATGTAAGTAAAATTTAAGTGCCCACACTATAAATAAACTTAGCTGAGTTAGTAGATGATTCTAATCACAAATTATTGAAGAAGTTATATTATTTTCAGTGATGCAACGATATCTCTATTACGATACCGATACGAATACAGATAATATCGTGTAAGCTATTACGATTACGATATATCATTACGATACGAATACGAATACAGATACGATACGAATACATTACGATACTTTAAATAAAAACTAAAAATCTATTTGAAATCAACATCTATTATAGTTTTTAATATACTTTTTATGTTTAACATCAGGTAACTTACCAATTATTCATTCTATCTAATAATACTAGTAGCGAACACATAAATGTCTTGTTTCAGTCTGTTTCTGATATTGCCTACTAAGTGTACATAAGTTACACTTAAGTATAGGTACTTAAGGCGAGGTACCTCTAAGAAACGTAATTTTTAATTTCATTTTATTTAGAAACGGTAATGATTAAACACGTGAAAAAAATATATGTTGCTTTTGAGACCTTTCTGTATGTACGTCGGGCACTCGTTACATAATTGGACAAACTTCGCTCGATAGAAAAAAAATCCAAACATACCCCTATTTTGTACCTTTAAACTCATTTCATTTTAATATTATACTACTTGATGTATTGAAAGTCACATCAAAATAAACGTCTGTAATGATGTAATGTCCGTCGGGTTTAATTTTGTTAATTTTGTAAAACATATAATTTTTAACCCAATAGTAATGAAGTTCACGGCACGATTTACTGGCGCCCCGCTGCCAGCCCGCCACTCAGTCCCGAGCGGAACGTGTTGGAGGTCGGACGCTTGCCAATTTTTGAAGCGCTCCACATTACGACTAAATATCCTTGATGTGGGTAGTAGTATCATCATTTATTTCTGTTATTTACCACTATTCAATGTAACCGCCACACACAAAAAGAAACGCCCATCCACGCAACTATACACAGTACACAGTGTACAAAGAAAAACAGTACGGGCACAGAGTAAAAATGTAACCAGTTATTCAACTTCATACTAGAGCGCCCGAATCGACGCACGCACACAGCCAAGCGTATTACACGACCGCTAAGTAATCTTCGGAATACAAAACAATGCTGCAGTCCCACGCGGTGCGCCGTCTATGACGCTTGGCTGTGTGCGTGCGTCGATTCGGGCTCTCTAGTATGAAGTTGAATAACTGGTTACATTTTTACACTGTGGTACGGGTCTATCAAATTTTTTACAAGTGCCTGAAATATAAATTCGCAATTATTGACAAAATTTCCACAGTACAAAGTTTACTAATGTTACCGCTGCAATCGCCGAAATGATAATTCTTTTTATTTCAACATGAAGGTGACAAAGATGACTGTTTCACACGTCTAAATATACACGATGATTTTTAATCGGTGAGCAGGAGTTGAAAAATCTTGATCCCTAGACAAAATGGAATTTAATAGATGAGATCTTAAAGCAATGAGGTCTCTGGTTAATTAATAAATAAAAAAAAGATGTTAAAACTTCTTCCATCCACCGAATGCATGTTCATCCTACATTTGTTTTAGTTAAGTAGTTCCGTCAAGTGCCATCGCTTTGGCGGGAAATTTGACAGGTCTCACGTCAATGTTTGTTAAAGAAACTGACTTGTCAAAGAGGTTTCAGGCTCATAGACTAAACCATGCGTAGGGTGACAATGATTTTAGTTAAAAAGTGATTTTCCAAATAATTATTGTTTAAAAAAATTGATGGATTTTTTCGTGTAACTGCGACTTAAACGTGGTCGCCATCGAATACTGATCTAGAAAAATTGGTTCCTGATCGCCGATTAAAAATCATCGTGTATAAAAGAAGAAACTGACTGACTGACTGACTGACTGACTGAAATATCAACGCACAGCCCAAGCGGCTGGGTCTAGAGATTCCAAATTGCCAAAAGGTTCCTTATAAGGTCTAGAGGTGCACTAAGAAAGGATTTTTCAAAATTCACAACTTAAGGGGGTGAGACGGGGGTCCGAAGTTTGTATGGGGAAACAAGATTAGTTAGACTATTTTATTCGAAATTTTTCAGGAGTACTAACGATAAATGAGTAAACACGTGTTTCAGGTTTTTTGGGAATTCAACCCCTAAAAGAGGGAAATGGGGTGACAAGGTCTGAAAATCAACATGGGTATTGTTTCTATGGTTTAGGGACCTTATCGGGTCGCGCTGGTTACGAAAACAACAACAATTTTAAAATCCAACGTGGCGGACGTGAAATACCATCCCGGTGGGGTGCAATGGGGTTGAAATATCTAAATATCAATATGGGTGTCGTTTTTATGTTTTTTTTTTGGGACGTTAATTACGAAAATGACATCGATTTTGAAATTTAATATTGTGGACTCCTGACACCTATCATTTTCCTAAAGTTTATAATCTCAGTGACGTTTAGGTTATAAACAATATGGAAATGACAGGTGTCAGGATTTACTTCTTAACTGCCGACCTCTCATTTCATACGCTCATTTTTTCATAAATCTCAAATTCGGTTTTTAAAATATTGACTTAGACCGCTGACTATCGACAGAATGCCACTTTTAGCAATTGTTGTAGTGTGTGGGAGCGTGAGAAGTATGGCTTACGAGGCTCCTGCGAGTGTTTTCATATTTTTGACCACTTGATCCGTGAAGAATGACCGACACCTACCGTTATTTGTATTTTAGCGCCATATGTGTATAGTTTAGTTTTGTATCTAACTGAAATTCTAGAACTGTACAAGCTGCGGACAAAGAAGTATCCACTTCGAAAACGTTTCATATTTTACATTTATAACACAAAAGTAATCTAAGTAATTGCACCTAAACATTTAAATTACAGCGTGATCTTGGTCTCGGTTGCAACTTATAGTACTGTAAATTATATTACACTGTTGCTGGCAAGCTTGACCTCCGTCGGCGAGTTCACGGCGCGCGCGGCGATCGTAGCTTTTGCGCGGGCGGGGTGCGGGGTGTAAATTAACGTGGCGCGCTTCAAGAACCTCGCCTTAAACCTACAATACATACTTTATGAATTTTAATATTTAGTGCTAGTGTTGCAAGTGCAAAATTTAACACCGAGTTGCGTTTCGTTTCAAGCAGAACACGTATGTTTTCTTTCAAATATCGTATCGTAAAAATCGTATAATGTGCTTACGATGCCGATTATCGTAATAAAACACAATAATCGGCGGTATACGATAATCGGTATCGGCATCGTTGCATCACTGATTATTTTTTAAAGCTATTATTTATTTGACTTCCCATGTTAGTTTATTTATTTACTTATTTGTGTGTTTAATTTCACGTGTATGTCAAAATATACGCTATAAACGGAAAAAATCCAGTGATTACAGAACCCTGTTTACTAAGATGAACGAGAGATTGGTTGGGACTTCCCTTAACTTTTATTTTATTTTTATAGAAATGCACAGGCTATACAATGGCAATTGAAACAACACCATCAACACATTATGCGTAAATTTCGGCTGTCTTATCTATTACGAGTCTTGAGTAAAGCCATAGGCATAAATATCTATACAGCCATTGTGTCAAATATATGTAAACATCAACCTAATGGCTAACCATTAGGCATTATGCCTCTAAAGGCATGGAGTTGAATAGATATTTTTGACGCCTTGACTGTACATGTGGGGTCAAGAACTTTAATTCATGAGCCACCATGGAACTATTTCACAGTAAACGTCATAGTGACATAGCATTAATTAACAAGGCAAATCGTAATGACATTTCCTTTGAAAAGGTTCCATGGTGGCTCATAAAAAGCAAAGCAATTATAAAATACTGTTGGAAACAAACTTACATTAAAAATGAAATTTCTACCAATTTTTAGGAGAAAAAGTCATTCCCAGGGCAAGGAATGGTGTCCAACAAACATGTACTTGCAGATGTATGGGTGGTTAAAGAAAGCGAGCTGGGTCTTGATGTGAGCCCCATACATACTAAGACGCACCTCGGACATATACTGAAGCCTGGCGACACTGCTCTGGGGTAAGATAATCTTTGGGGGTCGTTGCAATAGAGAGATCTCTCTCCAGGCAGATGTTATGCCTGGGGACCGAAGTCCGATGGATGAAAGTTGGAAGTTGTATTTATGCAGCCGAGTTGAGAAACTTCGATAGCGTTGATGTAGGATTTTAGTAGTTAGTTCCTTATGTGATGACTAGATGGCGCTAGTAGTCGCTACATCAGCCCCCCCTTTTAGACCGGAGGTCGATACGAATTGCAGTGGAGTGCAGTCTGTGCGTCATGTGGGCGCTTGCGAGGGCCAGTCGCTCAGAGCCTCGTCGGCGAGCATTGTTGTTTCTCTGCTACTTGTGGATGCATGCCTGTTGCGTGATTGCTCGGAGCCTTGTTGGCGGGCGAGAGCTGGTTGATTGATAGGCAAGTGGAAGTAGTGGGAGGAGGATTTGCGAACTGTAGACACCAGGCAGATAATAGATACATGCTAATGGTGCACAGTGCGGTGAGTATGGCTTGCTGTGAGACTGCGTCATTGTTTCTGTGTGTCTGAAGGTTGCGATTTTGTCCAATGTCGTGGGTCACCAATTTGGGTCGCGCAATAGAGAGATCTCTCTCCAGGCAGATGTTATGCCTGGGGACCAAAGTCCGATGGATGAAAGTTGGAAGTTGTATTTATGCAGCCGAGTTGAGAAACTTCGATAGCGTGATGTAGGATTTTAGTAGTTAGTTCCTTATGTGATGACTAGATGGCGCTAGTAGTCGCTACAAATCCACATGCCCTTTGCTGACTTACTGGTTTACAATTGATAAGCAAATTTCGCGTAACTGATGATTTATTTATTTATTTATTGAGAAGAGAAACAAACGGTCATATACAAGAATGTGTACAGAAATACTTATGATTAACATAAGACCTACAGTTTCCTTAAATTGTAAAAGTGCTAAATACAAAATAAAAAGGATTATAATTAAAATTATTTTAAAGTTAAAATTATTAATGATCTTTTTATGATGTCAGATTCTTTAGTAAAGATGTTATTGAATTTTGAAAGTTTAAATTTTACGGATACGGATTTCGACATCTTAAAACTATCATTACGTTCACCGAGTATTAGTCCATGGACTAGTTGAATTTGTCGACTGGTTGAAGTGATGTCTGCGTCATGTAGATGTTCAAACTTAACGCACGTACATTTCTACGACTCCCTAGTCTGTGGTTGCAATTGTCTGTTACAACTCTTATTCAAATATGAACTTTGTAGTCTTTGGAACATAGTTCAAATTGGTTGGTTGAATTAATGAATTGTACTGATAGAATAAAATTTTGTGTCGGCGGCGTCGCGTTCCTACTAGATATGAACAATTGTGAACTCTAAGGGCCTAAGCGCACGGCGTTTTTTAAACGCGGCGTCGACGCGCGTTTGTACCGATACAAACGCGATACGCACGCGGGTTATTTAAAAAAACGCCGTGTGTTAGGGGCCTTAAGGCTGTTCTAATGGAATGGAAAACGCGCTGTAAACGCGCGTTCCTAAAACGCGCGTCGACGGCGCGTTAAAAAAACGCCGTGTGCTTAGGCCCTAATTTAGCCGTCTAAGAATTTGACTAGTCGACGCTCGTTCGGTGGACCGTCGAAACGTTGATTCCCATGTAGAATTCAACTAGTCCTTTCAAAGTCATCCAACCCCCATCCTTTCCATTGACGACGACAAATGGTCCAGCAGCATCTGTTTAAACACAAGCTTTTCCTCAGCTACAATCTCGGGGATTCAAACGTGAACGATGCAAACCTGGAGAAGCTGGATCGCAGCGTGATCCCCGACGTGTTCTTAGTTAAGAAGTACTACGGCGAGCGGTCGGCACGCCGCCGCGCGCGCACCTGGAAACTAAAACACATGGCCGATGAACTCCATGAAGGACTGAGCTCTACTAATGAGTAAGTATCGTTGAATGTTGACGCGAACCCAGTGCGGGTTGGGAGTTTTAGACACACCATTGGACTGTTTCGAAGATATGTGCAGGATTTCTCACGACCTGGGGCCTGTTGCATAACAAAGTACAACTTATATTACAAGCGGAACTCCCTTTCTAGTTAACATAACTGAAGCGAGAGTTCCGCTTGTAATATTAGTTGTACTTTGTTGTGCAACAGGCCCCTGTTCTTTCTAAAAAGTTTTTTCTTTTGTTGTTAAACTCATGGTAAATTTCAAATGTAATTTCGCACATGAATGCCGGAATACTTCGAAGTTTAAGCTCGAGTTCGACTTCGAACCCGCGATTTTTTAGCTTGAGAGGCCATAAACCTAGAAGCCCATCCATAAATTACATCACATCAAATTCGATAATTTTTAGAGCCCCCTCCACCCCTTGTCACACTTATTACCATGAAAAACCGCAATTATTTTGTTCTTGTGTTACAAATCCACAGGTACGCACCCCCACCTTCCCGTATGTGTATGCATAATTTATGAATGGCCCCTAATTTGATTCTCCCTATCCCTTAATTGTTTTCTATGGTACACAATATCTTAACAGATTTTTCGTATTCTGTAAATAACTTAGAAACTGGATTTATACCCCTCAAAATAGATATGCTAACGTTGTTTTCCTTACAGTGACTACAACGAGTTCTTGGACGACTTAGAAGAAGACCCAGCCTTCAGGCAGAACATAAACATCTTCAAGAAAGAGAACGCTGTTCCTGTCGACACCGACGAGATAGACCCGACGCTGCCTCGCATCACTCTGGCCGAGATGCTTGACGACCTGAACATTGAAGACGTGGAAATGAGCGAAGTTTAATAACATAACCACATTAACGCGTCTACTACCGGATTCTTTTACGAATTTCCTTCAAGTGTCGCATATAAGCGTCCACTTAATTTTCACTCAGTGTCTTCTATTTATTTATCACAGATTTCACAGCGTTACATTAATACAACAAGCGCAGTAAAATTTTTCAAAAGAAACAGAAAAGTATGTTAAAGAATATGCAAGTTCATATAGAACAAGAACAATTTAACAAATAATTTCTGATTTGTTCAATATTATAAAAGACAGGGCTAATAAGTTTAGATTCTAGCTACTATTTAAGACATGTGCGAAGCATTAATCATCGTTACTATTTTGTTTTTATAAGTGATCCCATCTGTCGACGAATACGTCAGGATCTTGGATCGCAGATAAAATCGATTCAACAAATCTTTAATCCTTAGCTGTTAAACAGATTCTCGCTCTCCGAGCTAGCTTTAAATAAAACTCATATAAGCATTCATTATGATGATAAGCGTTCATAGTAATACAGACACGTTATATGAACTCAAAGTGGTGTTCAAACACTGGGTGAAGTTCTCAAAATGTTTAAACTCCATGCGTTCAAGGCATTGGATGAAATGCAAGAAAACGCTTATATGCAACCTACATTGCGTCTATCTGCCTGCTATCCATTCCTCCATGCATAAAAAGAAACTTTTTTTAAACGACTTCAAAAATAAACACGTTATGTTTCTGCCAGTGCTAATAGTATAAAACTTACTGTTGAGTAATATTTATAAGGAATAAAGTGTTTATTTTCAATAAAATTATACTAGTACATAAAGCTTTTTAACGAAACGCTACCACTTGAATGATTATCACGCTAATTAAACAAAAAGGTATGCTCTTTATCAAATTCATGGTGAATGACAATTCAAATATCAATATTGATTATGGATTAATCATAATGCACGTACTAGTAAGATGATATCAGTTTTGTGAGTACTTGCTCACAATTAATATAAAATTATGATAACATCACTAAGGGCTGAAACATAGGAATAAAAACACATCATTCTCCAAAACGAATGTGCTATTTTATAGGGTTCCGTAGCCGACGTTCCTATGATGTGATATGCTCTTTAGTGTTAGCAGCTTAGCGTTGCAGTGACCATTTAATCCTTATTTTGAATTTTATTGCCCCTACAACAACAAATAATAAAAACTTGGGGAGAGTTCCAATCAACCAGTATAAAATGATCCTGTACATCTCGCACCTTTAGGACGCCACACATCGTTTTTGTTACGAACAAAATTTATTCTTATGCGGATCATCAAGACGTCCACTGCTGAACATAGGCCTCCCCAAGGCTCGCCAAACAGATCGGCCCTGCGCCATCCGCATCCAATGCGTTCCCGCTACCTTCACCAGGTCGTCGCTCCATCTTGTTGGAGGCCTACCTACACTGCGTCTTCCGGTCCGCTACTCGAGAACCTTTCGGCCCCATCGGCCGTCAGTTCTAAGGGCGATGTGCCCTGCCCACTGCCACTTAAGTCTAGCGATTCTTCAAGCTATGTCCGTGACTTTAGTTCTTGCGCGGATTTCATCATTTCCGATGCGATCCCGCAGAAAAACTCCAAGCATAGCCCTCTCCATCGCCCTCTGAGTGACCTTGAGCTTCCTTATAAGACCCATCGTTAGCGGCCACGTCTCAGTGCCATAAGTCATCACTGGCAACACACACTGGTCAAAGACTTTTGACTTGAGACACTGCGGTATATCGGATGACAAGATATTGCGGAGCTTCCCGAACGCTGCCCAGCCGAGTCTAATTCGTCGATTGACCTCTTTCTTATGCGGATGTGAGTAGGTTAATTTTTGTATTACCGTTTTGTTTTCTATAGCCGACGCTGGCTTTCAAAAGGTTAAAAGCTTACGCTCTGTCTGCTAACACTGGGTTTCTATACACACGGGGGCTTATAGCGTATATTTTGAAATTTTGCCTGCAAACAATTTAGACATTTGAATGAAACCTTCGGTGCGCAAGTCCGGCTCGCACTTGGCCGGTTTTCTCCATACAAACTTCAAAAATTGTCTTTATTTTTTATATTTGTCAATGTTTGGCACTCGAAATAAGCCCCCCTGGACGGAATCCACTATCCTTCTCAGAACTATTAATTATTAATCTTACCTACTTACACCGCTGTTAAGCCATCACTGGCTGATAAGCCAAATAATCACGAAAAGTACATATTTGTATAATCAGTGTAAACGCCCGCATGTATGGATCAAGCACGCTACATAGTTCGAAAGTTTTCAATAGTTCAATGATTGCAAATCCTATATAAGTGGGATAGTATTTATTCATTGATTATTTACTATCAAGGAGACAATGAAAGTGCTTGCTGTGATATTTATGTTAGTCGCCACGGCAGCTGCGAGATATGTGTCTTATGGTAAGATTTAATACTTATACCTATTGAAATTGATAAGAACTCATCTTGCATAGAGTTAAAATTGTAGTGACATCAAATACATATTTAAACAAGAATATGTAAATCAAAATGGAAGAGAAAAAAATGCTAATCGCGTAATTGCTACCTAAATGAATAAGTAATGTTCATAAATTTAATCGCGTTAACACTATGGAACTATTTCACAATAAATTTTATACATTTTTTTTTCATACATAAAATTTTACATTTGGTACGCGATTCTGTAATTGTCTGGGGGTGCATAAAATGCATTTTTGCCTTAATTTTAAGATGAAGTCGAAGATTTGTTCAAAAAGTTCGTGAGAAACGAATTGACGGAGAAAGAAACAGAGTCACTACAAGATGTGTTCGAGATACTTCGCTTGCCTGACTACGCTTCCGTTAGGTCTCTTGAAGATTCTGCTCAGGGTAGAATGGTTAGTATCGCATATCACACTAAGTACCTTATAATAATGTAAATTTTCGCTCGTTCACTAAATTTCAGAATTGCGAAATACCCAGACCCCACTTACCCTATTTCTAAAATACCAAATTCCCAGAATACCAGACTTTCCTGTCACCGTGTTTTTCTCTATATCGGATTGCCAAAAAAGCTTGTTTTCAATACACCATGTTCCATTCAAAACCGAATTCCCATAATACTAGTTAGTGAAATCACCAGGCTCGTCAGGCAGGTCGTGGTCGTCGTGGGGAGGCCAGGGGGTCATGTTTTAATCTGATATAGAGAAAAATACGGTGACAGGAAAGTCTGGTATTCTGGGAATTTGGTATTTTATTTTAGAAATAGGGTAAGTCGGCAATCCAGTATTTTGATAATTCAATAAATTAAATTTTTGAGCGTAAATTTTAAATTTTTCAGAAATCGACTTTCTTTTTGATTCCAAATACAAATTGGCGTGCAAAGTTGTCTTCGCACTAGCTCCAGATTTTATTTATCTTTTCTAAATATTTCTACAAACGAACACTTGAATATAATACATTAATTACCTTCTATAACAAGCATAAAATGAGTGTGATAATTCCCTGCTAAATCGCTGCTTAAGATATCTGCTAATAACACTGATAAGGTCACGTTAAATATTTGTAATGTTTGTTTTTGTCAACACATACAAGGGTCATTAACATTTTTTTGTTCGCGTCTCCCTGTGGACATGGCTAAACTTAAGAGTCTATAGTTACTATTTTTAGTCAAGTCTACACCGGTGTGTGTGACGCCTGGCTAATTTTCGGCCCATTTAAATAAATCTTAAGTTTGCTGACTCGGTGTCGTTTATTTTAGGTCCACAGAAGAGACAACTTTTGTTTCTTACGGGGTGTGTACATACACCACATAGACATTCGAGACAGAAGTGGCTGAATACTTTTGCTTGCTTTTGCTTTTGGATTCCGGTTTAATTTATAAGTAAAAACTTTGCATGTCTATCAAAGCATAAATCAAAGAAAGAAGAATATATCGGACATAAATTAAAAAAAAAACGCCTTATTTTTAAAACTACATTCTTGCAAAGAAATAAATGATTTATGATTTACTAAGCCTTATACATTCATGACCATAGTAGAATTAGAGCTGTATCTAGGACGCGGGCATGTTCAAAAGGCTCGGGCGTGAATCATCTGTTTTCCTATAATGTCTGCTTTCATCATCATTTCAGCCGAAAGACGTCCACTGCTGAACATAGGCCTCCCCCAAGGCTCGCCAAACAGATTGGCCCTGCGCCATCCGCATCCAATGCGTTCCCGCTACCTTCACCAGGTCGTCGCTCCATCTTGTTGGAGGCCTACCTACACTGCGTCTTCCGGTCCGCGGATGTCTGCTTAATAAAGCAAAAAAAATTGAAAATATTCAATTAAATGACCTAAATGGAAATCAGACATTTTGGAAAAAATACATTTTAGGAAAACGGACATTTCAGGCCTGAGCCGTTAAAAAGGCTAGCGCCACTTTCTTCGTCTCTTAAGTATCTGTAAGTATTAAGATTGTATATCTGTAAGTATTTTTCAGACCTTGGATTGCTTGGTATGCCGAAGCGCTTTTGCCGCGCTCTTCGACGGCGTGGCAAACGGACAGTCAAATGAACAGCTGACAGATTCTATAACGGTCCTCTGCGTGTCCTTGAATATCGAAAGTCCCGCTGTTTGTAGAGGAGCTGTGGAACTGAATATGGTAAATATGTAACAAATCTTCAATGGCCTGGCCTTATACTAAGTTCAAAATTCGAACCACGTGTCGTGCCATCCCATTCACGCTAATAGTATTTAATACGTGAGCGAAAGAAACGGTACGATACGAACTTGAGCTCCGAGTACATACTACGAAAATCGAAATTAGAAGTTTATGGCGTGCTGTGCTATACCTTCCACTCTTCCTGGTCCTTATAGGTACTACGAAGTTTAAAATCTGGACTTCGTATTGTGTGCAGGTTAAGAATTATACACAAGCAAGAAAATATTCTTGTCCGAAATTCATATACGTAGACTTCAGAAGAGAGCCGTGGTCGCATGCCACCATAAAATGAATTATTAGGTAGGTAAGTAACCCTTATGGTAAGGTGGCATGCAACCACGGCTCTCCTCTGAAGTCTATGTATAAGAATTTAGGACAAGAATATTTTCTTGCTTGATTGTATGCTATAGATAGACAGTAACTTCTGTCATTTCAATTTTCATTCATATAAAGTACACCTGCAAAGTTATTCTTTGTAATACATACGACACATGATAATCATGATTGTTATCAAAGATTACCCATAATTAAAACGTGTCATTAATTATTTAGCAATAGCAAATTATCTACTTATAGATCAACCTAAAATACCGTGACACATGCGCTTACGAAATGTCTTTGCTTCGTTCAGGTAGTTATTCAACCTATAAGTAGTTAAGGAACGAAATAAGTCTCCTGGGTTATTTGATGCGTTTGTTTCGTCTACTCGCTGACGACGTGTCTCGGGGACTTTATCAAATCACTAAACAAATCTGATGAAATGAACGAACGAGTGGCTTTTTTGGAAGATTTTATCATTTCACTTAACAGATTTAGGGATTTGATCAAATGACTGTTTTATTTTAGGCAAATGATATAATGGATTTCCCATTTTAATTTATCGTCCTGCGTAATTTGGTTATATCCCTAAAAATTTGTTAAAATCTCTGTTTTGGGCATTTCCCTGCGACATATAGGTAGGTACATATGTTGCCTTACATTATTTGATCGGTTTTCATCAGAGGGCATTCTACGGAAGACCCCTGGGTCGCTCTTCCACGTGCCAGCTTACGAGTTGTCTTTACAGTATTCAATAAACTTTATATTATGGTAAACTAATGCAAATTTTTTCAGCCTATATTGACCCACATCGTCAAAACCACCCCTGAAGCTGACCCGAGAACGTTCTGCGGATTGGTGTTGCAAGCAGCTGGGGACCCAAACATCTGTGTGATCCGCGACCCGAGGTTCGAGTGGCAAGTTGATTTACCAGAGCCAACTACGGTTGAAACGGTACGTACCTACCTACCTACAAATTAAGTACCTAAGTACTCAAAAATAATAATATGGCTGATTCCAGTCCTACATTCTGAAAAATTTGGTACTTGGGGTACAGCTGATAGTATTAAACACACGTTTGCCTTGATGCGTTAAATCAGAGACTGAAAGATATGATCTACCCACACATTGTAAGGCGCACTTCTAAGTCTATCCACATAATTATGTCACACATTCTACTAAGCCTTAGGCGCTCTTAACCTTTTCAACGCTCTGTCAAATACAACAGCTCTCACTCATACGCCATGACATCGGAATGTCAAACGCGAAGTTGAACCCTACAGAAATGTATGTAGGTAGATATCGCTCTGCACTAGGGTGAAGCGAAATTTTTTTTTTTCGATTTTCTAAATGGGTCATATACGAAAAGATGCTCTATAATATACTGAATAAAAAATATTATTAGCACTTTTAGATATTTTAATGTTTTGTACTGCCGCAAAGACATCGGAGTTTAGAAAAAATAAAATATTTATTGTTTTTTTTGTATGGGATAAAATCAATAAAAAGGCTTAGATTTGCCCAAATTGTGATTTTCATTATGATACTAACTGAAAAGTATGAAACAGACTCTGTAAGTTATATTATTGTAGTGTCAGAAACTATCAATATCCCTCTCTAAGATGACGAATTTGCCGATATTTTACGCCAATTTGTACTCCTTTTTAGTATTGAAAACAGGCCTTATTTTTCGTGATACCAGCCTTGTTTTGATGGAACCATCTCTTCTTTCTGAACCGCATACCACAGCAGCAGCTTCACTTACAATTTCCACACACCTTTCAGTTGCTTGAGTATGACACTGAAAATATTGAATTTGCGGTAAAATCCTGTGATTGGTTGCACCCGGATTCACAATGCATTCAGAAATATTTTTTATTGATATATTATTTCAATAAAGGCGGCTCTGATAAAGAAACAGTATTCCAGTCGATCAATTCCGTGTAAGAACTAGCCTGAAAGTTAAATTTCGGTAAAACAAATTGCCGAATGAGACCACACGATGTGGTTTCTTTTTTTCTTATTTCCAGTATCTTATTTAAGGCTGAAATCTTAATAGATCTTGAGTTGTTTGCAAGCATCGATATTAAGATATTTTCTGAATGACCAAAATAACCATTTCTCTGAATAACAGGATCAATAATCTTTTTTAATGGATCACTCATATAACGAGAAAGTAAAATCGTTTTGTGCAAATGTTTATCACCATAAATGCCAAGTGGTTGAGTTTTAATGGTAAACCACATAAGATAATATACTTTTAAGATAAAGTTTGTAAGAATCTGCAGATTATCAGAAGGTGTTGCTGAGCTAACATACAATCTTAAAATTCTATTGGCAGTAGTAAGCCGTCTCGAATGGATCATTTTACCGGAATTTCTTTTCAGCAAACTTTCCGAACAAGTGCCCGTATTAATGGCTTGGCACATCTCGTACAGGTATAATTGATCAGTACTTAAATCTTTGGTGTTTGTAAGAGACGGTAGAGGAACTATTACATCTTTTTCGCAAGAACATGAGGCATAACAATTACATTTGCATACTGCAATATCAAATAATTGTGTCGCTTTTATTTTAAACTCTGTCAACTTCTGTTTGTAGCTTGCGGTGTCTTTTCTAGAAGCATATGATTTTAGTATTCCTCTGCTGTATTTATTGTGACAATTTTTAATTTTTTTAACTATAGCACGGACACCAATTGATGGAATTAAAGCTAACTCCCATAGTTTCATGACCCTTTCTACCACTTCGAAGCTCGAATCACTGACTAAATTAGCAAACTGGTTTACTCTTTTTCGACTTAATCCAAAGATAACAGATCATTACTTCTTCATAAGTCGGCAATACATTTGGTGGCAAATCTCTTCCACTACCGAATATTGGACATTTAAAATCACTGCGCAACAAGGCCATGTCTGTCACAATAATAACAACCGATACTTGATTTAATACACAACTAATAAATTGAAGATAGTTATTATTATTACCCGCTTGAGTTGCGTTTGTAGCTCATTTGTATTAACGTCATAGTAATCAAATGCTAACTTAACGCAATGGGGTTGGTAGAAAAATTAGGCGTAATATTTGATTGACTTGCGGCAGTACTAAAACTCAAAATTTTGAAAAAATATTTATTTACCTATAAAAGGTAATTGACGGAGCACCTTTTCCGCACTGGTCCATTAGGTATATGTAAAAATGAAAAAAATCTCCATACAGGCGCGCTCCACCCTACTCTGCACGCCATGGCTGATATACGAGTATATATAAGTCGTTGGCGTAGAACCTGCGGTGCTGATACATATATGTGTCGTTGGCGTCGAAAAGGTTAATGACTGTTAAGTGCTCAATTTGTAATCATTTACTAAACAGACGAAAAAAGTTTAAATAATTTGAAGCCCGTCTCTTGCATTACAAGGCTTACGGCCCGGCTACGACTTCGCACGACCGTTTATCAGTTCATTGCGTGTGCCGTCGGGTAACCACTGTGCGGCGACTGTGGCCAGAGTCTCGATCGCGCATTGAACAGAGAAAACGTTCGCTGGGCCGTTATGTGTATATGGCAAGTGCCCACTTTTGGAGGTGATAAAAGGAAAGAATTGTATGCACCGTTTGAACTAATTAGAAGAACAGCACTCGCTAATATCTAGGTACTAAACGGCAAAAAACGGGAATCTAAAGTGTGTGAAATCATGCGATGTGCATGTGCCCTATTTTCATAGCCATTGGCCACATTAGACACTATTTACACAATGTCATCACAGCTTCACTCTTTCTTCACAAGAAATCGGCATTATTGGTATTAATATATAATTGTACTTCAATTCCAGATCCCACCAAGCACCGCTGCACCTCTCACAATTGCCTTAATCACAGACGCACACTTAGACCCTTTATACGAGCCGTTCGGCGCAGCAGAATGTGGAGAACCGACATGCTGCCGCAAAGGCCAGACCGTTTCACAAGCCTTCACAACTCGTCCGAACATCGACGAGTCAATTTACGAGAGAACCGTGTTGAAAACCGACGATGAAGTCTTGATAGATTTGAGCGTGGCTCCCAAAATAAGGGAGATGAGGAGTTCCTCGCAAACGAGGTTTATGCCAGCGAGAAATGTGGCCCCCGCCGGGTATTGGGGAGACTATAGGAATTGTGATTCGCCGATTTGGGCGTTTGATGACGTCGTCGATAGAATTGCTGAAACGCATACGGTACGATCATGACGTCATCTTTTTTAACAAGTAATTAGCTGTTGCCCTCGACTCCATCAACGAAAAATTCGTTTATTGCTGTTTATTCAATTTTCCGGGATAAAAACAATCCTATATCCTTCCCAGGGTATCAAAATATCTATGCTAAATTTCACCTAAATCAGAACAGCGATTTAAGAGTGAAGATGTAACAGACAGAGACACACTTTCGCATTTATAATATTAAGTATGGATTAGTGTTAATAACAACCAACTTAATACGGTATTTTGACGCCATTAACCAATAATTCCAAGACGGACCTCTTATAAAAAACAATTAAATTTTAACAACGAAAATGAGATTAATTACACTACACTCCATACACTCTTGAGGAACCTTGAGATATGTATGCAAATGCGGACATATATATCCTAGGTAGGTACTTGTTGTAAATAAAACCTTGTTCATAATAATTTCAGAACGTCGACATAGTGTATTACATCGGCGACACCATCGACCATTTTGTTTGGGAGACAACTTACGAGCTTATAAATGACATGAACCGCTACGTGGTTGATAAAATAAGAAGAAGTTTTGGCGACGACGTACTAGTTGTGCCCGTGATTGGCAACCACGAATCTCAACCCACCAACCAGTAAGCATAATACAATATTTCGCACCCCGCCCCAGCCGAATAAAGCGGTAATATGAAATGCCTTAGTTTACAAACTAAGCCATAAAGCGACCGGATAAAGCTTAATTTACAAACTAAGGCATTTCATATTACCGTTTTATTCGGTTGGGGGTGCGATTTTTGAATTTATTGACATGTTCTATATTATAATTGCTATAATAAACGGGACTTATCACGCAACGAACAACGAACTTGACACCCTACACTTCAGTTAACTCGTAACCACACGGCTGCTGCAATGTGGCCGACACGTTCGAGGTAAATATTATTTGCGTGATAAGTCCCGTTTAGCATAGTAATTATGAGTGAAAATCACGAAAGTTTAAAACAGTATGTTCTATAAGTAATATTACTTAGTCAATAGCTGAAAGTTTTGTCTTCTTCATTAACTACTTTTGTGTCTGCGTCCAATGTATAAGTTCAAAAAATTCTTAATACGAGCAAATTCACGTAAGTATTTGTTTTCGTTCGTATTTATTTATAAGTTCACGAACTGACCTAACAACACGCGAGCAAAAAGCTCGTCGAACTACAATTATGCGACTCTATATAACTATACTTATAGTTACTTGTCCGGCCGCCCGTCCTCTCCTTCTGAGAGGAAGCCTGCTGTGTGGGACGTATACAGGGTTATCTAATACCTTTAAACGAGCAATTCTTGTATATATGTATATATATATATATATATATATATATATATATATATAATCAGGATCTCGGAAACGGCTCCAACGATTTCGATGAAATTTGGTATGTGGGGGTTTTCGGGGATGAAAAACTGATCTAGCTATATTTCATTTTCAGAAAATCGCTTTTACTCGTGTTTTCCGGCTATTTTTGTTTGCATTAGAATATAAAGCTAAATTTCGCCGACTTCGAGCAGATCATAATGGCACATTAGAAATTGGGTGGTCGCGGATCCAGCCGACCTCGGTTCGATACCACGTTTTTTTTCAAGATTTTTAGTTTTTTTTTTAAGTTTATTTTTTACGAGAAAACGTCAAGTTTCTTCTTTTGTGAGAAAAAGTTACTTTTTTGTGAGAAAAAGTTATTTTTTGCGAGAAAAAGTTACTTTTTTGTTAGAAAAAGTATTATAGGGAACGTGCAGTAACTATAGGCGGCAGCACTAATGCGACAGAAGAGACACTATGCGGACAGTAAAACAAACTTATCAAGGTAAAACATTCAAATTGATGGCACCCTTATGGCACCAGTTGGCAGCACCGTCTATGTGCACGTTCCCTATTGGGAGCACAGAACAGGAAAAGCCGGTTGTCTGTAAAGTCGGTTTACGGACGATAGTTTAAAACGTGACTCAAACGGTGTTTTTGTCAAATATCTTGAAAACGGTGCATCCTACGGCAAAATCAATGAAATTTTCATCCCCCCTTTAACGCCCCCGCGCTCCCTCCCCCGCATCCCCTCCCCCCCCTCTCAACCCCCCCCCCCCACCCCTCCGGTGTATATAATCAGGATCTCGGAAACGGTTCCAACGATTTCGATGAAATTTGGTATTTGGGGGTTTTCGGGGATGAAAAATTGATCTAGCTTGGTCTTATCTCTGGGAAAACGCTTGGTACCGAGTTTCTGCCCGAGCAGAGCTCGGTCGCCCGGGTACTTTGTAATTCACTGACATCCTCTTAACCCTGAATTCCTATCACTCAAACAAATGTTTTTTGTTCTACGACTTTTTAAAATGAAGCACTTTTTTTTCCATACAAATACACAGAGTATCGTAAAAATAAGAGGAAATCTCAAATTTTCAAAACGTTATTTACACCAAAAATATTAAGTTATGACAAAAGCTGTAAAACAAAAAACGTTTGTTTAAGTGGTAGGAGTTTAGGGTTAAAAGGATGCTAGTGAATTACAAATAACCCTGTAAGTATAAGCTGGGATGATGATGATGACTCGTCCGTCTATCGGGCACTTTAGTTAGGTACAAATAAACCAGTGACAGTTCGAATGTTGCTCTAAAACAATGGCTCATACATACTACCTACATACAGCTCATAATTACATTAGGTATATGGCTTCTACAGTTTATTTTTGGTAGAATTTATATCGGAATAAAAACTTACAGGTTTGCACCAGCATATGTGACGGGTGACGAATTGAACACGACCTGGCTGTACGAGGCTTTGGCTGATAAGTGGGACTTCTACCTTCCTGAGGGAGCGAGGGCCACACTGTTGGAGCGGGGAGAATACTCCGTGCTGGCCAAGCCAGGGTTGAGAGTCATCACAGTCAACAACAATGTTGCTTACAAATATAACTGGTGAGCTTAGCCCTTTATAAAGCCCCATTTATAGGAGCATACTACCACAGTATCAAAAGCAGCTATCGAATGCATACCTGACAAAGGATATTTTTAAAGCTAGTCGTATTTTCAATTATTACAATGGAAATTGTGACGTATAATGAAAACAATAAAGTTGAAATTCCAACTCAATGCATGTGGTCGCTAAATCGCCACTGCCTCATAAAGGGTTATTAAAGTTTACTTTGCAAACTGTGGAAGTTGCAAGAGAGAGATCTCTCTCCAGGCAGATGTTATGCCTGATATCAATATGATCACTGATCACGTGATACACGCATATCACTATCCGTATCACAAAATTATTGACACGTATCGCTGTATCGTAAAAATTCTGAAGTACTGGATGTTTTGAAATCCGTCATAATATTGTCAGTACATTTGAAATTTACCATGAGCTTTACGGTGAAGGAAAACATCGTGAGAAACCTGCATACACCGAAGAAATTCAATGGTGTCCACTAGGCCCGCGTGGGAACTACGGCCCAAGCCCTCTCATTCTGAGAGGAGGCCTGTGCCCTGCAGTGGGACGTATACAGGCTGGGATGATGGTGATGATGATTATCAGTAAGGGTATATTGACAGTCTAATCCGTGCCATTGGGTGGGGCACCCGAGCGTTTTAACCGCCGAATCCCTTGTGTTACGAAAATAGACAACTTACTTGCATGACCGTCAATTAAAATTCCCAATGACCAGCATCACGCTTGGTGTGGTGGATGGTCGTAGAATTACAATTGGTTTTAGTTCATGGCTTTAAATTTTCACAACACGGGATACGGCGGTTGAAATGCTTTAGAGCCTCATCCATTTACCATTAGCCAAATTGCCTCAATGCCTCTGCCTGCACGTTATCTGCTATTTCTAGAGAGTTCATTGTGTTCTACAGCACACTTCTTAAACGTTCTTGTTCCAGGTGGTTAGTCTACGATCCTCTCGACGCAAAGAAGCATTTGGATTGGTTGGTGGAGGAGCTGTATAAAGCAGAGTTGGCGGGAGAAAGGGTCCACATAGTGACACACATACCGCCCGGCGTTTCCGACCTCGTTCTAACGTGGACTAGAGAGTACAACAGAATTATTAACAGGTAGGGTAAATCGCCAGTATCTGGCCAGTAACTGGCCCCTTCAATAACTGGCCCCTTCATACTGAAAGTAAACTCTGTTCCCCTACAAACAGAATTCAATTTAGTATTGGCTACGTGCACGACGGTGGCGCCGCGTAGCGTTGACAACATTTCCTCCCCATTTACTTCCAATTTTTGCCATGTGCGCTGCGATCGTTTTCTGTAACCCACCACCCGCATTGGCTACGTGCACGACGGTGGCGCCGCGTAGCGTTGACAACATTTCCTACCCATTTAATTCCAATTTTTGCCATGTTGTGCGCTGCGATCGTTTTCTGTACCCCACCACCCGCTTCGCACATAGCCAATAACGTGGCCAGTTATTGAAGGGTGGCCAGTAATTAACACCTATACTAAAAATTAATCCTATTATGGGTGAATAGAGTTCATTTTTAGGGTTCCGTACCAAAAGTTTCGAGTCTTACCTACCATAAAGTTTTCAAGTTGAAGTAGAGCCTTGCTAATTGCCCAAAATGTGGGCTTTAGTGGTATCCTATTATCTCGCCTCATTCGTTTTTCGTTTAATTCTTATTTCGTCTCATTCTGTACTCGTCACTTCGTCTTGTTCGCTATCCGTCATTATCTTATTTGGTCAAATTCTGTAACTTGTCTCTCTCTTAATAAGTCTTGTTCGTTTTTCGTCACGGTCTTCCTTGGACTCATTCGTCGTTCTTCCCTTTCGTTTTTTGTCTCATTTACTTACGAACATTTATTTGCCAAAATTATTTCGATACGTTCGGTGCTGGTAAATAAATGTTCGTTAGAAAATGAGACAATAAACGAAAGGGAAGAACGACGAATGAGTCCAAGGAAGACCGTGACGAAAAACGAGTAAGGCGTATTAATAATTAAGAGATAGACAAGTTGCAGAATTTGACCAAAAAAGATAGTGACGGATAGCGGACAAGACGAAGAATTACAGAATGAGACGAAGTAAGAATGAAACGAAAAACGAATGAGGCGAGATAATAGGATACCGCTTTAGTGATTCAGAAAACTATAATGTTTTGTTGGTAGGTTGCAATTGAGAGATCTCTCTCCAGGCGGATGTTATGCCTGGGGACCAAAGACCGATGGATGAAAGTTGGAAGTTGTATTTATGTAGCTGAGTTTAGAAACTTCGACAGAGCGATGTAGTATGCAGTTAGTTCCTCATTTGATGACTAGATGGCGCCAGGAGTAGCTACAAAGTTAATGTTTCTTGCTTTTCAGATTCGCTTCAACCATAACCGGTGAATTCAACGGGCATACGCACTCGGACGAGTTCAAAATTTTCTACAGCCCTGACGGGACTCCGGTGCGTGTGGCCTGGGGCGCCGGCAGTGCCACTTCCTATACAAACTACAACTTGAACTATAAAATAGCTACATTTGATGCTGCCACTTATGTGAGTACTAGCTGTTCCCCGCTACTCCGTCTGCGAAGAATTCGTTTATCGCTATTCCGCGGGAACTAAGCGATTTTCCGGGTTAAAAGGTATCTTAGGGTAAATCGCCAATAACTGGCCACCTCATACTAAAAATGAACTCTGTTCACCCATAATAGAATTCATTTTTAGTATAAGGTGTTAATTACTGGCCACCCTTCAATAACTGGCCACGTTATACTAAGTTGAATTCTGTTTGTATGGGAACAGAGTTCATTTTCATTATGAGGGGGCCCGGCCAGTTATTGAAGGGTGGCCAGTTATTGGCGATTTACCCTATATGTTAATCCAGGTTTTGAACTATCTGTGTGCCAAATTTTATCAGAATCCGTCAAACCGTTTTAGCGTAAAAGAGTAACAAACATCCACACGTCCACCCATACATCCATATAAACTTTCACGTTTATAATATTAGAGGAATAAACTTGGCAAACGGGACTCAACAACTAAACATAGAAGCTTAAAATACCGTGACAGTTGTTTTTAGCAAAAGATATATTAAATGCATGTGGACTTCAAATAATTGGACCATATTAACCGGTACAAAACGACTGTCTGGATAGTTTCGTTGTGACCAAAAATTACCCCACAACTGTAGATTAATTGTCTGTCGCACAATGGAATGTTTATGCTGTTTTTACTACCGTTGTTAAATGTCTAACTTATTGAACTCCATGCGCTTTCTAAAATTCCGTTTCAGTACTTACACATATCTAAGTAACTCACAAGTTAGTGGGTAAATTAGCTACGTATTCATTTCAATTCCGCTATCTTTACTCTTAGCAATCAAAACAGTGTGATGTTGTTTTTATCGCATATTGCTTATGCATACTTCCAGATGTTTTACAATGCCTCCAATTTCAGGAACCGATAAACATCGTTAACTACGTGTACAACCTGACCGAAGCGAATCTCACACCGAACAGGAGACCTCATTGGTTCCAACTGTACGACCTAAAACAGAGGTACAATCTTCGCGACCTCTCCCCCGCTTCTATGGACGACCTGGTCACTAGAATGGTCACCACCAGCCCCCAGCTCTTGGATTTGTATGCAGCCTTCTTCTCAAAACTAAGTGACACACGCTGGCCCTGGTGCAACATTGACTGCAAACTGGATTATTTGTGTAGAACAGTCATTACCGTCTTGTGGCAGCGGCAAAAATGCGAAGAGCTAAGAAACTTGTTCTACCAGCGTTGAAACTTAAAAAATTAAAATTTAACAACTATCTAGTTTTTTATTTTAATCCCCACCGCGCGATACTTTAGTATTTATTATCTTCTCGTGCACTGTGCATACGATAATGCATGTAACAGGAGTTTGTTTATGTGTGTGTTAATTAAACGTACCTACTAACACATTCATATCGCAGAATGATAAGCCAATACACACTAAATCTGAAAGTCTAAATCCGCTTACCTACAACAAACTGATCACGCATGCTACATAGCTCGGAAGTTTTTTATGGTATTTGGAAATTTCATAAAATAGGATAAGGTCCTTCATCGTTAAATTAGGTGATTATGGTGAAGTTGGATGTGCTTTTTGTGATATTGGTTGTAGTTATTACGACTGATGCGAACCTTATTTCATATGGTGAGATTTGGAATAATTATTTAACGTACCTAAGTCCTAAGTATGGTTCTTAGTACTGATAAGACGGACTGCATTCCAAGTTCCAACTGTGAGGTAACATGCGACTGCCCATACATTTACCATTGCAGTTGCATTGCAGTCGGCAAAACTGCACGCTAGCTGCGACTGAAATGTATGGTCAGTCGGCGGTTGCAGTTACGTTGCAGTTGGAATGCAGTCCGTCTGTATCGCCCTTAGACTGAAGTATACTCGGCGTCAAAAATATCGCCCCTTCGCGAAAATCAGATTCAAGCTAATCTAGACCTTAGCGAAATTATGTTACCTAATTAATATTATGTAGTATCAATTAAAAGCACGTTTAATGTGTTTTAAATTAAATTTAAACGAAACAATGGCTTGTGTGTGCGTTTCGGAAAAAAAGTGCACAAATAGGAGGGGCGATATTTTTGACGCCGAGTATAGATGTTATTTTGCATAATATTCTTCCTATTTAGATGCAGTTGAAGATTTATTCAAAAAGTTTGTGAGTAAAGCACTGACAAAGGAAGAAGACAAAAAGTTACAGGACGTATTTGAAATACTCCGTATACCTGTTTATACATACCGCTCTGCGTCTGCGAATACTACTAGGCTGGTTAGTGCGTTTAAATAGCATACACTATGGCACAAGGTTTTTTTTGTTCCGAAACTGGGTGTGATAAAACTCTGTTTTCGAAGAGACGATAAAGATGTCATTGAACATACTGCTAGTACTGGCAAGGATGATATAGACTGGATTGGCAGTCGCCATAGTACGGATCGGCCGCGGTTTTTGTAGTTCGATTATTAAATCTAGATGGCCCTGAAATATAGCCAGAGGCTTTGAAGGCAAAACAATGAGACTACAGATATTTTATATCACTGCAAAATGTAGGTATTATTATGCAATATTTTTGAAAAATAATACATTTGTAGTAATATGAAACATCTGTAGTCTTATTGTTTTGCCTTCAAAGCCTCTGGCTATATTTCAGCGCCATCTAGATTTAATAATCGAACTACAAAAACCGCGGCCGATCCGTACTATGGCGACTGCCAATCCAGTCTATATCATCCTTGGTACTGGGGTAAATGATAATATTAAAAATTTCAGCGGTCAATTATAAAAAACGGTCAGAAACCTATAATGCACTCAAAAGCACTGTAAAAGTGGTGATACAAAATTAGTGTTTCTTACTCAGTTAATGCTGGACAATACAGGGTGGAAAGTTGAGATGGGGCAGCAAGGGCAGCTACTAGATCCCTTGCTGCTACGCGAAAATGCTCTTAGGAGACCTTTACTAACTTTTTGAGTGATGAAAATCGACAGATTTGACTTTTTTTTTTAATGCCAATCGGTCCCATTTCTATCAAGGATTAAAACACTCTTTGAGACCAACTGAGGTTAGAGTACTAGAACACCCACAAATCAAAGAAAACTTTTTCCATACAGTTAGTAGGGTAATTAATTACAATGTGAAATTTTCTTTAGCTTAAAGATCATTAAATTGTAGACAACTACAATAAGGATATTAGAAATGAGAAAAAGCAAATGAGTTAAAGCAACATTTCTCAAGATATGTGTTATCTTCATTCTTTTAGGCGGACTTGCACCTAAATAAAATTGAATACTGGGTTAAGACACTAATTTTAGTTAAAATGTTCAGTTTTTAGTTTTCTACATACTGTTTAATTTTCTTTAAGCATAAAGGATTCATATTCTTAAAAAAACAACATGCGAAAGTTTCACTTTGCTAATTACCCTATGAACTGTATGGAAAAAGTTTTCTTTGATTTGTGGGTGTTCTAGTACTCTAACCTCAGTTGGTCTCAAAGAGTGTTTTAATTCTTGATAGAAATGGGACCGATGGGCATTAAAAAAAAAGTCAAATCTGTCGATTTTCTCGCTGACTGTGCATTTTATCAAAAATCTGTGAATGTCGATTTTAATCACTCAAAAAGTTAGTAAAGGTCTCCTAAGAGCATTTTCACGTAGCAGCAAGGGATCTAGTAGCTGCCCTTGCTGCCCCATCTCAACTTTCCACCCTGTATAATGCTCTAACTCATTTATTTTAATTAGTCTTATTAAGTTCGAGGTATGCATACATTGAGTTCGTGATTTCATTTCAACTAGGTATGAACATCCTAAATTGTATCAGACTAATTAAAAAAAAGATATTAGTTAATGCATTAGGTATGTTGTCCAACATTAACTGAGTAAGTAACACTAATTTTGTATCACCATTTTTGTGTTACCCTGTACTTAATATCAAACGTCGTCGCAGAACCGGTTTGCAAATGACAAAACGTGATAGGTAGATGCACGAATTTTTATAATGGTTTAATCTTCCTTTAACCCTTTACATTTAACTAATATTTTTCGTGACTTAATCACGAACTACTGTGTCGACTCGTGACCACGGCCGCTGCAAAGTGGACGAAAGGTCGAGGTAATTATATTAATAAGTAGTTCGTGATTAAGTCCTGAAAAGTATACTTATGCACGGAATTTTGTTTATAAAACTTAATAGTCGATATGATCATCGAATTCTTTTACATGTCTACATACTTTTAGATGCTAGACTGCTGGTTATGTCGGAGTGGATTTGCTGCGTTAATTAAAGGAGTGCGGATGGGCCTTACTCATAATATCTTGAGGCAGCCGATGACGTACCTCTGCGCGTATTTGGGTCTTGAGAGTAACACTGTTTGTCAAGGAGCTGTGGACTTGAATATGGTAACGAAAAAGTTAAGGAACCACTGTTCCAACTGTACGGGTTTGGACGGTGGCGTATCTAGGGTTATTTTCCAGGGGGGGAGGCACCTTCCCCTGTGATGCCATGGCCGTAGAGCCGAAGCAGAGTCGATACCTTGATGGTGGCCTCTAGTTTTCTGAGGTGCGCATGGCCCGCCCGGCCCCCCTTCTCCATACGCCTCTGAGTTTGGACGAGTTCAGGGTCAATATTACAATCAAGTGCGGTCATAACATTCTTGTTGATAAAAAAGTTTAAGCATCAGCTTTCGCCCCCGATTATACATATTCTAGTTATAGTTATTTATTTCGAACCGCCGACGGTGTTAGTAGAAATCAATTGTTAAATTCCTAAAGAGAAAAAATTACGTCAGTCCTAGTCAGCGCCCTTATTACCAACCGGTTTGAGAGATTGCATACAGTAGGTAAATTATAATGGATAAATCTTACTAATATTATAAACGAAACGAGTAAGTTTGTGAAGATGTTTGAATCTTTGTTAGTCAATTAAGCAATAACGGGTGAACGGATTTAGGTGCAATTTGGCGTGCACATGGACAAAGATCTGGGTTGAAACACAGGATACTTTATTAAGTAGTACGATATTTCCTGGTAATGAATTCCCGTGGGATAATATTTTTACTTTATACAAAAATACAAGGCGTCCTCCAAGAACTTGGAAGCACGCCGCCTTTCAAGATGACTTGTTAACTATCCAAGCGAAAGTTGTGCTTTAAAAATGTTACCGTAACCTTTTTCATGGACTTCTAATACGGGCGAAATCGCGGGATGAAGCTAGTAATATCCTATTTCAAATTATTTTGCTGCCAATCATCACGATGAAGCGATTTTAATAGAGTTGAGCGACAGTTAGAGTAATAAATGCAGACGACGATTGTGGTGGGGAAGTAATTTTTTACTCGAGGAATAGAACAGTGTGTGTTCGGCCTGTGAGTGTGTCAGCTACTTACAGTCTACTTATGTTTGTTTGAAAGATCTATACTATAAGTGATTTACTCGGAATGACGGAACACTGCTCTTCATATTCTTTCTTATCTACCTATTGGTAATTGTTTCAGCCAATATTGACCTACATTGTCAAAACCACGCCCGCAGTGACCGCGCAAACGATCTGCGGCCTCATTTTGCAAGATGGGCACGGACCTAACGACTGTGCGGTCGAAGACCGCAGATTCGAGTGGGAAGTCGACTTACCTTACTTACCAGAGAAAACTAGTGTTGTAACGGTAGGCAGTGGCGGCGTAACCTAATTTGGTGTGGGTAAGATATATTTTGCGCGATCTTAGATGGCGTACCACACATTAGATGACGGATGTTTAAATGACCAAAAAACGAGAAATTTTCGAGACGTGAGGCCCCTCAGATCGCGAGGTCGAAGGCGGTGGCAGGGCCGGATTGAGAAGTCTGGAGGCCTCGGGGCATAAAAGGAATGGAGGCTCCTTGGCTACAAATTATTTAAAAAAAATATCAAAATAGTTTTTTTGAAGTGAAACTTCTAATGCGATTTCCAACAAGCGTTGCGTTATATACCTACGCATCGCAATGCAACGCAACGCAAATTGACGTTTGCGAGACGTTCGCATTGTAATATACTAACGGATGTTAAAAACTTCGTCAGTGCCATCCAGAACAGTTGCGTGGTTTAGTATGAAAATTTGTAAAAATCAAAACTATTTTAATGGTAGATCGTAGAATAAAGTATTTTAAACGTATTTAGTAAAAAAAGTATTGAATATCTTTGAGAATTACGAAAAATCAAGAAAAAATATTGAAAAAAAACGTGCGCACGAGGAGCAACGCCATATAGCGACGAGTTATGTAACTTGTTTCGCTAGCGCTGTAGTTGGTTGCTTGCTAGCCGCAAATGTATGACTTGATAAAAGCGCCATCTAGTGAGTAATTTAAACACATAAATGCATAAGTAAATTTAGTTCTTTAAGTTATTGCAATAAGGTTCATATTGATGTACAAGTGCCTTTTTCATTACCACATCACGAAGTTTCACTTCTTCCGCGCGGAGGAACTTCACGCACCCGGTTTTTTTTTTTCGAAGTCTCTATTGTGGAGGCCCCGGGACTATAGCCCCGGATGGCCTCCCCTAAATCCGGCCCTGGGCGGTGGTCCACGTCGCCTACGACGTTACGATCTGAGGATCTTCGCGTCTCGAAAGTTTGTCGTTTTTTTGCAAATTTAACAATCCGTCATCTAATGTGTGGTACGACGTCATAGGGCCTTGCTAAATATATCTTG
Source organism: Archips xylosteana (assembly GCA_947563465.1). Taxonomy (NCBI): domain Eukaryota; kingdom Metazoa; phylum Arthropoda; class Insecta; order Lepidoptera; family Tortricidae; genus Archips; species Archips xylosteana. Next base: position 13,094,163 of record OX387352.1, on the reverse strand, counting down.
CCCACTCCAAATGTAGGTCCTGCGCCGCCACTGTTCAGCACAGACAATGGGCATGATTATGTTAAGATACAAGGAAAGTACACTTATTCCTGAATCATTCCTACATATGAATTTACTTAATGAGAACGTAACGTACTATGGTCTTTAATTAATGAGGTCGGGCCTTCATAGTGTGGATTACTGTTCTTTATAAGTATAACGATAAAGGATTTAAGAACCTAACCTCACAATGGCCACAGTCAGATGGCGACACATTTGCCTTGCACCAAATGATTACTTAATTAATGACCGAATTGAAAATAACTTGATGCTTAACACTAGCACAATCAAAGTGCTGTAATTCGTGGTTATCTAATAATAATATAACAATAATATTTTATTACATTAAGTGTACGTTCATATTTCAGAAGCCACAAGTCAACAACAAGCCCCTCACTATCGCTCTAATCTCCGACGCACACATAGATCCTTTATATGAGCCATACGGTGCGGCCGAGTGTGGTCAGCAGGTATGCTGCCGTAGAGGCCAAACCGTTTCCCAGAATACGCCGAAATATAGATTTCGTTCCAACATCGACGAGTCAGTTTATGAAGAAACTATTGTGAGAACCAACGACGGGGTTAAGCTTGATTTGAGTGTGGCTTCCAAGCTTAGGGAGAAGAAACGTTTGGCAGAAAGGAGGTCCATGCGAGCAAAGGACCCAGAACCGGCCGGATATTGGGGCGACTATAGGAATTGTGATACGCCGATATGGGCGTTCGATGACGTCGTTGATAGGATTGCTCGAACCCATAAGGTATAGTCACACACTCATCATACCATAAATGACATTAAAGTTCCAAAATCCAAGCAGCCAATGAAGTATGTAAAGCCTGAGTACCTATTTAAATCGCCGCATGCCAGACGACCTGTCGAACAAATAAATTGACTAGAGCCCATACCGAACTGAGGTTGAGCGTCAGACACAGATCATGAGAGATCTTTCTAAATTACTGGTTGGTTACATTTTAGAACATCGATATAGTCTACTACATTGGCGACACCATCGACCATTTTGTTTGGGAGACAACGCACGAACGGGTTAACAACATGACTCGTCACGTAGTTGATAAATTGAGAAAAAGTTTCGGCGACAAAGTTTTAGTAGTACCTGTAATTGGTAACCACGATTCTCATCCTACGAATATGTAAGCATAATTTTTGAACATAATAAAACTACCTACTACTAGCTAACACGAATCATTTCGTCCTTCTCGTCTTGTCAGTCAGATCGGCTAGTGTGAAAGGAATGACATGTTTTATTGTTATGTTATTATGTTATAACTACAAACATAAATGATATGTTACCTATGTATGATGATAGTTGCATAAACTGAAGACTGCAAAATGCACTAAAACATATTGTGCACTGTGTGCCAACCGAATCTTCATCAGTTACGATAAAATTTCTTCAGAAAATATTCATCAAAACTACAAAAAACGGCCCATTTCAGGATAATTTATCCACAGGTTTGCACCAGCACATGTGACAGGGGAAAAACTAAACACCACCTGGCTCTACAAAGCGTGGGCTGATAAGTGGGATTTCTATCTTCCTGATTCAGCGACGACCAGCTTATTAGAACGCGGGGAATATTCTGTGCTGGCGAAGCCAGGGTTGAGGATCATTACGTTAAACAATAATGTCGTTTTTAGGTTTAATTGGTAAGTTAAGGAAAGTTGTCATTTTCTAGTGCGGTGCTCAAAAAAAGGGATTATTGAAATATTCTTTTAGGTGGCTAGTCTACGATCCCGTCTACGCCAAAAAGCATCTGGAATGGTTGGTGAAAGAGTTGTTTGAAGCCGAATCGGCGGGCGAAAAGGTCCATATTGTGGCACACATACCGCCAGGCTTGTCCGATCTCACATTAACTTGGACTAGGGAATACAACAGAATCATAAACAGGTAACCATGTAAACTGTAAATGAGCTGCGCAAATATCTTATAGAGCGACAACTTTATAAGTCCAGCTCCTGTAGCACATTAGGTATCGGTTTCTACCTCTACCGATTATGTGTGCTTTTCATCTATTCTACGATATATATGTTTGGATTATTCGCGGTAGTTTCTTTGGCTATACCTTCGAAGGAACTGTTGCGGTTTTTTTTCGCACTTCCTTCATAAGAGGTGAAGGCAGAAATAGGTTTATTTTTTCGCCTTTGTTCCTTGTCACAGTAGCACCTTTAATTCTAGCAAAGGTGTACGGTCTCACCGTCTCACCACCGTACATTTTCATTATGCTTACTCGCGACCTACTTTGGGTCATGCGGCAACAAATATTATAAGTAACTAACTAACTAGCTATCGTACAACTAACACCAAGAGAAAGAATCAGTTTACTTTTAACTTTGTATCTTTAACTTAATAAATCATCTTACTTCGACTCAAGATATCTTTCTCCGCACTCCTGACACCTGCATTTAACTACAACTATAAGTGTACAGAACTACTAAACTGTACAAAAGGAATAAAGGCGAAAAAATAAATGCAGTTCTTCCTTCATCTCTTGTGAAGAAACTAGTGCGAAAAAAAAAACGCAACAATCCCACGAAGGAACAGACAAAGGAAATACCGCAAATAATCCATATTTTTGTGTGTAAATGTAGCAAGGTTTCAGATAGATTAGGATCCAAACTCTCCTGAAGCTATTCCTACTTAATTGAGTTTTAGATTCGCTTCAACTATATCCGGAGAATTTAACGGGCACACGCACTCGGACGAGTTCAAAATTTTCTACAGCCCCGACGGGACTCCGGTGCGCGTGGCCTGGGGCGCTGGTGGCATTACACCTTACGCAAATAATAACTTGAACTATAAAATAGTTACTTTTGACGCAGTCACATACGTAAGTTACTGCCTATTGAAGCTAAGTGCATCCAAAACTGGATAAAGAGTTTTAAAGTGTCTCCCTTTCAGGAACCGATAAATATCAACAACTACATTTATGACCTGACTAAAGCGAACCTCACGCCTCACAAGAGACCACACTGGTTTAAACTCTACGATTTTAAGAAGAAGTTCAAACTTCGTGACTTGTCGCCTGCATCTATGGATAACCTTGTCACTAGTATGGTTACAAAAAAACCAGAACTCTTAGACTTGTACGTGAAATATTTATCGAAAAAAAGTAACGTCAAGTGGCACAAGTGCGATATCGAATGCAAAATGGATCATTTATGTAACACAGTCATTACAGTTTTGTGGGAAAGGCAAAAATGTGAAGAATTAAGGAAATTGTATAAAAAAAGAAAATCTTAACTGACTAGATACAGAGCTGAGAAAAATAAGCGGTTTAAAAAAGGAAGGTATTGCATATTAGCACATAAAAAATACTATAAAATTCATATATCTATCCCTAGTACTATGTCACTCCATACAATAAAGTACCTCCCTACAGCTTTCACTGATACATAGCGATTCTATTCTCTGTGGCAGTTGCCACTCGAAAATAGTACTCTAAAACCCCATTTCTTTGACATTTTAGTGTGTAATTGGTTTGACATAGATTCTCACAAAGTAATGCTAATGCATTTTTCAGTAAATTAAGTGTATGAAAGCTTTAATAAATAAATGTGATTTAACAATTATTTTAACTCATTTTTAATTTTTACATAACTACATACATATTTTACAAATTATAAACAAACTTTAAATTTGTCACTAATGTTTAAGTATACTTAACCAGTTTATTTCAGGTTTCCATTTTAAATCTTCGCTTGGTATTTTGTCTAGCACTTTGATCTGAAACGAGAAAGATATATGTTTTGAGCATAATCTGAGTACTACACTTCTATTAATTCAAACTAGCAATTAGTCAGTTCCGCATGAAACCATTTTCGGTCCGATTTTGAACCCTGTGTCAAATGAATCAAGTATCAATCTAATCTGGTTTAGTGTGAACCTGCTAGACTAGTATACATGTCATTGACTCTGTTCTGTGGAAACTGCTTTAACAATTTGGATTCGATTTTGTATCTAGACAGTTTTGCTGTCCAAATTGATCCAGACAAGTTTTTATCATGAAAAAAAAAACTTTTCTCATAAAAATAAGGAAAATATTTCAATAGATACCATACCAGTAATGCTCAGAATATGCTCCATTCAACCAAGTACTATACAATTAAGTACTAATTGACATTTTTGAGTCTGACTACATATGAATTATGTAACAAAACAATTCTACAAGAAATAAACTTATACTCCACTCCACATGCACATTGCACAAGACTTTGAAAAAATATAATTCTACATAACAAAACAGGACAAGAGACATGAGATTATTTAAATATGATCCCTTATTACAAAACATTTTAGACGGCAGCAATTAAATTGCTTTTGTTAAAATTTCACAGAGATGTATATAACATTATTTTAAGTCATTTACGCCCTGTTTCACCATCCATTGATCAAATTTATTTGATGGATAAATGTGATGTTGTCTCTGTTTGTTTTGTTTGAATAGATGGAGACTGCATCACATTTATCCGTCAGTTTAAATTAATCAATGGGTGGTGAAACAGCCCCTTAATGTAATAAAATTAAAATTGCCAATTGTATGGTTCTGACAATGTTAATTGTTGCCCTCAATTTCTTAATTGGTTTAAGATTTAACCTCCTGCGACCCAGAAAAACGATTGTGTACTTGAATTAGGAAACCTTTTGTTATTTAGTTAAAATCCAAAGTCAATTTTGAATACTGTACAAAAAATTGTACATGGGGCCTTACAAGCTTTAAAATAATACTATACCTGATGTCTAATAAAATGCACAATCCTCTCAACATGTTCAACCTGAGCATTGTCAGATATGGAGTAGAACCGTCTCCACACTGCTGCTGCTAAGATACGATCATCAGAAATTCCTTCATCATACCCAACTAGGGCAGCTTGGAACTGTTCTGACAACTCCGACACCTGCTTTCTAGCAATAGCCGGATTTGCTCCCTGGAATATGGAAAAATAAACAATAGTTAATAATAAAATTATTTGAAATCCTTTGTATTCCCTAAAAAATCCCATTATAAATAGATCATAATAGAAAGGAGAACAACTGAAACAAGTACAAATGAAATGAATTTATCCTTTTCAACATCAACTATATGCAGCACAAAGAACAAAGTCAAAGTGATCTTCAAGCAATGACATAAGGTTTAAAGTAGCTATACATTTGGCTAGGTTTGGCATTGAAAAGGTTAATAATTTCATCACTATGCGACTACATCATTTCATTACTATGGAATTCAAAAATAAATTATACTATGCTCAGCAGAGAATAAGCCTGGATAGAATTAAATAAATAATTTCAGTCTACATCTTTAGGGTTCTGTACCCAAAGGGTAAGGGGCTGTATCTCATGAACCATGATAGCTAGACGGTTGAAATTTTCACAGATGATGTATTTTGGTTGCCGCTATAACAACAAATACTAAAGACCAGAATAAAATAAATATTTAGGGGGGCTCCCATACAACAAACGTGACTTTTTTGCTCAATATTGATAACGGCAACAGGTAAAAGCTTGAAATATGCACAGAATATTTAGTTATATATTCACTTTAAAAATAAATAATTAAATTAAAATAAAACAAATATATAAGTGGGGCCCCCATACAAGAAACTTGCCAAATTGCTTGAAATTTGCCGTTTTTATAGATAATGGTCTGACTCGCACTTGGCTGGTTTTTATTTATAAAATTGGTATTATACGAGACAAATTAGACATGAATCCAGTTTTTTTCTTCCTGCATACAAAAGGTTAATGCTAAACTATAATCTTACCTCTAACAACTTAATTCTATTCCCCACATCGGCCCACAAAGCCTCTATAATACAGTTTCTGACAAAATGTCCATCTCCCTTTACATATTTTTTTTTATCTTCAACACTTGGTATGATGTCTTCAGCCATGTATCGAACTAGGAGCAGCCAGACATGCAGCTCCGTTATTGTGAACCAGGAAGCAAAGGTGTCTGGCAAATTTAATTCTTCTACCCATTCCAAGTATGACACTTTGTCTGGTACACTTTCATAAAGGAAGTATCCAGTGAGTTTTAGGCGCTGGAAGAAAAGTAATTCTTGAAAAGTGGGAGTTATTTAGAGCAAATAATTGTTATATTATTTAAAATGTAATAGAATTGATAGATGTGACACAAATGATAGTCAAAACTAATTTATAGATATTATGGTAATACATATAATATTTGTTTTAGTTATTTCTATTTACCGTAAATACATAATATACCAAACTTACTGCTCTAGACTGGTCCATCCAACCAACAGCTTTCATAAATTTCTTCACATAGCTATCATCTACCGTCAGTGTGTTTTGCTCTCGTAATGGCAGGATTCTGATTGGATTGTTTATAATGGGCCTTGCATAATCAGGTTTTATATGATTCTTCTGCCGCCACAGGACCTAAAGTTAAAATTATAAATTGTTATTCTATAATTATAGGACTTGACTGTGGTACCGTTTACAAGAATTTTAATAGTTACCTGAGATATAATTCGACTTCTGTACATGTTTTGTACAAACTCGCGAATATAAGTGTTTTTACTTTTTAGAGTAAATTATAAATATCCTCATTTTATTTTATTCCAAAAATATTTCAATGCGACTCCGAGTGAAGTTGACAATTGATTGACATTGACAGTATAAACACAGCTGACAGATACGGTTGAAAAAAGTTGGATATTTAACCATAGACATAAAGACAGTGACATATTGTTAAATTTTAGGTTAAACAAAATCATGATTATGATCTTCTTCGGCTAACAAGTATCTAAAATTATATTTTTTTAGAAATTTAGTAAATATACGTATTAAGGATTTTTATGTGATTAGTTTTCTTACATTTCTTTGAAACTGAACATGTAATATTTATAGCTCTTGGCTGTTCGAAAACACCTTCTCCATAGCTTGGCGGAAGTGGATGATGTTAGATAACGATACTCGTTTTTGTCTATGACCGAAATTGTCTGCCATCGGTCGTGTTCGCGTTACATAATTCGGGCCGCCGATTATTCTTCATCCAAGTGCTCCTGCTAATCGAAAATGTTGGGGGCAGTAAGTAGGGTTGGAAGCGGCTTTTTAGCTGCGAAGTCCGTGGCTGAGAAAGCCGTCACGGAATGTGGAAAAGTCGCAGCCGTTTCTGCCGTCAACAAGAGGGATTATGCAGCAAAAGCCGCAGCAGGCAAGGGCCAAGGTAAGGTTGTGGCCGTAATCGGTGCCGTGGTGGACGTCCAGTTCGATGACAACCTGCCGTCCATCCTGAACGCGCTGGAGGTGCAGAACCGGCAGCCGCGGCTGGTGCTGGAGGTGGCGCAGCACCTGGGTGAGAACACGGTGCGCACGATCGCCATGGACGGCACGGAGGGGCTGGTGCGCGGCCAGGCCGTGCTGGACTCGGGCTCGCCCATCCGCATCCCCGTGGGCGCGGAGACGCTCGGCCGCATCATCAACGTGATCGGCGAGCCCATCGACGAGCGCGGCCCCATCCCCACTGACAAGACGGCCGCCATCCACGCCGAGGCGCCCGAGTTCGTGGAGATGTCGGTCGAGCAGGAGATCCTGGTGACCGGCATCAAGGTGGTGGACCTGCTGGCGCCGTACGTCAAGGGCGGCAAGATCGGGCTGTTCGGCGGCGCCGGCGTCGGCAAGACCGTGCTCATCATGGAGCTGATCAACAACGTGGCCAAGGCGCACGGAGGGTACTCGGTGTTCGCGGGCGTGGGCGAGCGCACGCGCGAGGGCAACGACCTGTACCAGGAGATGATCGAGTCGGGCGTCATCTCGCTCAAGGACAAGACCTCCAAGGTGTCGCTGGTGTACGGGCAGATGAACGAGCCGCCGGGCGCGCGCGCGCGCGTGGCGCTCACCGGGCTCACCGTGGCCGAGTACTTCCGCGACCAAGAGGGACAGGACGTGCTGCTGTTCATCGACAACATCTTCCGCTTCACGCAGGCCGGCTCCGAGGTGTCCGCGCTGCTGGGCCGCATCCCCTCCGCCGTGGGCTACCAGCCCACGCTGGCCACCGACATGGGCACCATGCAGGAGCGCATCACCACCACGCGCAAGGGCTCCATCACCTCGGTGCAGGCCATCTACGTGCCCGCCGACGACCTGACGGACCCCGCGCCCGCCACCACCTTCGCGCACTTGGACGCCACCACGGTGCTGTCGCGCGCCATCGCCGAGCTGGGCATCTACCCTGCCGTGGACCCGCTGGACTCCACCTCGCGCATCATGGACCCCAACATCATCGGCGCCGAGCACTACAACGTGGCGCGCGGCGTGCAGAAGATCCTGCAGGACTACAAGTCGCTGCAGGACATCATTGCCATCCTGGGCATGGACGAGCTGTCCGAGGAGGACAAGCTGACCGTGTCGCGCGCGCGCAAGATCCAGCGCTTCCTCTCGCAGCCCTTCCAGGTGGCCGAGGTGTTCACGGGCCACCCCGGCAAGCTGGTGCCGCTCGCCGAGACCATCAAGGGCTTCTCCAAGATCCTGGGCGGAGAGTATGATCACCTGCCCGAGGTCGCCTTCTACATGGTCGGCCCCATCGAGGAAGTTGCAGCCAAGGCCGAGACGCTCGCCAAGAACGCTTAAACTGTTCAGTTGTTAATGTGGATGAATGATGTTGTAATGGTATTTCTAATTATACATAGTGATTACTAAAACCATTTCTTTGTTTTTGTTACCCTAGTGTTACCCTCTATTATTATAAGTCATCATGATAATTATGATCTAAATCATTTGTTTCTTGACTTGTGAAGTAGTAAGGTAAAAGGTTAGTTCATGGTTCCGGATATCTATAAACGCCTGAACAATCACATAAACTCTGTTGACTACAGCAGCAGTTTATTCTCTTTGTTTATGATAGTGGTTACAATTTATTTAATAATACAAAAGACTACAGAATTATCAGTAGGTGCATTTCATTTCAACTACGACTCATTACGTAATTGATGACGATAATCCCTCTTACGTGATGGGAGAGTAAGAAATGCTGTAGGAATAGGATTATTCTTCTGTCGGGAATAGCTGATATGCGAGCAGTTCCCTTCCCTAAAATATCCAATTCTCTTGACTATGGTCAGTGTTTTAGAATAGACTTAAAAAAAAGACTAGACTTAGCTTTCCCTAGATTTTCCTTTGATTTGCCTAGTTTCTTGAAGCATTTAAGATCAAAAGGGGTGGAGTTAAAATACGACCTTTTTATGTCGACAATAATGGACGACCTAATAAAACCCTTGTGTAATTGCCACAAGGGTTTGAATCCGGATCTAAGGGGAGGCAAACCGGGGCACTTGCCCCGGGCGGCAGTTTCATGGGGGCGCCATATCCTTGAGTCAAGATTTCGAAATATCGAACAAGTCGCTACTATCAAGTTTTTGCCCCGGTTCGAAAAAATCGTAGATCCGGGGTTGTCTGTCAGTCTTTCATTTAGGGTCGACAAATGCGAGGTCGTACACTACCACCACCCTACTAAAAGTATAAAAAGCTCTCTGACACCCAAGCCTAGTTGTATTTAATAGCCTTGACTTTAAATACATTAAGTCAGGGTTCGAAAATATCCGATATTTATAATAAATATCAAAATATCTGATATTTATGATATATATCCGATACATATCAAAAGTTTGATATACATATATCCATTTTGTATGAAAGCCATATTATTATTTTATTGTATTATTTATGTATACTATTTGCATATGTGTTTCATCGTTTCTGCACTTTGTCAATTACTTTCTCTGTAATAAATAATAGAATAAACACAAAAAAAACTTACTCTTTCGAGTCTTTTGTAACAAAATTTAGAAGTATTAGAACTTACTATTAGGGAGTAATTTTTGGCGTTTGTTACTGTATTTCTACTTCCCAAATGTAGATGGCATTGGAGTAGAGTTAAAAAAAAATTTAACTACTTCAAAAATTTCAAATACTTTTTTAGGCTTAGCCGATTAGCTCGGTTTTTTTTTTTAAATTTACCATGCCATGAGCTTTACGATGAAGGAAAACATCGTGAGGAAACCTGCACACACCCGAGAAGAAATTCAATGGTGTGTGTGAAGTTCCCAATCCGCACTGGACCCGCGTGGGAACTATGGCCCAAGCCTTTCATTCTGAGAGGAGGCCTGTGCCCTGCAGTAAGACAGGCTGGCTGGGATGATGATGATGATTAGCTCGGCTGTCACATTATTTTTTGGATTTAAGTTAACTAACATAGCTACCCCTAAAAAAGGCTCGAGAGCGTAAAAACAGGCCTGAGCTTAAAAAAACGCTGAAGCTTTTTTAAAGTTCTAGACTTTCTTTATTAAAAAGAACCTCCTCCTTTTTTGAAGTCGGTTAATAAGACTTGTCTATTACAAAATACAACTTCCAACTTTCATCCATTGGACTTCGGTCCCGAGCTGCCGAGGCATAACATATAGAGAGAGATCTCTCTATTGCAACTACCCCAAACAAAACCTCTTGGGGAAGTTACGATAGTCTGCCGGTCACGGGGTTCAGTTTAATTTTTACGTAGTGAAAAACCCCGAATAGGTCTTAAGGCCGCCGCAGACCAGATGCGTGTGTGCGTCATCCTCACGCACATGCGCCAGTTGTAATAAATGAAACTTTATGAAAGATGGCGCACTAGATGCGTGCACATGGTATGCCATCTATCTTACAGTTCTATTAATTACAACTGGTGCATGACACGCATCTGGTCTGCGCCGGCCTTTAACCTTCACAGGATTTTGGAATAGAAGTTGGCAGCGCACATCGCTCGTAGAACTGATGGCTGATGGGGCAAAAAGCTTCTTGAGTGGCGTCCACGGACCGGAAGACGCAGTGTAGATAGCAGGCTTCCAACAAGATGGAGCGACGACCTAGTTAAGGTTGGCGAGCCTTGAGGGAGGCCTATGTTCAGCAGTGGACATCTTTCGGCTGAAATGATGATGATAAGAGGCATAAACCATGTACCTACACAGCGTCCACGCTGCATACGAGGAAGTTGCATTGAACAATGTAGTTCTAAGCTAAGCGTCCACTGCTTCGGAATCGAGCCGTACGAAGCGGACGGATTTGTTGCTTTGTAGATTTCTCCGGCGCAGAAATGCCGATCCAGTGCACGCAGTACTTACCATAGAAATCTATACAAAGCAACAAATCCGTCCGCTTCGTACGGCTCGATTCCGTTGCAGTGGACGCTTAGCTTTAAGTGAAACGTAATTCAACTTTCTTATTTAAAGATAGCCTGGAAGAGATTGCTTCGAAGCGATAAGACCGCCCATACCTTATATATTTTTCATGTACTTGTTTTTCTGGTGTACAATAAAGAGTCACTGTATAGAATTGTAATTCGTCCGTCAGGATTTATGCATTGGCTCCCCTGTTCCTCCTATCTCTACCTGTGGGGACAGGTGGAAAAAATCCATATATCCCTACCAGTGGAGATAGCCTGGTAAGGATAGGTGGAACAGGAGGTAGTATTCACTCTGTTGCATTTTGTGTGGTTTGGTCGGTGGCGTCAAAACAGGTGATGAACCACTACAATGTGAGCTATTTATTTATTAACCCTTTCAACGCCGCGCCTCGACAAAACGTAAACCTGCTTTGAATCTTATGTCATTGTGTCAAGATCACTTTGACACTGTACTTTGTGACACCTATATGTGTCGTTGGCGTTGAAAGGGTCAGATTCCCTGTCCCGAAGCAATGTGCGGCGTTTTTTCGACACGTCCCCATAGTAACAATGACATTAAACGCTCATAGTCATGAGGCACATGTTAACCTGGGAACCTGTTAATCCCTGATGTAACGCAAGAGTGATGGTCTGTCCCTTTCCAAGACGGACTGAATATGGCGTCTGGGCTTATACTATGAAAATCTGTTTGTCCGAAATAAAGAATTTGAATTATTATTTGATGGTGTTGTTAAATAAAACACATTCATATCTTATATTGCAATATTATTACAACTAAGCAACCTAGAATAAACTGTACAGTAAACTAAATTATATTTCCTTGAAAATAAAATCCATGTCGTTGTATTATACTTACTTACAATCAGACAACGACAGTTATGACGAAGAAATGTCACCATTTGTGACTACATTTGGTTCAGAATCCTGTTGCATTGATTCATGAATAACTAGAGCATCCTTAACTGTACTACACATTTCTTCATTATTAGTATCTTTTGTTTCAAGATAGAGCGGCTCATGTGTAATATAATTAACAGCTAATTCTGAAATACTCGGTACGGATTTAGCTTTGGTAGATTCCATTAGACTAACTGTCGATTTTGCAGAAACTGATGTATTTTCACTAACAGTTTCTAGGATATTTGAACCTAGTGTACCTAACTCTTCAATGTCCATGGGTTCAGGAACTTCGTTAGAGGCTTCTGAAGCTATACTACTTATTTCATTACCACAACCAGTTTTATCAACATTCTTATCAACTAAGTCCGGAGTTTCAGAATGACTTAAATCGGGTACAGTGTTACTACTACCAACATTATTTTGGTCAGAATTATTACCACTAATATTGGCGCTATTTATATCTGACTTTTCCGTGTTATTTTCATCTACAGCATTTGAACAAGTTGTTTTATCTGTATCATTTTTTGTATCTACAGCTTCATTGACATTCTCTGTTTTAGCCAGTGGTACTAACCGTTTAACATTCATGTTGTTATCTGGTACAGTTCGCGCAACGGCACGATTAACTTTCGGAACTTTAACTACAACTATTTGATCATTCGACTTATCTTCATTGGTTGTCAAGCCCTTACTAGTTTCCTTTAACTTTATTGTCTGGAATTTCAGTGGAGTATTATTTGACACGCCATCTTTATTTCTATTTATTGGTTTGATAAGAAGAATTTTAGTCTTCATGCCCGCTTTTGAAAAATCTGTAATGTTCTTATTTATAATTGGATTCTTCATCAGTTCCAAACTTTGACGTCGGAATTTTATTGGGACCACTGAAGGTATCTTCAGTTTTGGTTTAACTGATTCACTTGGTCCAGTATTTGAGCTTTGGTCCTTTACAACGCATGCTTTTTCGTTTATATCTTCTTTTATTATAGATGGATTATCTTTCTCAAGTTTAGTTACATTTTCGTCTGTAGTAAGCCTTTCATGTTTTATGTTATTATTTGGATTAGCGTCTTGAGTTTTCGATACTTTACTTGAATTAGAGCTATCTTTTGTCTCTTCCAGGTTATCCTTTTTTGGCGACATTTTTTCTGCTCTTGAAGTTTTTGGCAACATTGGCCTGGCAAATACACTTGGGGGTCGCTGTTCTTTCTGAATGCTAAATATTGGAGCACTGAAGTTAGTAGTTTTCAATTCCGCTGCAGCTTTATCAACTGCCTTTTTAGTCATTAGCAATAGAGCTCCGATATATTCTCTGTTGATATTGTCATAGTTACTTTGTAACTCTTGTTGGATCCGTTTCTTAGTTTGCGTAGTCTTAGGTGTAGTGGTTACCGTCTGTGAGTCTCTGTAACCTTGAGCTTCCATTTTTAATAGATTCGATAGATCATATTCAAAATCTTCATTTTTCGGTTTAGTCTTCTTTCGAACCGGTCTTCGAGAAGCAACGGTCGAGGTTTGCTTAATTATGTGACGTTTAGAAAGTTTTTCTTCTAATTCTTCCATGTCTGATGAATTTTCTTCAAACATTTTGGTGGTCGGAGATGATTCAATATCGCCTGTATTGTTGACGATTTTATCCACAGAAGCATCACTTTCTTTAACGTCGTCAGTTTCATCTGAAACAAAGTTAGCAAAGTTGTTTAAAATTTACAATATAGTGACAGGTGTAAGGTCATAATTATAAATATGAGAGCCATACCATTTAAGATTGTTTCCTTCTTTCGTTTATTGGAAGTCCTGTTGTGGTACATCTTTCGTTTTCTTGCACCGGTTTCGATCCTGACACTACTAGAGGAGCTGTCGTCTGAGAGACGACTGGAATCGCTGGAACAGCGGCTTGGTCGCCGCGACTCTGAACTCTCTTCGTTTATATCTCCCAACTCCAAGGGTTCTGCCAGTTCTAACGCTTCGGCACCATCGATAGCCTTTACAGTACTGAAGTAGAAATCCGAATCGCCCTTCAGCTTGTGTACTATCTTAACATGCTCAGGCACTTTCACAAAATCGTAGTGTTTGAAATTGCACAGTTTGCAAGCGTAGCGCATCCATTTATAGTGTTCGGCCATGTGGTCGTGAAGATCCTGTATGCGCGTATGATTCGAGTCACACCTTTTACACAGTAACTTTTCCAAATCCACGTCTTGTTGCATTCTCTTTTTGAATGCGGCAAAATTGTTTTTCTCAATTTGGAGCGCGAACGGCAACCTCGACCTTGGGTGTTTATCGGCTCGCTGTTTGACTAGCAGATGTTTCTCGGGAGATTCAGCAGTGTCGCTGGATTTATCGTCAATTATATCCATTGTAGCTTCTTCAAGTACATTTTCTGTTAGTTCAGACTCTTTCTCTGCAACTTCTTGACTTGTTTCCATTACATCTTCATCTTTTTCAGCGGATTCATTTGTTTTCTCAACAGTTTGAACATCTTTCTCAGGGGATTCTTTTCGGATTCTTTGGTCTGTATTTTCAACAGGTTCAGAAATTATCCCAGTTCTCGCTTTGCTCACAATTTGAGCTTCTTCGGCGACTGGTTTGCTTTCTGAAAAATAAACATTATTAATTATTATACGTATAAAGCGCCTGTCGAAGTTCCTTTTATCCATGTTAATATTGTAAATGCGAAATCTGTTTCTCTGTAACATCTTCACGCGAAAATCGCTAAAAAAATTGTCATGGAAATAGTTTGAGACCCTGGGAAGGACATAAGATAATTTTGATCGACTTTCGTCTGCGAATAATTTCTTAATCGCTATCCCATGGGAACTATGCGATTTTACAGAATTAAAACTATCCTATGTCCTCCTCAGGGACTACTATATCTATACCTAATTGCACAGCGCTTTAAGCGTAAAGAGGTAAGAAACACCCAGATGTAATTACTTTCGCATTTATAATTTTAGTAAGGATTGTCGATGGTAAGTTAACTTGGCAAACAACCAAACTCACCGGTCTCAACTTTAGGCATCAAGTTCAAGCTTGGCGTTCCTTTATTGTAGTCCTTCCGTATTTGTATCTCGATCTTCTTGCTCTCGTGCGTGTGAGGGCGGCGCGCGAGGGCACGCGAGCGCGGCTGACACGTGTGCGTGTGCGCAGCGAGCGCGGCGCGTCGCTCGAAAGTGCGGCCGCACCCACCGCAGCGGGGTAGCTCGCCGTCGCCTTCCATGTTATCCATCCAAGCCTGATAAGTAAACAGAGCAATTATGACATCAATCAAATAAAAATAGTTTATTTTATGGGCATTTTTATTTTTCCTTGTACCTTTTGACTTTTTTTTAATTCGGAAAGTTTTATGTGATTTCTGCTCAGAATCACGAGCTCTTTCGATCCTACTAGGAGAAAAAAAGTGTCCAAAGTTTTTTTTTCCCATTCCGTTACCATTTTTCATAGACTTTATATGACCATAACGGAATGGAGGAATCGAAAATTAAATGAAAGTTTTGGGACACTTTTTTTCTCCTAGTAGGATCGAAAGAGCTCGTGATTCTGAGCAGAAATCACATAAAACTTTCCGAATTTAAAAAAAGTCAAAAGGTACAAGAAAAAATAAAAATCCCTTAATACTAGCTGTTGCCCGTGACTCCGTCTGCGAAAAATTCGTTTATCCTATGAGCTGTAGGAATTATTTTGAGAGATACAAACAAGGGGTTAAGCTAAGCGCATTGGCGATCCTTTGTCTCAAATAGCGTACACTGTGTTAAAAAATTTAGTTTTATTAAATACTTTAGATGTACTTATGTAATTTAAATAATTTAATAACAATGTATAGGTAACGCCACCAGAGTTGAGGCCACGCACACACCACATCTCATGTAATGACAGCGGGATTTTGACGTTGTGTTGACGTTAAACGACAACACAACGTCAAAATCCCGCTGTCATTACATGAGATATGGTTGTGTGCGTGGCCTCAACTCTGGTGGCGTTACCTATAGATATCTATCTGTTTGAAAAAAAATACCTTGTCGAGTTTCTTGCTAGATTCTTCTCAAACAGGATTTTTCCGAACTGTAGATACTTCGACGCTCATAGGAGCATCAATTGGTGCAAATATGAATAAAGAATTTTAGACTTTGGTTTATGTATTAAAAGTATTTCAGGTATACCTGATTCTCCTGATCTAGTCTCTCCTCTTCAGTGAGCTTTTGCAGTGCAGCTGCTTTCATATTTTTCTTCTTCTCATAGAAAGCCGGTGGATTGTTCATTTTAAAAGCCTTCGCTTGTATAGCTTCTCGCAACCTTCTTATTTGTGCTGCAGATTTCCTGTGAGTAAAAATATATTCAATCATTGTGTGGTCAAACAAGACTAAAACCAAATTACCTTGGTTATTCGCACCCACTCGTTAAAGAGGGCTATGCTTGTGCGATGTATGTTTTCATGCAAACACCTCCGTCCGTCTTCACATTGATCAACGTAAGTCACACATATCCCACTAATCGACACTTCACAAGACGCTAATGTGTTTCAAGCTCTTTATGAGTTCATTCCTAAAGCTATGAATACCCGAGTAAGTACTTACTTCATTCGTTGGGATTGCTTGTGGTAGGTCTGTGCAACATAACATGTTGATTTATGTGGAAGTGGGGTTTTTGGCACAAAAACTTGAGGCGTACAGACATAGCTATCTTTTACGTACAGTTGCGGAGTAGCCAGGTAATTCGTTTAAATTGATAATTATTATTATTATAAATTCTTCACATATATGTGAGGAAATTGATAGTTATTTTCATATATGTACATTTTAAACACAAACTAAGCAAATTTCCTTAGCTCGCTTCGCAAGTCGTGGTAGGTACATGTAAACGCTGACGTCACTAGTGGCGTGGCGCTGTAACAACTCTATTTCCATGGGGTTACCTAAATTTATAACGCGACGGCAGGCACGACATGTACGCGAAAGGTTTTGTACAGTAAATATGAAGTGTTTTATCCGAAAATGTACTTAATCCTTTTCCAGTGTCACAGAATAATTAATAGTACAAATATAGAAGTTTTCTCCCTCACAAAAACGGCGTTTAGGCATAAGAAACGTGCATACTTTATGCTTCTCTGTCTATCGCATAACTCGTATTCATTCACATGCGGCACGTTTAGTTAGGGTTTTATTATTTTACTAGCTGTTACCGGCGACTCCGTCTACGGAGAATTCGTTTATCGTTATCCCGCGGGAATTATGCAATTTCCCGGGATAAAAACTATCCTATATCCCTTCCCGGGGCTCAAGGTATCTGTATAGGTACCAAATGTCATGTAAATCGGTTCAGCGGTTTAAGCGTGAAGAGGTGAGAGACAGACACACTTTCGCATTTATAATAATATTAGTATGCTTCGATCAACAATACTATTGTAGTTGTATTGTTGATCAAAGTTAGTATGGATTTACCTGTGTACTTTGAACAGATGTCGGTAAACGCTCCAGGAAGTAGAGAATATCTCAAAACAATCAGGGCAAGGGTACACCAGCCGGCTTTCGAGGTGTTTGTACTTCATGTGGAATTTGAGGGTCTTCTGGGTGGAAAACTGCATGTCACCTAATGAACAACAATATAGTATAGAGGGTGTCCCAAATCTCAATGATAACGTGGTACAGTCGACTCCAAAAAGATCGATACAATACAGCCAAAGTTACAAAACACGTATTGACATTAAGGTCATGTAGACATATTTTTGTAATTTTGTCCGTATCGATATTTTTGTAGGCGACTGTACCGGGAGTTAGGTTATGTTATACCAGTTCTTTCTCGGTGTTTTTCTTCATTGAAAAGCTTATTGTAAATTTCAAGAGTAATTTCACAAATACTTAGGTAGTCCGAAAAACACGATGTGTGAGCACACGATTTCTTCTATTTGAGACGCCACGAGTCAAACCACTACGCTACCACGATTTGAACCCGACAAACAAGAAAACCAAAGTATTTTACGTTATGTTTGAGGCTCTGTTATGTAAGAGTAGCAAATCTGATAATATTATGTAAAAAATGCGAATATACCCGCCGCCCAGTAGGTACTCACAGGGAATTGTTCCTGATTCTTCGTATTCCTATTTCGTCGCATTCCTGCTTCGTTGGATTCCTGATTCGTCGGATATTCAATATCAAATGAAGCGGCCCAATAATAAACATGCGTGACTACCCAAAAACATTAATCTTCCTTTATGATTAATACTGGTACCTATACTGGATGATAGATTTAATTATATACAGATAATTCCAACGAAGCAAGAATATGACCAATCAGGAATCCTTCGAAACAGGCATCCGACGAAACTGGAATACGACGAATCAAGGAACAATTCCTCATAGGCATTGACTTCACTAGCCCATCAGTCGAAAAATACGACTTATGATTTGTATTGAGATTGACGACCGGCAGTCGGGCGCGCACTGACGAGATACACAAACTCATATTTTGCGATTATTTATAATTGGTAATATTCGTATTAGTAGTCTATTCAGTGTCTCAACTAAGGTAACGGCATAATATAAAGCAACAAAGTGTGGTACGAGAAGGCGAGCAGCGAAAGGCGACCTTGACATAGCTGCCGACAGGATTATTTAGCATCTGTTTCTAGGGGCGTGCATACGTCCTCATAAATATAGGTTTTGTTTCTGTATCATAGTCATGTTCCCTACTGTTTTTATGCCAGGGAATACCCCCCTCTTGTTGCTCATGAATAGAGAACGTTATATAGGTACATAAATATTTGTAGTGACAATACACATCATTTGAGAGTGCATTCCAACTAACAGTAACAGTCATATTGCACATGAACAAGTTTGAAGAGTCTTTCAAACAGTTACCTACATCAAATATAACACTTTCATGTCCCAGAAATTAAAGGAAATTCATATCATATTTCTTACATATCTTGCACTTAGGTACTCTGCCGTCGTCACTGTCGTCGTCATCACTAATTTGGATGACATTGTCATTATCAGACTCTTCATTCTGTTCAGCATTCAATGAACTCTGCACATTAAATGACCCATCTTTTTGGAGAACTGCTCTGTCCTGTGACAGTATACTGTCCAATTCCTGTACCTGAAATTTATCATAAATATGGCATATATAAAATGCTAATGCTTGAGACCTTAGTGATACAGAAATAATTTTAGTATGTACTTACTTAAACAGTGTATGAATAATGCATAGTTATATTGAAACCAATCTAAACATACCTGTTATATACATAAAATATAAGTAGTTTATACAACTCATTAGTTAATAATGTTTATTGCTTATTCAACATATTGCTTATTAAACTATTAACCTGTTTCATTTAGAACTAGTTTTTGTCATATTTAATTAGTAAGTTAGATTTTATCACAAGGTTTTTAAATTTATATGAGGCAACACATGACATGTAGCAAAAAGGTTTTTAGGATAAGATAGTTTTACATACCTGAGCCTGCATGTGGTCACGTCTCTTCTCTTCACTGTGACTCTGGAAGACTGCTACGGAGCTGTTTGGTATTTTCTGTAACGTCACTTGCTGCTCATCAAAATTATATCGACCTTTAATTTTGGCCAGTTTCTCAACTATTCCTGTTAAATCTTTAGTGAGTGGAATACGGTCATTGCTTTCAGTTGGGACTGCTTCTGTAAGTTTCAATGATTCCTGATATGCTTCTTCCATTTGTCTTATTTTTATCATTTCACTTGCCTTCAATTAAACAGAGATATGAGTTACATTTATAATAATAATAAAAGAATTGTCAAGTACTTAGTAGCAGTAGCAAAATTATGTAACGGCAGATACTTACTACTGATGTATTCTTCACAAAGTGACTGTGAACTGAAGAACTAAATTTCTCTTTACAATAAACACGTTTATGAGAAATAAAATTCGCCAAACTTCTAAATATATTTCGGCATACTTTACACTCATACAATAAGTCACATTCATTAGCCAGAAGACTTTTCAGCTAAAAAATAAATAAAATAAGTAAATTTTATTTGTAATACATACTTAATTCAGGTTTAGTTGTTTCCACATGCAAGGTTTTTTGGATACTCACTTCCTCAGTAGCAAAATCAAATATTTTTCTTGCCTGAGCAAACCCTGTAATACTTGTAAGTACTGGTTTCCTAAGCACAGAAAAGTCATGGTCTTCACTTTCTTCATTGTTGCTGGTTAAATTTTTGTTTCCTTTGCTCTTGTCATCTTTCCCTTTGGACTTAGTATTAATTTTAGCCCCAGCCATTTTGAACCCTATTAACCACAATACAAATATTTATAATATTACAATTAGGCAATGGTCCATATTATAGATTGACCTATCATAATAAATTATATGCAAAATTATTATTATTAAACTATTATCCAATGGACATATTAAGGTATAATCTCGACCAACAGAATAATGACAATGAAGTGATACCTATGAACGTAGGTACGCATATTTGTTATTTTAGATAACTACTAAAGATCGTGTTGTGAAGGTCTTTTCACAATGTTTTCGTAGTAAATAATTCATCACAATTTGTTTACTTAAAAACCATGGCATAACCGTTTTTTAGAATCAGCATGGTTTAATCACGTACTATACCTACCAAGATGGTCACAAGTCTCTCCCTTAAATTTCAAAGATAACATACGTAGTTATTATATTTTAACGACGACGACTTACGTTTTATGAGCTACCGAAAACTAGGCAAGTATTGAAATGGTTCTACTCACATTGAAATCCTCACAACCGCTAACATGAAAATTCGGGTTTTCCGACAACTAGCCTTACTTCACGCCTCCATTTTCAACAAATGAATACCAGACCAATAGAACGTAATGCCATCTATTCAGTTATAGAATGTAACATTTGTTTTTGAGTACATAATAACATTGTTTAAAAAGGTTTAACTTTTAAGTCTTTATAATAATACAACTTATATTATAGTAAAACATCAATATTATTCGTGTTTAAGTAAACAATCAATAATTTAATAATATGCATGTGGAATGCCTTGTTTTGGAAATTTATTGGGCAACACTCACATTTTTTAATTTGATTTTTTTTTGGCATTTGATTAGTTTGACGTTTAGTTTACTGACCGACACCGATGTTTTGTGTAGTAATTTGCTGAGGATCGTTCGTTCGTTCGTCTCACTCAATTCAATTATTGTCTCCGATTGATTCTAGTTTAGTATTTGATTGGAAGAAGAGGTAAAGCTAAATTTTCATCATAATTTAAATTTATTTCGGTTTTCACTTTACACTGTTAGCTCAAAGAAAGCTCAAACGCTCAAACCTGTAAATAGTGCTTCCGAGCTTGAATCACACTTGCCGGTTCAACAGATTTGTTTGGCTTTTTAGAGTTTTAAATAGTGCTACAGGTTGTCTAAGGCTACAGGTTCTCTTGCTTACTCATTATTATATTTTCTAGAGTAAAATGTCTTCTGGTGAAGTTCAGACTGCGGAACACCTGCAAAGAAAATGGCTAAATGTACGAAAATTATTAGAAAGATCAGGTCCATTTTGCCATCCTGATTTTGAACCATCCGCACAAATATTGGATTTCACTATGAACTCTTGCAAAATCCTAATAGTCGGAGCTGGTGGTCTAGGCTGTGAATTGCTGAAGGACTTGGCATTGATGGGTTTCAAAAAAATCCACATAATTGATATGGATACTATAGAATTGTCTAATTTGAACAGGCAGTTTTTGTTCAGGAAAAACGATATAGGATTATCAAAAGCCAAATGTGCTGTTGAGTTTGTAAACAAAAGGTATTATTTCTTTTTTTATTTGAATGTAATACTTAATAGTTTTGGTTGAATTGGTGTTTAGTGACTTTTTACTTTTAGAGTACCTGGCTGTGAAGCCACGGCGCATCATTGCCCTATACAAGACATGGATGATGGTTTCTACAGACAGTTTCACATTGTGGTCTGCGGTTTAGATTCCATAGTGGCAAGGCGATGGCTCAATGGCATGCTTATGTCTCTGTTGCAGTATAATGATGATGGTAAATAAAATCAATGTTTAGTCTAATACATTTCATAAGCCTTCATCAGAGCTGTAAAAGTGTACTATTGCCAAATTTAATAATTTTTCTGATTTAGCATTTCACATTCTAAACAAGACAAGTATCCCATTAAAATTGGCATAACTGTACCCCTAAAATGAATAGATATTGTGTAGTTTGTGGCTAAAGGTTTAAATTTTCTATGTGAAGCTATGACAAAGATGAAAAAAAAAGTCTTTGCCACTTCTATTGACAATTGTATTTTACCACTACTGCCTCTCCTCTCAGTGTAGTAATATTTTGAAGTCAATATCTTGATTAAACATGATTTGTAATCACCCTCTTCATTTAGGAAGCTTGGATCAAAGCAGCGTGATTCCCCTGGTTGACGGGGGCACTGAAGGTTTCAAAGGTAACGCCAGGGTGATCCTGCCAGGCATGAGTGCCTGCATTGAATGCACCCTGGATTTGTACCCACCACAAATTACGTTCCCACTGTGCACAATTGCTAACACACCAAGGTAAACAAGATCATGTAATCATTTTATAGATTCTTTCATTTTAATTTCTCTTTCTCTGTGTTTGTGCTTGATGCTCATGCGGTGTTTGTGGAATGTTTTTGCTCGAGTCTTGGATGTTTAACATGTATTTATCTGTATAAATAAAATAAATAAATAAATATAAATATATCACGGGACAATTCACACCAATTGACCTAGTCCCAAAGTAAGCTAGGCAAAGCTTTTTTTTTTTTTTTTTTTTTATAAATATTAGGGAACAATCCTACACAAATCGACCTAGTCCCAAACTAAGCAAAGCTTGTACTATGGGTACTAGACGACGATATACATACTTATATAGATAAATAAATACTTAAATACATAGAAAACATCCATAACTCAGGAACAAATATTCGTGCTCATCACACAAATAAATGCCCTTACCGGGATTCAAACCCAGGACCTCTTGCTTCGTAGGCAGGGTCACTACCAACTAGGCTAAAGTGGTTGTTAAAAAAATAAATAATAAATAAATAAATATAAATATATCACGGGACAATTCACACCAATTGACCTAGTCCCAAAGTAAGCTAGGCAAAGCTTTTTTTTTTTTTTTTTTTTTTTATAAATATTAGGGAACAATCCTACACAAATCGACCTAGTCCCAAACTAAGCAAAGCTTGTGTTATGGGTACTAGGGAACGGATAAACATACTTATATATAAATACATACTTAAATACATATTAACCCTTTCACCGCCGCGTCTCGACAAAACGTAAACCTGCTTTGAATCTTATGTCATTGTGTCAAGGTCACTTTGACACTGTACTTTGTGACACCGATATGTGTTGTTAGCGTTGAAAAGGTAAAACACCCAAGACCCGAGAACAAACATTCGTATTTTTCATACAAATATCTGCCCCGACACGGGAATCGAACCCGGGACCTCAAGCTTCATAGTCAGGTTCTCTAACCACTAGGCCATCTGGTCGTCTGGTCGTGTATAAGTATGTTTATCCGTCGTCTAGTACCCATAGTACAAGCTTTGCTTAGTTTGGGACTAGGTCAATTGGTGTCAATTTGTCCCATGATTTATATTTGATTGATTGATGATTATTATTGATTATTATTTTCTTTCCAAAGCTGCATTGTTAAATTTAAACAGAAAATTGAATTATTGAATGATTAAAGTGAACAATGGCATACTTTTTTCATTTTAGATTACCAGAACACTGTATTGAATATGTGAAAGTATTGCAATGGCCTAAGGAAAACCCATGGGGCAACACCATTCCATTGGATGGTGACGATCCACATCATGTGGCTTGGGTCCTGGAGAGAGCCCAGGAGCGAGCCATGAAGCATGGCATCTCCGGAGTCACATATAGGTTGACTCAGGGCGTCCTGAAGAACATTATTCCTGCAGTTGCGAGCACCAATGCTGCTATAGCCGCTGCTTGTGCTACTGAGGTTGGTTAAGAGTAAATGTGTATAATTTTCACATCACATGCTATCATCGTCTTCATCATCAGACAAAACATTACTTACCCTTTCAACGCCACGCCTCAACAAAACGTAAACCTTCTTTGAATCTTATGTCATTGTGTCAAGATCACTTTGACACTGTACTTTGTGACACCTATATGTGTCGTTGGCGTTGAAAGGGTTAAAATAGTTGATAAAAACTATCCAATCCTTTCGGATTAAAATAGTTGATAAAAACTATCCAATCCTTTCGGATAGTTTTTATCAACTATTTTAACCCTTTCAACGCCAACGACACATATAGGTGTCACAAAGTACAGTGTCAAAGTGATCTTGACACAATGACATAAGATTCAAAGAAGGTTTACGTTTTGTTGAGGCGTGGCGTTATATTCTATACTGTCAAATCTGTGTTGCATAGGATTACAATTAATTAGAGGAATTTTCTTGGTGACTTCTTCTGTAGTTGTGTTCTATTTTACTCACAATGCTAACTGCTCTGCTAAACCACACAATGGGAAAATACTTTGTGTGAATAAAATATCAAATACTGAACTACTTACTTAAATTATAATTCCATTTCAGGTTTTTAAACTCGCTACATCATGCTGTGTCAACATGAATAATTATATGGTACTGAACATTGCTGATGGAGTGTATACTTATACATTTAGCGCAGAGAAGCGCGCTGACTGCGTCGCTTGTAGTAACACTACAAAGGTGATGGAACTGGAGTCTGATGCTACATTGCAAACAATATATACCAAGCTTTGTGAAGATCCACTGTTTATGATGAAAAGCCCAGGTATGTTACTGAAATCTGAGTTTTGTCTCGAGACATTGTTGAGTATTTTTTATTAGCAGATTTTGTGTAACTGATTCTTTAAAAAAATTAAAACTGAAAAAAAAAATAAACGGGTTATTTCGGAAAAAATACACATTACACAGCATTAACTTCTAAATCCTTAATTTGTAGGATTGTTGCAGTTAATATTAATATTAGTTACCTACTACTGTTTGGCAAATCAATCAATACCCATTAATATCATAAACATTTTTGTTAAGGAGGTTGGTCTATGTGACGTACAAGGATACCCTTAATCTTGTTGGCTTTGTTATTTTACTTTGTTACTTAAAATTACCACTACCATTGCATTACGCATTTTACTAAAAGGTTTCAGAGCTACGTCGTCGCATATCACAATGTTTCATTTGGACCATTTTTTTCCAGGTATTACTACAATTATCAATGGTCGCAATAAAACACTTTACATGTCATCGATCAAAAGCATAGAAGAAAGGACAAGAGACAATTTAAAGAAGAAAATAACTGATTTAGGGCTATACAACGGGGCCGAAATTCTTGTGGCTGATGTTACTACTCCTAACACCATTACAATTAAGTTGAATGTTATTGAAAATTTGGATGTTGATATGCCTTCGTATTCTTTCGTTTTTAAAAATGAATAAAGGCTAATCTTTGTAATTAACCGTTTTTCGTAATAAATGTACCTATTTCGCAAACTTAGCTATTTCGCATGACTTGGCCTCACTACTTTGCGGAGGAGCAAAATAAGTATTTAATTTGTTCATGGAATGGACCTCCGCAAAGTACCTAATCTAATACATTAAGATTGTTGAAAAAATCGTATTTTGGAGGAGTGTAATTTTAACGTATGTTGTTAAATTTACCCCAATAAAGAGATTTTAAAGCGGAAGAAAAATATAAGTTTCCGTCTCAGCAATCTGGGAGGCTATTCTGAAAGGAGAAATTCAATGTTCGTATCGTATCGTCCCTAATGGCGTGAGCGGGATGGCAAAACACGAAATCTGCAGTATAATGCCGGCCACACACGTTAGGTTATAACCTTGGTTATAACCGACGGCCGACGGTTATGCCTGCACAGTTCATTTGTGTAGGCATAACTGGGCATAACTGAACGTGTGTATGACATGACTCCTTGCCTGCACAAGCAAAATTTGAAATATGAAAATTGATATTAAGCCGGCCACACACGCTAGGTTTTGCGTGTCGGTTTTGCATGCACAAGCAATGCCAACAGGCACGACCGAGTAAATATCAATTTTCATATTTCACATTTTGCTTGCGCAGGCAAGGAGTCATGTCATACACACGTTCAGTTATGCCTGCACCAATGAACTGTGCAGGCATAAGGTAAATGTACACTATGCCGGGGTAGTACATTATGCCGTGTCATTTTGGTTTTTGTCGTATAATAAGAAAATTATCAGTTAAGTCATGATTAAATACAATGCTTCATCAACTATAGTTTCATTGCAAACAAAAAACACTATTTTTGAATAACCGTAATAAGTTCTAACAGCAGTATCGCATTTCCAAACTCATCAGTCGTAACCACGCAGTAGTTCCATATGTCGTGTTGTCTGTGAGCATAAGGTGACAATGGTAACTTCGTAAGGATTTGTTGTGATACCGGTAAGTATATTTAATCTAAATTTGTAAAATTATTGTATAGTGGTTATTAACTGAAGGTTTTATAACTATTTCAAGTTAATATAAAGCATATTTTAAGGGAAATTGACGAATTTATGACTGCCGTAATTATGTTCACAGATCTGACGCGATGAACCTAATTGCGGGAGTATCACGGAATAAGAGAAA
Source organism: Archips xylosteana (assembly GCA_947563465.1). Taxonomy (NCBI): domain Eukaryota; kingdom Metazoa; phylum Arthropoda; class Insecta; order Lepidoptera; family Tortricidae; genus Archips; species Archips xylosteana. Next base: position 13,067,379 of record OX387352.1, on the reverse strand, counting down.
CTCAGTATGAAATGTTTTAATCGTTGAATTATAACTGGAGCTAAATTTATTCATAAATTTGATGTAAATAAGTTTAGTAATGACTGCAGATTATTATGACGTAATTACGGTATATATTATTTTTAACCTGAGCCTTATAATTGAGTCTGAAATGTTAACTCGTTATGTAATTATGTATGAAAGAATGGAGTACGGCATCGAAATTAAATTATATTTTTTTTTTTATAAAATCATAACACAATTTTTTTTATATCAATGTCCAAATGTTTCTTCCATTGAAATGATTAAGTGGAATTATTAATTTCGATTTTTAATTTTGTACTTTGTATTATATTTAATACATTTATACGATAAATTTGTATTTTTATTTCATGATTAAAATAATTTAAAACCATTTAAGTATTTTTTTAAAGGAATATTTTTTGGGGTTACCTAATATAATGTGAAATTTGAAGCTAGCACGGAATTACGTGCAACGATTCCCGGGATTAGATCAAGAGCCAAATTTTAGCACGGAATTACGGACAAAGTAAGGGTTTAGCAAAATAACGATTATTTCTTTAAATTAAAAGCTACGAGGCAAAATAATATCCTATATCCATCTAATAAGAACAGTCTCTAAAATAAAACAATTTCCACTTCTAGTACCTTCGTATTTTTTTTTAAATCTTACCTCAAAGTAGAAAGTTCCTTAATATGCCGTAATATGGTACATTTACCTTAACCGTCGGTTAAAACCTAACGTGTGTGGCCGGCCGGCATTAATCAGGAAAGTAGAAGGAACGGTATCGTACGAAATCGGAATTTCAGAATAACCTGCACAACTACCCCCATTCATTACGGTATGCACAAAACAAATCTTCATGCGAACAATATTCTTTTTATTTCTCATGCTCGTAAAGTTCGTATTTACGCTGGACGTGAGCTGCATAAAATTTGCTTCTTATAGGTACTCGAGTCTTAAGACTCTAGTGCATTAAGTAAAATTTGGCGAAAACAGCCACGAACAATGTCAATGTGTGAAATATAAGTATCTTGTTTTTTTTGTAAACCGGTGTTTTATATTACAAAATTAATAAAACTAGGCAAATCTAGTACATTATTATAAAAATTGCAGTGCAAGAAAAATAAAAGCTTGTAAATGAATATTTTATTTCCAATGTTGCTGTTTCTTTGCAATCGAAGTGAAAAGCAGGCCGTATAATACGAAATGCGTTTTTCGAACTTCGTAACGTGCCGTTCCGTTCACGCTAATAGTACTAAACATAAGAGTGAAAGGGATGGCACGATACGAACTTCGAATTTCGAAGTAGCCCCCCAGAATGTTAAACTCGAGCATTAAACTCATTTTCCCCTCGACGTGACTAATCACCCTCACCGTACATTCGGGTGGATATGTGAATGCTCGGGTATAAAGGCTCGTTTTATGCTCTTGTTGTAATCTACTACCTATTCTGCTACAAACAGAAACAGTAATCTCAGCTTAATACTTTTTTATATTAATGTAATAATATATGTTCATGTTTTGCAACGACTGTTTTGATTTGGTTTTGATTAAAACCATTTTGCAAAATCATGAGCACAGACATTTTTCGTTTGTAAATGTGTACACGCCTTAAACTGTTTGAATTATTAATAAAAACGTTCATATGTTGGTTGGGGCGACCGCGTACCTAGAATATACTTATCTGTGGATTTCTGGTTTTTGACAATTCTGACGTGGTTGTTTCTTTGATTCTGTCGATGTCGACAAAAAGGACCGAAGGAAAGTGATTACGGATAACCAAATAGCTGTTCAAAATACGTTTACAAGCCCAAAATTAAAACAAATACAATCATGTTGGACAGTTTATTTGACGATGTGAAGCGCATGAACAAGCGACAGGTATATTTTCAGTGAATATTTCCCGGGAGATGACGTGAGCGGTGCGTCTGCTGTTATTCATGCGAATACTCATTGATTTTCAGTTTATCTACCAAGTGCTGAGCTTTGGTATGATAGTGTCGTCCGCGCTGATGATATGGAAAGGTTTAATGGTAGTGACCGGCAGCGAAAGTCCCATCGTGGTGGTTCTGTCCGGTAGTATGGAGCCTGCTTTCCACAGAGGCGATCTCTTGTTTCTCACTAACTACCCCGAAGAGCCGGTCCGTGTTGGAGAAATCGTCGTGTTTAAGGTTGAAGGCCGCGACATTCCAATTGTACATAGGGTGTTAAAGCTTCATGAAAAGTAAGTTTCCTGCTTTTATCACTAACACTTGTCTCAACAAATATTAACTTAAAATTTGCAAAAAGCTAAATTAACCACCTGTTAACAAATTCATTTGTGTATGCAGATGTTTTTGGGACAGCCAGAAAACAAAGGTGATCTCATATATTTGTTATTTTAAAGTTAAATAAATACTCTGAACCATTATAGGAAAATTTAATTGCCAATCAGAATGTGCATGCATGCATAGATATTATTATCAGTCTGTAACCACTATAAGGAGTACCTGTATGTTAACAGAAAGTGCCCATTGAGAATTATTAAATTTGGTAAGAAGTTAGGCTTCACAATGCCAATTAAAGGAAGAAATATGAAAATTGCAGATTTCCATTTCTAGTCTTGCCATTTTAAAAATGTAAAATTTTGCCAAACCACACTTGCACTAAGCTGGTTTTTTTATTCCTTAAAGGTTTATTTTCACATATGATTGGTAATTGCTGGTATTTATTAAGAACAAACATTTTTACTTTATTCCAGGAACAATGGTACTGTTAAGTTTTTAACCAAAGGAGATAACAACAGTGTGGATGATCGGGGCTTATATGCTCAAGGGCAGTTGTGGCTCACGAAAAAGGATGTAGTGGGCCGTGCTAGAGGATTCTTGCCTTATGTCGGGATGGTCACTATTTATATGAATGAATATCCTAAGTTTAAGGTAAGTGAAAGAAGAAGAACAAAATACCTTATGCATTTTATCACAACGGTGGATAGCAATTATATAATGTATTAAAAAAATAAGAATAACTAAGTCCATTGCTCTGAATCTTAGGTTGGGTGCAAACATTTATTTTCCGGGTTCTGTATCATTGACTAGGAATTACCGTGCACATGGTGTATTCAGGAATTCCTGATTAGGAAATTAATTCAGGAAAATGTTTTTTGTGACCACTCTTAGACAGGAAAATAATTAATGAACTGAAACAACTACTTTGCTCACCTGCAACCTTAGCTATCTATGTTTATGTAAAAAAACGCAAGTTCAGTTGAGCAAAGCAGTTTTTTCAGTTCATTAATATGGACCTCTGCAAAGTAACCTGTGATTCAATAAATTAGGAAAATAATTACTACCAACGGTACCAATTTATTTTTGGAGGTGGATGTCTGTATCTCCTTAAAGTTTTGTAACTTAATCAAGGGGGTTATGTCTGGCAAGATTTTATGTCTTGATGTCCATCGCACAACTGTCTTATTACAAATTTGTGTCAAAAGTCACAACAGTCATACATCATCATCATCTTAATCGCTCCCTCACTGCTGAGGATCGTGACTCTTAATTTTGTTCACCAGTTGTCGCCATCGGCTGCGTTCAGTCGCTTGAACAGTCACACAATTCATCAAATATCATGCCTCGCTTCATTTGAGTTTTGGTGTACAAGTTTTATTATTATTATGTAGCTGGGGTATGAATGTATGAATAATCAATCATCTATGGCAATGTACATTAACTCATACAATATATCTGGCACAGTGAGTTTGTTGAACAATAATCATAGAAATTAATTAAATTGATTTGTTTCAAAGTCAATAAATCTGTCATGAAATTAAAACAGAAATCATATCATATCCATGCCCTCTAGTCTGGGGCTTTTTAACTCCTACCCTGTATGGGTGTCCCCAGTGTGGGGTCATGAAGCTTTTTCCAGGAGTCCATGCTTCCACTATGGGTTCACAACTTCAAAGTGGAAGGACACTTGGATGTGTGACTTTGAATGTGTTAAGCTATTCTCATTCAGTCTTCCAGCAGACTGCCCAATGTCATTTAACCAATTCAATAATCTCCGTGATCTTAATTAATGTATTAAATGAATCTTTCTTTTTTTCCAGTTTGCAGTGTTGGCGTGTTTGGCAGTTTATGTGCTGGTGCACAGAGAGTGACGGATTTATTTTGATCTGAGATTGAAGGATGTAAGAGTATGTAAAAAAGTAACATCGGTACAATGGTGTATTTAATTTTATGATTAAATGAGGTACTCTAGTGTTATCAATCAGTCTTTTATTCAATAATAGCATAGCAACATTATCACGGATCCGCGTCATGTGTATTTTTTTTGAAATCTGTAAAATTGGTACTATTTAAAACAAACAAGACTGGAATCCAGTTTTTTTTTACTTCCGGCATACAAAAGGTTAAGGGGCATAGTCAAGATAAGGCTACAGAAAGAACATGAGTATGAAACAAATTGTCCTGTGAAAAGTATGAGCCGGACACATTTTTGTACATTTGCAGAGCCGAAGTCATGTGCAAAACTTAAATCTCTTAAAATTTTTAATTCATTCCAGCCACTGGATGAACTTGAAATTTGTCTTGCAATATTTATTCTACCAACAGGTGAAGTTTAATAAAAGTGTGTAAAATTTTATTAGTTCATGTGGTATATTGATTACTAATGATGTTAGATAGGTCTGACAGAAAAAAAAAAACAATTTTATTTTCAAATCCAGTAACGCAAGATTTTAATACTATAAAATATTTGGTTTAATCTCGGTAGGTAACAATTACTTAATATTGTACGTAAAAATAGGATACCTACAGATTTTAGTCAATAAGGGTCATTGTTACTAGCATGATATGGATGCACTCTGAAATAAATGCTATTATTATTACCGACCGACCTGTTTGGCGAGCCTTAACTGGCCTATGTTCAGCAGTGGACGTCTTTCGGCTGAAATGATTTATTATTTATTTATTTATTGACAAAATAGTGATGAATGATGATGATTATTATTTAAGGTAAACGCCCCTGTGCTCGACACTGACCCAATACATTGCACCTTCAATCTTATGCCATAGTAAGAGAGGTGACAGATGGGTGTCATATCTACTGGGCGTTGAGGTGTCGAGCATTGGTACGTTTACCTTAGATACTAGCTAATAAATATACCATACCTGGGCGACCGAGCTCTGCTCGGGCAGAAACTCGGTACCAAGCGTTTTCCCAGAGATAAGACCAAGCTAGATCAATTTTTCATCCCCGAAAACCCCCGAATACCAAATTTCATCGAAATCGTTGGAACCGTTTCCGAGATCCTGATTATATACACCGGAGGGGTGGGTGGGGGGGGGGGGGTTGAGAGGGGTGGGGGTTGTGAGGGGGGGAGGGGATGCGGGGGAGGGAGCGCGGGGGTGCTAAAGGGGGGATGAAAATTTCATTGATTTTGCCGTAGGATGCACCGTTTTCAAGATATTTGACAAAAACACCGGAGGGGGTGGAGGGGTGAGTCACGTTAAACTATCGTCCGTAAACCGACTTTACAGACAACCGGCTTTTCCTGTTCTGTGCTCCCAATAGGGAACGTGCACATAGACGGTGCTGCCAACTGGTGCCATAAGGGTGCCATCAATTTGAATGTTTTACCTTGATAAGTTTGTTTTACTGTCCACATAGTGTCTCTTCTGTCGCATTAGTGCTGCCGCCTATAGTTACTGCAGTCTGCACGTTCCCTATAATACTTTTTCTAACAAAAAAGTAACTTTTTCTCGCAAAAAAATAACTTTTTCTCACAAAAAAGTAACTTTTTCTCACAAAAGAAGAAACTTGACGTTTTCTCATAAAAAATAAACTTAAAAAAAACTAAAAATCTTGAAAAAAAACGTGGTATCGAACCGAGGTCGGCTGGATCCGCGACCACCCGATTTCTAATGTGCCATTATGATCTGCTCGGAGTCGGCGAAATTTAGCTTTATATTCTAATGCAAACAAAAATAGCCGGAAAACACGAGTAAAAGCGATTTTTTGAAAATGAAACATAGCTAGATCAGTTTTTCATCCCCGAAAACCCCCACATACCAAATTTCATCGAAATCGTTGGAGCCGTTTCCGAGATCCTGATTATATATATACATATATATATATATATATATATATACATATATACAAGAATTGCTCGTTTAAAGGTATTAGATTAGATTAGATAGTGTATAGCTAGACCATTTAAATGAGTCGTCGCCCGCGCGGTACAGGGGCTGGGGGTATGACGACAAAGGGAGGAGCCGGGAGAGGTGCGGGCGACAGGCACACAAGGTGCGCTAACTTGGTGTTGCGATTCTTTCGTCAAATTAGTTTGGAGAGGATCCGTTAGATGTCGCTAGCAGTCTTATACTGAGGTTAGTACCTACAACCCACGTTCAACCGAACCATTTGATTCGTGCGTTACGATTAGGGTTGCCAGTTCTAAAACACAAAAGCCGGACTCTGCTCTAAACACATGCGCTGTTACGTATTGCTACGCGCTACGCTCGTAACCAGTAGCAGCGTTTTTCCGCTTTGCAGCGAAAACTGCCTACCTACCAACAGAGAACACGCCTAGCGGGTTCTTGGCACTTTGGCTGGAGATTTTGCCCTAAAAACCGAACATTCTTTTTTTAATAGCTAATCATTCCTTTTTGAACGCCGGACATATGTGCTATATAAGCCGGATAATATTTCGTCAATAAAATGTTTTTTTTTTTTTTTTAGAGGTGGGAAACGAGCAGACGGGTCACCTGATGGAGAGCGATCACCGTCGCCCATGGACACCCGCAACACGGGGGGTATCACAGGTGCGTTGCCGACCCTTTTAGGAATTGGTAGGCTCGTTTTTTAAAGATCCCTAAGTTGTAACGCTCTGGGAATGCTGCCGCAGTAAGCTGATTCCAGATCTTTGTCGTGCGAGGAAAGAAGCTCAATGTTCAGTTAATTCATGTGTATGTAGAATTTAAATTGCTTAGGTACTAAAATTTTCTGTTATATAAACCCATTATCATCAACCATGTAACTAACAAAATCGCAGCTTTAATTGCGCTCGACTTTCGAGCTGTAGTGTCTCTGTAGCAGCCAGACAAAAAGGCTAACAAAAGCCAGACAACTTTCGAAAATACCAAACATGTCCGGCTAAAGCCCCGAATCCGGACACCTGGCATCCCTACCCCACGATGGAACGCTTTCACGGTAAATGTAAGTAATAATTATTTTTCTTTACATGCATGTGATGTTTATCTATAAAAAGGTTTCATAGTGGAACCTGCAATGCATAATTCAGTTGATTCGACAGTACAATCAAGACACAATACATGACAATTTGTTCGGCCAACGTAATAAAAGCCGAATAACAATACAGTGGGTAGGTATTGACGTATTTACTTACATTATTTTTTTGGAAGTTTTCAACTGTATATTGTGCCCCTATATACAAAAGGAGGGTTACCTATGTACCTAAACGTATAAGTAAGAAATACCTACCTACTTACTGAAGTATTCTACGAGAATGAGGCGCTACTGACGCTGCAGATTCCGACCCCGACCCCTTCGAATCTGCAGCGACTATGATAAGTGAGTATCATGATAAAGATTGATAGTTGTTGAATCTCACACTGACACCTCTCGAGTCCAGTTTGTAATAATATTAACGGACCACTGATCTGATTGGGAACATTTTTCCGACCGAAAATAGCTCAATCATTGCATTTTAATACTTACTTTCTAAAGGAGAGTGTGTGTAACACTACCTAGCGCGCTATAATTCATGTGTATTAGGTAAATTTGCCGACAAGGTGCATAAAGAAAATGAGATAATAAGAATATACTTAACTAGGTAATTAATTTATGGAAATAGGCACCAATCGAATTAGGATACTTAGAATCAATTGGCAAAAACTAAATATCTTTAAGGAAAAATAAACCGACGGAGGAACAAACAATTTTTCTCTGTTTGGAATGAAGAATACAGTTGTGGCCATATAATTAAGAACGATTATTTATTGAGATGATTTTTTCAAAGTAACAAGTATAACTAATTGCCCGTATTTTTTTTATTTCTCTCGGTATTGCGAAACTTTTCCGTACTACCGGTACATTCATTTATGCAACATAGTTGGTTAAAAAATTAATAGAGAAACTTTATACATTCGATCTGAACCTAGTATTAGTACTTACTGGCTGGTCACGTAATTAAGAACGCTGAATAGTTTATTATTTTTTCAAATTTAAATAGAGAACACTGTGTGGCTCTGTGGTTGTAGATTATTATTCGTATAATTTTGGCGCCATTTCGTGCTGTTAAAGTCTTAAAAGTGATTACTTCGTATAAAAACAATGGGGAAAAATAAAAATTGTGATAAATCTACAAGAGAAGTAATAATAAAACATCGCGAGAAGAATTGGTCGTATAAAAAGATAGCCGACTATCTGCAATGTTCAAAAACAATGGTTTTCCATGCCGTAAAGCATTTTTCCACGTATCAAACTACTTCAAACGTTCCACGTGGACCTAGACAGAGAAAGTCATCTCGTCGAGATGATCGAAATATCGTTCGATTGGCAAAACAAAATCCTTTTAAAGGGTCTAATGAGTTGAGAAAAGAATATTTTGGCGAAAACAACCCTTCAGCAATCTCTGCACGCACTATTCGAAGGCGTTTGGTAGAAAATAAGTTGAACGGAAGGATAGCAAGGAAGGTGCCTATGTTGAAACGATGTCATAGGCAAGCCCGACTTGCATTTGCAAGAAGGTATGAAAACTGGACAGTCAGACAGTGGAAAAACGTTCGTTTTTCTGACGAGACAAAAATAAATAGGGTATGTTCTGATGGAAAACGATATGTACGACGCCCTCCGAATAAAGCATTCGACCCAAAGTACACAAAAGTGACATTAAAGCATGGCGGGGGAAATGTGAAAATTTGGGGGTGCTTTTCTGGACATGGCGTTGGACCTGTTAGGCTGATAGAAGGAAACATGGATCAATTCCAATACAAAAATATACTGCAAGAAACAATGTTACCATATGGGTGAATTGCAAAAAAATTGTACGTAACACAAAGGAGTATTCACACATTTGTTACACAAAAATGAAGGCTGTTACACAAAAAAAATAATAAGGAGATGTTCATATGAGTAAAAAGTCGACATATATTTCGAAGAATAAAAAAAATACCAATTTATATTTTTTCACAATTTTGAATCTTTTGGCGTTTATTCATAATTAATTATGAATATTCGGTAGTATTTAAGAAGGTACGTTTAAGTGCAAATGGGTGAATCAACTTTTAAATGTCCACTTGATGAAATTTTGGATTTTTATTTTTTGTTCTTATTTTCCAATTTTAAATGTTTTATTTAAAAGATAATTTTCTCTCGTTTATGAATCTGTATAGAGCAGAGCTGTTTCTTTGAGAATTTAGTGCGTTTCACTAGAAAAAATTCACCAGCCCAGATCTGCCCTGTCCCCTGGACCACCATTCAAAATTATTTTTTGCTAAACTAGACATCAGTTATTGTTAATACAATTATCTTACTTACATTCATTTAACAATACAGTTTCATTTTTTATTTTTATATATGGCATATATCTCAATAATTTCACAGTATTTCCCATATTCATGTCCCCAGGACAACTCTAATTTCATAGAAAGTGAACTTTTCAATTAAAATGCGAAATAGTAACAGTAACTTAATAATTTTTTTCCTGCTACTTTGTTTTATATTGTGTTATTGTATCTTTTAAAAAAATGAATTGTTTTTGAATTTAAAAATACATAAAATAATGATTAGTGTTTTTTAATTTTGGGGACAACTTGGTTGTCCCATAGACATATCTGGTTGTCCAATGGAAATATTAGACCCAAAAATCTTACAAGAGGGTACAGAACATGACCCGCTTCGAAGAATAACCAGCTTGGAACCCGTAGTTCTTATATTTTTCGTATTTTGTTTTCCACTTATTAGCTTCACTTCGTAATTTTAAATTTTCTTTATGTATCTTAGTTCTATCTTACACATTACGATAAGCAGAGCCTGGAAAACGTCGCTACTTGATGCTAGGAATCGCCGCGGCGCTGATGTGGATAGCGATCATCATCTTGTCATCGCTGATGTACGTCTCAAGATGGCAGCACGCGTCGTAAAGTTGGAAGGCATCCATAAAGTTCCATTTGCAGAAACTTAGGACCAAGGAGGGTCGGTGTTTGCCTCCTTAATCAATTTGAGCTTTTGGAAGAGCTGGAAGACGAGGAAATGGATGAAACTTGGAATCATTGTACGCACTGCTTTCACTGTAGCCGGCGAAAAAGTCCTGGGCTATAAACGCTCCAAGCAAGAACCCTGGATGTCCCAAGTGCTGTGGTCCGTGATAGAGAGAAGGCAGAGCGTAAAGCTAGAGCAGTTGGCCGCTGAATACACTGTCGCTTCGGATGCCCGAGATGAGGAGTGCCTCACGCCTCCGCATCCGAAAGCTGGCGAGACGTGACAGACGGCGTGTCACCAACGAGCTAGCAGACCAGACTAACGCAGCAGCCAAGATAGCCAACATGAGGGAGTTCTACGACGTTACTAAACGCCTGTGCAACAAATCACTTTCCTCCAAAAAGCCGCTAAAAGACGCCACTAGCGAAGACGAGAACGAGCACTTCTCCAACCTGTTGACTAGCATTGGCTAAGCCCAACCGATAACTGCTTCAGACAACTCCGGACCACCTCCCTTCAATCTGCCAACCACTCCACCAACATACGCAGAAGTAGTCGCCGCTATTAAACAGCTGAAGGCAGGAAAGGCACCAGGGGTTGATAACATCAATGTGGATCTATTAAAAGCGGATCTGGCTAGGACAGCCGAAATACTTTATCCGCTGTTGCAGCGTATTTGGGAGAAGGAGCGTGTTCCCTGCGACTGGAAGCAGGGTTTGCTCGTGAAGGTACCGAAGAATGGGGATTTGTCAGTCTGCGATAGCTGGAGGGGCATAGTGCTCTTACTGACTGCGGCTAAAGTTCTGGCAAAATGCTCCTCAACCGAAAGTCCCCAGAGATTGCAGGGACACTTCGGGAAGAGCAAACCGGGTTTCGTTCTAGCAGGTCATGCACCGACCACACGAATACCTTGCGCATACTTATAGAATCGTGCGTGGAGTGGCGAGCCGAACTTTTCCTTGCTTTCGTCGACTTCAAGAAAGCGTTCGATTCCGTGAAGTGGAGCGCACTGTGGTCCTGTCTTAGGCAAAGTGGAATACTGTATCATCAAGTCCCTATATAACTGTAGCATCTGCAAGGTTTTACACGACCAAGTTCTAGGGGAACCAATCCCAATGACTTCAGGAGTCAAGCAGGGCTGCCTCCTGTCACCGCTGCTCTTCATTGTCCTACTCGACGACGTCATGTGGAAGGTAACTCAAACATCTAGGGGCATTCCATGGAACAAAAGCTCGCACCTGGAGGACCTTGACTATGCAGACGACATAGTGTTGATTTCGTCTTCACTGACCGTTCTCTAAATGAAGCTGGACTCATTACGAGAGGAAGCTCAAGATAAGGGTCTACGAATCAACACTAAGAAGACCGTCGAAATGCGAGTACAGTCTTTGGAAAACAGACCCATCAGACTCTATGGTACACCACTGGAATCTGTCGCAAAGTTTACATATCTCCGCAGCACCATGACCAACAGCGGCGACTCTGATGATGACGTCAACGCGAGGATCAACAAAGCGAAAGGTGCCTTTACCCAGCTAAAACTTGTGTGGGATTCGAACTTGCTCACCCGGCGGATCAAGTTTTCCCTCTTCGATTCCATAGTGAAGTCTGTTTTGCTCTTCGGCTGCGAGACTTGAAAGGAGACAAAGAGTCTGACGAGCAAGCTACAAGTCAATAAATGCCTGAGGTCCATCCTGCGCATATTTTGGATGAACACTATCAGCAACGAGGATCTGAATCTATGAAAGCGATGCCACCAAATCTTGATGAAGTGAGAAATCGCGCTATGGAAATGGAAGTGGATAGAAAGCAAGAAAGAAAGAAAAACATAGGGCACACCCTCCGAAGACCAGAGGACAATACCACCAGGGTCGCGTTCACGTGGAGGCCGCATGGGAGCAGACGGCGGGGCCGACCGGCACACACGTGGCAGCGCACCGTGGACGCCGAGCTGCGGGCAGCAGGGCTGAGTTGGAGGGACGCGGAGCAACAGGCGCAGGACAGGAGTGGATGGCGACGTCTCAGGAAGGCCCTCTGGGGTGCCATAGGACAACAACGAATTGTTTTTGTTCAAGGGACAACCAAAATGTCCTACGGACAACCAATTCCGTTGTCCAAGTGACTAGTTGTCCGAGGGACTTATCTAAAACTTTGTGCCGTATAATAAATATTAATGATTTTTTATGTTTTATTTCACCCTTACGGTAAAATATTTATACAATAGTATCTGGTACAATATAATTTATTGTAATAAGTTAAGTACTTACGTAGTTGTGCCAGTGGTCCGATGGACAGACAATAAAGCCACCCACAGTCTTCAACAGTACTCGACCGACTAACGCCGCGAGTTTTGTGAAATCAAAATAACGGCTAGGCCTATTTGCTTAAAAGAACTTTTAGCTTGTTGTGAAGTATCTTAGTACGCCATCAATATTTAGATTTTATAACTATTTTATGGTTGCCCAGTGGACCTGCATAGCGTGTATAATTAAAGGGACAAAATTAAAAGGCAAGAAATTCATAAACCGTTTGGTGCAAATATAAGAATTCGGTGTGTTTTATTAATGATACTTATCCATAAAAACGATTATGTGTATAAATATCAATTCCGCAACAGTATTTTTTCGTGATACAAAGTTTTACGGTGCACCGTTGCAAGGGGACAATCTGTCTACTATTGAAAACCAACTTTTGGTCTTTTGGACAACCATTACAGAACAGATAAATTGTAAACAAAATGAAATATTTTGTGATAAAATGCTAGGTAATATTAATAGGAACATAAAGGAACACAAATAAAAGTCATTACTTTTATATAAATTTGTGTTATCGATCCGGGACTCTGTACGCATGACGTTGAACACTAAAAAGTTGATTCACCCAAATATATACAGGGTTATTTTTAATTCACTGACATCCTCTTAACCCTGAATTCCTATCACTCAAACAAATGTTTTTTGTTTTACGACTTTTTAAAATGAAGCACTTTTTTTCCCATACAAATACACAGAGTATTGTAAAAATAAGAGGAAATCTCAAATTTTCAAAACGTTATTACACCAAAAATATTAAGTTATGACAAAAGCCGTAGAACAAAAAACATTTGTATAAGTGGTGGGAGTTTAGGGTTAAAAGGATGCTAGTGAATTACAAATAACCCTGTATATTAACAAGTTAACAAGGTGTCAAAAAAATCTTTAAAACTCTGTCATTTATTGTAAGGTTGATGTTGACGATGACTGTATACATTATTGTTGTTTTCAACTGTACTATAATTAACGACAACACAACGTCAAAATCCCGCTGTCATTACAAGAGATGTGGTTGTGTGCGTGGCCTCAACTCTGGTGGCGTTACCTATACATATAAATTCGTACGGAACTCTCGGTGCGCGAGTCCGACTCGCACTTGGCCGGTTTTTTAACATTTTTGTTTGGAGCTCTACAAAAGGCATCGTATTAATTGAGAACTGAAGAACCCCCTCTTATTTTGAAGTCGGTTAAACTGCCAATGTGAACGAACCTTAGCCTTATATTTTCTGTGTAACGTTACACAAAGTTACACAAAGGTATCAAAAAATGAAGTCGCAAAATCTTTCAGCACGTGTAAGAATGAAATTTAAAATAATTCGGGAATTCGCAGATATTAAGCCTTTAGACGAGTAAATTTACTATCAGATTTTGTTAAAACGGCAGCAGAAAAAGAAATACTTAACGGTTTTAAACAGGTTCCAAAATTAAATTTATTTTTTCCCAAATACTGGAGCGCACTTTGTTTGCTTCGCTGCCACGAAACCAATATGGCTACCGACGCGTTCATTCGCGTCGGCATAGAATGAATGTTGCCAGACCTAATTATTATTACGGATGCGTTCAAAACTACGTTTAAAAGCATGATATGGCGTTACACAGGTGGTGTTACACAAAAACACGAAATCTGTCCCCGAACTTTAAAATTAAATGTACTTAATGAAATTATGTCGTATTCACCTAAAACCCATATTTACGAGGATTTCCATTACGTATTTTAAACACCTTGAAAATTTTTATAAGCCGATCCAATCAAAAAACAATGTAATGATTTCTTGTTTATCGAATGGTGTAGAGAGGACACATGCAATTTGTATGGGAGAAGAAATACGATTTTTTCGTTAATGTGACTTTATAAGTACTGGAACAAAGTTACACGGTAAAACTGTACTGATCGTATTAGAATATAAAGTACACTATTAGAAAAAGTTACTAGAATTTAAATAAATTCAGAGAAATATTTTTTTATACACGTTTGAAGTTCGAGGACATTTAATTTTTATGAAATGTACACTTTTTTTGCAATTCACCCATATGCCGAAGACGTGCTTCCGGTTATTTGGACATTCCAGCACGACAATGATGCAAAGCATACTGCACGCACCGTTAAGGAATTCCTCGCATCACAATCAGTTTCTGTCTTAGATTGGCCAGCCAACAGCCCAGATCTTAACCCAATAGAGCATCTTTGGTGCGAAGTCAAGAAAAAGGTTTCATATCGACAGTGTGGCAATTTGAGAGAGCTGTACGACGTTTTCTTAGAAGAATGGAACTCTATTTCTCTTGCGAAATGTCAAAAATTGATAGATTCAATGCCTCGCCGGTGTAAAGCCGTAATTAAAAGCCGTGGACATGCTACTAACTATTAATTTTAATTCAAATGTATTAAATTGCTTTTTTTTTCTATACCAACTTCACATTAATATGATTTATTTAATCTAAGTTTCATATAAAACAACTCTCGAGCAGTTTAATAAATCGATCTTAATTATTTGTCCAGCTTCATTACTATTTGAATTTATTAGTATAGAGAACAAATAAAATTTGTAAAAAAAATGTTAGCAATTATACACTATTATTCTTAATCCCGTTTGCTCTATCCATGTGGCTATTTTATAACATAACTTGTTACTTCTAAGAAGGAACACAACTAGACATATGACATGATTTAGATAAAAAAAAATCGGAAACTTCAAATCGTTCTTAATTGTATGACCACCACTGTATATATCTGCAAGGTGGACAATAAAATTCAGAGACGTAAAATTTGGCACAGATGTTATTCAAGGGACGTAATTGAAGAGCAACGGGCTATGGAGAGGGCTATGCTCGTGGTTTCTTTACGGGATCGAATCAGGAATGAAGAGACCCGTAGAAGAACCGACATAGCCAAATGGATTAGCTCGTTGAAATGACAATGGGCAGACCCATACATATAGCACGCAGAACAGATGTCCGTTGGGTGGGGCCGAAAAGTTCTGGAATGGAGACCAGCGGACGGCAAACCCAGCCTGGGACGTCCACCAACGAGGTGGACGGATGATTTTGACGTTTCCAACCGTAGTGATTGGGTATCAAGGAGGGAGGCCTATGTCCAGCAGTGGACGTCCTACGGCTGAAATGAATGAATGAAATGAAAAGCACGAATTATCTTTTGGGAATTTAGTAAACTCCCGTAATTTAATTTCAACTGCCGAAATTTAGGTCCGAAATATACATTACTGTAGCTTGCACATTTTTGTGTCAGTAGCTGACGTACGTACGTCAAACTTCATGTACAAATGTGACACAAGCGTGCGAGCTACTTGCACAAAAATGTGCGAGCTACAGTGATGTGTATTCTGGGTCTTAAGTAATTATAGATGCGAAAGACGCCGTGGGTAGAGACGAAATAAAGCGGCGCTAAGCACAGAAGTCACTTTTTAAGTAACAATACTTCTACCATAGGTACATGTATGCTTGCAGTTTCTTACAGTAGCGCCACTTTGTAGGAAAATATTGCAGGAATCAAACAGTGTTACGGTTTGAGCGATTTGCTCGGCACGGGTCGGAGTGTATCTATGCATGAGAGTAAACAGGAAACAGAGTCGGAACTCTATTCATAGAATCGGCAAGGGAAAGATGGGTCCATTAATTTGAATAGTACTGCGCAGTACTATTATTATTCCGGAATGTACCTAATTAGGTACTAATTGAATAAATAAATAAAACCGACCAAATGCAAGTCGGAGTCGCGCACCGAAGGTTCCGTACAAATTTTTGGGTAACTATGTCAAAATATACCTACGCCGTAAACAACCGTAACTATAATTATCCAGTGTTAGCAGAATCCTGCTTCGATGTGAAATGTACGCAGTGTGAGATCATTTTAATATTGGTTAGTTGGGACCCCCTTAATATTAAATATAATTATATTTTTACTAGCTGTTGCCCGCGACTCCGTCCGCGAAAAATAGGGGTATAAAAAATAGCATACGACCATTCTCAGACCTAACAAATATAGACAAAAAATTTCATAAAAATCGGTCAAACCATTTCGGAGGAGTTCGGTAACAAACACCATGACACGAGATTTTTATATATTAGAGATTAGAGACTAGCTGTTGCCCACGACTCCGTCTGCGAAGAATAAGGGTATAAAAATAGCCTACGACCTATTCTCAGATCTACCAAATATAGACAAAAAAAATCATAAAAATCGGTCAAGCCGTTTCCGAGGAGTTCTATAACAAACACCGTGACACGAGATTTTTATATATCAGAGACTAGCTGTTGCCCGCGACTCCGTCTGCGAAGAATAGGGGTACCTTACCTATAAAAAATAGCCTACGACCTAATCTCAGACCTATTGAATGAAAAGAAAAAGCTTCATAAAAATCGGTTAAACCGTTTCAGACGAGTTCGATAAAAACACCGTGACACGAGATTTTTATATATTAGAAGATTATTATGTAGGTGTTACTAGTTAACGCCATTATAAAGATCGAGCTAAAACGCTAAAACAAAACACGTTTTTGTATGACGGCCCCTTTAATGTTTAACTTCATTTTATTTTTAGCATTTGTTATAGCGGCAACAGAAATATATCTTCTGTGAAAATTTCAACTGTTTAGCTATCACCGTGCATGAGATACAGTACAGCCTGGTGACAGACAGACAGACGGATAGTGGAGTCTTAGTAATAGGGTCCCGTTTATATAGGTACGAGGGCAGGTCCAAAAGTTTCCAGCCTAACAAAGAAAAGAAGTACATATAACAAAACTTCTTTTATTTTTCGATATAGTCTTCCTCTATTTCAATTCAATCTGAAAAGTGCATTGAAATAGAGGAATCGAAAAGTGAAAGAAGTTTTGTGTATATAATGTACTTCTTTTCTTGGTTAGGCCGGAAACTTTTGGACCTGCCCTCGTATATAGCTCCAGAGACATGTCAGCCATTGATGTGAGTCTGAATAGGCATAAAATAAGCTAAGTTAGAGTGACAGTTCTGTTTTTGTGGGCTTATTCCCGTGGTTAGGATTTAGGAGACCCGTGGCGTCGGGGCGTGTAAAACTTCCTTATAAGTTCACTCTGCCGAACCGCCTGGTGTGCTCGGGCTTACCGTAACATCGCAATATAAATACTTATTTACTTCCCTTCTGTAAGAAATAGAATTGCATTCTAGAAATAGTTTATGTGGAAAAATAGCCTTTATTCGCATACTTTTAAGTTTTTAGGGTTCCGTAGTCCACTAGGAACCCTTATATTTTCGCCATGTATGTCTGTCTGTCTGTCTGTCTGTCTGTCCGTCCGCGACTAAGCTCAGAGACTGTTAGTACTAAAAAGCTGTAATTTAGTACGAATATACATATCAGTCATGCCAACAAAGTGGTAAAATAAAAAATTAAAAAATATTTTTTTTTTAGGGTACCTCCCATAGACGTAAAGTGGGGGTGATTTTTTTTTCTCGACTAAACCTTTAGTGTAGGATATCGTTAGATAGGTCTTTTAAAACCATTGGGGGGTTGCTAACATGATTTTTGTATTCAGTGATCTGTTTGCGAAATATTCAACTTTAAAGTGAAAATTTTCATTAAAATCGACCGTCCCCCCCCCCTCTAAAATCTAAACTGTTGGGAGGAAAAATTTGAAAAAATCAGAATGGTAGTAAATATATTAAATTTACAAGGAAAATTATAGCGGCTAAGATTGCTTGGGAATTATTTGTAGTTTAAGAGTAAATAGTAGCCTAAGGTATAAAACATACCGTCAATACTTTGAAAAAGCTCGTATTATCTCAAATCAGCATGTAAACAAAACTGAACAAAGCTGACGCGCGTAATAAAGTTAGCTAGCTTATCGATTGTGAAATACGAGCTTTTTTCAAAGTATTGACGATACCTAAACTTGGAAGATTCCGTACACATACGAAATCCTTAGAAAAATATTACCTACTTGATTTTTCCGCAATGGCTACGGAACCCTATCTTGGGCGTGTCCGACACGCTCTTGGCCGGTTTTTTATTCACAGTCTTGCAAATGTCTGCAGCTAGTGAAATTTGAACCTGCCTCTAGTTTCGTATAGGTTCATCATTTCCAATAGTAGGTGCAGTCGGGGAGTGAAAAGTTTTGTCACTTTTCGGCTCTATGTCAACGACCTAAGATCGAAAAGTGATGAATCTTTTCATTCCGCGACTATACTTTACTTAAGTCTTGGTAGCCTAGTGATTTAATCTAAGGAATCTCAAGCAGAGGGTCGCTGGTTCGCGCCCGGGCTCGCACCTCTGAGTGATTCGGAATTTATGTGCAAAATTATGTTCGAACTTACCATGAGCTTTACGGTGAAGGAAAGTATCGTGAACCTGCATACGCCTGAAAAGAAATTCAATAGTGTTTGCGAAGTTCCCAATCTGCACAGGGCCCGCGCGGGAACTACGGCCCAAGGTCTCTCATTCTGAGACGAGGCCTGGTGCTCTGCAGTGAGGCCTTCTATAGGCTGGGACGATGAGGTATTTGAGTGTATTTGGTTTGGGCTGTTCTGCTATCGAAGTGGGTAATATTGTTTTGATTTTATTGTTAGGGTCATTTTACTTTTCACCGAGCTGTGAACTTTACACACTGCGCGATTCACTAATTATCAAGATCAAATGACACAAATAGCAATGTAACGCAATGGTAAATGCGTGGGTAATGTTATCAAATAAACGTTTTACGAGTGTTTGTATAACTGTAAGTAGGCTGCTTTGGTATGCAAATCTGTTAATTGCAACAGTCGAAATAGGCGCGTCGGTTTATGGATAGGTACCTGCCTAAATAGCTACTTATCTATATTTCGAACTAGTTAATTTTACTGCTGCATTAACTTTAGCAATACATGTATTTCTCATGGCATGCTAAGTTCTACAAAGCATGTTTTTTAAAGTTATGTTCTCGTTCTTGGAATCCAATGACATAGATGTACCCTACATTCAAGGAAACGAATCGTGTCCAGGGTGGAAACTATTCACAACTAATTTCACGATGATTTTTTTGGCAGATGTATGGAACTTCAACATGAAATTTGCAATTCAGTTTCTTCGACTGTATATTAAATGGAGTGTTAAGTATTTGTCTTGTGTTAAGTGTTACCAGTGGCGAAAGGAACTAACAACCCGATTGCCCACGGGTTGACTAAACTTTCGAAGTTACCAAAACTGCTAACCATTACTGCTCTTTCAAGATTTCAGGTTTTTTTGGCCCGGCTTTACATGCAAAAATTTTTACGCCCCGCCACTGAGTGTCACGTACCTATTATTGGTTGGGAAGTCATTATTTAACCTAGCTCGTTTTCTGCCCATATTTACAATAATGTATCGTTTTCAATATAGTTTTTATACAACGTAATGTATTCTATTTCTGAGATGAAAATAGTTTTTTTTTTTGCAACACAAGGTTTTTTAATCATAATTGTCATTAAACTTATCTAACCTAACTTACCTACTGCATTCTGTTAGATGACATATCAAGAAATCCCGAAAACTTTTTTATGGGAAACTAAGTTAATTATTTCTAAATAATTTGTTCTCTTATACCTAATTAAAAATGCCTACATAGAGTCATGCCTACATAGAGTCGAACATAGAACCTCCTCCTTTTTTGAAGTCGGTTAAAAATTAAACTCACGATCATGTATAGGTACAGTACGTATATGATGACTCGACTTTAGTACGATACATACTGTATGGATTCAGGCCTTATACTACGAAGTGCAAAATTCGAACTTCGTATCGTGCCATTCCTCTCACGCTAATAGTATTTAATACAAGAGCGAGCAAGACGATGCGATACGAACTTCGATTTTCGAATTTCGGAGTATTTTGCTGTACGCTTAGTATAAGTTTTACTTCACCAAATACTTCTCGATCGCGTTTACGTAAAAAAATCAATTACTAGGGAAACATAGACAGCGCCTCCGCGGCCGCGCGTCCATGTTTCCATAGAATTGAAATTTTTACGTAAACGCGATCGAGAAGTATTTTGGTGAAGTAAAACTTATACTAAGCATACTGTTGAAAAACATACTTTAAACGCAAACGTATAGTTCGACAAGCTCGTGCGCGGCTCTCCGCGGAACCCTGTCGCAGTAAGCATTTGCCGCACTTATTAAAAACAATCTTGTTAATGACAGCAGAGGCTCCCTGCGACAGGGTTCCGCCGAGCGCCACGCACGAGCTTGTCAAGGTATAGCTATTCTGCATGACTTGGCCTCACAAGTATTTACTGTACGGATTACGTTTTGAATATAAGTACCTACAAAAAAGCCTTCAATACTTATTTGAGTAGCGACTTAAAAACTGTTACTTTCGTAGTAAGTATTTTAGCTTCCAAAAGATTGAGACGGTTTCAATTCAAAAATAACCGACCAGACTTAGCATTCGCTTACACTAGAACCAGGTGCTCGACAGCTACTGTTCTCCGAATTTGCCTAAACCTTCTCAATGACGTCTTTAACTCTTAGCAAGGTAAGCGACTCCTGTTAAAGATTTAGTTGACTTTGACAAATTTCCATAAATTATGCTTTCAAACTACCTACGAGTGGAATGGAAGGACTTCTGATAAGTAAGTTTAGTAGCATTAGGAAATTGGCTCTGTGAATAGTCTTAACTTGAAAGTGGCAGGTTTCCTTGCTTGTGAGGATTATCATTATGTTTAATCAGATCATCATCCCTGCCTATTTATATATATAGATCAAGGATACAGACTATTATGAGAGAACTTGGGCCGTAGTTCCCACGCGGGCCCAGTGCGGATTAGGAACTTCACACACACCATTGAATTTCTTCTCAGGTGTATAAAGGTTTCCTCACGATGTTTTTCTTTACCGTAAAGCTCATGGTAAATTACAAAAATCAAATTTCGGACATACTTAAACATAAATTCCGAAAAACTCAGAGGTGCGAGCCCGGATTCGAACCCACGAAACTCTGCTTGAGAGACCATAGATCCAATCACTAGGCCACCACGGCTTTTTATAAGATCAAACCACTATACTAATAAGAAATAAGAAACGTTTATTGTTTAAAACTGTGTACAAATTGTGTTAGCACTTATGCATCAAGAAATTTCAACAGTCAGCCCATTTCGGACGTACAATTTAATTACTTAATATTAATTTACATGAATTTTAATATTTATTACAAAAGTATTCATTAAGGTTATAAAAGCAATCGCACACCAAAAATTATTTAAGTAGTTTATTTTTGAATTTCGCACCATCTATTTTAAATATTCAGGTAAATGATTACCTATAGACTTTTATTCCGTTTTATTAAAATATATTTGTCTGACTAATGTAAACCTACCTGTCTTAAGTTTCCTGTGTTTGGTTTTTATGGTTATTTATACCTACATACTAGTAGTTTTCTTCTCAAAATAGTATTTTACACACTCGTTATATATTATAACTAGCTTTTGCCCGCGGCTTCGCTCGCGTGTACCATAAGTATTCCAAAGAACCAAGATATCAAGCAAGCAAGCATACAGGCAAGCAAGAAAGCATGCAAGCATGCAAGCAAGCATGCAAGCAAGCATGCAAGCAAGCATGCAAGCAAGCATGCATGCACGCAAGCAAGCAAGCGTGCAAGAAAGCGTGCAAGTAAGCGTGCAAGCAAGCACGACTAAACTTCAGGTTTAAGGACAATGTTTTTCACTAATTCGAAAGCGGGCACTAAAAATCTGAATAACCAGAAAGAATACAACTAAAGGTCTGTACGTGCATATGATATTTAAAGAAACTTCCTATAACTCCTAACCATTAAGGAGTTTAACCTTCCATCATCAGCTCACCTGGATAACCTGAAAAAATACAACTATCGGTCTATACATACCTATAATATTTGAAAAAATATTCACAACTCCTAACCGTTAAGGAGTTTTACCTTCCATCATCAGCTCATCAACATGAAATGATGTCTACCAGACGCAAACACTTAAATAGCTTGAGAAAATATATGAAAAATGTAATGCGTGCCTACAAAATTTGAAGGTTGCCCTCGATTTCCCTGAGATCCAGTCATCAGATCCTGATTTGGTGACAATGGGACCATCTCAGAAGTATATTATATTCTTTCGAATAAAAAAAGAATTTTTAAATCGGTTCACAATTGACTGAAAAATCGGTGAACATACCTACATAAAAAAATACATACAGTGGAATGCATAACCTCCTCCTTTTCTGAAGTCGGTTAAAGAGCCCTTTGCGGCCTAATTACAGTATAAACTTTTGAATTTTGAAATTTTACCTTTCTACAACCAGTAAATAAATAAATATCATAAATATAAATATCACGGGACAATTCACACCAATTGACCTAGTCCCAAAGTAAGCTTAGCAAAGCTTGTGTTATGGGTACTAGGCAACGGATAAACATACTTATATAGATAGATACATACTTAAATACATATCAAACACCCAAGACCCGAGAACAAACATTCGTATTTTTCATACAAATATCTGCCCCGACACGGGAATCGAACCCGGGACCTCAAGCTTCATAGTCAGGGTCTCTAACCACTAGGCCATCTGGTCGTCTAAACCAAAACGCAAAATCCCGTTTTTCCCGTTCCCGTAAGAATTCCGGGAAATGCTTTCTTAATGCTCCCCTACACTCCCCAAGGAACCCACTTGCCAAATTTCAGCTTTCTACGACCAGTAAAACGAAAAATCCCGTTGTTTCCCGTTCCCGTGGGAATTTCAGAAAGTCCTCTCTCTATGCTCCTCTACACTCCCCAAGCAACCTATATGCTGAATTTCAGCTTTCTACGATCAGTAAAACGAAAAATCCCGTTTTTTCCTTATCCCGTGGAAATTTTGAAAAATCCTGAAATTAATTTTTTAACTAATGTAATACCTACTTGTGTATCAATTTTGAAGAGTCTAGTTATTATAGTTACTGAGATAGGGTCACTCGGAACCGAATATATAAATCCCGTTTATTCCCGTTCCCGCGGGAATTCCCAAAAATCCTTCCTTAGTGGATGCCTACATTGTATAAGGTATCTATGTGCAAAATTTCAAGTCTCTAGGTCCAGTGGTTTAGGCAAAACCTTAAAAACGACACCCATATTGATATTAAGACATTTCAACCCCATCGCACCCCATCCAGGGAGATGGTATTTTACGTATGCCACATCGGATTTTAAAACCGTTGTTGATTTCGTAACCAGCTACTCGATAAACCATAGAAACAACACCCATGTTGATTTTCAGACTTTGTTACCCCTTTCCCTCTTTTAGGGGTTGAATTCTCAAAAAACCTTTAACACGTGTTTACTCATTTATCATTAGGAGTACTTCTGTGAAGTTTCGAATAAAATAGTCGAACTAATCTTGTTTCCCCATACAAATTTTGAACCCCCTTTTCACCCCCTTAGGGAGTGAATTTTGAAAAATCCTTTCTTAGTGCACCCCTAGACCTTATAAGGAACCTACGTGCCAAATTTGGAATCTCTAGGCCCAGCGGTTTGGGCTGTGCGTTGATATGTCAGTCAGTCAGTTTCTTCTTTTATATATTAAGACTAGCTTTTGCCCGCGACTTCGTCCGCGTAGAATTCCAATTTGTGGTAAAGCTACAAAAAGCCGGCAACGGCAACATCCATTATTATTATCATTTCATCATCATCAGTATCAGTTAGTGAATATTATAAATCCCGTTTATTCACTATCCCGTGGGAATTTCAACAAATTTGTCCTTATTCTATGCAAATTTTCGCTTATATTGATCCCGCAGGAATTTTGCATTTTCCCCGAGAAAAGGTATTCTATGTCCTTAAAGGTGTAGCTTTCTACCGGTAAAAGAAGTTTTAAAATCAGCCCCGTAGTTGAATTCACTTATTTTTTTCCCGTGTGAATTTTTCTTTATCACGGAGAAAAGTAGTCTATGTAAATAATGGTAAGTGTAACTTCTTATTGGTAAAAGAAATTTTCAAATCAGCCCTCAAGTGATGTTCACTTCCTTCTATCCCACGGGAATTTTGCATTTTACCGAATAAATAGTAGGTAGCCTAGCCAATACCAACAAAGGATAGTGTAGCTTTCTATTGGTCATTTTTTTTAAACTCAGCCCCGAAGTTAAATTTACTATTTTCTATACTGCGGGAATTTTGCATTTATCCGGAAAATAGCATCCTATGTTAATCAAGGACATTGTATCTTTTCTATTCTGCCGTCGCATTTATAAAAGGCACAACTGCAAACTTGCTCAAAAAAGAAACGGCATAAGTTTACAAAGAACAAGTGTGCACTTAGGCTTTTTCTGTTTCACAAAAAATGCTAGTTGTACCCCTTTTTCTTACGACGGCAGTATTGGTGAAAGACATTTTAAAATGAGCTCCGAAGTTGAATTTTTCCCTTGGGAATTTTGCATTTTTCCGGAAAAAAGTAGCCTATGTCAATATAGGACAGTGTAACTTTTTACTGGTAAAAGTTTTTTTTTTAAATCGGCTCGGAAGTTTCAGAGATTATCTATCCCACAGGAATTTCCAAAAATCCTGCAATAAGTTTTTTTACTGTTATGTATGACCATTTACGTTTATACTGAATTTGAAAAGTTTAGTACCTACTTAATTGTAGTTACGGAGATAGGATCCAGTTGATTTGAGTATATAAATCCTGATTTATCCTTAACCCGTGGATATTTACAAAATTATTGAAATTAGCTTTATACCTGTTCTAATAGTCTACTTGCATGCCCAATTGGAACAGTTTAGTAATCTTCGTTATGGGGATAGGGTCACTCTCGATTGACGAAATATATACATCCCGTATATTCCTTATCCCGTGGGAATTCCGGAAAATTCTTTCTTATCGGATGCCTACGTCATACAAAGGACACATCCTCCAAGTTTCAGGTCTCTACATACAGCGGTTTAGACTGTGCGTTAATCCGCCAGTCAGTCATTTAGGACTTCAGGACAAAGCATGTTATATGTATTTGCATTGCACCAAGCTTTTATGCGAGTTCAACAATGATGTTTGAATACTCAATTCGATTTTATTCGAAAAAGGTTGAACTCGTTCATCATCATCATCATCATCATTTCAGCCGTAGGACGTCCACTGCTGGACATAGGCCTCCCTCATTGACGCCCAATCATCACGGTTGGAAGCGACTTGCATCCACCCTGCTGAACCTGCGACCTTCACCAAAACGTCCGTCCATCTCGTTGGTGGACGTCCCACGCTGCGCTTGCAAAAGCAAAAGCTTGGTGAAATGCAAATACTTATACATATAATTAGTTATTATCAGAGATCAGATCAGGAAGTGGTTGACAAACGTAGACAAATGGTTTGCAAAATTTGAAGTTTCGTTTCGTTTACATTGTGTCAAAATAAAAAGTAATTTAAAAATCAAAAGCACTAAAGAGTATTTATATCAACTTCGAAGCAAATCACCCCCAAAATAACTTTCTACTCCTTTTTAACCCCGTCAAGGGATGAATTTCAATAAAATACGAAACACGTCTTCCATCATTTCTGTTAAAGAATGTTTATGCAAAATTTGAAGTAGATTGGACCAAGGAATCACGTTGTCCCATACAAACTTTGCCCCCCTTTTTTACCCCCTTAGGAGTAGAACTACGAAAAATCCTTTCTTATCGGATGCCTACGTCATACAAAGAACACACCCTCCAAGTTTCAGGTCTCTACGATCAGTGGTTTAGCCTGTGCGTTGATCCGTCAGTCAGGACAAAGGATTTTATATGTATAGATAGGGCTTCTTAAAGTCGAATCGATAGTCGAGTATCGTGACGATGACTAAGTCAGTGAACAGCGAGTTGGAATTAGGACGTTCTGTACGCTTAGTATAAGTTTTACTTCATCAAAATACTTCTCGATCGCGTTTACGTAAAAAAATCAATTACTATGGAAACATAGACAGCGCCTCCGCGCGCGCGCGTCCATGTTTCCATAGAATTGATTTTTTTACGTAAACGCGATCGAGAAGTATTTTGGTGAAGTAAAACTTATACTAAGTATACTGTTTTGAAACTCTTTTCAGTTCTCGTTCTCTGTAGATACGTACAGAACTTTAATAAAACAGCCACATTTTTTAAAAAACCTAACTGTTCTGTAATGGAAATTTTTGATACCGTTTACCATAGGGCATAAACAATAGATTTTGTGATTTTGTTTTGTGAAATTATATCTAGTTCAAGGATAAAACTACACGAGTAGTAAAACTACATTTAGGTATTTTGTAGATATATTGAGCGGATTGCTTACAAGTAAGTACCTATCTATGGAAGAACCGGGGTCACCGACATAGCCAAACGGATTAGCTCGTTGAAATGGCAATGGGTAGGCCATATTAGCACGCAGAACAGATGACCGTTAGGACCCAAAAGTTCTGGAATGGAGACCACGGACTGGCAAGCGCAGCGTGGGACGTCCACCAACGAGATGGACGGACGATTTGGTGAAGGCCGCAGGGTGGATGCAAGTCGCTTCCAACCGTAATGATTGGGCGTTAATGAGGGAGGCCTATGTCCAGCAGTGGACGTCCTACGGCTGAAATGAAGATTATGATGATGATGACCTACTCAGACCTACTTATGGTAAATATTGTGTGCACTAACTGCTAGGTGTTGCATCTGAAAACCTATAGTCCGACAAGATCGTGCGCGGCTCTCCGCGGAACCCTGTCGCAGTCAGCATTTGCCGCACTTATTAAAAACAATCTCGTTAAGGACAGCAGAGGCTCCCTGCGACAAGGTTCCGCCGAGCGCCGCGAACGAGCTTGTCAAGGTATAACTAACTCACACTTCTAATACTTTTTGGGTCGTCGAACGAAAATGTTTACTCCACGCCACTGATATTCACATATTATTGGCAGGTAGGTTTCTGGATTATATATAAAGTGTTGCTAAGCTACAGGCACCGAAACTGCCTTCCGATAGCCATCTCCCTCGGCCCCAATAATAAACTTTGAAACTGCACTAACTAGTCGCGTGAACCGACGAACTTTTTTTATGTATTATGTATAGCAGTAAAAAACTTCAGTTTAATGTTCCCACCTATTTAAAGTTTTTACAGCACTATCTGGTGTGTAATCTTTATACCTCATCACAACAAGATAATACTTTTAGTCACCGGATGATACTTTTTGAAAGAAACTTATTTCTAGGTTCCTTAATTGGGCGCAAAAAAGGCTTTGATGTAATGAAGCAAGATAATACGTACTAACAAATAATCGTATTCTCCTAAATATCTCACAAAGAAAATGCGTCGGCAGTACATTAGCCAACATCGAAAGTAGGTAGGTATCATTAGGTAATGAGATACAATTTCTTTTGTAATAATACGGACAAACGATATTACGTATGTTTTAGCTATGGGCTGAATGTTCACTCGTTAATTTATTATTCATGTACAAATAGTATGGCATTGTTCCAAAACAGGGTAGATGATAGGAAATTAGTGAACAGTTATCATTAGCTATAAATAATAAGTTAGAGGTGAAAAAAGGAACCTGACATGCAATGGAAACTTTAAACACGTCATAACGAGCTACTTTTGTAGGGCTGCCTTCAGCATGGATTTCTTTGGGTGTGTTCGAATTTAAAAATTGCATTAGGGATGGTAGAAAGGTATGAGAATAATTTTAAACTGTCGATCTGTTACTAGTAGCTGGCTGTTACGACGTCCACGTTTAATTTGGATTGCGATATGATATTCACTGTTATTATTAATATATTATTAATATTTCTTATATTTGTGTTCAGGGACATACATATATATTTCCTTAATTTCTTTCATGAATTATATAAGCCTATTTTTGTGACTTTCTAGGGCATTAATTTATACCTATTCGTTTGGTCAACTCATTTCAATTTGATTTCTCATGCTTTGTAAGGAATAAATTTGAAATTATTAAACAAATAAGTAAGTGTTATACCATTGTGTAAACTACATTAGCTAGGCATATTTTTAATACCCAGTGCCATTTTAGTTTAGTTATTTTTATTTAAACTATGGAGGACCAAAGTTACGGGATGAAACAGTAAAATATCTGAAAACTGTCTCTTAAGTCGTTTTTCATCCAAGTTTGACTAAATATTAAAATAAAGTAATATCATGTTTAAAAGCCCATTTTTTCTGCAATATTTATCAGTAATCAGATTTACTAATTCAGTCATTTGAGGCTGTGGCAGACGAAAAATTCTACTGAGGGAGAAAAATCGAGATTTTTGCAAAAATGTCAATATCTCGAAAACTAAAAGATTTTTACAAAACCTAAAATGTGATATTCTGGTAGGTAATTAGTAGGTCTATCAGCCCTTAACGGGTTATCGTCGGTTTCTGGGACACCCTGTATATGAAACCGTGCTGTTTTCAGGATTTATTGAAATGTCAACTTATTCGGGTATAATGCACTAGGTTAGGTTCGGTTAGTTTAATAAGAATTCCGAAGAAAACACAGTTTCAAAAATAAATTACTTTATGACAAAATAATTTATGGAAAACGATACATTATGGCATATGAAATTAGTGCAAAGGATATTGAATCATTATTAAGGTTAGGTGATCGTAGCATGGCAGCCCTGTTCATAGCGAATATGATTAAACAAGTTCTTTCAGCTGTAGGTAATAAATGTTTGGGATGGTTTAGCATATCTCAAACTACGTAGTGGTTTTCTTTCAATGTTTTGTTTACTCTCCTCGTTTGACGCATGGCGAAGAAAACTCCTGCAATGCTAAATTTTAATTATGTACCTATATTACTAGCTTTTGCCCGCGACTTTGTCCGAGCAGAATTCAAATTTGTGGTAAAGTTCTTGTATCTTTCATTGATCATTGAATAAAACTTTTGCTACTACCAGCAACGAAGTTTCGTACTGTTATAATTATCTTTTTGCATTGCATGTCAAATTAAAGGGAATTTATAATAATCCTCTGTATGCCTTATCACATGAGAATTTCAATAAATACATAGTCCCTATTACTTGTCTACATAATAAAGGTAATTTCTATTCGAAGTAGTCGTCTATTGCCAAAGGTTTGGGCTAAGTGTTGATGAGTCAATTGGTCAGTCATGATCTTCTTATATGTACAGATTTAATTCCTACCGCTTGAGTACTACGCTCCCTACTTCTTGTTTCAAAATTAAGGAACGTCCATACAACTCTTCGCCTCCTTTTTAACTCTCTTAGAAGGCGAATGTTGAAAATTCAATATCTCAATATTTTGAAGTAATCAAATCTCAGTGTAGCTTGTATAAGTTATATACCAATTTCCAGCCCTGTAATTTTAAGGCAAATGAAACCCTTGTTCATACTGTCTCCCCATATTTCACCCCTTTAGAGGTTGATTTTACATAATTACTAAGATGCGATATTTTTTATTTATAATTATTAATTTAATATCTTCGGTTTCACGTTTCTAATCTCAAAAGTGGGGAAGTCCCCGTACAAAATGATATCCCTCATTTCTACCCCTTTAGGGTTGCATTTGTTTATAATTTAAAATCAGATCTTTTGTATTTTTTTAACTAATTAGGTGCAAAGTTTTGGTTTTTTAGTTTTACAATTATGGAAGGACGTTCAGACAATTTACTCCTCTTTAAATCCCCTTGGAGGATAAATGTCTAGAATTTTTCTAAATCAATAATTATAATTACGATATAAGGTAACCCCCTACCCTATGTACTAAGTAATTTTTAGCACTGTAATTTTAAGACTAACGAAATTCTTATTCATCATCTATTTCACATATTTAGGACTTCTTTTTACAAATCCGTTATGATTATCCTTTATTTTTAATATTTAAACCAAGCTTCACGTTTCTAAATTCAAAATTGACTAAGTTTACTTACAAACTTCGACCCCCCTTTTATCCACTTAAGGGATGATTTTCGGGATGAAAGCTATCGTAGGTAATATGGCTATAGTCTCGATATGTATATGGAACAAAGTAATCGTGACAAATATGCCTTATATTATATACTGGCTTTAGAAAACCTACTGCCAACCTTACTACAAATACTTGCATATTAGAAACAAAAATTCTCGGGTGGTTAAAATTTTTACACTTACATCTCTCATACGGTTCAATCCATTAGTAGTCGTTTATAAAAAAAAAAGTTGAAATGTATTAAATCTGACGCAGATTTGACGACAAACAGACGACAGTGTGTCTCGATGTCTGGGAATTTAACATCATTAATGGTTTAACAAGCTGTTACGTCTGCCAAATTCGTTTTGTGTCTTCTCGCGGGAGCTATACCATTTTACGGGATAAAAAGTATCCCAGTTAACACGTTCACTGCGGGACAAAAAGTGTGATTATTTCATAATGTGCGTTAAAAGGCCGATATGCCTGTAACCTAGACCTTTTAGCTCTGCGTTACAGGGCTCATAAGCCTAGTAAGGTCTGTTTATGTTAAAATGCTTTTATCTACGTGAAAACACCGAAATTTATGTATTAACCTATCAATATATCTATTATAAGAGT
The DNA here is from genome assembly GCA_947563465.1 of Archips xylosteana. NCBI lineage: Eukaryota > Metazoa > Arthropoda > Insecta > Lepidoptera > Tortricidae > Archips > Archips xylosteana. The sequence goes on along the minus strand of OX387352.1, from coordinate 13,036,395 downwards.
TGGTTATTGTAGTGTTGGCTTCGCCGCGAGCTCTGATTATGTAGTTACAAAATATATGTAAAAATAAACAAAAGGTCTATTGACCCACTACCGCACTAGATTAGTGGTTTAATCAAGGAACGTGTAGTGATGCGAAATAAAATAATGAATATTATCGATAGCAAATGAAAAGGATTATTTATTCATGTATAATTTATTTAGAAAATTTACAAATGGGAATCTATTCCTATTGCTTACCTTGTATCTTTCTCTCTGTGTACCTGTTTTCTGTATTGCTTACTATTCCTGGTGTACAATAAAGAGTCATTGTATTGTATTGTATTGAATCTTAAAAACATTGGAGACAGTATTTTTTTTACATTTTTACGCAGTAGGATATAATATTTTAATTTTTTATATTGCGTCTCTGCTATTGAATGCAGTTCGCAGCTTTCGGTAGCAACCGGAACACATTTTTCTTTTGCCACCCTTACGTGAAGTTATGAAAATTGAGCTTGCTGTTCCTGTACTTACTTGTGGTGTTTTAATACTTAATCGGTTACCGGCTGACTACTTAGACTACTACTTGGTTCAGGCCGTTGTTCGACATTGTCTACAGAGTTATTTTTTGTATGCGACAGTCTGTATTTTTCACATCATGCACAATTGTCACTAGAGATTTTTCACCCATTTTTAGGGATAATTGTAGCATTTTTTTACATCTTTTATTTATACGTGGCATTTTATAATTTTATCACGCGCTATGAAGTCGCACTACACTCGGAAACACTAAAAACTATAGTGAAATGCACGTCCGTTCCTGCTAATTATGTCACAGCACTAGTCAGAAGTAAATAATACAATGTCCTACATCAGTGCGGAAAGGGGCTGAGTGACCTTGTAATCTATGATAGGCTTTTAGACCCAATTCCCGCAGCGAAACGAATTTTTTTTCACTCAGTGCGGTTATGGGTCTAAAGGCCTATAACAATTATTAAAAGCTTATCGAGACCTCCTTGAAGACCCAAACTCAAAACTATATTTGTCTTTTTCATACTCTTAAAAATACTCGAGATACGGCCTTCGCACCAGAGGAAATACAGCGCATGTTGCTCCCGCACGGAGTGAGCGTACATTCATTGGGTTTTTAGGCCTATTAACGCAGCGAACGTGTTAATCTAGACTACAAACTATCTGTGTGCCAAATTGTATCAGAATCCGTTACACCGTTTTAGCACGCAAGAGTACAGAGATCTATATAATAACTTTCAGGTTTATAATATTAGTGAGATATATGTAGGATAGAACCCCTCGCCTGCAAGGGGTGGTCAGTGCCGTCAATAAGTGTAGACTACATCATCATTCTAATTTCCCCAGGATAATGCATGCCCCGTTCGATAAATCTCTTTGTATTTCCATCTTCTATGAAACTTATCCTTAAGAGATTAGTTTTGCTATGCGATAGACGTACAAATCATTATTAGAAGCTGTTGCATGCTACTCCGTCGGCGTCCCACACAAACTTTGCAGTTTCTCGGGAATAAGTAGTCTAGGCTAATTTAAAGTATTAAATAAAAAAGAAGTAAATACTTAGTGGAAAAAATTGAAATCCTTAGGGTAGGTAGTTCTAGAGAGAGACCACCCTCTAGCTCACTCCTACATGTAAACAAACAAACACGAAAATAACCTCATTATTATATTAGTGTAGAAGACACTTGTATAGATAGACTAGCTGTTGCCCGCGACTCCGTCCGCGAAGAATAATAGAGGCATAAAAAATAGCCAACGACCTATTCTGAGACCTACCGAATACAGAAAAAAAAGTTTCATAAAAGTCGGTCAAGCCGTTTCGGAGGAGTTTGGTAACAAACACCGTGACACGAGATTTTTATATATTAGAATATTAGATTATAGAAACGAGTATTTAATAGTTAACTGTTTCCGGATTAAGCAGTAGTCGTACAAAAAAATAAAAAATTAAACTAATCATAAACCTTTTTTCAACAAACAATAAGAATGATAATGTATCTACTTATTCAGTTAATTCGCAAAAAATCTTATCCTTACATGTTTATTCCTTAAATACTGTTCAATTCATTATTAGCAGATTGTACTTACGTCAGACCATTGAAATTTTACATTATTTAAGTAAAATCATTCCAGTAGCATCACATTCTGAGGCCGCGATCCTACAAGAAATCCATCGAGCACCACAGTATAATGAAAATGATGCTGGAATAATGTGAACATGGCCTAAGGTACCACAACGATTGTCACGGCGGCACCCTCAGCAGACGCATAAAGAACAATTTAAAGCGCGCGATAAACACATTTTTGTTCCGCAAAATAACGCGATTCATCATTTATTCGGATAGCCGGTCCCAGCGCGGGAGTCGACATAAAGTGCAGGCAGGAAGTTTGGCAGCAAAGTTTTCGTATTTACGGCGACAGGGACCCGCGGCCCGCTGCAGGCTAGCGCCGTCTATCGGGAGATTTTTTGGCAAATGAAACCGATGCCAATATGTTGAAGTTACGATTTAGGTTTGGTTTTATCTTGACTGTAAGTTAGTTCGCACTATCAGTCAACACTACTCTGTGTTTTGACAGAAATTAGTCATCTCAGGCCAACAAGGTCAGTCAAAATAAGCGACTTGCGCACTTGATGGCAAGCCCTTAGTTACGTATCACTGTTAATTTGAAAAAAAAAAACGTGTACGCGAGCTTACCAACAGATAAAAAAAGATTTACAGACAAGTGCAAAGGGTTGGACTGAAGATCAGCGTCTTGTGTGTGCGCATTGCCGTGGGCACACATCAACAACACACACTGAGCCTAATCCATTTACCACGCTTTGTTAAAAAACACACTTAAGTTTAATCTAGAAAATATCTTACTTTTAATATTGTATCTTTTATTCTAATGTGTTAATAAAAATCTATTCTATTCTATTGTAAACTCTAGTAACATACTTCGCAATGTAAGTAAACTTTTAAATTTTGTCTATGGTGATTAAATTAATCGATGTGTGTTAAAACAGCCAAACCACCCCTTATTTTTATGAATATAAAATTCCATTCGCTTTGTACTGATTAGCTTTTAAAAAACTGCAAATCTTCTTCAACTCTATTTACGGTGCACGATATCGATAGCAGTGAATTCCATAAACTGCACTTTTCAAATCGCTTGGTAAGGAATGGAAGCTACACACTAGTTTAGCAGTCTGGATTGTGAATTCTCTAAAGTGTCACATTACAGAATATGAAAAGCAGTCTCGCATTGGTCAAGGAACAAATTCCGAGTAAGAAAGTATATTTCCCCCGAGACCTTTTACAAAGTTAACAAGGTGTAGCCGGGGAAATAAATAAGGGAAAGCAGCGATTAATATTAAGTACTCACATTTTTCAGTCTATGTAGCCTATGCTGCTATGATATTTACTTCTGAGTGCTACTTCCCTCCATTTAAAAAAACGACTGTTATTATTAATATGCGCGTGAAATCATCAAAAAATATTCTAGTAGGTTACCTAGACCATTAACTGTTTTCTTTGTTGCATTTCGAGATCTGTCGCTAAGTATTTCTTACGCATCAAATACATTTTTCGATATACTTTCTTAAGGGCGCCTAACGTGTGTTTATATTTAGAACACTAATAAAAGAAGAGTGATGAAAGGGCGAGGGCGCCAATTAAAATTGTAACAAGCCCATTGCCCAATTAGTACGTCATTTAGACTTATGGGGCGTTACGTGAGAAGCATTTCAGCGGCTCATTAGCTATGACTGGAGAGTTTGTGGAAATAATCGCCATGGGTTACGCTGCTTCGGAGAAATGAGGGTACTAATAGTTTCGCCTCCCTGTTAATGTTTAAACAGTCGTGTCGAAATATAGCTGCCAATAGCTGGTCTAACAGTTAACCTATTTATATTCCTTTTTAAGAATTTATATCCTTTTAGAATATAATATTTTCATGCTATATTCTTAGTCTTCTGTTATAAATTATGTAAACTTTTTAGAAGCTTGTATCGTATCCAAATGACGACGTTTTCTAAAAAGCGCTAAAATACATAGTTTCACTACAACATAGCGATGTTTTAAGGTTGTATAAAGAGGAAGACGTCTTCGCTAGGCGTGCCGACGGGCTAATCAAGTGGCGTAAGCATCGTCTACAGAGTTTGCCTTGAAACTCCCCCACGGCTCTTAAGACACGTTAATTCGCTTGCACAGGATCCCGAATCAGGTTGTACACGCCTTTTACATAAACGCTAAACGCCACGCACTTGCTGGGGCATGTTGCACAGCATACACTTTAGCTAACAGCTTAATTAAATCGAGACTGCTTTTAGTTTTAAGTTTAAAGTATCAAGAGCTTCGTAGTTTGCCTGAATCGGATCGATATTTTACTGCTGATTATCCATCGTAGTCAATAAACGTCTGGCCTTATTGTTTAAGGGTGGGTCCACTCCACATTTATATCATTTAAGGGGCTCTATAGCTGTGGCTTTTGTCTGAATTTAATATGCCATAAATATAAGCACCTATATCGTTTTCCATAATTCTCATTATTCAGAAGTCATATATTTCTGAAACAATATTTTCTTTGGAATTGTTATAAAACTAACCTAACTTACTGCATTCTATAAGATAGCATTGCAAAAATCCTGAAAACAGTACGCTTCGACATATATATTTATGGCAAACGTTGATATGACGAGTAAATTTATGACAAACTATATTATGGGAAACTAAGGGATCCGATCATTTGAACGTATAAAATAAGGTGATATTCGCGCTCAAACTAACGATTTTAACGACGAACAAGTGCTGTAATATAAACTTTTTTTTAATTTGAGCAAAAGTTTATGTCTAAGAACATAGAATATTTTCACGAATATTAAATTATTATAGGGTTAAGATGACAAATAAACATTTTATTTCATCAAATTGTATATTTATAATTACAAATTAACTTAATTATCGTATTTACAAACATTAAATTTATAGTTTATTTTATTTTTTATATTGCTGCTGCTCTGGCTGAACAGCCGTTTTTCCAGTGCCTTTATTGAACCTGCGTGCGCATCGAAAGTGCGGCACGAGCAAAAAACAAAACTAGTGTGTCATTTTACGTAAATATTTGGTAAAGTTGCTGCTGTGTGGTTAATTACTATCAAAAACATCTACTTCAAATAGTGAAGACGAGCAAAATATTAATTCAACCCCGCCGGAAATACTTATCGAGGCACGAACGCGAGTGATAGCATTGGCAAATAAATACAAGCCCAGCTCGTTATATCCATGTTGAAAAGCACAAATGAAGAAAGACCAAAAATGAAGTTGGTAAACATATAATACTTAGTAACTTGACGGCATTTCTAAAGAGACATCCTGGCAGATCTATTGGTCGAAAGTCAAAGGTGTCGTCACCAACCGATGTTGAAAAGTTTTTAAAAGAAGCTCCAGACAGTCAGTACTTGACAACAAAGGTCAGTTGAACATTATAAATGTAAATTTATGTATCAGCTCTATAATTGCGTTAAGTACTATGGCAATACGTTCCTACAACTTTACTAATATACTTATTTGATCTCTTTGCAGGTTGCGTTAATATTCGGTATTACTGGTGCGTTTAGACGTCAGGAGCTCAATAAATATTACAACCAAGGATGTAGAAACCCACGGTGAAATGTTCCTTGTAAAAATTACAAAAGTTACTAACAATACAAGTTTGTTTTTTTCCTCGCAATTGTGTTGAAAAACGTCGTATGCAACTCGTGTGCATTGATCATTACACACTTCGGCTTCCTTATCGCGCTCGCCTCACGGCTCGCGCTTACAATAATGCCTCAAATTTGTAATGACCAACGTAGCACACTTGTATCATAATGTACTATAATTACGTATGTTGCAATGGTGGCGACATCAAGCTTAAGTATTAGTCATGGAAAACGAAACTGATTTCTACTGCCCATAACTCTTGAATCTTCTTCAGAGAAACTTTAGTAACCCATTTGGTCGACTGATACTGATGATGATGTCTAACTGTTACTATTGGTGTAAAGAAAACACGTAAAAGTTACTACACAGGGACCAAATGGTTGTTTGGGAACTCTCTGAGATAAACGAAACATAGACTTATTCACCCGCCTTCGTTCAAATAAAAAACAAAGTCCACGTTCGTATGCTAAGAGCAACCATAAAACACAGGCAAGAAACTGACTGGAACAAATTAATTATCTACCTGCTAGTTAAACTTGCTCGGGTAATGTGTGACGTCATCCGACGTACAACAGGGCCCAAGACAACTTGAACAAAATGTTTTGTAAAAGGTATTTCATTGGTAACATTCAATTACTTTTAACGACCGCTTTAGCCTAGTTGGTAGTGACCCTGCCTACGAAGCAAGAGGTCCTGGGTTCGAATCCCGGTAAGGGCATTTATTTGTGTGATGAGCACGAATATTTGTTCCTGAGTTATGGATGTTTTCTATGTATTTAAGTATTTAATCTATATAAATATGTTTATCGTCGTCTAGTACCCATAGTACAAGCTTTGCTTAGTTTGGGACTAGGTCGATTTGTGTAAGATTGTCCCCTAATATTTATATTATTTATTTAATTCAAGACTTTGGATTTAGTTAATGATTTGGATTTTGTTTCTTAGTGATAAACTAACATCTAAGATGATTTTTGTATTGTTGATACCAGCAGCCGAGCGGTAGTTATCTTCAGATTTCGAGCAAAAGTTGAGTATTAATAACAAATAGAAACTAAAATAAAATACGCAATATACCGGTATATTAACCAGAGTCCGAATAAAAATCTTGCTAGTAAATTAACAAATTAAATCCTAAATTAAGTTTAAATTAATCGACGTAAAAATATAATCTTCTGTAGCGTGGTAAATATTATAGACGTACAAAAATATGAAGAATGTGGAGTAAAACGTGGAATAGCCGGATTCGTGGCGTGACCAAATAGCGTCAACCTACCTCAAGTTTAATATTATGTGAAATGAGAAACTCCAAATGACTCCCTTAATGCTATCTGGCTTATTATTTTGGGGAACCATGAAACGTTTATTGTTAGTAATAGCCCGAATAATATTCGTAAATAATAAAATATTAAATTCTAACTTTTTTGAGAGTAAATCAGTATGATGTATGGCTAGTGAACGTTAAAGAAGACCAACAATCCAAATGTATGCGCGAACAAGAAATTGCCTTTTTTATTTAACAATAGTTATCGTTTCATTAAAAAAAACAGCATACTTAATTGAGTTTTCAGTTGAAAATCGATCAGTCAAATGAAACGCAGGTTTTCAAACAAATGGGACGTCGCGCTGGAACTTTTTGTACAGTCATTTAACTTGGCAGAGTGGGCGACAAATAATTTTATAACGAGGGAGTAAAATAGGTGTACGTTTTGTGGTTGTAAAAAGCGTTTTTCAGAGTGACTGCCATCTCATTAGGCGACAAGGCCGGGTATGAATGGTGGATCAAAGGGATGCTCATGAGCAGTCGCCACTTGGAGTCGAGTGGTCGTTACCCACCCGAGCACACTCTCGTGCTTTGACTCCCTTTTCAACAATCTTGGGCCCAAAAACGTGAAATTTGATTATTGAAATAATATCCGACGGCGTACATATTTACCCCAATGTTAAGAACTACAAAGTCGTACTTGTAAAATCTCAATCTGATATATAAGGCTTAAAAGAGGTACCGAATTTTACCTAGGAGTACTTTAGATTAGACTATGGTAGTATACTGGTGGTAGTACTGGTGGTAGTATTAATATTGCGTTGGTTAGAACCATGGATACACGGTCAGCTCCAACTAAGGTAAAAACTTCCACACACTATCTAACTGCAGGAGGCTTAAGTTAAAACAAATACTTCTACTAGGGGACCGACAGTCCACAGTTTAATTTGTTACCACGTAAGTACAATGTAATGGAATTTTAAATAACTAAGTATTCAATCTTTAAATATAACACAAAAACCGGTTTAATTTGAAAGGAAATAATGCGAAAATAGTTTTAGATTACCGAAAGATTGCTCTAGGCACATTCAGTCCATTCATGACTCAATTGCGTAGACAAAGTTGAGGGAAAAAGCTTTTTTATTAGTCTTATTTTTTTAGTCCTGCTCTACCCTTATTTAGTAAATATTTGCTAGATTTGTTACCCATTACGAAAGGCATTTAATTACTTTTAAAGTTGTAAATATATGGAGTTAAATATCACCGTCAAATATTCGAGGATACGTCGTCAAGCTATTTTTTTATTTTTTACAACAAAACGGTTAAGAGTTTAGATATTTATGCATCTCAGACACATTCTTTACAGTTTTTTATTTGTGTCTAGCTCACTTAGTATTTTAAAATACTTCTGTATTTTTTAAAGAAGCTAGCGCAATTAGGTTTAATAATGAAATTGATTACCTCTGTTGCTTTATATTTACTACATACTCGAATAGGTAATATAAGAAAATGGTTTGAAAAAGCAAGAATTATCGTCATTGAACAGTCTAGTGGATTTCTGCTATTTCTTCCACGGGGATAGGCTACCCCATACTTTTAAATTTAACGAACAGGATCGTCTATTAAAAGATAAGAATTGCCTCTTGAGCAATATTGCGTTTCGGCAAATTATTTTTTTAAGGCTGTGTAGATAAACTTTATGAATTATATTTTCCCCTTACACAGATAAGTAGAGTTTTGCAAACGAGATATTAGTTAGTCACTATAAAATTTAATTTAAATTTGACAAATTCAGGGTGCTAGGTGCCAATACTATAAATATTTCTTTAATTTCAATGACTGCTATAGATACTGCATTAGGGATTTTTTGTAGCAAGCAAAATCAATATTATGTAAGTAAGTAGACAATAAGTATTGCGCAATGACGCATGAGACTTGGTTTAAAACAATTTAACGGAAATTTTCTCTTTACCTGCAAAAATGTAGTTTTACTTGGGTTTTGTAAGCCGCATGAAAGTAGCAAATTTATTCAGGATTTCCCTAAGTAAACAAAACGGTCCCAGGGTAGTAAGCGAGTAAAATATTTCGGATTTTAACCAACTTCTTAAAGGGTTTCTTGAAAAAACTCACACCAAAGACTTTGGAATTTTACGCGAGCTAACGCATAATATTGCAGTATGGTACAGTCACGGACATTTATTACAATATCGGAGCGGGTCAGTGTTAAGATATCTGAAAGTGGCCCAAGACATTCAGAATAAAGTAATTTGATGATTATTAAAGTAATTCCAGTAAAATTAATTAAATTCCAGTTCGTTTCTAAAGTTAATATTCGCAGTACTCGTATTAGTACTTATATGACATCTGAACAGTATTATGGGTCCCGGCTGCCTCCACTTGGCGACTCAGAGCTCTTATTGGATTCAGGGGACATAAAGTCATCAAAGTCAGCATCAAACTGTCCGTAGGGTCGCCGGCATGCCCCGGGATAAATAGGTTGTCTATGACGGGACGGCGGCGCCATTTTCTTTTTTATTTACTTTGGTTTGCTCTCATGTGTTTGCGCTATTTTAAAAATACAGTAGGGTTGTCACAGAGCGAAATAAAATTCTTATTCAATCGTTAACGACTATCATAAATCGGGGATGAGAGTCATTTTGTTTCTAAAATAGTAACGCACGTAAAAATTGGGTTTCCACTTTTCTACTATCATATAAAAAACAATATAATAAAAATTATTGGTAGGTATCTATCGCATTTTAACACAGTGTATAAAACCGTCCCGTTACAAAATATTGTTATCTTTCAGACTTCCAACCCTACAAGTTGACTATGTAAATGGTTGTTTATCAGTTTATGAGTTCCGAAGCACGTTATTGTTTTTCCATTGCTGATAGAACGCGGAGTTGGTAACTTTCCTTACACAGGATATCTGATCTTGCAGCCGGGGGAGTCATAAAATAAGATTGGCTCAATCGACCACGTTTTATTGACTTATTAACATCGATCTCCGACTCGGGTATTTGCTGTGAATTGTTTCAATTTCCTCGCGAACGATGGAGTTTAAACATGTTATGTTGCATGCAAGATTTGTAATCTTAGAGCAAATGCCGATTCTATCATGATACAGACATCGCATTCCTTTTAATAGGTACTTCATGGAAACATTAACACGGATTGAAATAAAAAATGGACATACATGAAAGAACAGCTTTTATTAACAGAATTTCAAATATACTTAAGTGCTTCTTAAAACTAGTCCGCCCACGTCAGTAACCAATAAGCAGGGTTCGGTTGGCAGGAAGCGTATCATTTATAATGTAATCATCGGCCGAACAACCTTTTAAAGGCATCGTGGTTAGATTACCTATGCAATAAAATTGCTTGGAAAATTCGGAGTCCTGTGAGATCCGGCAATTTTTTCCGTTTACGTCCGGCCGGCAGCGGCAGCGGCAGCGGCGCTCGGCGCATTATTAATTACTGTCTGCCCTGCCATTTAATATTTCGCCCGAGTGCAGGATCACCCTTCAACCGCCCGCTCCAGCTTAATCCCCACTTAGGTAATTCCCCATATTTTGCCTTTTTTCACGTTTATCCGTAACGGAAACTCATTTTTAACTTTTAATGCGATTAGATCATGTGTTTTATTTGTTTATAGGCCACGGCTGGATTCGGAATTGTTTACACGTATCCATTGTGTTAAATTAGTTTTGAAATGGTCTCTTTGATATCATTGGATTGGTATACATAAAGCACACATCCACAGAACATCTAAGGCTAGTCTCAATTTAGTAGTTATATTAAAGCCGAGATAAATTATATAAACGGTATGAATAGATTCTCAATCAACCATAACCGTGAAATTAAAAGAAACGCATTTTACTATTCCACATAAAACTGAAACTTAATCCAATTTAATGCATATTTGCTAAAAATAAAAGAAACATGTAGGATAGTTTTCATTGTATTGATCGGACTGAAGTGCGCTTTCGAATGCAATATCCGCTTTCAAACGAGTTTTGGTTTCTAAAAAACTAGCTATTCGGATAGTTTGGGTGCGAAGTAAATTTGAAAAGTCATAACTGCAACGTTTTGGTAGAAACACAAGCATTAAAATACCACACTGGAAAATGGAAATTGAATATTTTATTAATTGACCTAATATACTTAATAATGTTCGTTACAGCAAGTTTTGGCTCTACATGACGTCAAATAACTTTTTTGTTAATATCGTGACATGTTGTGTACACTTATTTTATGCATTATTTTGTTGAGATTTTATTATTTCCCAGAACTTGTGGGTGTTACTACATTTTATACTTAGCTTTTACGCGGGTATTTTATTTTTAGCATTTATCATTCATGCCATATTTTATTTATTGTAGTATTAGGTTCTCCGACGATATCGTGGTCATGGCAAAATCGATGGAAGAACTCAGCACGATGCTTGAAGGCCTCAATCGAGTATCTCGACGGGTAGGACTAAGAATGAACATGGACAAGACGAAAGTTATGTCTAATGTTCATGTTGTCCCTGCCCCCATTGTGGTCGAGAACTCGGTTCTTGAAGTTGTTGACGCATATGTATACCTAGGACAAACCGTCCAGCTAGGTAGGTCCAACTTCGAGAAGGAGGTCAATCGGCGAATCCAACTCGGATGGGCAGCGTTCGGGAAGCTCCGCAACATCTTTTCGTTCAAAATACCTCAGTGCCTCAAAACAAAAGTCTTTAATCAGTGTGTGTTGCCAGTGATGACATATGGATCCGAGACGTGGTGCTTCACTATGGGCCTGATGAATAGGCTCAGAGTCGCTCAGCGAGCTATGGAGAGGGCTATGCTTGGAGTTTCTCTACGGGATCGAATCAGAAACGAGGAGATCCGTAGAAGAACCGGGGTCACCGACATAGCCAAACGGGAAATAGCTCGTTGAAATGGCAATGGGCAGGCCATATAGCACGTAGAACAGATGGCCGTTGGGGGCCAAACGTTCTGGAATGGAGACCACGGACTGGCAAGCGCAGCGTGGGACGTCCACCAACGAGATGGACGGACGATTTGGTGAAGGCCGCAGGTTCAGGGTGGATGCAAATCGCTTCCAATCGTAATGATTGGGCATCAATGAGGGAGGCCTATGTCCAGCAGTGGACGTCCTACGGCTGAAATGATGATGATGATGATTAGGTTCTCCCACACATTTGATACGGTCGCCAATTTGGAGGAAATAATCCCACTACGCAAACAACGCCTTCCAGGAAAAGAGAAGAAGAAGAGAGAAGAGAAGTTCCAGAAAGAGTGTTACTGTTGACGATGACTCTCTAGTATCAGATCATCACTTTTGTTATATCCCAGTTTTTGAGGTTTAGGTTGATTAAAGCCCGAGTTTTCGCGTGCCATGTACACAGGCGAGGAAACTGAATTGCGTACCAGAACCTCTTCACAATCAATTTCGCGATGATTTCTTTGGCAGATGTAGGGAATGTCAACAGAACATTTGTAACAAAAAGGTTCAACCCTGGTACACAATTGGGGTTGTCTATTTTTTTGTAATATATAGTAAATCGAAAAACATTTCGATATATATTCTTTTTAAATCGTTTTCTGTAGTTATATAATTTTAATATAATGTAATGCATTTATTACATATAAAATAAGCAATGACCTTTATTTGACATTGAAGTAAATGTCGTAGACGGTCCAAGTTGTACTTTAATCGGTGTGGAATAGCATTATTTAGAATTCTTCACAATTTGCGTGAATTAAACTATGGAGTTTGATTTGGACCCGCTGTCTGACATCTAGCACTTTGACTGCGTCAGTAAAGTGACACTAGTTACAATGTACCACTACGCAAAAAATAATTAAAGGGCAACCCCTTTAATTATTTTTTGTGTAGTGGTACATTGTAACTAGTGTCATGTCATGGCCTTAACGTACGCATTTAGATAGATTTAGAAATTTAGCTCCCGCCCTCAATTATAATCTGACGTCACCAACCAAAATAACTTTCAATAATTAATTTTGAAAAAATTAGTGAACTAAATGTATAAATATTGAAATTAGTTTCTTATAATTGACTTTTCTATATAAAAAAAATATTAAAACCATTGTTAATTTATATTAGACATTCCCAGTTCAGTTTCCTCGACGGTACAACAATATACATACATATTATGCAGTGGGTTGCAAAATTATCCGAATATGTGTGACATTTTTTTGTGGTGAATAAATACGGATAACTCACGTCTATGATCGAGTTTAGCGCGACTTGTTTCGGACTAAACCGTAGCCCTTCGTCCTGGAGCACACGCCACGGCGGCAGCTGCCAAACGCGCACTAATCTTTTTTAACACGCTTTTATTAGCTTCATACGTATGTATTAGTATGTAACGGAAACTTTGAACATGATTTTCAACGTCGGATTAACTCGAAATTTGGCATACTTATCAAGGACCGATGACAATGCGTGTTTTTTTAGATATTTTTAAACTATTTTTGTCATTTTTTGTTTCTAGAAACCGAAGTAAGTCTTCCTTGACCGCCGCACTCCCGCTAAACTGAAACTAACGAACCTAACACGCCAAAATTTGCTTTGTATTCATAACAAAGGTTCACAATCAGGAACAAAGGATCACAACCATTTTTTGTGTGGAAACAGCTACTCGATCACGAAAGGGGCTAAGTGGATTTATTCATTGAGTTTTTGATCGTGGAACAACGTGGGAGAAAGTTTTATACTGTCGCTTTTAGTATCGTTGAATATTTACGTAATACCATTTGGAATTGGAGCTACCAAAGGACAAGGGCACATTGAAACGCCGAAGAACTATAACAAGAAAGTAAACTTTTTTATACATTTCAGTATGGTCTTCCAGGAGAGCATGGATTATTACAGCCCCTTGGTTAATAATAATATAATTAGGTGCCATTATACTACATCTTCACAAAAATTATAATTCACCTACGAATAATGAGAATGACTATGTATGCGTGCGCTTGTGTGTGTGAAAAAGTGTTTATATATAATTAACTTAGCAAAGTGTGCCAAGCCCCGCATAACATCGACTTATCATTTTGTTACAATCACAAAGATTTTATTAAAACCTAGTAGTCCTAGTGATTGATTTTCACAAACTTAATTAATTATGTATTAAGTGCTGAATAGTGACTTTAATTAACAAAAATAAATTAATAAAATAAGTATAAGAACCACAACAATTTATACCTACGCATATAGGAAATAAAAATAGATAACGAACTAAATATTTCTGAAGATATTTACTTCTAACTTTCTTTGAAGGTTTATAGATTGTAATTGACGGTGGAAAATTGTGGACACTTTTATCCACATAAGTTATGTGACGTGGACACATTATGTTATTTATGAGACCGTTAAATGGACATTCCAAAAAGAAACAAGCCGAACCAGTAATTTTGCTTTTAGCCCAATGAGCTGTTGTCTGTTTCAAATTACGCAATAGGCAATGCAGATAAGAGTAATTGCTAATGAATTTCTACAAGAACTTAAGTATCGGAAGGGGACTGTTTACTGCCTCATTGGTGTTTCTCTTGACGTGTGATCGTAAATTTTTTACGTTACGATTGAATGGTCCGCCCTTAACTAAAGCAGGGTATAAACTTTCATGATTCCGTTTTATGGGACCATTCGTGTTCATTTTATAAATGATGTTCTTTAACATTCGCCCTCTGACAGTGTTTAACTTAAACGCATTGTTGTTTAATTCTATATCGCGTCTTAAATATTGATATTTGACGATAGTAACAAGTAAGACAATTGTTGATTCCTGAAGCATGGTTGAAAGTGTAGATGTTGAGGCGGATAGATTATGTCACTTAACTTCTACTAACTTAATAAAGTTATCAGATCTCCGTGGCCATCTGGAGTTAGTTAATTATTAAACATCCAATACTGACTTTTTATAGGTATTGGAAAAATGTGAGGTGAGGGTGGGCATGTCGCGTCACGTCTTCGGTTTATTACACGTTCGTTTGGTTGGTCTCCGTGACCCGGCCGATATACGTGTCCGATTGACCGGTGCCGGCCGTCGCACCGGCCCAAACACACCTATTAGTCAGCGGCGGAATGTGTTTCGGATTTCAACTAGATAAACTTGCGGGTAACTTGAAAACGTTTTAGATGAAAAATTTTTTTTGACGCACGATTTTTTTTGTTAATTTTACTATATTCTTATATTAAGCTTTTACCCATTTCTTTATCTGCGAAGAATTCGTTTACTGCTGTCCCGCAGGAAATATGTAATACAATTATGTAAATTATGTTCCCGATAACAGGTGATAGTGTTGCTTAAACTGAACAACTTTCTCCAAAGAACATAGGTCGAAAAACGTTTTTTTTTCGCCTTTCCATAGTAATTCAGTCAGCTAACCAATTTTACATTTTGTATGGGAGAATGATTTTTTTTTCGTTTTTCGACCTATGTTCCTTGGAGAAAGTTGTTCAGTTTAAGCAACACTATCACCTGTTTTCGGGAACGGCTGTCGTTAGTTTACATATTGTATTTCGGTATAAAAACTATTACTATCTGTGTGCCAAATTTCTTCAGAAACCGTCAAACCGTTTTAGCGTGAAAGAGTAACAAACAAATTTTCAAGTTTATAATATTAGTGGGATTGTCACAAAACTTTAATAAATATACAAAATTTTCTATGTCAATCTGACCACTGGAAGACTAATATTTAAGCTAAATTAAAACTACTAAACTACGAAGTAATAAACATCCGCGAAATTTTCTGCCACAGGCATCAACCTTAAAATACTGGTTGCTTTGCTTCTCTGAACTGAAATATTGGAAGAAAATTTGGAATAAAAATTAAATTCTCGATAAAAAAGGAACAAAGAAAAATCCTAGCGCTACAATACAATACATATTCATAAGTCGAATGGTAAATCTAGAGCTTTTATATCCTTCTGTCCCGTGAAAGCCCGTCTTTGGTTGGGCACAAAAGCTATTTTATTTAAATATTGCTTCCAGATTTACTACACCAAAGCCTCATCTTATACATTTGTATTACCTAATATGAGAAGTATTTACGAAAAATATTTTTAGTTAACGTTTGAAATTTGCATTTATACGAATTTTTTTGCAGATAAAAAGATAAATGAGTTAAAGAAAATAAAAATATCTTGTTTTTTTACCAACTAAATTATTTTGCCCGAGCCCGGAAAGCTACAATTTTAAGTTTCAGTTATTTCTCCCGTTTGTGGAATGAATCGTCCGACACAGCGGGGCAAGAAACATAAACAACAATTAAGCATTGACGGGCTAAAATATTTATCGCGCTCCTAATGTTGGTATGTCATTTTGCGACCCTTCGCGAGACGGGCAACGTATCGCGTTTTTTCGTCTCCGGAATTTGTTATCTGCCCAATAAATACGTAGTACAAACAATTTAATATAAATGGTGTCGAATTGACGCCTACAAAGGGCCTGCTCGGACGATGCGCATCGAGGCGAAAGCAAATTAATTGCTATCGGTTACGTTCCAGTGTCGTAATTGCTTTGTTCTGGCGACGATCGATCAAGTGAGAAAAATTAATTGAAATCGCTGACGAACCCATAGACGTGGCCAATACAAGCTTTAACAGGGTTTAAAATAGAAAAGCGGCATAAAGGGAAAACCCCCCGCGAAAATTAATTTCGTTCCTGGAAAAATAATTTCGGTTACGTAATTGAACTCTTATTTGATTATTGGACTAAATTTGAAACAACTTTGGAATCAATGACGTCAATATTTTTAGCGTTGCGTCTGAGCTTATTAAAGGTTAAAAATTGCTGGTGTTTGATAAAACAGATAAATAAAATGTTAATTTACTCTAAACAGAGACAGAAGTTACGTAGTGGACTGCTATTGGCAGGATATCGCGTTGCAAATAGTTTGTAGTTGATTGTTTGCGTCGACGCCGCACTCTCGGAGGCCGACGGTTGCTTAAATATTTACCAACAATCACCACGTGGCTGGAAGTTTAGTCAAATCGATTACCGGTCTTTATTTATACATATTTTGATTATAGGGTAAACATTTGTACGCACAGTCTATAGGTAATAAAATAAGCAGAAATAATAACATTCAGAAACATACACATGAAGATAGTTTAGTGATAGTGGACTATTATTGTGCATTTAATTTTATAATCTTAGCTAATTTTCATAGTAATTTAAACAGATACTAACCTTAACCCGCGGTTTCACAAGAAACATTTACGTACAATCTTAGAGTTTGGTTTAAAAAAAGAACAACGCCATCTATTGATTGAAGACGAAGTTAACGTGTCACCTCGAAAGCCAAGGTACCTACCTGAATGTTCTTAGACAGCGTTCTATTTTTGTTTAAAGTTAAAAAATTATCCCAGGAGAACATACATATTATCGGAATACTAGCTTTTGCCCGCGACTCCGCGTGCCTATAGAAGTTTTACTTCAAAACCCCCGATTTTGAAACATTCTTCCGCTCCGCTCCGCTCCTATTGGTGTTAGCGTGATGATATATGTATAACCTATAGCCTTCCTCGATAAATGGGCTATCTAACACTGAAAGAATTTTTGAAATCGGTGCAGTAATTCCTGAGATTAGCGCGTTTAAACAAACAAACTCTCCAGCTTTATAATATTAGTATAGATTAAGTATGCTACAAACAACCAAACATCCAAACATCTCCAGAAACTTTCATATTATAACATAAGCAGGGTTATAGCTATAGAAGCAGAGTGACATGGTTGACTACTGGACTGATTGCGGATATTTAATCATCATCCCAGCCTATATACTCCCACTGCAGGGCACAGGCCTCCTCTCAGAATGAGAGGGGATGGGCCGTAGTTCCCACGCGGGCCCAGTGCGGATTGGGAACTTAGATATTTAATTTTTAATTGTTAATTAGTAGTAACGAATAGTTCGGTTTTCGGATACTCTACGCTGAAGTTGAATCTCTGAGTTCTGGCAAAGTTTTCGTAGCGTGCTACGAGAGAGCTACGTCACGCGTAGCACGATATGTGGACATTGATTCAAGTTAATAAATTCTTCTATGTTATCGTATACTATAATAATGTATATTTTATTTTTATTATAATAATAATAATAAAAATATACATCGTAATTTTCGTGTAAGAATTTTATTTGTGGTTTTTTGATGAGTAAAAGCTTGCGCCACGCCGAAGCCTTGTTGCCGGGCGTCATTGGAGGCCTCTAAAATAAATAGACCAAATGAGAATAATAATAATAAAAAATAATAATATCACGGGACAATTCACACCAATTGACCTAGTCCCAAAGTAAGCTCAGCAAAGCTTGTATTATGGGTACTAGGCAACGGATAAACATAATTACTTGAATGGAGATTTCTTTCGAAGTCGGTTAAAATAAACGTAGCACACACGTCTTTCAGTGTTTCAACCTTACTTAATAAACTCAATATCATTTGTGAAATCACGCCATTAAAATGGAACTAAAGTCGTATCGTATTTTCGGGAAACTGCTTTTATTCGTGATTATTAGATGGTTCCGGCCAGACGTGTAACCCTAATTAGGCTGTGAAATTTATTAACCTGCAACCAAAAGCCATCAAGCCGGCATTGAATAGCTACTATGTTATATTAGCGGTAATATTTCGTAATGTCGTTTGCCAAGCTGAAAAGCTTGTTTATTTGCGTAAAAAGTCTCGCGAGATGGGATTACCTTTACATGCGTCAGGGATTTTGGGAGTGTGGTACGCTTTTTCAAATTTATAGTAATCAAATCAAATAGCTTATTTATGTTATATAAAAGGTGTATATACGAAAAAACGCCTTTCGGCCTATCTGCTGACATTATTTGTGTTTTGTTACTTTTATTTCTTGGAAGCGTTTCGGTCAGTCTAGTAAGTATGTTTTTTATTATGATAACTTTTCGACGAGAAAGGCTTGGATTATAATGTTTTTATTTATTACTAGCTGTTGCCCGCGACTCCATGTGCGAAGAATAGGGATATAAAAACCTATTCTCAGGCTTATTAAATATAGACAAAAAAGATCTATAAAAATCGGGCGAGCCGTTTCGGAGGAGTTCGATAACAAACACCGTGATACGAGATTTTTACAATACAATACAATACAATACAATGACTCTTTATTGTACACCAGGAATAGTAAGCAATACAGAAAACAGGTACACAGAGAGAAAGATACAAGGTAAGCAATAGGCGGCCTTATCGCTTAAGAGCGATCTCTTCCAGGCAACCCTTTACCAGAAAGAAGGAAGGACTAGTTTACAGCAGGTGGTGCATCAACAGTGGATCAGAAAATTAAAACGCAACAAAAATAGTACATCTACCTATGCATAAATAGTACTTACATTATAATAGGTACACGTCTAAAACAAATATAAGCAGTGGGATAAACAGACACATATAAATAAATAAATAAACTATAACAAAGCTAATTATTACAAGATGACAGATAATACACCTTAAGCATAGATTTAAAGATTGACAGAGATTTTGCCCGTCGTAAGTCAATCGGTAAGGCATTCCACAACCGTATAGCCTGGACAGTATAAGAATAGACATAAAATTTGGAGTTAGAGAGAGGCACGGTAAGGAGAAAGTTCTGAGAGCATCGAATAGAAGTTACGTAGCTAAACCGCTCTTTGAGGTAGCGAGGAGTTGCAGGGTTAAAGAGAATGCCGTAAAGAAGGTGGAGAATGTGAGAGTTACGGCGAAGGCGGATTGGGAGCCACTTGAGCTGTGATCGAAAAATAGAGACATGATCGAACTTACGCAGACCAAAAATAAACCGAATGCATAGATTTTGAATTCGCTCAAGTTTATTAAGCTGCTCTTCTAGGAGATCGGGATAACAAATGTCAGCATAGTCGAATATAGGATGCAGTAAAGTTTGAGCAAGCGCAACCTTGGTAGCAAAAGGTAGGAAATTCTGAAGCCGTCTTAAAGATCCCACCGCAGCAAACACCTTCCTGCTCACCTCGCACACATGAGGAGACCATGAGAGAGTGCGGTCTAAAATAACACCCAGGCTCTTGACCTGATGTGCAAACGGTATTAGTACTCCGTCGAAAAGCACCGGTGGCAGAGATGCAAAGTCGACTCTTGGGACAAGTTTCGAGCTACCAATAACAATGACCTGGGTCTTTGTCGGATTAACAATCAGGCCAAATCGTTGGCTCCATTTCAAAATCTTTTTTAGATCCAAGTTAACAGACTCGATAACCAACGGAAGATCGCCAATCACGCCCTGAGAGTAGATTTGTAGGTCATCAGCATAAAGGTGATACGAAGAAAGAAGATTACGAGAAATAGAATCTATAAAAATAGAGAATAATAATGGAGATAGCACTCCACCTTGTGGCACACCAGCAAGAGTGTTGCACCAGGAAGATCGAGAATCTTCCACCTTTATTCTTTGCCGACGACCCACTAAGTAACTACGAAACCATTCAATAACCGCAGGAGATATGTTAAGAGAGCGTAAAATTCCAAGCATAATGTCGAAATCAACAGTGTTGAAAGCATTGCTGAAATCCAATAGAGTTAAAACAGTGAGTTTTCTATTATCCATACCCATTCGGATGTCATCGGTGATCTTCGCAAGTGCGGTTGCCGTACTATGACCAGGACGGAAACCTGACTGAAAGGGATTGAGGAGGTCGTTTCTGGTTAGATACGATGAATTTTTAAATATTAGATTAGATTAGCAGTTGCCCGCGACTCCATCTGCGAAAAATGAAAATTAGCCTACGACCTATTCTCAGACCTACCGAATATGGAGAAAAAATTTTCATTAAAATCGATCGAGCCGTCTCGGAGAAGTTCAATAACAAACACCGTGACATGAGCTTTTTATATATTAGAACACTAGCAGACCCCGCAAACGTTGTTTTGCCATATATCACCTAGGGGGAAAATAGCCTATGACCTATTCTCAGACCTACCGAATGCAGAGAAAAAAGTTTCATAAAAATCGGTCAAGGCGTTTTAGAAGAGTTCGATAACAAACACTGTGACACGAGATTTTTATATATTTGAATATTAATTATTCGTGGAATCAGTTTATTCAGACAAATCCAAAAAGTTACGTTTATTAAAATGGTCGTATGCACGAAATTGTTGCTCATTTTAGTTGAATACAGACACATATAATTTTCGACATTGCAGTCCCAATTTTTGGCTTTCAGATATGGAAATATGTGGTAAACCCGAAGGACAGGATGCAGGAAGTAGAGCTGCTGCGGATACTGTCTGCTTTCCTGGATTTCAATATTCCCACTGTAATGTAGGCCAAGTATTCCGTCTACCGCAGTGACAAAAGATGATAGTAATACATGACTCACATGAATTAGTTTGTAAGCTTTGATCTCTGTCGTGTTGTACTCATTTTATTAAATTGAAAGTCGATAGTTATTTCAGTAATATGAAAAAAAAACTTATGACGAGCTACACGCAGCATAAGTACTAAACTAAGATATGGTTCAGACGGGAAATACATATTTAAGATATCGGCATGTTGAACGCCAATTTTCATGTACAGTCACGGACAATCACATCGGATAGGAAAAGCACTTAAAAACATCTGACACTCTCTTAATGCTATACGAATAGTTACATTTAGATATTTTTTTATGAACTTTTAGCAAATGAACAAATTCCTTTAAATGCAAAAAAAAAACAAATCAAATGGAATGATGATGGACAAGGAACGCCAAATTTATAATATTTATATCACGACATAATTTTTACAAATTTTGTGATGAGAGTTGGTTTTCTTTCGCTTGAATTCAGTGTTTGAGTTTGTATCTAAGTATGTTGATTATTTATCAGAAATCAGTATTTGTTTGAGCAAAGAGTGTTTGAGTCAGGTTTTACCAGAATCCACGCCATAGATCAGCTAGATCGCGTGCCCACTTAACATATATTTAGTTATGTAAGCGATTGCTTACCTACGCAAATCACTCGTTGAATATGCAACGCCTAGTTTAGAAGCTCAGTAAGCACATGCTTAGACTATTAATTTCCTACATCTTAGTTCAGAATTACTTTAATTCATCCCCCGCTAATCCTTACAGTGTCAGTTCGATATTGTTTACGTTATACGCAAAATTATTTAGCATAATCTCGGGAAAGATATGTTTTATGCAAACAAGGGCTGCCGATGTGATGTTTTATGTGAAATTATAACAGTTTGTTGATGTAGGATGGCGCGAGATTATGTAATAATGAAGTACTGCGATTTTATATAATAAAAACCTTATTGCATTTCCTCACTATACAACAGTGCCTGTTCTACTTTACTACTACTGTGTTCTATGTTGTACTATAGCCTTGTTCAAATTAATCCGTTCGTACAGCAATGTACCTCACAGTATTATTGTTTTGTCCCCACTGACGCAGATCCCGCAGATAATTAAGAACTTAAGTGATTCCAAATAATTTGGACCTGTCTGATCGTAATTGCTTAACAATTTTCTCTTAATTAGGAAGCAAATGAACGTTTGTTTGAAAATAAAACGGAAACATTGGCTCAGTTCTGAAAGACTGCAACGCTGGTTAATTCAAAGAACGAATTATAATTTTTAGCGTCATGGTTCTAATCGTTGTAGCGCTTAATTCTGTAATTAAGTAGATACAATCACTACATAGTATAAAAAAAAAAATTGTTTAAAAAAACTAAAAAACACGCTTTAAAAAAAACAACTAAAAAATAAAAAAATAATTTTAATAAATTTCAATTCACTATTCTTATCGTGCAGTAAAAAAAGCGTGGGGTGCATGGTCTCAATTGTTAGAAATCTTAAAAAGCACCCCACGCTTTTTTTAAATAAAATATTTTGAACTATTATTATTTATTTTATCAATATTTAGTATTGTTTACAAATTTTGATCTGGAAATAACAATATAATAATTGCTTATTAAGATTTTTTACTGCACTATAAGAATAGTGAATTGAAATTTATTAAATTTATTTATTTATTTATTATTTTTATTTTTTAAAGCGTGTTTTTTAGTTTTTTTAAACTTTTATTTATTTTCTATTTTTTAGTTGCATTTTTTTCACAGTGAGAGTTTCCATGTGCTAAAAAGAGACATAAAACGGTTTTTTGCTCGTCTTAAATAGAATCAGTCTATCTTATACTTGGTCTTTGGTGCGCGCGCACTGCTCTACACTACTAAACGTAAACCTCTTTCTTTCTAACTTTACCCCCCTCACCTACAACCCCCCAACCCCCTAAACCCAACCCCCCCCCAAACACCTAACCCCAACCCTCTAAACCCCCCTTACCCCCTCCTCATTTTTCAAACCCCCAACCCCCTAACCCCAACCGCCACACCCTTACCCCCAACCCTCTAAACCCCCGACCCCCTTACCCCCACTCCATTCCCCCCCACCCCGCCACCTACCCCCCTTCCAGCTCCATCATCAGACTCTTGTTACCATCTAGGACCAAAGTACTCGTCAAAACGAATCATATTCATATTCATATTCATTTATTGATAAAATTAAAAATTTTACATGTCATATTATTATAGGTACATATTATTATACATTATTATTATTATTATTATTATTATTATTATATTCTGACATGTCATCAAAAGCGTTTTTGTTAGCCACTTCTTTAGTCGGTTGGAGAATGTCAGGTCAAACGAGCCCAAACTCGATGAGGTTGTTTCGTTTTATTGTGGAGTGCCTTTGGCCATCTTCCAGCTCCATCATCAGACACTGGTTACCATCTGGGATCAAAGTGCTCGTCAAGACGAATCAAACGAGCCCTAACTCGATGGGGTTGTGTCGTTTTATTGTGGAGTGCCTTTGGCCATCTTCCAGCTCCATCATCAGACCCTGGTTACCATCTGGGATCAAAGTACTCGACAAGACGAATCAAAAGAGCCCAAACTCGACGGGGTTGTGTCGTTTTATTACAGAGTTCCTATGGCCACCATCCAGCTCCATCATCAGATCAGCTCCATGTTACCATAATATTGCATTGTCATCCAATTTACACATACGTGCAAAATTTCAGCTCAATCGGAAAACGGAAAGTGGGTCAAAATCGCGCCCTAAGGAGTCGGTTACAAACATACATACATACAAACATACATACAAACATACATACAAACAAACAAACAAACATACAGGTGAAGCTAATATAAAGCGTGTAATAAGGCAATTTTGGAGTTTACTTGCTCAGAAAAAACCAGCCGAGTGCGAGTCGGACTCGCGCACGAAGGGTTCCGTACAATCTAATATAAATAACTTTACCCCCCTCACCCCCACCTAACCCCCATTCCCCTCAACCCCCCTTACCCCCCTAACCCCAACCCCCAACTCCTAAACCCCCTACACCGGCCAAGACAAACCAAACGAGCTCAAACTCGATGGGGTTGTGTCGTTTTATTGTGGAGTGCCTTCGGCCATCTTTCAGCTCCATCAACAGACCCTGGTTAACATCTGGAATCAAAGTACTCGTCAAGACCAATCAAACGAGCCCAAACTCGATGGCGTTGTGTCGTCTTATTGTGGAGTGCCTTCGGCCATCTTTCAGCTCCATCAACAGACCCTGGTTAACATCTGGAATCAAAGTACTCGTCAAGACCAATCAAACGAGCCCAAACTCGATGGGGTTGTGTCGTTTTTATTGTGGAGTGCCTTTGGCCATCTTCCAGCTCCATCATCAGACCCTGGTTACCATCTAGGATCAAAGTACTCGTCAAGACCAATCAAACGAGCCCAAACTCGATGGGGTTGTGTCGTTTTATTGTGGAGTGCCTTTGGCCATCTTCCAGCTCCATCATCAGACCCTGGTTACCATCTAGGATCAAAGTACTCGTCAAGACAAATCAAACGAGCCCAAACTCGACAGGGTTGTGTAGTTTTATTGTTGAGTGCCTTTGGCCATCTTCCAGCTCCATCATCAGACCCTGGTTACCATCTGAGATCAAAGTGCTCGTCAAGACGAATCAAACGAGCCCAAACTCGACGGGATTGTGTTGTTGTATTACATAGTTCCTATGGCCACCATCCAGCTCCATCATCAGATCAGCTCCATGTTACAATAATATTGCATTGTCATCCAATTTACACATATGTGCAAAATTTCAGCTCAATCGGAAACCGGGAAGTGGGTCAAAATCGCGCCCTAAGGAGTCAGTTACAAACATACATACAAACATACAAACATACAGGTGAAGCTAATATAAAGCGTGTAATGTAAAAAACATCTGACACGTCTATACGAATTGAGTTGCGTTTAAGGTTGCGTTAGATATACTTAAGTGCTTTTTCCTATCAGATATTATTGCCGGTAATTAATACGAACCACGACTCGTAACCATAGCCGCTACAATGTAGTCAAGGCATTGGTCTGGTCCCACCGCCGGCGAGTAAGCGATGAGCTATCGGCGATTTTCTCGCCCAAGAAACGAACAAAAGATAATCCCTCCCGTGTAAATAAAAGAGAGAGATATAATATATTTATAGTTCATCACTGGTTGTTCACGATAAAACTCGCTCAGCGGTACTCGGCGAAGAACGCTTGGCGATCAGCCTTCGATCAGCGATAATTCTACCGTACAATCGCCCGTCGCACTCGAACACTCGCTTATAGCCGAGCGACAAAACTATCGAAACTACACACACACTTGCTTCTCGCCGCTCGCCCACTCGTTTTTAGTTTCAAGTTCAACTCGCTTATCGCTCGTCGCCGGCGGTGGGACCAGTGCCCAAAACGTTGAGGTAATTTTAGCAATATTCAAGTCTTGATTAAGTTCCAGGTGAGCTGTTCATTATAGTTTAAAACTACTAAATTACCTATTGTCTGAGTCTGTAGGCACGTAATTATGTATGCCAGGTATAACATTAGAATAAAGCGTTTTCATAATTATCAGCTTTCTATATCATTGTTTCTCGCGGCAAAAACTGATATAATCTTCTATTACAGCTTGAATAGCAGAGTTATAACTATCTTGTATTGTTGGTCAACTAGCAGGGTGTTAAGCGAAAGTTTCGCTGCACAGCCCCGAGTGGGGGCTCGCTCCGAAGGGGTGTTAAGGAAATCCAATTAATTGGACAAACAACCTATTAGACTACACCCGAGATAAGCTATAGCTCATTGATCATGTCAATTATTTTTCATAATATGTTAATTTAATCACTAATAGCGAAACACTAGAAGGATGCGAAAACCAATTCTACGTTGTCTTTCTATCAGTTTGCGGTTATCCAAATTAATTCATTATAAAAATTAGGATTCGGAGATATTCAAATTCGATAGGTGAGTATTTAATGGTTTTCCTAGTTCCACATTGAATGTAGCTAATAAGTAATAAATAATTATCAGAATATTAATAATCATGGAGTGGGTGTTAAGACGATCGTGAATATTCAATGATCTCAACAATAATACTTACTAGAGGCAATATAAATTCACTCCCCAAAATTAATTGAAATGGGAAAAGTCTTAGCCAACCGACTGTAATAAGGATGATTGTTTTTAAGAACTGTTTAAGAGTTGCCATTCGAATACAGTTTTATTCTAATAGTTTAAAAGTTTTTTTTACTTAATTGTATTAAAAATTAAACTGTAACATCTAATCTTCTAATATATGAAAATCTCGTGTCACGATGTTTGGTTATCGAACTCCTCCGAAACGGCTTGACTGATTTTTATGAAACTTTTTGCTCTAGGTCTGTGAGTAGATTGTAGGCTATTTTTTATACCTCTATTCTTCACAGACGGAGTCGCAGGCAACAGCTAGTCTAAAATATAAAAATCTCGTGTCACGGTGTTTGTTGTCGAACTCCTCCGAAGCGGCTTGACCGATTTTATTCAATTTTTTTCTCTATATTCGGTAGGTCTGAGAATAGGTCGTAGGTTATTTTTTATACCTACCCCTATTCTTCGCGGACGGAGTCGCAGGCAACAGCTAGTATTTATTAAAAAAAAACAACAGAAAGTTGCAGCGGGTAAGTTGAACACCATAGGCATTCATTAAAAAATTCTTATAGTTATTTTACAACTATCCTAGACTAAAAGTATGTAGGTACATTAGGAAGCAGAAATAAAAAATACTGAAACATATAATGCTCCTCCTTCCTTCTTTGAATAGCAAAGCTAATTCTTTGCACGAGATAGCTAACAGCTCTTCGGTTTCCTGTGACGACGACTAACCCTTTTGCTATTTCTATATTGAGGTTCATAGCATAGCACTAGGAAGGACTCCACGGACCAAGGATCTCGACACCGAAAGTCCTATTCGGTGTCTAGACCCCTGTGTTTGTATACATTCACTTTTACAGCCACTTCAGAAGCTGCACTAAGTTAACTCTGATGTTACAAGATAAGACTCGTAATAATTGTCATGTCAAAAAAACGACAGTAAATAAAATAATCACCAGTTTACTCCAGACTCAAACTTCAAAATTCACTTTGCAGCACTGGCACTGGCATCTATAATCCAGCGCCACATTACCAGTCACGATCTATAATCCAAGCCGCGTTGGTTGACGTACTACCCGAACTAAATAAGGAGCTCTTAACAGTTACGAAACGTCTTCACTTTATCAGACATCCGAGTTCATTCCCGTATTATTCTTGGTCGCAGATATCTTACACCCGCATGGAATCTTAGACCCTCGTCAGGTTATACCGAGATGTAATTCAATCTAGGCCGGCCCATCAATCTGTAAGGTCTCACGCATATATTTCTGTTGATTTGACAAATGAGAAGGGTGTGGCGGCTATGCCATGAGGATGAGCCGAGAGTTTTCCGGTTGGTAAAAGTATATATTAGTTTATCAGTCGAGATCGCGAGTATCAATATTGCCGAGATAGGGGTTAATGCTGTGTGAAAAGCGAAAATATCTCCTATTTTTTGCATCATTTTTCGGGTATCATTTTCTAAGTGACAGATAGTTTGTGGGGTTCAGCACTTTAAAAGTAAGGTTCAGTAGCTTTGGAGATAAGGTGGAAGTCGTAGTCAATATGATTTATTTTCTTATCTGACTTTAAAATTATTTATTTTTAAATAACAGAAAAATAATTTAAGGTTCTATCTATACAGTAGTAGTGTATCGTTTATTATGTCACATGATACAATTTGCAATTTAAATTCTTTTGCTTTTCTAATCCTCCTACTCCAAAAGTGACCTCCATATTCAAAAATCATTTTAAGTTACACGTCCAGAGTTCATTCATAGAAGTGAATATGACATTGTTAGCAAAATTTTAGTTTAATCCATCCTCTCTCGATCTCTTTATCTAAGGAGCCCTGCTTTCACTTGGCCGGCTTTTTATTGCAACTTGAATTCAAAATACGAAATTATTAAATTTGAAGTATCGTGCCCACAAAATACTTATCTAAACGACGAGGAGTTCAATTTAAATTCACCTGATTTTTGTATAACATGTTGGGCGGTGTATTTATTGTTGTGGCTATAACTCACAACGTGATAACATCACCGCCGTAGGTGTATCAAGTTCGGAAGTCGTCGTTTAATGTTACGTAATGGCTCGGCTTTTTCTCATCAAATGTAATGACTTAGTATTAGGTATGTTAACGAATACGTTAAACACGACGTTAAGGGTAGTGCGTCCGGTTTAATAGCGCTCTATTAACTGGAAGCATATCTACGGATACCTACATAGGTATAAAACTTAAAAAAAAAAATTAATGCTATTGGGAATCAGGTCGTTATGTAATATCCATATACTTAGGCTGTCTGTCCACAGGAGAGAAGCGAGGCAGCGGAGCGGTGAGTGAGATGAAACCCACTAATAGTATTACGTTATTTATTATTTATTTATTATAGCTCGAAGAATCGCCTGACTCAAATTGCAGCAGGCAGGGCACATCGCTCGTAGAACTGATGGTCGATGGAGGCGAAAGGTTCTCGAGTGGCGTCTACGGACTAGCAGACTGACTCTCGGACTGGAGGTGTAGGTAGGCCTCCAACAAGATGGAGTGACGACCTGGTTAAACTTGCGGGAACGCGTTGGATGCGGATAGCGCAGGACTGATCTGTTTGGTGAGCCTTGGGAGAGGCTTATGTTCAGCAGTGGACGGATGAGGACAATACCCCTGGAGCGAGGTCTTCCGGAGAAACACAGTCCGCAACTGGTGTTGCCGCGACGATAGACGCGAAGCTATACTTGTATACCTATAGCGGAGTGGTCTCCGCTATTTTACTTCGCCTCTAAGGACAGACACAGTCGGCAACTCCGCTCTGCGTTACCCCCTCGCTTCGCTCCCTCGATCCGTTGCAGTGGTCAGGCAGCTTTATTCGTCAGTTAGTATGGCGAGGTGCACTCACCTAAATTAAAGCGACAGCTTTTTACTACTCGTTTTGTTTTTAATATTGATAGGCGTTTTAATCAAATTTTTAAGCTTATTGAGTCATTTTGTCAAGTAACACTACTTATGTGTAAAACATTAAAGGTCAAATAAATGAGTAGGTAAATAATAACATGGCTTTTCTTGGTACTCACAAGGTATTTGGGAAGTATTATTTTGCTTAACTGCACTTAAATCTAATTAAACAGTGTTTCGTTATTTTTTCTTTCTTGACATCGCTTGAAGTTCGATAAAAGCTAAAAATTACTTACTACAGACATCAAAAGCTCTAAATATGTTTATATTTACCGTCTTTCGCTATTTAGATCCGTTCTTGTCTAGCTAACTACACTTGTCTTGTCTTCCCAACGTTTCCCTAGTCGCATTTTATTTTTATTGGTATCCCACGCACGGTAGTAAAAGCTAAAGGCGACAGACTAAAACATCTGCTTTAATTATTTTGCCCAACAAAAAGACCGACAGCCAGTAAAAGCCTCCGCCGTTCGAATGAGTACATACCGGAGCAAGAAGGTACCTTCAGGTGTATGCAGACCAAATACGCGTAAAAACTTCAAACAGTTGCACCCTGAGTTCATAACCTCCCTTCGTCGTAAATTACGCAACTCTCCCTCATTACCGCGGCCGGCCAGCCGTGGTTGATACGGGGGTAGCGCCCTACGCAGCACCAGCCCCACACAAACAGATAGATAACTCAAGTATTCAGTTGCAGTTTGCAGGCAACGCAGATCATACGCTCCCCCGGGTATCGAGTGTCTTGACCGCTTTATAAATTTTTCATATTCAATTACACTAATGCACTTTGATTTATTAAGAACCGCAATTGTTTTGGCAGGAACCACTAATATGATTATATCTATAACTACTGATAAGCTATATTTTCTTACATTTTCGCAATTTTCATTCATAAGTAAAAATCTAATATATAAAAATCTCGTGTCACGGTGTTTGTTATCGAACTCCTCCGAAACGGCTTGACAGATTTTTATGAAACTTTTTTATCTATAATCCGTTAGGTCTGAGAATAGGTCTTAGGCTATTTTTTATACCCCTATTTTTTGCGGACGGAGTCGCGGGCAACAGCTAGTTTGTTTATAAAAATAATGCACTATTTATTTTATTTGGATTTATTTTAGGTTTTGGCTGTTTTAGTTTTCGTAGTATACATATCTACCTACTCTTGTTTCTGATATCATGTTAATCGTACAAAGGTTAATCTGGAAGAGGTCCTTTTAGGTACGAGATAAGTTCGACTGTATAATTTTGTTAATTTTCTGTGTTTTATCTATATATATAAAATTCTAAACTGACTGACTGACTGACTGACTGTTGATATATCTACGCACAGCCCAAACCACTGAACCTAGAGACTTGAAATTTTGCACATCTAATACCTTTAAACGAGCAATTCTTGTATATATGTATATATATAAATATATATGTATATATATATGTATATATATAATCAGGATCTCGGAAACGGCTCCAACGATTTCGATGAAATTTGGTATGTGGGGGTTTTCGGGGATGAAAAACTGATCTAGCTATGTTTCATTTTCAGAAAATCGCTTTTACTCGTGTTTTCCGGTTATTTTTGTTTGCATTAGAATATAAAGCTAAATTTCGCCGACTTCGAGCAGATCATAATGGCACATTAGAAATCGGGTGGTCGCGGATCCAGCCGACCTCGGTTCGATACCACGTTTTTTTTCAAGATTTTTAGTTTTTTTTAAGTTTATTTTTTATGAGAAAACGTCAAGTTTCTTCTTTTGTGAGAAAAAGTTACTTTTTTGTGAGAAAAAGTTACTTTTTTGTTAGAAAAAGTTACTTTTTTGTTAGAAAAAGTTACTTTTTTGTTAGAAAAAGTATTATAGGGAACGTGCAGTAACTATAGGCGGCAGCACTAATGCGACAGAAGAGACACTATGCGGACAGTAAAACAAACTTATCAAGGTAAAACATTCAAATTGATGGCACCCTTATGGCACCAGTTGGCAGCACCGTCTATGTGCACGTTCCCTATTGGGAGCACAGAACAGGAAAAGCCGGTTGTCTGTAAAGTCGGTTTACGGACGATAGTTTAACGTGACTCACCCAACCTTCGGTGTTTTTGTCAAATATCTTGAAAACGGTGCATCCTACGGCAAAATCAATGAAATTTTCATCCCCCCTTTAATACCCCCGCGCTCCCTCCCCCGCATCCCCTACCCCCCTCTCACCCCCCCCCCCCACCCCTCCGGTGTATATAATCAGGATCTCGGAAACGGTTCCAACGATTTCGATGAAATTTGGTATTTGGGGGTTTTCGGGGATGAAAAATTGATCTAGCTTGGTCTTATCTCTGGGAATACGCTTGGTACCGAGTTTCTGCCCGAGCAGAGCTCGGTCGCCCAGGTACTAGATTCCTTATACAATGTAGGCATCCACTAAGGAAGAACTTTCGGGAATTCCCACGGGAACGGGAAAAAACGGGATTTATATATTCGATTCCGAGTGACCGTATCTCTGTAACTATAATAACTAGACTCTTCAAATTTGATAAACAAGTAGGTATTACATTAGTTAAAACATCAATTTCAGGATTTTTCAAAATTCCTACGGGATAAGGAAAAAAATGGGATTTATATATTCAGTTCAACGGAATCCTATGAACTATAATTACTAGACTCTTCAAATTTGGCATAGAAGTAGGTAATTATAATAGTAAAAAACCATTCAAAGGATTTTTGGAAATTCCCACGGGATAAGGGAAAAACGGGATTTTTCGTTTTACTGGTCGTAGAAAGTTGAAATTCGGCATGTAGGTTCCTAGGGGAGTGTAGAAGAGCATTAAGAGAGGACTATCCAAAATTCCCACGGGAACGGGAAAAACGGGATTTTTCATTTTACTGGTCGTAGAAAGCTGAAATTTGGCATGAGGTTGCTTGGGGAGTGTAGAGGAGCATTGAGAGAGGACTTTCCAAAATTCCCACGGGAACGTGAAAAAACGGGATTTTTCGTTTTACTGGTCGTAGAAAGTTGAAATTCGGCATGTAGGTTGCTTGGGGAGTGTAGAAGAGCATTGAGAGAGGACTTTCCAAAATTCCCACGGGATCGGGAAAAAACGGGATTTTTCGTTTTACTGGTCGTAGAAAGCTGAAATTCGGCATGAGGTTGCTTGATGAGTGTAGAGGAGCATTGAGAGAGGACTTTCCAAAATTCCCACGGGAACGGGAAAAAACGGGATTTTTCGTTTTTCTGGTCGTAGAAAGCTGAAATTCGGCATGAGGTTGCTTGGGGAGTGTAGAGGAGCATTGAGAGAGGACTATCCAAAATTCCCACGGGATCGGGAAAAAACGGGATTTTTCGTTTTACTGGTCGTCGAAAGCTGAATTTTGGCAAGTAGGTAGTTTCCTAGGGGAGTGTAGAAGAGCATTAAGAGAGGACTATCCAAAATTCCCACGGGAACGGGAAAAACGGGATTTTTCATTTTACTGGTCGTAGAAAGCTGAAATTCGGCATGAGGTTGCTTGGGGAGTGTAGAGGAGCATTGAGAGAGGACTTTCCAAATTTCCCACGAGAACGGGAAAAAACGGGATTTTTCGTTTTACTGGTCGTAGAAAGCTGAAATTTGGCAAGTAGGTAGGTTCCTAGAGGAATGTAGAAGAGCATTAAGAGAGGACTATCCAAAATTCCCACGGGAACGGGAAAAACGGGATTTTTCATTTTACTGGTCGTAGAAAGCTGAAATTCGGCATGAGGTTGCTTGGGGAGTGTAGAGGAGCATTGAGAGAGGACTTTCCAAATTTCCCACGGAAACGGGATAAAACGGGATTTTTCGTTTTACTGGTCGTAGAAAGCTGAAATTTGGCAAGTAGGTAGGTTCCTTGGGGAGTGTAGAGAGCATTAAGAGAGGACTATCCAAAATTCCCACGGGAACGGGAAAAACGGGATTTTTCATTTTACTGGTCGTAGAAAGCTGAAATTCGGCATGAGGTTGCTTGGGGAGTGTAGAGGAGCATTGAGAGAGGACTTTCCAAATTTCCCATGGGAACGGGAAAAAACGGGATTTTTCGTTTTTCTGGTCGTAGAAAGCTGAAATTCGGCATGAGGTTGCTTGGAGAGTGTAGAGGAGCATTGAGAGAGGACTATCCAAAATTCCCATGGGATCGGGAAAAAACGGGATTTTTCGTTTTACTGGTCGTAGAAAGCTGAATTTTGGCAAGTAGGTAGGTTCCTAGGGGAGTGTAGAAGAATATTAAGAGAGGACAATCCAAAATTCCCACGGGAACGGGAAAAACGGGATTTTTCATTTTACTGGTCGTAGAAAGCTGAAATTCGGCATGAGGTTGCTTGGGGAGTGTAGAGGAGCATTGAGAGAGGACTTTCCAAATTTCCCACGAGAACGGGAAAAAACGGGATTTTTCGTTTTACTGGTCGTAGAAAGCTGAAATTTGGCAAATAGGTAGGTTCCTAGAGGAGTGTAGAAGAGCATTAAGAGAGGACTATCCAAAATTCCCACGGGAACGGGAAAAACGGGATTTTTCATTTTACTGGTCGTAGAAAGCTGAAATTCGGCATGAGGTTGCTTGGGGAGTGTAGAGGAGCATTGAGAGAGGACTTTCTAAATTTCCCACGGAAACGGGAAAAAACGGGATTTTTCGTTTTACTGGTCGTAGAAAGCTGAAATTTGGCAAGTAGGTAGGTTCCTTGGGGAGTGTAGAAGAGCATTAAGAGAGGACTATCCAAAATTCCCACGGGAACGGGAAAAACGGGATTTTTCATTTTACTGGTCGTAGAAAGCTGAAATTCGGCATGAGGTTGCTTGGGGAGTGTAGAGGAGCATTGAGAGAGGACTTTCCAAATTTCCCACGGGAACGGGAAAAAACGGGATTTTTCGTTTTACTGGTCGTAGAAAGCTGAAATTCGGCATGAGTTGCTTGGGGAGTGTAGAGGAGCATTGAGAGAGGATTTTCCCCGTATTAAGGAAGTATTTTCCGAAATTCTTACGGGAACGGGAAAAAACGGGTTTTTTCGTTTTACCGGTTGTAAGCTAAAATTTCAAAATTCATAAGTTTATACTGTAAGTAGGCCGCAAAGGGCTCTTTAACCGACTTCAAAAAAAGGAGGAGGTTATGCATTCCATTTTATGTATTTTTTTATGTAGGTATGTTCACCGATTTCCCGGTCAATTGTGGACCGATTTTAAAAATTCTTTTTTTATTCGAAATAATATAATTTACTCCTGAGATGGTCCCATTGTCACGCAAGCAATCTTGCTTGCATGCTTGCTTGCTTGCCTGTATGCTTGCTTGCTTTATCTTGGTTCTTTGGAATTCTCATGGTACACGCGAGCGAAGCCGCGGGCAAAAGCTAGTCTATATATATAAAAGAAGAAACTGACTGACTGACTGACTGACATATCAACGCACAGCCCAAACCACTGGGCCTAGAGATTCCAAATTTGGCATGTAGGTTCCTTATAAGGTCTAGGGGTGCACTAAGAGAGGATTTTTCAAAATTCACTCCCTAAGGGGGTGAAAAGTAGGTCCAAAGTTTGTATGGGGAAACAAGATTAGTTCGACTATTTTATTCGAAACTTCACAGAAGTACTCCTAACGATAAATGATTAAACACGTGTTTCAGGTTTTTTGGGAATTCAACCCCTAAAAGGGGGAAATGGGGTGACAAAGTCTGAAAATCAACAAGGGTATAGTTTCTATGGTTTATCGGGTCGCTGGTTACGAAAAGAACAACGGTTTTAAAATCTGACGTGGCAGACGTAAAATACCATCTCCCTGGATGGGGTGCGATGGGGTTGAAATTTCTAAATAAACTAAATGACTAAGATTATTTAAAAGCGAAAAAGTTTTTCGGGTGCGACGGTGGGATTCGAACCCACGTCTCCTGGGTATGCGCCCCAACGGGTGTTCTACTAATTGAACCACGTCGCATCCAACCGACTCCCCCGAAATTCTTAATCGCTTACATACGCCAACAGTGGCGTGTGGTAACATCCATCGCAACTATTAGAAGCTACGACTCCTACGTTCCAAATTACATTGGAAATGCGTAAGAAATGATGTACCACATCTATTTATTCAAATATTATTTATTTTATTAGCAGTACGGCTGCTCACCGAATCTAAGATTATTATGCGACGTGGTTCAATTGGTAGAACACCCGTTGGGGCGCATACCCAGGAGACGTGGGTTCGAATCCCACCGGCGCACCCGAAAAACTTTTTCGCTTTTAAATAATCTTAGATTCGGTGAGCAGCCGTACTGCTAATAAAATAAATAATATTTAAACTAAATGACTGTTGATATATCAACGCACAGCCCAAACCACTGAACCTAGAGACTTGAAATTTTGCACATAGATACCTTATACAATGTAAGCATCCACTAAGGAAGGATTTTCGGGAATTCCCACAAAACGGGAAAAAACGGGATTTATACATTCGATTCCGAGTGACCATATCTCAGTAACTATAATAACTAGACTCTTCAAATTTGATACACAAGTAGGTGTTACATTAGTTAAAACATTAATTTCAGAATTTTTCATAATTCCCATGGGATAAGGAAAAAACGAGATTTATATATTAAGTTCAACGGGATCCTATGAACTATAATTATTAGACTCTTCAAATTTGGCATAAAAGTAGGTTATTATAATAGTAAAAACTATTTTAAGGATTTTCGGAAATTCCCACGGGATAAGGAAAAAACGGGATTTTTCGTTTTACTGGTCGTAGAAAGCTGAAATTCGGCATGTAGGTTGCTTGGGGAGTGTAGAGGAGAGGAGCATTGAGAGAGGACTTTCCAAAATTCCCACGGGAACGGGAAAAAACGGGATTTTTCTTTTTACTGGTTGTAGAAAGCTAAAATTCAGCATGTAGGTTGCTTGGAGAGTGTAGAGAAGCATTGAGAGAGGACTTTCCAAAATTCCCACGGGAACGGGAAAAAACGGGACTTTTCGTTCTACTGGTCGTAGAAAGCTGAAATTCGGCATGTAGTTTGTTTGGGGAGTGTAGGGGAGCATTAAGAAAGCATTTCCCGAAATTCTTACGGGAACGGGAAAAACCAGGATTTTGCGTTTTACTCGTTTAAGAAAGCTAAAATTTAAAAATTGATAAGTTTATACTGTAAGTACGCCGCAAAGGGCTCTTTAATCGACTTCAAAAAAAAGAAGGAGGTTATGCATTCCACTGTATGTATTTTTTTTAATGTAGGTATGTTCACCGATTTCTCGGTCAATTGTGGATCGATTTTAAAAATTCTTTTTTTATTCGAAAGAATATAATATACTCCTTAGATGGTTCCATTGTCACCAAATCAGGATCTGATGACGGGATTTCAGGGAAATCGGGGTTAACCCTCAAATTTTGTAGGCACGCATTACGTTTTTCATATATTTTCTCAAGCTATTTAAGTGTTTGCGTCTGGTAGACATCATCTCATGTTGATGAGCTGATGATGGAAGGTAAAACTCTTTAACGGTTAGGAGTTGAGGATATATTTCAAATATTATAGGTACGTATAGACCGATAGTTGTATTCTTTCAGGTTATCCAGGTGAGCTGATGATGGAAGGTTAAACTCCTTAACGGTTAGGAGTTATAGGAAGTTTCTTTAAATATCATATGCACGTATAGACCTTTAGTTGTATTCTATCTGGTTATTCAGATGAGCTGATGATGGAAGGTATAACTCTTTAACGGTTAGGTCACACAACACCTTAACAAGATACTATAATATGTATATAATATCAATGCTAAGTAGGTACACAGCGCTTCCAGTTACTCAAGTTTCAGTAGAAGGTAAGAAAACATTGAATTATACCTTGCTTGCACGCTTATTTGCACGCTTTCTTGCACGCTTGCTTGCTTGCGTGCATGCATGCTTGCTTGCATCTTGCTTGCATGCTTGCTTGCCTGTATGCTTGCTTGCTTGATATCTTGGTTATTTGGAATACTCATGGTACACGCGAGCGAAGCCGCGGGCAAAAGCTAGTGTAGAATAAAGAGTTAGACCATAATCATACTCACGGGACGGGCGTGGTAATAGATTAGTAGCAAGCTAGTTAAAAAAAGTTGAAGTCATTAAATTGTTATTTACAGACAGTGTCGGGAAAACAAGATGCTGAGAAGTTAGCGGCTGCATCACACAACGTTTATAAATAACTCTTATTTACCTTTTACGCTTTTGAAACATCCTTTGTGTGCGGATGAATGTTACGCGAAAAATTAGATTTTATTCGTGTTGGATGTCGCCACAGCGTTTCGTGCTTGCTTCGGTTTAGTTTTATTTACACGTGAAACGAAAAATACGGTGAGTTGGCAGCGGCAGTGAGACGGCAAAGAGCGAGCTGCGAGGAGTATTCACTATACGTTTAGGTACGTAAGAAACATAATCGTACGTGGTGAATGTAAAGAACACTGTGTACTTAAATATTGCGTCTCGAATGCCTATAGGTAGTTGGGGAGGTGGGTAGTATAGTCGACCGAGAAATTCCTTTACCACCCTAAAGTTCAATGTCAGATGTAGGGCTTAAAACATCAAAGGCTGTTTTGCTTACTAGTTAATGTGACAATCACATTCATGTTGATGAAGGAACTGTCATTAAAAATGGTAAAGCACATACTTGGTCGACTATACAAACACGTGGTTGTATAACGTTGTATACTTGTTGACTGTGACCTTAGGCTCCGTAATCTGTGCGAGGAAGCAATTCACCAGCTCCTCGCACACCCTCTTAGCTATTTCAAATAAATCAAAAGCAATCCAGAAATAAATACAACATTCCGATAAAAATCGAAGAAAGTACCAGTTTATTTAATGATTTAAACTTTTGCGATTTTAACTCAAAATATCAAAATTACTTCGACGTTTCGTTTGCACTGCAGCAGCCGTGGTCACGAGTAGAGTGTGGTGTAGGCTTTGAGAATTTAGCTAAAGGTGTAGGGTATCACGTTCATTTAGCCGCTAGTTTTTTTTTCAAACTACCCTCACTGGATCTTGTTCTTGTTCCAGTACCTTATAATCATTGACAATATACGACAATTTTTCGGAAGATTCACCTCAAAGCTCACGTTTACCTGTCACATGAAATGTTCCATGAAAACGAGAGTTTACAATCTGCCTTCTCAGTTAAAACTCCAACCGCTTCACTTTTTCTGTTCTGGACATTGGAGCAGAAAGGGCGCTTTGTAAATAATACTATGAAGCTCGATGCTCGAAATGCTCAGCTTGGCTGGTTTGGCGGTTCTTGACAGCTGAAACATGTTCTTTGACCCTTTTAACAATTGTTAGTAGTTAGTAGTTTATTACTTACTGTCAAATCTGATATACATTTCTACGAGGTACTCAAAATATAACTATAAATTAAAAACCGCTGCATCACGAATGGGCCGGCTCGTCCGGGGCAGTACCACCCTCTC
Source organism: Archips xylosteana (assembly GCA_947563465.1). Classification (NCBI taxonomy): domain Eukaryota; kingdom Metazoa; phylum Arthropoda; class Insecta; order Lepidoptera; family Tortricidae; genus Archips; species Archips xylosteana. Next base: position 12,997,639 of record OX387352.1, on the reverse strand, counting down.
ACAGAACACCGGCGTGAAGCAGCAGTAATCCTGCTTGCGTTTCGTACGGTCAGTGAGAGTGCCGGGGGCCCAATACATCACCCCTTCCCTCTCCCCCTCCCTCTCTCCCTTCCCATATTCCCTCTCCTTTAGGGCCGACAACGCACTGGCATCGTGTAAAGCGCTGCGGGTGTCTATGGACAGTGGTGTTCATTTAACATCAGGTGACCCACTAGTTCGTTTGTCTGGCCTATCTAACATAAAAAAAAAAAAAACATAAAAAAAAATTTTAAAAACCCCCAACGCAATTATGTCGCTCGTATGTTTGAACATTAAGTCAATGCCAATTATACGTCTAAAATCCCTTCCGCAGCTAACAAAAGAGCTGATAACTTTAAAACCGCTGAACCAATTTTGATGAAACTTATCGAAGAACCATCGCCAAGAAACCTGCTTTCTATTAAAAAAACCGCATTCAAATCACTTCACCCATTTAAGAGCGTTTATACCTGCTGAGCTGGCAACGTTGCATTTTTGTTAGTTTTTCTCGATTATTCCATAAAAATTGAATGAAAAATAAAAATGTGGTGTATACAAATTGTTCTAATATATAAGTTAATGTGTCTACTGCAATAATAATTCGTGATAGACTTTTATTTTCTTTAAAAACGAACAAATTATTACCTAACGGTTTTAATTTTCCTTCAATTTTTATGGAATAATCGAGAAAAACTAACAAAATGCAACGTTGCCAGCTCAGCAGGTATAAACCCTCTTAAGAGCTATGATGCCACAGCCAGACACACAGACAGACAGACACACACACATAGCGGTCAAACTTATAACACCCCTCTTTTTGTGTCGGGGGTTAAAAATAGGGCCACTTGAGGTTCATTGGTAAAATGGAAATTTTTATAAAAATGAATTTTCTGGCATTAATTGTAGAAAATATGGTTTTATTAATTACCTATTCTATTTTTATAAAAGAATTACGTTACTGAATGATTGACTCACAGACAACGCCCAGCTTAAACTACTGGAGCTAGAGACTTGAAAATTAGGCAGATGTATTCTTTGAAGGCCAATAGAAGGGTACTAAGAAGTAAATTTCCGAAATTCTCACAGTATAGAAAGGTAGCTTTTTTTTGTTCCTCTACGGAGCGAAGCCGTGGGTTAAGCTAGTACAGTATAATATTTTTTTTTGCATGTAATGTATATTCTATTTTCATTCTACGGTTAACATTTTAATGCAGATTCTGAGAAGATGCGTTAGGCGGGCGACCTTCCTTCCTTTATCGACGTCTGCATGAGGACGGAACCTTAATTAAAATATATGAGAGCCATTTAAGAAAATTTTCGTATGGTGCTGATATTTGGTCGATGTAAATGGAAATTTATACGCCGACGTTATTAATATTTATGTGGCTTTCAGAGTCCTTAATTATAAGAAAACTAGAATATCGCCACTATCTCTCGTTTGGCGGAAAAATTCTTTTGTATTTTCATTACATGTTAAAGAAGTTGGTAATTTATGAGAAGTGAAAAGACGACACCGGAGAACACAACTCTCGTTCAGTTAAGTGAAGTGGCATCAATTTATAGACAACGTTATTATTGAAGCAGCTATGAAATAATTGGAAAATCACGAAGTTTGATTTATTATGCTTACATTGAATTACGATTCATTGAATTGCATCGTTTTAAAAAGTGGGATTGCGTCGCATGCGAAACGGAGCAGAAAAAAACTATTGTGGGAAAATTTAGCAGTACGTCTCTACCGTACAGTTTAGAAAGCCAGTTCGGGTACTTTCGTTATGTATGTAGAAGTATTTAGTACTTACCTAAATAATCAAATCAACAAACCTAAACTTTAAGGGTTTGTTTCACTACTCTCTTATAATTATTTTATATGACAAATACCTATCCGTCTCAGTTTTATCGAATAAAATAAAATAAAATACCAGGAACTTGTCAAATATTGGTGAAACAAGCCCTAAATATCAAATGCGGTAATAAAATATCAATGTAATTTTGAAACTGTAACTCTCACTTAATTAACGAACTATTTTAGGTCCATTATTATGAGAGGAAACTTTGCTACCGTAACTCAACAATGCTCCACGGGAAATGATATTATCTTCCCGGTAAAACGTCAGTTGAGGTCTCGCGGGTAATTTCAAATGTCTATTCTTGATAAGCTAAATCTATAAATAGCTATCGGTTTCGGCCTTTGGGCTTTGAGCACACTAAGAATGTTTAAATTACGCCATTTGTTGTAGACATGGCCAATAATTGGTTGTGATGTCGGGCTTCTTTTGAGTGGATTAGTATTCTAATTTCATGAATTATCGAAGCACTTAAGAATAAACAGGAAATGTCTATTTCGCAGGTAATTCCGTAAATTAATTCTTAAGTATTTAAAAGATTGAGGTTCTAGACTGCATGTTGTTGTATCTTTATATTAAATAAAAGACTTCTCTTGGTACTGTTCTTATATTATTTTCATCTTAAATACAGAGACTCACAATGGCTGCCTTAGGTGGTAAAACCAAAGAGAGAAAGCGCAACGCCAGATGGCGTGACTGAGACAGACTATACAAAACTAGTGATGTCTTACTAAGCTAGTGATGTAACATCCCCTTCTTAAATTATTAAACAAATCTTTAAACAATTCTACTTATATGCACTCAATTAAACGCTTGACGGGTTTGATCACTCGTCCCGACCTAGTGGTCTTTGTTGCTCCAGCCTCCGGGGTCCCTGTCTCCCGTCTGACATCTTTTTCCCCTGTTGATGAGCTGGATCGCACGCTATCACTATCACCTACTATGGTACTATATTTATGCCTAAGGTGCAGTGGCGAAGCGTGAAAATTTTTTCAGGTAAAGCCGTAGCGAAAACCAGTGGCGGCGCAGGACCTAAATTTGGTGTGGGCTAGACACATTTTGCGAGGCCCTGTGATGGCGCGCCACACATTAGATTACGGATGTTTAAATGAGCAAAAAACGGGAAACTTTCGAGGCGCGAGGCCGCCTCTTGCGAAAACTACTAACCTTTATCTTAACCTTTTTATTTATTCTCTTCTTGAAAATTAGGAAATAACTTCTAAAATCGTCACTAACAAATTAGCATCCACAATCAAATTTAATTAAAGGAGCCTTTTCTACTTTTATTAAGGCTAGTAAATACAAAATAATTTATCTAGCGAGTCCGACCGAAGATAAAAATATAAATTAAACTGACCACTTGACACTATAAGTTTGCACAATCCGATATTACGAAATTTCACTGGTTTTGAGTATCAACACTAATCTGGCTATGTATTTTTTATTAAATTAAAACAATATACGTACTACAAACAAACAATAATTTTATTAATAATACTTCACAAGAAATGAAATATGAAGTTTGTAATCAATGACAAATCAATCGTAATGTTGCCATATGCCATTACAATTATTTCCAATAAGTGACGGTGTTATTTTATAAAATTCTAATCTAATATTAATTTCGCCAGGTTATAAACCTTAATAATAAAAGCAGATAAAATATAATTGTTTTTGTTTTACACTAAAACATCGATATTTTACGTTCCATTTCGATGCAGTAATTTTGTATAAGTCTAAACGCGATCGTAGCGCCAAAAATGTTCCAAGAAGCCGCTCACGCTCGTCTGCGGCAAGCAAAGTGAAAATGAGTCTTACGCACAACATACAAAGTCTTTTTTTAAATGTAATAAGCCGCTTAATCCCGAGTTGTCTAAGTAGCGTATACACGCGAAGTTTGCCTGGAGTGGTGTGGGTCTTTGTCAATGAATTATTTAAATGTGTGAGTGTGCAAATTCTGATATTACCGACCGGCATTTACTATTAGAGAACGGAATGAATCGTATTTCGTGAGAGTATTACGTTGCGTTTTGTTTCTGCATCGTGTTGAAAAAAGATAAGTTTATTAGGGAAGAGTATGCCTGCATTACAAACAACGGGTTATTAATATAAGCGTTTGATTACTTCAAAATTTTAGGCAACCCGGAAGGAATCGGGTTGTTAGCACCCTTCGCCACTGCTAAGGTGAATTCTATTTCTAGTGTATGTTACATTATTCTTATTATGTATTACATAAGACCTGACAATCTTTTTACAACTGTAGCACTGACCCAGTTACTATTGGGTTTTTTCTTATAGTACACTTGATCACCAGGCTGTAATAACGACAAAGGTTTTACATTTTTATTGTAATACTTGGACTGTCTCCTGGCACTTTCATTATGTGCCTGTTCATATGTACTGAACTTTACAATTTTAGGTTTCAATTTATGACATGATATAGGTATGTTATCCCTAAGATTTCTGGACATAAGCAATTGAGCTGGTGAAGATAATCCATCTTGTGGAGTGTTCCGATATTGTAATAATGCTATGTATGGATCTGAACCTATCTCTTTACTTTTTTTAATATAGACTTGACAATTTTCACTCCACTTTCGGACTGTCCATTTGAATGACTATGATATGGGGTTGTAGTGACATGCTCTATATCCCATTCATGACAAAACTTTTTAAATTCTATTGACTGAAACGGTGGACCACCATCTGACACTAATGTCATTGGTATTCCATGCCGTGCAAATATGGACTTTAATGACATTATTACACTTTTTGCTGTGCTGTGCTTGTTTAAATAAGTGGCATTGTCAAAATGCATTAAATCTATGCCTACTTGTTGCCATGGATAGTCAGTGATGTTATATTTCTTGAGTGGCTCATTTTGATTGTGAGGTCTAAATTTGGCACAAACTTGACATTGCTCTATTAATTTTTTTATATCTACAGACATATTTGACCAATAGAGAGACTCTCTTGCTAATTTTAGACATTTACATATACCTTGGTGACCTGCATGTATTTTGTCCAACATTTCCCTATGTAGTTACTTTGGAATTATTAATCTTGATCCTTTGAATAATAAATTATTGATGACATGTATTTCGCTTTGAAAATTCCAGTATGGTTTTAACAATGAGTGAATCTTGTCTTTGCTATTTGGCCATCCATTATAATAATATTTTTTAGCATTTGAAGACTTTCATCATTCATTGTTGCTTGACATATTTTTGTGGCATATTCCTGACTGACAGCTAGGTTAGCATACATCATATTGACATGACAGACTATGTCAGACTCATTATCCGGTATAAAATGATCTTTTATGGCAGCCCTAGACAATGTGTCAGAAATATACATTTCTTTACCTGGTACATGTATTACTTCGAGATCATACTTCTGCAGACTTAACATCATTCGCTGAAGTCTTGTAGGTACTTCATGCAATGGTTTTTTGAAGAGATATACCAATGGCTTGTGATCGGTTTGAACCGTGACTTGGTGACCATATATCAAAAAAAAATAAATATATATATCATGGGACAAATCACACCAATTGACCTAGTCCCAAACTAAGCAAAGCTTGTACTATGAGTACTAGACAACGGATAAACATACTTATTTAGATAAATACATACTTAAATATATATTAAACACCCAAGACCCGAGAACAAACATTCGTATTTTTAGACATATTGATTCAACACAGCCAAATTGAATAGCAAATAGCTCCTTCTCAATTTGTGCATAGTTTTCTTGAGTCTTGGTAAGAGTTTTTGAGCTATATGCAACTGGCTTGTTGTTTTGTAGTATCACTGCACCAACAGCTGATTTTGATGAATCGACTGACAACACAAGTGGTGTGTTTGTGTCATAATGCGTTAAAACAGGTGTGGTAGAAATTGCCTGCTTTAATTATCATAACATTTTTGGTAATTTTCATCCCACTGCCATGGTACATCCTTCTTTAGCAAATCTCTCAATAATTGAGTTTTTTCAGACAGGTTTTTTATGAATGGACCTAAGTAATTGACCATGCCTAAGAACCTTTGTAATTCTTTGATATTTTTAGGACTTGGCATTTTATTAATGGCTTCTACTCGTTCAGTACTGACTTTGACACCATCTTGACTAAAAATGTACGCTAAGAAATCTACTTCTTTGACTAAGAATTTACATTTTGACTTGTTTAATTTTAAATTGACCTGCCTGGCCCTATCTAAGACTTTTTTCAGACGTTCGTTATGAATTTCAGGAGATTCACCATAGACCAAAAAATCATCCACAAAAATTAGTACTCCTTCGATGTCACCAAATAATTCAGTTATGACTCTATAGAATATTTCTGTTGCGGCATTGCTTCCAAAAGATAATCTCAATCTGCCAAAGGGAGTTTGAAAAGTACAAAGTCCAGAACTCTCTTCATCTAATTTAAGAGACCAGGATCCAGAGAATGCGTCTAGGTGAGAGTAGTAGGCAGAGCCTTTTAACTGAGACCTAATCTCATCAATGTTTTTCAATGGATAATGTTCCCTCATTATGTTATTATTTAAGTTTCTCGGATCAAGACATACTCTTAACTGACCTGTTGACTTTTTGGTCACCACAACAGAATTCACCCAGGCTGTCGGCTTTGTGACTTTTTCAATGGCCTTTAATTTTTCCATGCGATCCAGCTCCTCACGCAGGTCCTGAAGTAGTGCGAACGGGACCTTCCTCGGCGGATCGACGCACGGAACAGCATCCGGTTTTACTTTCAGATGACAGACAGGAGGCAGGCATCCCAGACCTTGGAAAACATCACGGTATTGCATTAGCGTATTTTCACAAGTTGACAATGTAAAGACACGTTTGAGAATATTTAGTTTTTGAGAAGTAGGTAATCCTAACATTGTATTACAGTTAATATCTGTTATAATAAAAACAATCCTCTCAGTTTTCTTATGACCCAATTTACAGTTAAATTCACACTGACCTACGACTGGAATGTCTTTCCCCCCAAAACCTGATACTTTGACATTGCTGTGTTGTAATTTATGATTATTTGATGCATTTAATAATGTGTATGTTGACAGTGACATCATGTTGACATCTGCGCCTGAGTCTAAAATACAATTTATTAAGTGACTTTCAATTTCAATATCTATATTCCACAACATAATACAATACAATAACTCTTTATTGTCCAGCACAAAGAAAACTATAATGAATATAAATGGAGGGTATATGGTATTTAGTAATTTATTACACAACACGAATGCGCATGCACACATACACACACACACACACGCACACACACACACACGCACACACACACACACACACACACACACACACACACACACACACACATACTCACACACACATGCACACTCATAATTTTAAGTTATTTTACTTAACTTAAGTTTAAGTTAGTTAGTTAATTGGTTTATACTCATGAATACTCTGAGTGGAGGAACTAGTGATGTAACACATGTGTTGAGAGAGATGACACATGGAACAGAAATATAACCGCATTGCGGGCATTTAGAATAAGCTCAGCATCACTCGAAGTGTTTTAAGGAGAGTAGTTATGTTTGGGGTCGAACGCTTGCGAAGGATTTGTAGGCATGATTTCATCTTCATTTGCAGTCATCAATCCTGGCTATTACGTCTCAATACAGGACTCCTCTCAGAAAGAGAGGGCTTGTGCCGTAGTTCTCACGCTGGTCCAGTGCGGATTGGGAATTTCACATGCACTACTGAATTGCTTCGCAAGTGTGTGCACTCTCAGGATTTTTTCCTTCACCTTCAAATGTAATTGCGTATGTAAATTCCGAAATACAGGTGCGAGCCTGGTCTCGAATCCACATCCCTCTGCTTTAGAGGCCGTAGGTCAAACCACTGGGCTACCACGGCTTATATAGTAGTACCTGGGCGACCGAGCTCTGCTCGGGCAGAAACTCGGTACCAAGCGTTTTCCCAGAGATGAGACCAAGCTAGATCAATTTTTCATCCCCGAAAACCCCCAAATACCAAATTTCATCGAAATCGTTGGAACCGTTTCCGAGATCCTGATTATATACACCGCAGGGGTGGGGGGTGGGGGGTGAGAGGGGGGGGGGGAGGGGATGCGGGGGAGGGAGCGCGGGGGTATTAAAGGGGGGATGAAAATTTCATTGATTTTGCCGTAGGATGCACCGTTTTCAAGATATTTGACAAAAACACCGGAGGGGGGGGGTGAGTTACGTTAAACTATCGTCCGTAAACCGACTTTACAGACAATCGGCTTTTCCTGTTCTGTGCTCCCAATAGGGAACGTGCACATAGACGGTGCTGCCAACTGGTGCCATAAGGGTGCCATCAATTTGAATGTTTTACCTTGATAAGTTTGTTTTACTGTCCGCATAGTGTCTCTTCTGTCGCATTAGTGCTGCCGCCTATAGTTACTGCACGTTCCCTATAATACTTTTTCTAACAAAAAAGTAACTTTTTCTCACAAAAAAGTAACTTTTTCTCACAAAAAAGTAACTTTTTTCTCACTAAAGAAGAAACTTGACGTTTTCTCATAAAAAAAAAAACTTGAAAAAAAAACTAAAAATCTTGAAAAAAACGTGGTATCGAACCGAGGTCGGCTGGATCCACGACCACCCGATTTCAAATGAGCCATTATGATCTGCTCGAAGTCGGCGAAATTTAGCTTTATATTCTAATGCAAACAAAAATAGCCGGAAAACACGAGTAAAAGCGATTTTCTGAAAATGAAACATAGTTAGATCAGTTTTTCATCCCCGAAAACCCCCACATACCAAATTTCATCGAAATCGTTGGAGCCGTTTCCGAGATCCTGATTATATATATATATATATATATATACATATATACAAGAATTGCTCGTTTAAAGATATTAGATTTGTATAATCTTCTATACACATAAAATGCTTTATCCTGACTGACTGACTGACGGATCAACGCACAGCCTAAGCCGCTGATTGTAGAAACCTGAAACTTGGAGGGCATGTTCTTTGTATGACGTTGGCATCCAATAAGAAAGGATTTTCCGAAATTCTACCCCTAAGGGGTAAAAAAGGGGGGCCATGTTTGTATGGGACAACGTGATTCCTTGGTCCAATCTATTTCAAATTTTGCATAAACATTCTTTAACGGAATTGGTGGAAGACGTGTTTCGTATTTTATTGAAATTCATTCTTTAAAGGGGTTAAAAAGAGGTAGAAAGTTATTTTGGGGGTGATTTGCTTCGTACTTCAATCAATTAATACTCCTTAGTGCTTTTGATTTAGACTAAATTTTATTTTAACACATGTTTGAATACTCAATCCGATTTTATTCGAAAAAGGTTGAATTCACATAAAAGCATTTTACAATGCAAATACTCCTGAAAATTGTAATGTCTCGAAAGTCACCGTACAACAGTTCCTATTAGAACCATTTTTGACTTCTACGCGGATGAAGTCACGGGCAAAAGCTAGTAATGAATAATTAAAGCCTGACGGTAGTTTTAACAAAGTTTGAGAGAATTTTCATGGATTTAGCGAGCCGTTTACTCCGCTCCTTATTCTGTGGCTTCTGAGATCTATGACCTATTTGCTAGGTGAATTATCTAGAAGCCCGCCTGGCCTATTACTTATAGCCTAGAATCCGAGTATACAACGACCTTTACCGATCTGGTTAATAGATGAAAAGTATTTTACATCAAATTAGTTATGTTAATAAATATATTACTAGTGAGTTGGCTAAAAAATTTCAGTCCAGTATAATTTTTTATTTTATTTCAACGTTTCGGTTAATAGACAAATGAAATACCTACTAATCAAAAGTATGAAGCCTATAGAATATGCAAACGTTAGGTAGGTTGACTATTTTTTTCCGTTCATAACTTTTGGGAAGGCAGGTATACAAAACCCGGTAAAAACAGGTAAATCGATATTTGCACTGGTCTGGTTAGTCAACCTAACGTTTGCATATTCTATAGACTTTATACTTTTAATTGGTATGCCATTTGTCTATTAACCAAAACGGTAAAATTTAAACAAAAAAAAATCATATTCTGGACTGAAATTTTTTAGTCAACCCAGTTGCAATAGGTATATTTATTAACATATTTAATTTAATATAAACACTTTTCATCCATTAACAAGATCGGTGATACGATCGTTGTATACTCGGATCCTAGGCTATTATCAATTTATATGAAAAAAGCAGTTCTGATTATTCTATACTGGCGAGCAATAATAACGGATCACTTTAATACAGTAGCGCTGTACGGAAAATTACCTGAATTATTTTGCTCTACAGTATAGCGCTTTAGTACTTACTAGCTTCTCCAAGGTGAATCATATTACTGTTTCAGAATTGCATTATTTGTTACGTTAATAGCCGTCGTGTATCTTACCAAGGAAAGAGGAAACTTTTATGTCCATACTGGCGCGTATCATTAAAAACCAAGTTTCATTTCAATTAACGTCATCAATTGAAGAAGTCTGTATTATATTTATTCACACAAAGTATAAATTGACCTTAAAGTACATAATTATGTATAAGTATACAACTATCTTAAACTAATATATATATATATACTAGCTTTAGCCACGGCTTCGCTCGCGTGTACCATGAGTATTCCAAAGAACTAAGATATCAAGCAAGCAAGCATGCACGCAAGCAAGCAAGGGTGCAAGAAAGCGTGCAAGTAAGCGTGCGAGCAAGCGTGCAAGCAAGCCCGACTAAACTTCAGGTAGATACGGTCCTTTAAAGTAATTCTTTATATACAATGTTTTTCACTAATTCGGAAGCGGGCACAAATAACATAAAACCTATTATTACTTTCCCCTGTCCTGCATTAGGTATAATTCAATGTTTTCTTACCTTCTACGGAAACTTGAGTAACTGGAAGCGCTGTGTACCTACTTAGCATTGATATTATACATATTATAGTATTTTGTAAAGGTGTTGCGTGACCTAACCGCTAAGGAGTTATACCTTCCATCATCAGCTCATCTGAATAACCAGAAAGAATACAACCAAAGATCTATACGTGCATATGATATTTAAAGAAACTTCCTATAACTCCTAACCGTTAAGGAGTTTAACCTTCCATCATCAGCTCACCCGGATAACCTGAAAGAATACAACAATCAGTCTATACGTACCTATAATATTTGAAAAATTATCCTCAACTCCTAACCGTTAAGGAGATTTACCTTCCATCATCAGCTCATCAACATGAGATGATGTCTACCAGACGCAAACACTTAAATAGCTTGAGAAAATATATGAAAAACGTAATGCGTGCCTACAAAATTTGAGGGTTGCCCTCGATTTCCTTGAGATCTCGTCATCAGATCCTGATTTGGTGACAATGTGACCATCTCAGGAGTATATTGTATTCTTTCGAATAAAAAATAATTTTTATAATCGGTCCACAATTGACCGAGAAATCGGTGAACATACCTACATAAAAAAATACATAAAGTGGAATGTATAACCTCCTTTTTTAAGTCGGTTAAAGAGCCCTTTGCGGCCTACTTACAGTATAAACTTATGAATTTTGAAATTTTGGCTTTCTACAACCAGTAAAACGCAAAATCCTTTTTTTTCCCGTTCCCGTAAGAATTTCGGGAAATGCTTTCTTAATGCTCCTCTACACTCCCCAAGGAACCCACTTGCCAAATTTCAGCTTTCTATGACCAGTAAAACGAAAAATCCCGTTTTTCCCGTTCCCGTGGGAATTTTGGAAAGTTCTCTCTCAATGCTCCTCTACACTCCCCAAGCAACCAACATGCCGAATTTCAGCTTTCTACGACCAGTAAAACGAAAAATCCCGTTTTTTCCCGTTCCCGTGGGATTTCGGCAAGTCCTCTCACAATCCTCTACACTGTCCAAGCAATCTAGATGCCAAATTTCAGCTTTCTACGACCAGTAAAACGAAAAATCCCGTTTTTTCCTTATCCCGTGGGAATTTCCAAAATCCTTAAAACTGTTTTTTACTATTATAATTACCTACTTCTATGCCAAATTTCAAGAGTCTAGTAATTATAGTTCATAGGATCCCGTTGAACTGAATATATAAATCCCGTTTTTTCCTTATCCCGTGCGAATTTTGAAAAATCCTGAAATTAATGTTTTAACTAATGTAATACCTACTTGTGTATCAAGTTTGAAGAGTCTAGTTATTATAGTTACTGAGATAGGGTCACTCGGAATCGAATATATAAATCCCGTTTTTTCCCGTCCCCGTGGGAATTCCCAAAAATCCTTCCTTAGTGGATGCCTACATTGTATAAGGTATCTATGTGCAAAATTTCAAGTCTCTAGGTCTAGTGGTTTGGGCTGTGCATTGATATATCAACAGTCATTTAGTTTAATTAGGCATTTCAACCCCATTGCACCCCATCCAGGGAGATGGTATTTTACGTCCGCCACGTCAAATTTTAAAACCGTTGTTGTTTTCATAACCAGCGACCCGATAAACCATAGAAACAACACCCATGTTGATTTTCAGACCTTGTTACCCCTTTTCCCCCTTTTAGGGGTTGAATTCTCAAAAAACCTGAAACACGTGTTTACTCATTTATCATTAGGAGTACTTCTGTGAAGTTTCGAATAAAATAGTCGAACGAATCTTGTTTCCCCATATAAACTTTGGACCCCCGTTTCACCCCCTTAAGGAGTGAATTTTGAAAAATCCTTTCTTAGTGCACCCCTAGACCTTATAAGGAACCTACATGCCAAATTTGTTATCTCTAGGCCCAGTGGTTTGGGCTGTGCGTTGATATATCAGTCAGTCAGTCAGTTTCTTCTTTTATATATATAGAAGATTAAAGAAATATATACCTATGAATGCAGTTTCTTTTCAACCAACGAAAAAAACCGGAGGAGGTACTCAAGTCGACGCGTACATATATATTTTTATAGCCTTCCTATCTTCTGTCCATAGTTCAACAAATCTCATAAGTAAAATTTTAAGGGCCAATCCTTCAAACTTTGAGATTGCTGGCTTGGAAGAAGCTAGAAAGGCTTTCTTAATTGCTTGCCCAGGTCAAAATTTTCCAGTTTCTCCAAATTCACAGAGGAACTGGAACGACGACCTCATTGCAAAATTACCTACGACCATCTCTTGAGCTGTACAGGTTCGGCACGTGCTAGGCTATTGGCTGTGGGAACACATGAGGCCGGCTACTGGCTTCACGCGTTTCCATTGTCTAATACTGGAACTTTTTTGAGCCTGACATACTCAGAATTGTAACCTATCAACGGGTCGGGGTTCCGGTCTGCGCTCTTCACAAGTGTCTCTGTGGCAGTGACGTCGACCGGATAGGACATCACGGACTGTCCGGGCCGCTTCTCAAGACATGCTGCACTAAACGATATTATACGCCGGTCCCTTGCTACCGTTAACGTGCCAACTTTGCTTGAGCCCTCAGGCATTGCAAGAGACGATGGCAAGAGACCGGATGGTATGAGTTTGATTCCATGGAAGATGGGTCGGGTGCTGGTATGGAATGCTACTTGTTCAGACGCTGGCCCCTTCCGATCTCCATGGAACTTGCAACAGACCTGGTGCAGCTTCTGAAGCGGCTAAAAGCGAATGGACTGAAGGCAGCGAATACGATTTTGTCCCTTTCGGTGTCGAGACCCTTAGTCCGTGGGGTCATAGCGCTTTAAAGCTCTTTAGGGAAATTTCTAAGAGGTTAATCGACGTCACAGGGAACCGATGAGCTGGCAGCTTCCTCGGACAAAGAATTTTAGCTTAGATATTCAAAGAGGAAACGCTGCCAGTGTCTTTGGCACCTTACCTACCTAAGTGGACTACCTTTCCGAATATTTTTTAGTTATAATTATCATTATTTTATATTTTTGTTATGATGGAGCTGGAAGGGGGGGGTAGGTGGAGGGGTGGGGGGAGGTTGGGGTAAATGGGAGGGGAAGGGGGTTTAGGGGGTTGGGGTTAAGGGTGTGGGGTTTTGGGGGGTTCGGGGGTTAGGGAGGTTGGGGGGTTGTGGCAAATGGGGAGGGGGTAAGGGGGGTTGGGGTTGGGATTTTAGGGGGGTTGGGGTTGGGGTTTTAGGGGGTTGGAGTTGGGGGTAAGGGGGGTTGGGGTTAGGGGTTTGGGGGAAGTTTGAGGAAATGGGGTGGGGTTCCGGGGTTAGGGGGGTTGGGTTTAGGTGGTTGGTGCTTTGGAAAATGAGGAGGGGGTAAGGGGGGTTTAGAGGTTTGGGGGTAAGGGTGTGGGGGTTGGGGTTAGGGGTTTGGGGGGGTTGGGGAAATGGGTTGGGGGATGTTGGGGGGTTGGGTTTAGGGGGTTGGGGGGGTTAAGGGTTTGTAGGTGAGGGGGGTAAAGTTAGAAAGAAAGAGGTTTACGTTTAGTAGTGTAGAGCAGTGCGCGCGCACCAGAGACCAAGTATAAGATAGACTGATTCTATTTAAGACGAGCAAAAAACCGTTTTGTGTCTCTTTTTAGCACATGGAAACTCTCACTGTGAAAAAAATGCAACTAAAAAATAGAAAATAAATAATAGTTTAAAAAAACTAAAAAACACGCTTTAAAAAAATAAAAATTTAAAATAAAAAAAAATGTAATAAATTTCAATTCACTTTTCTTATAGTGCAGTACAAATCTTAATAATAAGCAATTATTATATTGTTATATCCAGATCAAAATTTGTAAACAATTCTAAATATTGATAAAATAAATAATAATATTGATAAGTTTAAAATATTTTATTGTAAAAAAAGCGTGGGGTGCTTTTTAAGATGTTATCAAAATGATAATCCTTGACAATTGACACCCCACGCTTTTTTTACAATAAAATATTTTAAACTAATATTATTATTTATTTTATCAATATATAGAATTGTTTACAAATTTTGATCTGGATATAACAATATAATAATTGCTTATTATTAAGATTTGTACTGCACTATAAGAAAAGTGAATTGAAATTTATTACATTTTTTTTTATTTTTTGTTTTTATTTTTTTAAAGCGTGTTTTTTTTTCTAGTGAAAAGGGTAAAGGAAACATATCTATTCTGTGGAAGTATTTGTATGTACATATTTGTTTTTAGATTTGTTGTATTTTTTTAAATATGGAGAAATAAATTATAATATTTATAATGAATATTTTTCCGTGTTCAGGAGGCGAAACTCTTTCGATTCCTGCAGTAATTTTCAGGTGTTAAAAAAATGAAAGGATGTCAATTAGTAATTAGTATTAGTATAGATCACGCATAACTTTTTACAGAGTAGTCCGATTTTGATATTTCTTTTTTTATTGGAAAGTGTATTTTGGTTATGCTAAGTAAGTGCAAGTACTTGTCAATAATTATTAAATAGCAATAAAATGTTGTACCACCCCATCTACTCCTACCTATCTATACCCTATATCTATATATACTAAGGCTACCTACCTATATAAATCTATATCTTCCTATATGTATATATAATATATACAAGAATTGCTCGTTTAAAGGTATTAGATATACCTACGTAAATAAAAGTCGCATCGTAAGAGCAAATCATTTTTCTTAGAAAATCAGTTCTTCATCTATAATTCTCTACTTGAGTAGGTAGGGTAGATTTAAGGTGTACTCGGAAGTACATACACACACAAATATTCACAATCCAATTACCGAAATTCAAACACTGAAGTCAAGGGATATGACAATCGGCAAATTAAGGCCTTTGTAGCAACCTCCGAAACATCTATTTGGATAACAGAGTTACGAAACGGTGGAATAGATACGGGTATATCCTGTTCATTAAATGTAGTTCTTGCACAACACGGTTACCGGATGAGCATTATTGTTTCAGTAGTTAGGAAAATTGTAAAGGGGTCTTATAGCAACGTTTATCCTAACAGAAAGGCATTTGGGTTCGCTACGATTATCTAACAACACCAATTTAAGCTTTATTTCGACAACAAAAGGTTCATTTCGCAGTATCATTGAGTGCAGCAACTAAATGGGAATGAAAGCTACCCGTTATTGTTAATAGGTACGTATGTATGTCTAACTGGAATTCATAAGTTACAGTTCGAATGTCACAGTGAGACGTTTCAAATAAGGAATGTGTTCGACAGTGCTGTCACGTTCAGATGGCGTGTTCGGGTGCAATTTGCTAGGTCGCACCGCCTACTGTAATAACGACTTCCGTACCCCGTCGTGGCGCCTCCTCAAATTGGTCGCTTATCACCAATCTACGGTGTAGAGTAGACTATCGGTTGAGCTGGTCGCAATTTGTCAACGGCGCGTGGCGGTAAGTTGTTTCCTCGTTTACAAATGGATGGTCGATGTTATGACACTGTGACTTATTAGAGATCTTGACATTTATCAGCATCAGGCATCAGTTTTACTAATGTAGGTGTTCGTTATAAATGTTGCCACACTTGTTCAGCTTTTCAACCTGCAAACTCCAGTGCCGAAATACCATTGATGAAATATAGCCGACCAAGCATGTCCTTTACCATTTGGCTGATTGCCACATTGACTTGTAAGTAAAAATAGCCTTTGATGTTTTAAGCCGTACAAATGACATTAAACCTTAGGGCGGTAAAGGAGTTCCTTGGTCGACTATACATTTTTACTTGTATCTTGTTTAGCAACAAGTCAGTATGACTTTGTGTCTGAGAGATCAAAAAAAGCTCATAAGTACTATTTTTTTAGGGTTCCGTGCCCAAGCCTTGCCTTTTATTAAGGGTCCGCTACACATCGGCCCGACTACCATAATAGGGCTACCACATCTTGAACTGTGTTAGCTAGATAATTGAATTTTTCAGAGAGTGTGTATTAAGTATTGCGATTGCCATAAAAAAAACCTCGCTAATATTATAAATGCAAGGGTAAATCTGCCTCTATGTCTGTCTGTTACCACTTAACACTTTATTGCTGAGCTGATTTAGATGAAATTTGGTATGGAGATAGTTGGAGACCCTAGAAAGGACATAGGATAGATTTTATCCGAGAAAATTGCATAGTTCCCGCGGTTTAGCGATAAACAAATTCTTTGCAGACGGAGTCACGGGCAATAGGTAGTAATAATAATAAATAATTACTAGATCTTTAAAATGGAAAAAACTTTGTGTGCCAGTCCTATTCGCACTTGGTCTGTTTTTTACTCTAACAAGATGCAGCAAAGCAGCTCTAAAAAAATTAGCATTACAATGTTATACATAGCGCGTTGCTTAAACCGGTCATAAATAATCTACTTTCTAAAATACCTACGCACTATCTATACATTAGTAAGGTCGACTCCACTGAAAACTTTGGTGTATTTCTCATGAGTATGTTCCAACTTACTGGTTTATTGCTTCCAGAGATATTATTTCAAAGAACTCTTGGAATTTATTCCCCACATTCGTCTGGGAAAGGTAATCCCAGAGGTTCTTATTCGGCTACTTAGTTCAAATACTATGTTCCGCATAAGGATAGGAAAACCCCTTTTGTACATATTTGAACGTGAAATAGGATGTTTATGTCACAGAATATTGGTTGACTCAGGTTTAAAATTACAGAGGATTGTCAGTAAAACAAATCCCGGTCGAGAGGAACGGCATGGGGTTTGTAAGCTAATACTCCTAGCTGATCATACATTCTGTACTCAAATAAGAGAAATTAGTGTAATAATGATCTTGTGTTTGAAAACTGAATTAAGCTCACGGAATTACTTTTGTCATTATCATCATAATCTCACGCCTATATGTGAGAGAGAGTGTGTGTGAGAGTGTCGAAATATGCGTTTTTTTGCGGCGCGGCCGTATCTTTTTAGGTTTCCGAAGTCAACTAGGAACCCTTATAGTTTCGCCTTGTCTGTCCATCTGTCTGTCCGCGGCTATATAAGCTCATGTTAAATACAACAACTAACTCAAGTTAATTAAATGTTTAATTTTAAGTGCCATTTTCATGTCAAATAAGTCCAATAAACAACTAATAGTCTCCTATCGGATATCGGTTCCTAAGGCATCGATCTCCGAGAGGGTTGAACGCAATCAAGCTATCGAATATCACAATTAAATGAACTACGTTTTCCGCCGATTTTCCTTTCCGTGGGCGACAAGATCATTAAGTCCGTGTATTTCTGTGAATTGCCAAGAGAATAAACAAGAAACTAAGTCATCATCATCATTAATTTAAGAGCTTAGCTCTTGTCGGTGGAGTAATCGCCACTCTTTTCGGTTCTCTGCCAGCGTTTTCAGCTCCTGATACGACATGATGTTGACTTTTTCCTTAAGACATGACAGTTAATAAAAAATATAAATATAAATATAAATATCACGGGACAATTCACACCACTTGACTTAGTCCCAAAGTAAGTTAAGCATAGCTTGTGTTTTGGGTACAAGGCACGGATAAACATACTTATATAGATAGATACATACATAAATACATATTAAACACCCAAGACCCGAGACCAAATATTCGTATTATTCAAACAAATATCTGCTCCGACACGGGAATCGAACCCGGGACCTCAAGCTTCGTAGTCAGGTTCTCTATCTACTAGGCCATCTGGTCGTCAAAGTTACACAAAAACTGTTTTGGAAGGGCGTATAGAAGGCAGGCGAGGCAGGGGAAGACCGAGACGGTCATTTATAGATCAAGCCAACGAAAAAGAAACTTAGTATGCTTAATTAATTAGTGACTATCAATGTTCTGTCGTGGTAGTCAAGTGGTTTGACCGAAAGGAAACTCTTAGGTAATTCTCGAGCAGAGGGCCGTTGGGTCGAGCCCAGACTCACATCTTTTCAAAAATTTTTTTTTTTTTTTTTAAATTTACCAAGGGCTTTACATTAAAATGAACCGAATTAATTACTTTGCTGACCCGCGACCTCAAATTTGCAGTAGACACCTGCGAAGAAATTCAATGGTGTGTGAAGTTCCTAATCCACACTGGGCACGAGTGGGAACTACGGTCCAAGTCCTCTCATTCTGAGTGGAGGTCTGTGCAGTGGGACTTATATAAGCTGAGATGATGATGATGAATGTTCCGTTTTTTAAATACGAATAGATATGACGTCTCAAAAAGTGAAGTTCAAAGTCAATATAAAATGTAATATGCCTAATTATTTAGAGCACCATCCAAAACAAGGTAACTAACTACCTGTTGACAATGCGAGTCTTCCGAAATGCTCCCATGCTCCTTCAACTCTCTTTCCCTTTGACTGTTTTTGTATATTTACATCGCAGATTTCCAAATAATTGGCCTTAATACGTTACAACGTTTGAGTGAAACTAACAAAGCACCACAGTCAGATTTACTTTTTTTTAATTTAACATAGTGGCGTACATAACGAACGCACTTGTATAGTGCTTCAAAACTCGGCACTGGTTACAACAATACCACTTTACTACTTGTTAGGGTTGTCAAAAAATTACAAGTGAAAAGACGAACGTGGACTCTTGCGAATGGAGTCTTAATTTAATAATTTATTCAATCAGGCGTTACTTCAGCGTTGCGTTGCGTTCAGGTGTTATTTCTTAAACTGCGTACGGATTGCGCGTACATTTGTACGCGTAGTCGATTACGCGTGTCCTGGAACACCATGTCCGTACTTGCAGCTACGCGTACACTCTACTCTACGCTAGAGTGTACGCGTAGCTGCAAGTACGGACATGGCGTTGCAGGACACGCGTAATCGACTACGCGTACAAATGTACGCGCAATCCGTACGCAGCTTTACATAAACGTAACTATCATAAGGGCGCGGATGAGCAAAGTAATTGTTTTAACTCTAAATTTAATCTTTAAAAGCAATTTTGAAGATAAGAGACAAAAATCGACTCCAAAAAAACGAAATGAATACCTATAACTTTCTGCTGATCTGTTTGAAGTCGGTGCTTCAGCACGAGTCAGCAGGAGTTGACTTAGTTAACTACCTTACCTAGGTACATACTATCACCTGTGCTTCTATCACTCCTGCTGGCCTGTGCTGAGGCACCGACTTCAAACGGATCAGTTGAAATTTATTTACGTTGTTTTTTCTGTTCAATTTTCATTTTATATTTTTTTATTATTTCTCGCTTTTTTTTTTACTAATCTAAGTTACAATCACTGAATGTGAATTCCTTGTATTTTTTTATAAAATATTGTTTTTCCCTATTCATAGAGTCTTTTTGGTGTTACCATATGAATTGAGACGAGCATAAACAGCTTAACAACTGTGTTAAAGTAATCAAATCGCAATCCGTGAAAAAGGTGCTTGTTATTGAGTTCTTTCGGCGGCCAACCTGGAGTCTTCCTCATTAGTTCAATTTCAACAAATTATGATGCAAGAGCAAGTGTGAGTTACTCCAAAATAAACCTAAATCATTATTAGTGTCTATACAATATTAAAATAGTTCCCACAATTTCCCCTGTTCCTCTCATCAGATCCTGATCCTAGTAACAATGAGACCTAATTAAAAGTATTACCTGTCAATAAAAAAAAATCAAATCGGTTTATATAGATGACGAAGTTCTAAAGAAACAACTATAAAAAATAAAAAGTAATTGATTAACTACTGCTTTTTTGGAAGTCGTTTAATAATGGAGATATAGGACGCTTTTGGGTGATTCTTCAAGGTCGTGATTTTTGACAGAAAAAATCATGCTCATGAAAATAGATTTGTTAACATAAATTTATGTTACTGAACAAATCTATTTTCATGGGAGCATGATTTTTTCTGTCAACTAAGTAAAAAAAAATACGACAGAGGAATAAAACAAAAATCACGACCTTGAAGAATCACCCTTTTGAATTTCGTCATGCACGCGCACTGGGTGACCGTCACGGCTCAGTGAGGCAAATAAATGCTGTTATATAGACGTTTTTTAATTATTAACCTGCGTTTCCACGGCAATTTTTATAAGGAAGCCCATGGCGCGTGGGTGGCACGAGGACACCCACGGTTTGCTGTGAAAGGAAAAAGCTTCCATAAGAGAGGAGTACGATTTCAATCGTGTAAAAATAAAAATAAACATACGGAAATTAAAACTTTTTCGCCATTTAATCTGTTTCACATAACACAGGAACAGTTCGTTCATTCCGTAGTTTTGCAATAATAATATTCTAAGTATGACAGAAAAATGAAGAGTCATTTTTAAAATGATATTTTGCAACTCGACATCGCCCATTGCTAACCTCAAAGGCAGCCCTGACTCACTGTGGAGCACGCCCTTATGTTTGCCCTCCGCTGTGGGCACACGCTAAATATTTAACGGAATACGAATACGGACATTCGTGTTAGAAAAAGCGATTTATTTACACATTTACCGTGTAAAGGATTAACTGTTAGCAATAAACGAAGTGGGCAGTAATTTAATGTAACTTACATACCTAATACATTTTGATTGGTGGTTCCTCTATATAACATTCATTTGGAGAGGAAAAATAGTGCTCATTTACAGTAAATTAAGACATTCACTTATAGTTTCCTATCACAAATCAAATTTTAATTTTTTTTAAACACTGTATAGGCGAAACTGCCATTACATCATCATCATCATTTCAGCCGCAAGACGTCCACTGCTGAACATAGGCCTCCCCCAAGGCTCGCCAAACAGATCGGCCCTGCGCCATCCGCATCCAATGCGTTCCCGCTACCTTCACCAGGTCGTCGCTCCATCTTGTTGGAGGCCTACCTACACTGCGTCTTCCGGTCCGCGGACGCCACTCGAGAACCTTTCGGCCCCATCGGCCGTCAGTTCTACGGGCGATGTGCCCTGCCCACTGCCACTTAAGTCTAGCGATTCTTCGAGCTATGTCCGTGACTTTAGTTCTCGCGCGGATTTCATCATTTCTAATGCGATCCCGTAGAGAAACTCCAAGCATAGCCCTCTCCATCGCCCTCTGAGTGACCTTGAGCTTCCTTATAAGACCCATCGTTAGCGGCCACGTCTCAGTGCCATAAGTCATCACTGGCAACACACACTGGTCAAAGACTTTTGACTTGAGACACTGCGGTATATCGGATGACAAGATATTGCGGAGCTTCCCGAACGCTGCCCAGCCGAGTCTAATTCGTCGATTGACCTCTTTCTCGAAGTTGCACCTACCCAATTGGATTGTATGTCCCAGATAGATATAGTCGTCAACAACTTCGAGCAAAGTATCTCCGATTACGACGGGAGTTGGTACAACATGGGCGTTCGACATGACCTTCGTCTTGTCCATGTTCAATTTAAGACCAACTCTCTCGGAGACTCTTCCGAGGTCAGCGAGCATCGCACTGAGGTCCTCCAAGGTCTCAGCCATAAGCACCACGTCGTCGGCAAATCGAAGGTGAGTGAAGTATTCGCCATTTACATTGATGCCACGCCCTTCCCAGTCCAGAGTCTTGAACGCATCCTCTAGTGCAGCGGTGAACAGTTTCGGAGAGATAACATCTCCTTGTCTGACTCCCCGCTGCAATAGAATGGGCTTCGACATCTGATCCTGAAGTTGGACGGACATTGTGGCGTTATTATACAGACACTTCAGCACTTCGATGTACCGGTAGTCTACTTGGCACCGTTGGAGAGACTGCAGTATAGCCCAAGTCTCGATCGAATCGAAGGCCTTCTCGTAGTCCACAAATGCCAGGCAAAGGGGGCGGTTATACTCCTCGGTTTTCTGTATAACCTGCCGCAACGCATGTATGTGGTCCACGGTGCTAAAGCCTTTTCGAAACCCGGCTTGTTCGGGAGGCTGGAAGTCGTCTAACCTGCGCGCGAGACGATTCGTGATGACTCTCGAAAACAGCTTGTAAACATGGCTCAGAAGTGAAATGGGTCTATAATTCTTCAATAAGGTATTATCGCCTTTTTTGAAGAACAGCACCACTACACTTCTGTTCCATGCTTTTGGTGTTTTCCCTTCACGGATGGCGGTATCGAATAGTTTCTGAAGGGCTTTGAGGATCGGCTTTCCACCCGCCTTCAGAAGCTCGGCTGTTATTCCGTCATCACCAGGGGCCTTGCCATTCTTTAGTTGTTTGAGAGCCGTACTAATCTCGTACAGGCTGACGTCCGGGATGTCTTCGGTATAGTGCCGGGTTAATCTAGCTCTCGGGTCTTCAGCTAGATCCATGACGGGTTTCTTCGTTGATGTGTACAGCTGTCCATAGAACTTCTCAACTTCTAACAATAGCTCCGGTTTAGAGGTCACGATCCTACCTTCATCGGTCTTTAACTTTGCCAATTGGCTTTGCCCAACAGACAGATTCTTGGCAAAAACTTTAGAGCCTCTGTTGCGCTCTATCGCCACTTCAATACTATTAGTATTAAACTGGCGTATATCGCGCCTCAGAGACTTTGAGATCTGTCTGTTAAGCCGCCGGTATTGGCAAGCGTCACCAGATGTCTGTAGGATCATTTTACGTCGATCTTCCATGAGCTTTAGAGTAGAAGGTGTGATTTTTTTGGTTCTATTTGTACGGTGAGTCTTAAAGAACTTTGACCCAACCGTATGGACAGCTTCCACAAACCCGTCATTGTAGTCATCCATGTCGCTTCCTAGGCATTCGAAACGGTTTTGAAGTTCGAGCTGGAACGTTTCGAGGTTTTGTAGCTGGGCTGGTGCCGGGCGGAGCGTAGACTTTATCAGTCGCGATCTTTCAAGCTTGAACCGAATATTCAATGTGCCTCGTACCATACGGTGATCACTCCCGGTTTTAACCGCACTGATCACGGAGACATCATTGAATATTTGCTTCCTCGTCGACATAATAAAGTCTATCTCATTCCTCGTTACACCGTCAGGGCTCATCCAAGTCCATTTCCTGTGCTCTCGCTTCTTGAAGAAGGAGTTCATCATATAGAGTCCCTCCTTCTCCATAAAGCCGGCCAGTAGGTGGCCCCGGTGATTCCTACGCCCTACTCCAAATTGCCCCATTCGCAGCTCTTCACCATCCCGTTTACCCAGTTTTGCGTTGAAGTCCCCCATAACAACCG
Source organism: Archips xylosteana (assembly GCA_947563465.1). Lineage (NCBI taxonomy): Eukaryota > Metazoa > Arthropoda > Insecta > Lepidoptera > Tortricidae > Archips > Archips xylosteana. Next base: position 12,973,875 of record OX387352.1, on the reverse strand, counting down.
TGAAGTGAGTTCCGGAGCTATGCATGGCTCTGGAGATATCCTCATACATAGTTTCCACCTCTTCGTCGGAGTGTGCCGAAGTCGGAGCGTAAACCTGTACGACCTTCAACGAATACCGTTTGGTCAATCTTAGTACAAGGTACGCTACCCTGGTCGACACACTCACGATCTCCACGACGTTGTTTACAAGGGACTTGTGGACGATAAACCCAACACCGCCCTGGGACTGTTGGTCGCCCTCCCGGAAATAGAACATGTTACCAGAGTTCAGGATTATCGTGTCCTCCCCCTCTCTTCGGACTTCTGATAACCCTACTATCCCCCATCGTAACCTGCTCAATTCTTCCTCCAGTTCTATTAACCTATCATCCGTCCGCAGTGTACGGCAGTTATACGTTGCCAGGGCCAGGGATCGTTGCTGATGGTAGCCGGATCGCTTCCGGGGATTCTTAGCACCCCTTGCCCCGCCGCTACCCAGGCCGCTACCGTAGCCTGGAACAGCGGGGCTACCGGAGACTAGGGGCCGTTTTCTTTTGGACTCAGCCATAGGGGGGTATTTGCCGTAGTCGCCACGCTTGGCAGGCGGGTTGGCGACCGCAGTGGAAAAAACCGTACATATTAGGGACGCTGCTGCCCATCCTCCGGTATTACTGGCCGCAGTTTTAGGACATACCCGGGTCCAAGCATTACATATTATTTTATTATGGCCTATTTGGTGTACAATTCCATTCCAATGCGAATAAGTGCTTTGCCTTTCAACAGTTTCTGTAAGACTTTGCGATCATGGTTACCTAAGCAATGTTTTTACTCAGTAAAAGATTTCTTGCAAACAAAACACACTTAGATTTAAGATTTTGACATTGTAATTCTTTGACATGTACTTAATAATTCGTAGTAATAATTTCGCAAACATTATTGGAATTAATTAAATATCGAAAGCTGTTTTTTACTTTTACTATGACTGCATGTTAATATTAAATTTAATGTTAAATAATTTTGGTAACGGTCTGTGTGCCGCTAAACATATCCAAATTGTCAAATATGTAAAAGATACCAAAATTCAAGACATATTATAATATTTGCACACCGGAATCCCGGTAGAATATTTGTACTAAACATAACCTACTAAATAAGTATACCACCTGTTAAGACCATATTCTGCAAATAAACAATCATTTCAATCCTATGTTGGTCGAAATAAAGTATTATTATTATTATTATTATTATTTCATTTCATTTCATTTCAATAACCTCTTATACGTTCTCTAATACGTTGCCTGTACTTATCGTATACTAACGCGCAAAAAAAGCTTTTCTTTATATGAAAAGGGACTCGTTATTTTTGCACTCCGTTATCAAGCAGGCGGTTTGGTGGCTACCTAACATAGCGATGTGCAATGTCAATAAATAACTTTTTAAATTAAGTTTTCAGATTAATTTTGGAGTTCCCATACATAGCTACAACGTCGAGAGTTGGATAGTTTGTATTGCATATCACAGGTAGTCACTAAACTGCCCGCTTGATAACGGAGTATACTCATCAGCACAAAAATGTACAAAATTGAAAATGTATGCCAGTATGTTTTCTAAGCTATCACCAAAGAAAAAAATGCGTAGAAAGTGTTACAACTACTTCACAAATTATCTTATTCTTTAAACTATCAATGTTGCTTTACTAATATTATAAAGGCGAAAGTTTGTATGGATGTATGGATGTTTGTTACTCTTTCACGCTAAAACGGTTTAACGGATTCTGATTAAATTTGGCACAAAGATAGTTTATAACCTGGATTAACATATATAGGATATTTATATCCAGGAAAATTGCATAATTCCTAAGAAGTTAAATCTATTCCATAATGCTTTTATAAAAGTTCATCACAGGCTTCCTACCGGAGCTATTTTAATTCCACTATATAAATAGCTTTGTTCATTTCCTTTGCAATCCACTCTGAAATTATACCTACCTGCTCCCCCTTAGCGTGACGGCTCTACAGCCAACCTAGAATTAGAAAAACATAAGAAGCAAATATCTGGAGATTTATGTTTGAAATAATTAACCGGAATCGTTGGTTATTGCACTGTTAGTGTACTCGAGTGCCTATAGAAATTTATGGCATGGTTTCACAAGGTATTGCGGAAAATTACTTTAGGAACGAAGCTTTAAACCCATATCTGAACATTAAATCCATAAAGCAGAATTTCGCAACGGCCTAATTACTATTCATTACAGCTTAATTTTTTACTAAGTATATGTTTTTAATGAACTAAAACAATTACTTTGCTCACCCGCGACCTTACAATAGCTACGTTTATGCAAGAAATGTGTGTTCATGCAGTTCCTCCACCTCCACACTGTACGAACACACACAAATCGACCGTTGATTCCAAGAAAATTGTAACTCAAAATATCATGATATGTGACTTTTTAACCCTAAGCTAAGAAAAACAAACACTACGAGACTGTACTTTTATTTTTTTAAAAATAATAATAAATAAGTAAAAAAATAGTATTAAATTATGGTAAGTAGGGGTCTTAAGTACCTAACTCAATATTATTTTGGTGGAACAAAACGCATTCGAGATTTACAATTATCTTGAGTGCTGTGTTAGCCTCATAAGCAAAACATCCTAAATAAAATAATATTGGATCGAGAGTTACCATTTTACTTCATCGAAGTTTTTGCGACTTGCTTACGCGTAAATATAGTTTTCTCAAACATGCTTTGAAATGTATGCGTTAATGTCACGAAATGAAGCCATGAAGTTTGTTGTTTATGGCTCCCAACATTACTTCTTGGCCTAGGCCATAAAAGTAAGTATGAAAAACCATTATTGTCCGCTGCTGTAACTTTTTAAATTTGCTTACTAACACTAAACTGACAAAGGAAAAATTACATACAGCCAACTTAAGACATTAAAAAAAATCTATCTTCTTTTATTTCTATAAAACCGCCTAAACTACTGGTGATGGATGGGTGGATGTATGGATGTATGGATGTACGGATGCATGTATGGATGTATGGATGGATGTATGAATGGATGGATGGATGGTGTATGGATGGATGGATGTATGGATGGATGTATGGATGTATGGATGGATGTATGGATGGATGGATGTATGGATGGATGTATGGATGGATGGATGGATGGATGGATGGATGGATGGATGGATGTATGTATGGATGGATGGATGGATGTATGGATGGATGGATGTATGGATGGATGTATGGATGTATGGATAGATGGATGGATGTATGGATGGATGTATGGGTGGATGTATGGATGGATGTATGGATGGATGGATGTATGGATGGATGGATGGATGGATGGATGGATGGATGGATGTATGGATGGATGGATGTATGGATGGATGTATGGATGGATGTATGGATGGATGTATGTATGGATGGATGTATGGGTGGATGTATGGATGGATGTATGGATGGATGGATGGATGGATGGACGGATGGATGGATGGTTGGATGGATGGATGATGATGATGATGATGATGCATGTTTGAGAAAAGCTCTATACAATCCTCGGCCGGAAGAGGGATTGCTGGACTCGTTTTATCCGGCCTCGTCTACGACTCGGCCGTATACCCCAAATCTCGTCCATCAATCCCTTACTTCACGGCCTCTGCAGTAATGTACTATTGAATGTTATTTTTCAGCAAAACCTCACGCTATTGGAGATAAAAATCCCGCGCATACTTAGTTACTAGGATTTCATTGGTAGTCTGAGGCGTTTTGTGGCATCGGGCCTTTAAAAAAACATTGACCTACCCGAAAGCTTAATAATAAAAGTAATGTTAGGAGATATTGTTTGCGGAATATTATTGAGTTGTGATTTCTTTTAAAATCATGTAAAATAGTAAAATTAATTAAAATGATCCGTGGAAAAGCTCTCGTTAATCTTATTGTGGATCAGAAATGTGTCATTAAGATTAAACGTGAGTATTGATTTCAACTTCCTTTTATGTTATTTAACTTCTACGTTAGGTGCAGTCAACGTCATAAATAAGTGATCACTTTTGTAACTTGACGCTTTTAAGTCGTTACATAATTTCGTATGGTTACATTACGTTAAAGTGATAAGGTATAAATAAATAAATAAATAAATAAATAAATAAATAATTAGTGTTAATTAGTGTGCATGTTTGTTTATTTATTCCAGCTTTTCCTAAAATCGATCATTTAAGTAAAATGGCGGTATTTAATTACTATAGAATTATGTGTCAATGGCATAGGTAGAATTTTTATGATTAGCTAGCTACCCAAGTAGGATAAAAAATCTGCGTGTCACTAATTTATTCTTAACTATAACTGTTATAATAAAATCTGTATTTAACAAAAGATAAACCATGTTTTTGACATGTATTTTTAGTTACGCATATTGTGTTCCGTGTATCTTGCTTTCAGGCAATAAATATGACGAAATTCAGTCCCAGCGAAGTAAAAATAATATAGAAGACGAAGATGTTAAGCCATCTATTTCTTTATTGACATTTAAAAAAAGATTATGGAACCCAGAGGCTTAGGAAAATGACCAGACTATCTTACCTTTAAAAGAAACACAGAATGAACTCTCGAGTATCTCAACACCAGAGTCAGATCTTATTACGCCTTCCGTTTTAGGTATTGTAAAAAAAATCAATATTGATGCTGGATTGTGTGCCTGCTCAATGGGTTACACTTATAGAGAGTGCAAAAGTTACTGGAAAACCCTACAAAGTTACAGAACTGCAACAAAAAGATATACAGGATTATAAAATACAAATTGCGAAGTTTCCGAATTTGGGTGTTAAAGCTTTTGATGAAAACAACAAAGAAGTAATGTGGTCAAAAATTGTAATGTTACAAATTACTAAAGATGACCCGTATACTTTAGCGTTCCAGTACGATTATTATTCTGAAAATACTCATAAAATAACAAGCGATCAGTTGCGAAAAGGGGAACTAGAAGAAAGCTTGATCTGAACTTCCAGTCTGACCCACAATCTGTAACTCTATCTGAATTCAGTAACCTGGATCGAAATCACTTTTTTAGCTTATAAAAAACCATTAAAAATATCTGAGGCCAAATACAAATTGCGTAAGTGGAGCAATACCTGAACAATACGAGTACATACCTACAGGGACAATAGTCAGGGATAAAAATGAGAACTTGCGCAATGGCAAAGAGGCAGAAGATAATGTTAATGAAGATTAGATTTTTTGTTTTTACCATAGTTTAAAATACAGTCAAGTGATTAATGATTTAAATATACACATGATTTTTAATCGGTGATCAGTAACCAATTTTGATGAATCAGTGTTTGGGGGCGATATCGTTTAAATCGCATTTATGTGAAACAAAATGTCCATTTTTTTAAAATAACGATTACCTATTTGTAAAATGATTTTTGAATTAAAATCATTATTACCCTACACATGGTTTAGTCTATGAGGCTAAAACATCTTTACAAGTCAGTTTCTTAAAAAAAATTGTCATGAAATCTATCAATTACCCGCCAAAGCAAAGCAAGTGTACCTATATGACACTTTGATGAAACTACTTTAACAAATATATAGGATAACCATGCATTCGGTTGTTGGAGGAAGTATTAACAGTATCGCTTTATTATATACTAGCTTTTGCCCGCGACTTCGTCCGCGTAGAATTCCAATTTGTGGTAAAGCTTCTTCATCTCTTTCATTGTATAAAACAAAAATCCGGCAACGGCAAGATCCATCATTATTATCATTTCATCATCATCAGTATCAGTTAGTGAATATTATAAATCCCGTTTATTCTCTATCCCGTGGGAATTTCAACAAATTTGTCCTTATTCTATGCAAATTTTCGCTTATTTTTGTCCCGCGGGAATTTTGCATTTTCCCCGAGAAAAAGTAGCCTATGTCCTTAAAGGTGTAGCTTTGTACCGGTAAAAGAAGTTTTAAAATCAGCCCCGTAGTTGAATTCACTTATTTTTTTCCCGTGGGAATTTTGCTTTTTCACGGAGAAATGTAGTCTATGTAAATAATGGTTGGTGTAGCTTCCTATTGGTGAAAGAAATTTTCAAATCAGCCCTCAAGTGATACTTATTGACTTCTTTCTATCCCACGGGAATTTCGCATTTTACCGAATAAATAGTAGGTAGCCTAGCCTATACCAATGAAGGATAGTGTAGCTTTCTATTGGTAATTTTTTTTAAACTCAGCCCCGAAGTTAAATTTACTATTTTCTATACCGCGGGAGTTTGCATTTATCCGGAAAATAGCATCCTATGTTAATCAAGGACAGTGTAGCTTTTCTATTGGTGAAAGACATTTTAAAATGAGCTCCGAAGTTGATTTTTTGTCTATCCCTTGGGAATTTTGCATTTTTGAATTTTTGGACATAGGCCTCCCTCATTTACGCCCAATCATTACGGTTGGAAGCGACTTGCATCCACCCTGAACCTGCGGCCTTCACCAAAACGTCCGTCCATCTTGTTGTCACGTCCCACGCTGCGCTTGTAAAAGCAAAAGCTTGGTGAAATGCAAATACTTATATGTACATATAATTAGTTATTATCAGAGATCAGATCAGGAAGTGGTTGACAAACGTAGACAAAATGGTTTGCAAAATTTGAAGTTTCGTTTCGTTTACAATGTCGGTAATTCGTGTATATATTCGCAAATATTCGCTAAGTAGGTAATCTAAGAGATTTCCAAGGAATTTTCTAAAGAAAATCTAGGTATAAGGTAAGTTTTTCATTCAAATATCCAAGAACAAATAAAATTGAAATTTCGAATTCTAAACCGATTTAAATATTGTTTTTTTTGAATATGGAATGATTTGTATGTTTTATAAAGCTGCGTTTTCACTGAGGGCCGATTTTTCAATCAACGCATAAATGTCATCAACTGGTTAAATTATAGAATAAGTTGACTGACAGCACTGCGTCAGTTGCACTGTATGCATGACGCTACAATTTAGCCGCTTTACACGTTATCCGTCAGATAATATTTATTCGATGATTGAAAAATCAGCCCAGTGTCCTGAACAGTTCTGAGCGAGCGAACGTGTTTATTCAGTGATAATCGGCTGGACGCGGGTCGCTCACTCATTCATCCAGTGAAAACGACGTCTGTGGCGAGCGAGCTGTTGCTCTGTGCATTCGCTCGACATTGTACGTGTTCGGTGGGTCTCCAATCTTTGTTTACGATTTTGTTATAAACAACTGTTCTCTTTCCTCGTTGAATGAAAACGGACATTTTCTATTCAAAGTCAAAGTCAAAGTCAAAATTTTTTATTCAATTTAGGCATCGATTGATGCTCCTATGAACGTCGAAGAATCTACCACCGGTTCGGAAAAAACCCTGTTGAGAAGAAACCGGCAAGAAACTCAACAAGGTATATTTTTTTCAATCAGATCTACATTGTTATTAAATTACATACATCTTAAGTATTTAATAAAATTATTATTTTTTAACACAGTAGATACGCTACATTGATGCTATTTTGAGCGAACATCGGCAAAACCGCAATAATATTTGCTCTAAACAAATGTTTGTTCAGAACACTAAGTGAAAACGCGGCTTAACCAAGATGTCTAGTCCTTACCATTTCAAATTTCGAACTCTACGTTCCTATGAAGCCGTGTCTTCGGATCGAGTATTCAAACATGTGTCAAAATAAAATGTAATTTAAATCAAAAGCACTAAGGAGTATTGATATCAACTTCGAAGCAAATCACCCCCAAAGTAACTTTCTACTCCTTTTTAACCCCGTCAAGTGATGAATTTCAATAAAATACGAAACACGTCTTCCATCAATTCTGTTAAAGAATGTTTATGCAAAATTTGAAGTAGATTGGACCAAGGAATCACGTTGTCCCATACAAACTTTGCCCCCCCTTTTTACCCCCTTCGGAGTAGAACTACGAAAAATCCTTTCTTATCGGATGCCTACGTCATACAAAGAACACACCCTCCAAGTTTCAGGTCTCTACGATCAGCGGTTTAGGCTGTGCGTTGATCCGTCAGTCAGGACAAAGGATTTTATATGTATAGATTAATCACAGACTTAATTGCTTGAGACCTAAGTCTCATTTTGACAGGGGATTAATATTTTTCAAATTCTGATCACTGATTAAAAATCATCGTGTATATACCTACCTAGTACCTGGGCGACCGAGCTCTGCTCGGGCAGAAACTCGGTACCAAGCGTTTTCCCAGAGATAAGACCAAGCTAGATCAATTTTTCATCCCCGAAAACCCCCAAATACCAAATTTCATCGAAATCGTTGGAACCGTTTCCGAGATCCTGATTATATACACCGGAGGGGTGGGGGGGGGGGGTTGAGAGGGGGGGAGGGGATGCGGGAGAGAAAGCGCGGGGGTATCAAAGGGGGGATGAAAATTTCATTGATTTTGCCGTAGGATGCACCGTTTTCAAGATATTTGACAAAAACACCGGAGGGGGTGGAGCGGTGAGTCACGTTAAACTATCGTCCGTAAACCGACTTTACAGACAACCGGCTTTTCCTGTTCTGTGTGCTCCCAATAGGGAACGTGCACATAGACGGTGCTGCCAACTGGTGCCATAAGGGTGCCATCAATTTGAATGTTTTACCTTGATAAGTTTGTTTTACTGTCCGCATAGTGTCTCTTCTGTCGCATTAGTGCTGCCGCCTATAGTTACTGCACGTTCCCTATAATACTTTTTCTAACAAAAAAGTAACTTTTTCTTGCAAAAAAATAACTTTTTCTCACAAAAAAGTAACTTTTTCTCACAAAAGAAGAAACTTGACGTTTTTTCATAAAAAATAAACTTAAAAAAAAAACTAAAAATCTTGAAAAAAAACGTGGTATCGAACCGAGGTCGGCTGGATCCGCGACCACCCGATTTCTAATGTGCCATTATGATCTGCTCGAAGTCGGCGAAATTTAGCTTTATATTCTAATGCAAACAAAAATAGCCGGAAAACACGAGTAAAAGCGATTTTCTGAAAATGAAACATAGCTAGATCAGTTTTTCATCCCCGAAAACCCCCACATACCAAATTTCATCGAAATCGTTGGAGCCGTTTCCGAGATCCTGATTATATATATCTATATATATATATACATATATACAAGAATTGCTCGTTTAAAGGTATTAGATAGATATATTTCGATTATTATCTATTTCTTCGCTTTATAAATATTACTTTGGGCTAGCCAAAATACCTTTGATGTCAGTAAAAGTATTATAATTTTTGTTTTCTCATCATAAATACGAAAATTCACACAAACATTATGCAGATTGACTTTGATTAAAAAACTTTTTGACGAAAATGTAGTTATATTCTTTTACGTTTTTTTTTTCATATACGGAAAACTAGACTATTTTATATATGTAAAACTATAGAGTAAACGTGTAAGCATAGAATACAATAATACTAATATAACGAATGTTGTTATTTAATACAACGGTATAACTGTATCTAGAGTTACGATCATACTCGACAGACTTAATCGTTTACATTACGTTCGTAACTTAACCTAAAATCTAAACAAAGTACTTATATTTAAAAAAATATACATCGTCTTAAAGAGCATCAAATTTTAAGGAATATGGTATACACATCTTAATTCATTCTTAAATAAAAACCTAAAATATTGACGCTCAAAGTAAAAAAAATCGTCTTTGCGCTCCCTTGGAAACCTGTGTTTTGTAGTTACAATTTTCTTGCAATCAACGGTCGAAATCACATAAACACAACCATCACCACCACCAAGCCACACCGACGCGCCTCGAACTCAACCAGAGCTCATCCTCGGAGTCACCACAACCGTATGCTATGCTACCAAATGTTAAACTAAACCAAACCAAACCAAACCAAATGTTTAACATTTGGTAGCATAGCATACGGTTGTGGTGACTCCGAGGATGAGCTCTGGTTGAGTTCGAGGCGCGTCGGTGTGGCTTGGTGGTGGTGATGGTTGTGTTTATGTGATTTGTGTGTGTTCGTACAGTGTGGAGGTGGAGGAACTGCATGAACACACATTACTTGCATAAACGTAGCTATTGTAAGGTCGCGGGTGAGCAAAGTAATTGTTTTAGTTCATTAATATGGACCTCCGCAAAGTAACGCCTGATTCAATAAATTATATGTTTTTATTTGATTTGATTATGATAACATGAAATTATACTTTAGACTTTTAGGTATTTAAAAGAATGTAAACAAACGGGAGCTGTCAAAAATGACAGATTCAGAGGTTGTGAACCTTTATGACGAGAATAACAATTGAAAATGTAGCTAGCACTAAATACGCTATTAGACTTCTTATAGTGATCCCATTTTATGTAAAAGCATGATATCTGAGCATTGTTGAATAATCAATAATTAATCACTGGTAAATAAAGTAGTCTCATTGCTAGTCTAGGAATCGAGACCCATGATTTCTGCCGTTTTTTGGGTTATGTCGGTTTTGGATGGATATCTACCTTTTGGCCACGTTCCTTCAACATATTTAAATATGTACACAAGCACATTCTTTTCCGATGATGTAAGATGTCCTGTCTTAGTCCGCTTCTTCTTCGGAGAAGGAAATGTAAGCATGGAACTAGCCCGGCTAGTTCCCGGCTCGCCATCACCCATGTCTTCGTAAGGCCCATACTACACGGGTGGTTCTCCCGCCGCGGGAAACCGCTTATGAACCGCCACTAGACACAATTTTATATGGAAGTTGTATGGTGCAAACTACACTGCGCAGCTCCGTCGAGCGGTTTCCCGCGCCGGAAAACCGCCCGTATAGTATGGGCCTAAAATACACAACTCCGTAACAAAACAAAACAAACAAGTTCAACAAAAAATTAACAGAAAACAACAAACTAAACAAAGAATAACAATAAATGAAATCTCGAAAACACCACAAATATCGCACTCGCATCAGATGACAACAAGCAATGGCAAATGTCAAACCGACAAAGTTAAAAATCACGTAAGGTAGGTGTTGCTACATTATATGTTATTAGAATTGAACGGACTGAAGTAGGTTGCTCAATTATTTTAAAATAATAAATATTGAACAGGAAACAAACATTGTCTTAGAAATAACCTCTTTAATGGTTTGTTTACATTCTTTTAAATACCTAAAGGTCTAAAGCATAGGTACGGATATGTAGTTTGAATGACAATGCAGTACCTAAAGTACAGTCAGCAAAAAACTTGTATTAAAATGAAACTAAAAAAAAACTCATTTACATTTAATTTTCATAGCATTCCTTGTTATCTTGAGGAAAAAAAATCGGCAAAGTAGTTAACAGGGGACTTCATTTATTTATTAATACGTAAAACAATATTAATAATTTTTGACCCCCCAGGATAAACAAGTCAAATTACCCCCGTTCGCCGTTTACATCTTACGTAAGATCAATCAGTATATCTACCAAAAATTAAAAAGAAAAAGCAGGAGAAACATAATGTTTGCTTACATTTATGATATTTTTATATAGTTAGGTAACAACAGTCTAGATACACTTAGATATTAAAAAATAAGACTTGCTTGGGCTCTCCTAAGTTAGTGTCAATGCTTCTCATAAATTAAATTTTGTGAAACAAAAAGGCATCCAAAAGTAGGTACATACCGCAAAAATTGTGAAGATTTAGCGGGAAGGCAAGTGGAGTCGGCAAGTGACCCGTGTGCAGTAAAAGCTATTTAAAAAGTCTAGCCATCAATGAAAGAAGCTTACATTTTTAACCGACCTCCGTAGCGCCGGTTGATGAAGTTTTACTGTTCGAAGTTTAGGTAAAAAAATTGTATTTAACAGAAACAAACCAAATGTAAGTTAGTTAATTAGTTACGCTTGAACAGTTAAATACACAAGATGGCTTTTTAATAATTCAGCTGTTGTAATAAAATTATTAAAATAATTTTACAACACCACCTAAACAAACGGAGTTAAACCGTTATAAGCACCGGAATCATTATGTTCTGCCTTAAAAGCATTTCAGCAGTAAATGAACTTAATGTTGCCAACAAAGTCATCAGCACTGAGCTGTGTAAGGCAAGAGGAAACCACTGCACTATTTTCACAGACAGTCATCATCAAGGTTCGCTACGCTTAATCGACGGATGACCATTTCGCCAAGACTGTGACGACTCGACTTAGAAAAGCAGAATAATGAATAAAGTTTTTGTCTTAAAGTAAGATTATTTCAATCTGATACTGCCTAGTAATACGATGTAATTACATAGTCTAGTTACAAAAATCAGTGCCTTATTCGTGTGCTGTGTTTGAACTCATGTGGTTATGTACATACATGTTTAGCGAGGCACCCCGTCAATCAGAGCTAGTTAGCTCGCGTGCTTTGTAGCGGATTGGCGCTCAAAGTTTTTAACAACCGTGCAACAACTCAACTTTATACTATCAGTCGCCGGATTAACTTGCGTTTAGGGTCTGCCTCATAAATATGTATTTTCAGGATGAATTTCATATGTGGGTCAACACCGTTTACTTTGTGATGTCATGAGAAGTTATCTTGGAACTCTCCAATATTGAGAAATATATTTCTGTCCTTACTTATGTATAATATGATTTGAGTATGGCTTAAAAGTTTGCTCAGTTACAGAGCATTTATTTGTGCTGTACTTATTAATTTTCTTATTACTTTATTATGATAGATAAGAGTTTGTTTTTTCCTCTTCCGGGGCTTAATTACGCAATTTATGTATTCGATGTAATTTTTATACGATTGATCATATATTTAGCTGCTCCTTTATTGTAACGGTAAATTAGTTTAGCAATTGTAAGACTAGATGTTCTTGTTTTGTTCGCAAGCCGGCGTTTTCGGATCGCGTACTTGCTCGAGTGAGATTGTTATGCTAATCACAAAAGTGTGTTCCCTGACGGCAGCACAAACAACCGCTTTGGCCTATTGTCCGCAACTCCGTGTTTGCTGAACAGCTAGTACGTTCCCTTTCAATCACCAACCTAACGTTTGATCAAGTCATGTGCCCACATGCCGCGTCCCGCTAGAATAATGAGCCACGTCAGCGCTTCCCGTATGGACTTTTGTCGATAAGTTCTTGTTTTCAATAACTAACAGTACCTTCCCGTAATTCTTGACGTTTTTAAGGGTTCCGTAGTCCTACAAGGAACACTTATATTAGTTTCACCATAACCGTTTCTCTGGCTGTCAGTGAATTAGCTTGGAGACTGTCAATGCTATAAGACTGTAATTTTGCATGGGCATATTAAGCATGCGTTCAAAGTGGTAGGATGTTTTTTTCTACAAGTAAAGTGGGGATGTTTTTTTTCTCGTGTAAATCCATAGTGTGGGGATATCGTTGAATAGGTCATTCAAAAGCATTAGATTTGCTAAGATCATTTTTTTCATTTAGGTATTCGATTGCAAAAACTATCACAACGTAGTAGAGTTTACAAGTTGACGAGTAATAAATAGTCAAACAAAACTTAATATTCATTCAATATTTACGGCTTGTTATATTGTGCACTTGGCCGGTTTTTATTTAGGGGAAGATTGGCATCATTCGTACACGGGGTACCTTCATACAGAAGCTATTAAAAATCTGTTTTAACTGCAATCGCTCTTTACTTTATATGTGTGAGTAGCCGCGAGTGGAAGTTCGACGCCAGCGCCGCCATTGCCTGTGACGAGAGGGTACGTAACGTGTTTTCGCGCACTCAAAGTAAATATTACATCGATGTTCTTAGTTCTTTTGTGACGAAGGAAACTGTGAATTATTATAGAATTATTTATAAATGATAAGCTACTATATTCATAATCATAACATCATTACAAATTTGTGGTTTTTCTTTAATTTTTTTATATCAAGGTTAAAACATGTTGTTTTGGACCTTTGGGGTAGATTCGTACATGACCTTCGGGGAACGTTCGTACGTGTACGAATATGCCCCTTATTAGAATATTTCGAATAGTTTTATTAGAAAAAAATAACAAAGTACCTATAGATTTACACAATCATATCAGTTTAACAGTACAACACTTGAAAATATTATGAAAAAACTACTGCTTTGCTTACATTAAACTTGCGAAGAAATGTTGTTTGTTCATTAAGTGAAAAAATAAAAATATTATTCTCCTGTGGAGAACGAAGTATCCTATTTGAACATAACACCTGGGTCATCTTGGTCCTTAGTATTCCTTAATATTGAAGACAAACATGGCGTTAACATTGCTGATATCACATTGATTCATTTAACTCTTAATCACCCGTAACATCTACCACTAGAACTTCCAAAGTGTATTTACACCTTTCCTACTGATTAAACTAGAATTATTTTTCATCCGAAATTGATCGTTTACATTTCCTATACGATTAATTACCAAATTTGACCCATCCCATGATGTCTGAACGTACCCCAGCCTGTGTACGAAGGTGCCCCCATTACGGGGCAGATTCATACAATTACCACCTTCCACGAAAACTAAATTTGTGCAGTAAGGATAAGAACTAGCCACTTGTATTTTTTTTATAAAGTATCTAAATATATACGCTATCGTTTGGTAATTAATTCTGATCTCTACACTAATGAAGCCATGAGTAAAAATTCGAAGTTTAAAAACTGTACGAATGGTGTCAATCTTCCCCTATTAATCATCTGAGCACGCACTAACATTATGCCAAATAAAAATAGTTTCCTGGACCTATCCATTACCCACTCACATTTAAATGATATAACAAAATAATCGTTTAACTGGAAGCTATCCACAACCAAATTACCAACGTTATTGCGTAATATAGTAGCCGATTAACATACTTCCAAGCTAACCCTAAGGGTTATTTGCATTGTGTGAGCCTATTAGACGAAATAGGGTAAGGAAAAATTTCAATTGTGTTTGTATATAGCCGGCAAAGAAGGTTCCTTCAGTCGCTTCATAAAACTAACAATATTGTTCGCGGTAACAAGACAAGAACGTTTCTCCCGAGCCCATATTCCCGCTGCCATTGTCTCGCTCAGTAGACTTTAGAGGCTTGCGCAGTGTTAGACCGTACGGACCATTGTTTAGCTTTCTTCACCCGCAAAGATGGATACCACACAAAGGCAACGCTCGTTTCTGCACTTGTGTTTGTTTTTGTTATGCAATTGTAGGTTTTGAGTGCGCCAGGTGAGGGCGGATCTTCGCTCGTTTGCGGAACCAAGTGTGCCACCCCTACTACAGGCTTCGAAGCGGGGAACTTATCGACAGATTTATTCCAAACTTTACTTTACTCCTAAAGCTCGCAGTTAAAAGGTCTTTTTATATTTCGTATATCATACAGATAAAGACGAAGTAAACATACTTACATAAAAATCTATAGTCGCGGTTTAACGACGAGGAAATTAAAGCAATTGTTTTGAATGTTTTATTCTTTAACAATGGTATTCAGCATCTCATACATAATGAGAGACTATCTTTAATAACATTGAAAAAATCAAAGGGTGAAGGCCAATGAAGGCAAAAAGATATAAAAATGTTTTTTTTTCTAAATTATTCCTTTTTCCATAAAAGTTATCATTATCAACCTGTTAAAGAAAGGTGTACGTTTTTTTTTATTTCAATATAAAAAATTACATAGGTACCTACCTATATGTAGCTTTAGCAGTTTCGGTTTAAGTAAGTAGGTATACAAGATGCTATCCTTAATGCCTTTAGAGGTTGAGTTTCCAGAAAAACCATCTTTAGTGCTCGCCTTCATGATAAAAAGAAACCCTGTGCAAAATTTCAACGTTCTTGGGTATAAATAAATGTCAGGCAGGCAGTCTATTATTCGGTCAGTTTCTTCTAAATATTAGTATTTTATACGAGCACAACGGTTAGATCGGTTTTCTACTAGTATAAATACTGAAATTAACCAATATCTTTTGCTCAAATAAAAAAAATAATTAAGTAGGTACTTAACTTAAAAATTTGTAGAAGTCTGTTTCTAAATTTGTCTAAATTAATTTAGCTATTTTAACAAATTGCCTGAAAATAGGTACCTACTGCTAAAATACTGTCTTCCGATTCCAACAACATACATATTAACAACTTATTTGGCACAAAAGGCTTAAAAAATGCAAAATTACAATAAACATAGTCTAAATTAATTATCTTTGACTATCCAAGTATTGAATAATATCAACGAATCATAAGGCAACAGAGTGGCCAGGCATTAACTAATTTCAACAAATCAGGAAGCAGCAGAGTGTTTGTGTCACGTCGTCATAGTAAAGTTGACAAATTTAGTAAAAAACGAGTTTGGAATACGACGTTCTTTTTAGGGTTCCGCACCTAAAGGGTAAAAACAGGACACTATTACTGAGACTTCGTTGTCCGTGCGTCCGTTTGTCCGTCTGTCACCACCACCGCCAAAAAACACCACACCACCAAAAAAAATGTATCAGAACGATCTTTTCGTTAAAACCCCTTGACTCTTGTAAACCTATCTTTAGAGAGCATAAACTTTTATCCCTGCCATCATTGTACATTTATGAAGTATCTGTTTTTGTATTTTTAAATAAACATTACTTTTCTCGAAATTGTGACGTCATATGTTA
Organism: Archips xylosteana; assembly: GCA_947563465.1. Taxonomy (NCBI): domain Eukaryota; kingdom Metazoa; phylum Arthropoda; class Insecta; order Lepidoptera; family Tortricidae; genus Archips; species Archips xylosteana. The sequence continues at coordinate 12,957,351 of OX387352.1, read as the reverse complement.
TAATAATCGCACGTCTAGGCAGCGAAATCTATTGTACGTACCCAAATCGCGCCTTAGACAAACAAGTCGTAGTCCGTACAAAATTGGCTTGAAAATATTTAACAAGCTTCCTAAGGACATTAAAGATCTTCCTCTTCGACAATTTAAGAAGAAATTACTTATATGGCTGTGCGAGTTGTGTGTCTACTCTGTTAATGAATTTTTTAACATCCCAACTAAAAATAGATAATTTATGTGTAGATACTTAGTAATAGATGTTTTTAGATAAAACAAGAATAATCCTGCATTTGTCTGCTTTATGTTTTCAGCAAATACAGGAATATAATATTTTGCATGCTCATTAGAGCAGAGTATGGTAGAATAGAAACCACAATTGTAAAATCTTATGTTACCTACCCATATTCCGCAAATAAGCATTTCATTTCATTTCATTTCATTTTATTTCAGGCTGTATTCCATGAACCTTGATAGATAGACAGTTGAAATTTTCACAGATGATGTATTTCGGTTGCCGCTATAACAGCAAATACTAAAAAACAGAATAAAATAAATATTTAAGTAGGCTCCCATACAATAAACGTGATTTTTTTTGCTCGTTTTTGCTCGATATTGAAAACGGGAACAGGTAGACGCTTGAAATATTTACAGAATGTTTAGTTACATATTGACTTTAAAAATAAATAATTGAATTAAATAAAACAAATATTTAAGGGGGGCTCCCATACAACAAACCTAATTTTTTTGCCGTTTTTATAGATAATGGTACGGAACCCTTCGTGCGCGAGTCCAACTCGCACTTGGCCGTTTTTTTAAACTGTTTTCAGATCTCTGTTCAAAATTTTTGCCAGCCAGTAATATAAACAATAGACTTTTTATTTCAGCACTAAAAAAGCGTCTTTGTGATTTTGTTTTTGATATTATAATTCACGAAACAAGGTACACGAGTAGGAAATTTTTTATATAAACTAACATTTAACAAGTTGCTTAGCTACAAAAGTTAATGCGTGTGGATTAGATTTTTTTTGGCGAAATTTTAGTGTAAACTAATGGTAGAATTCGGAGATGGAGTTGTAGCGACACAAGGCGACCTGTCTGAAGTGTTTCGACGGGCTAAATTAAGGTATACGACATAGATATGTTAAAAGCAATATGTGAGGAAATAGAAGCTGCGAGTGCTCATGAGTTATGAACTGCTTATCTGGGTAGCACAGAGCGTATTTAGAAAATCAACTTGTAATAAGCAGAAAACGCAACATTTAAGTAAGATTATTAATTAGGTACTTGAAAATTAGACTATGTAATAACTTAGGTACCTGTAGTTTTGCTTAATACCACCTTAACTTTGTGCACTTTCATCTGGGTACACATTTCTAATTTGGCGCCTTATTTCGAGACAAAATAAATATTACGGCATCTTTTAAAATACAAGAGTAACGACAGGTTTATAGTCAACGTTTCTAGATCCCGGTTACTGCGATAGCAGCAATAAAATGTTAAAAAGCAGAACTACAAATTGCTCTAACGAAACTTTGATAGAAGTTCCGAAATGATGTTGCTGATAGCGCTGCCGCAGTTTGCCCAGAGTTTAACAGCACTATGGTCGTAAAACGTCAGTAAATCTAATGATTACAATGTTTAAAAAGGTTATTCCAAACTAACCTCGGACCTCCTCTTGTAAAACATGCCGTGTGACTAACTAAGCCGTAATTTTCGAATATGAAAATAATGCAATAGCAAAGTTCCTCATAAAATTTGCTGTGGTATACGGGAGCGTGCAATTTGCATTTTATGCTTCAACGCGAGACTTTAACAAAGGCAAGCAAGGAACCGGGAAGCAAAAGAATTTTAAGCTTAACTGAGAAAAAATCCGAAGATCTTGTGCATCCATGAGAAACGTCTAAAGGCATCGACGCTGGCAGTTACAAACAGCTCCATAATAGAATCGCGAGGCTTTGATCTGTCTCATGAATCTTGTTTTGTTATTATGACGTATTGACTATTAGTTCACGTTCTTTGTGGAGCAAACCCTTGAGTATTTTCTTTTGAAGTAAAGCGTATTTTTCAAATGAACAAAGGAGCCAAGCGATGGAGACAATGGGAAGTGCTTTGATTTTTATTATATTTTTGAGTTTGAACTGTCTGTGACGTTGCGGAGTGCGCTGCATTGTAGTTCTGCAATTATGGAATTATGTACCTCCTCTACTACTCGATTAGTAGCGTGACAGAACAATCGATCATTGCCAGTTAGGCCAGGATATGCGATACGATTAAAGCTCGTTTCGTAGCAGTATTGTTGAACATTGTTGAGGACATCAACAAGTTTACCGACCGTTCGCTGAAACCAAGTACGAGGTGTTAAGATGTCGGAAGATGGCATGAATTGATCGCCTCCAATAAGATTGAGTGTAGGAACTCTATCCTTTGGGATTCCAAGCTCAGAAAAGCCTGACACTCATTCAGTTTTGTGCAAAGAAACTTACGTATAATTAAGATGGATGATAAAAGATGACGTGAAATGAAGATATTTCCGTGGGTTAAATTAGTCTTGATTTGTACGTAATATTAGAAATATTTACATGATGAAAACGGACAGACCACCTATCTACTTTGCGACTATATGTAAAATTGTTTTTTTTTTTGTTTATTGCAAGTATCTCTATGGATTGTAAAAGTTTAATATCGAGCTTTGCTCAGCGCAATTATGCAACTGCCAGTGAAAGTACTTACTTGTAGGTATCTTTTAATTTTACCTGCAGGTAGGTATTTAAAATTGCATCGGCTAATATAATTTAAGTGTCTGTTGTTTTTCTGTGTGACGTTATCTAGAGTTGTTTATGGCCGTCTAGTAGACCATCTGGCGTAGTTTGCAGTCTCCGCATGAGACCTCGTAAATCTAACTACGAATTTACAACCTTGAGATGTTGCACTGACGTATGCAGTTAAGTACTGTTGAAAACTGAGTAAGCTCGCTATTCCGTGCGTCGGGTGAATTAATGGAAAATTCAAGCTGAATTTATTATTAGCCTTGCCGGCCAGATTGAAATATAATTACTTTCGCGATGCGGCTGAAATATAATAACACTCTTTTGGACACGATACACTTGTTTGACGTTCTTTTATATTAAACATCATGGGATGTGATATTTTCTTTATCATAATAATTCAAGTATTTAAATGCAAATTTACAGCCTGAGCGCATAAATCTTACGCAGACGTTTCAGTGTTAAAATCACTGAATAGCTTCTAAATAATAGCTTATTAAGACACACCTAACCTGACCCCGCTATTGTGTTTTAGCAAATAAATAAAACGTGAACAGCTTTACGTAACAGAATAAAGAGTACGGTAATTTGCATAATGCTGTTCACCTTTTAGCCTTTGGGCTTGTGGAGCTGGCCTGGGCCTGAGCCAAACCGACTCCATTTAGCGGCCCGCCGAAGATTATAAGCTTACATACGTGGGTTGCACGTTTCTTCGCATGAGTAAGACGGCCAATGTGAGTCTGTTTTAAATTGACCGCATAGTAAAGTTTCATTTATTTTTGCGAATTTATACCGCTACGATTGGGTATAGCCAATTTCTTGATTAGGTATAGGTAAGCGGAAGCACTCTGAGGAATCTCAATCTAGAGTTTACCATTGTCTGTTTTTATCTCGCAATTTTTAATATTTTCCACCAGAGATGTGCGAGGATGCGTTGCAAGGGATGTGTGTGTCATGAACCAATATAAACACTTCATTTAAAAGGTCCTAAGTGAATGAAGTGTTTCTATTGGTTTAAAAACATCCCTCGCAACGCATCCTCGCACATCTCTGGTGGAAACGCAGCCTAAGGCCCTACCGAGCTTTTAAGGCATCTATTGCATTCATTAAAATGAATGCTGCATCATTACTAGCAAAGCTTTAGTTCTGAAACTCATGTGTAAGGTATTTGAGGATTTACTCTAATGACCAGTGTTTTTCGAAACACGATTACCTGTAGTTTGCTCGATAGAAAAAAATCCAAAGTCGTCTCTAAAAAATAAAATAAATCCTTAGTACGGCGTAAATACTCCACGGCAGGTCATGACTTTATGAATGTTAAAAAAATAAGATGTTTTCTAGCGCCTAGTGTTGCTACATTTTTAACCGACTTCAAAAAAAGGAGGAGGTTCTCAATTCGGTTGTATGTACTTTTTTTTTTTTTTTTTTTTTTTTTTTTTAACGTGTGTTTCCTCAGAACTCCGTCATTTATGAACCGATTTGGAAAATTTTTTCGTTGTTTGAAAGAACATGCTTCAAGGTTGGTCCCGTTGTTACCAAAATCCAGTTCTGATGATGGGATCCATGAGGAATTGAAGAAACTCCTCAAAAATTCAAGAGAAACTTATAGCGATTTTAGTATTTTCGGTGACAAGTCGAGCAGTTGCATTCAGAAAGTATCATGGAACTCTGTAATAAAACGACATAACCCCGTCGAGCATTAAAAATAGAATTTTCAACATAACCTTATTTCGAAGTCAAACTGATGATTTTATCCTACGCATCTATTTTAACAGAAACAACTAAAAAGCAAAAAATAAAAATTTTAAATAAAAAATAAAACCTCCTTCAAAAAACATTCGAAAAACCATGAAATAATAATTGAACCGAACCGACTACAATAAGCATGAAAATATATTACTTCTAATCTGTTTTAAGTCGGTGCCTCAGCACGAGCTTGCAGGAGTGTAGAAGCCCTATAGATAGTAAGGTATGTAGGTAAGTAGATATTTTCATGCTTATTGTAGTCGGTTCGGTTCAATTATTATTTCATGGTTTTTCGAATGTTTTTTGAAAGAGGTTTTATTTTTTATTTAAAATTTTTATTAAAATATGTATTTGTTTTAGTAATACAATGAAAATACCTAAATACACGCGCGGTCTGACCAACCTATCTTGAGCCGTCGTGTTTCCCCCTTATCGGGATAGTTAGCTGCGTTAGTTCTTCTTCGGCCATCGGGCGCGGAACTTGTGTCGCTAGCGCTTACGGACGGCTTTGATTCTAGCCGCTCTCACGCACACGAGACACACACGATACACGAGTGCATAGAATACGTAAAACCGATAAAGCGCAAGAAGCTCGGTAGGGCCCGCAGGCTGTATTAGCCCATAGGCAATTTCGTAATTAATTCTTCCTTCTATTTCGTACAGTCACCACCGTAAACATCGGAGCAGTAAAGGTGGTCAAAAATATCTGAACACGCACGCGATTGCCAACACGTTCGTATTCAACATGCGTAAAGGTAACGCCACCAGAGTTGAGGCCACGCACACAACCACATCTCATGTAATGACATGATCCCGCTGTCATTACATGAGATGAGGTTGTGTGCGTGGCCTCAATTCTGGTGGCGTTACCTATAGTATAAGTTTACTTCACCAAATACTTCTCGATCGCGTTTACGTTAAAATTTTAACGTAAACGCGACCGAGAAGTATTTGGTGAAGTAAACTTATACCACAGATTACTTAATAGTTACTTCGTAACAGATACTGCATCCCGTACAAAATCTTGGTACTTACCGCTATTGTAGCCACAGATTATACTACTCCGTCTCCTTAAGAATGTGTGCGTGCCGACAGTGACAAGGGCTGGCAGTTTGGATTAAAATTTTTTTTCTACATGTTGTTTTACCATTTTGTCGGGATAATTGCTATATATTATATCCATGCAAACTTTCTAGCACTAATATTCTTTAAGCTAAGCCACGGACGGACAAAGAGACAGACGGTCATGGCGAAACTATAAGGGTTCCGTTTTTGCCATTTTAGCTCTGGAATCCTAACAAAAAAGGATATTTATTGTAATGCGCAGAACACATTGCCATGCTCACAGTACCCTAGCGTTACACTAAATACGAAGGTCAACTTTCGAACTTCGCTTCGTGCCATCCCGCTCACGCTTATAGCTTTTTATAGAAGAGTAAGAGGGACAGCACGATACGAACTTCCAAATTGTTATATTAGCTATTAATTTTAGCATAGTCATATTAAAATTTGCCCCGTTTCACCATTCACTTATAAAAGTCCAGGCGGCATATTTTTTCCGTGGAACACGAATGAACGTGCGTCGGCGCGCGCTTGTGACAACCTACTGGAATTTCGATCTTAGCAGATCGTCCCCGCGGTAGGTAAATATCGCGCGTAAGTACATGGCATGCATGAGGCCTGCTTATACTAAGCATACAGATACCTTTTATTGACCACCTTGAATACTCTGATGTAAGATGGCAAACGTAGGTACATTTTAATCGGGCTTTGAGATAGCGCATTGTAAAAACAGAAGCCGTGGTGGCCGCTAGGTTTTACCTATAGCCTCTCAAGCAGAGGGTCGTGGTTTCAAATCCCGGCTCGCACCTCTTGAGTTTTTCGGAACTTATGTGCGAAATTACATTTGGAATTTACCATGAGCTAGGAAAACATCGTGAGGAAACCTGCGAAGAAATTCAATGGTGTCTGTGAAATTCCCAATCCGCACTGGGCCCGCGTGGGAACTACGGCCCAAGCCCTCTCACTCTGAGAGGAGGCCTGTGCCCTGCCGTGGGACGTATACAGGCTAGGACGATGATGATTGTAAAATCAAGAACAAAAATAACCAAATAAACGGAAGACATATAACATGTTTTCACGCCAAATTTCCTCAGAAGCGTTTTAAGTTTTCTAAGGCTGCTGTTGCTTTATTCGAGAGTTTCACTCTAGGAATTTATGTTACCGTTTCTCCACCTCAAACGTCAGACGTAATGAGGCTGCGGCAGACAGATACGTCTCGGGGCATCAGCTCAGAGTACTGCGGTGCTCAAGATGTGCTATTAGGTTTGAAACAACGTATACTTCATGAGTTTGATTCAACTTGTGGAATTAAAAGTGGAAATCCGTGCGGTCTAAAAAAATTATCGAAGTCAGCTTCACGCGCTTTTTAAGGGTTCCGTACCCAAAGGGTACTTACCTAAAAACGGGACCCTATTACTGAGACTTCGCTGTCCGTCCGTCCGTTCGTCTGTCCGTCTGTCATCAGGCTGTATCTCATGAACCGTGATAGCTAGATAGTTGAAATTTTCACAGATGATGTATTTTAAATAATAAATAAATAAATAAATAAATATTAGGGGACAATCTTACACAAATCGATCTAGTCCCAAACTAAGCAAAGCTTGTACTATGGGTACTAGACGACGATAAACATACTTATATAGATAAATAAATACTTAAATACATAGAAAACATCCATAACTCAGGAACAAATATTCGTGCTAATCACACAAATAAATGCCCTTACCGGGATTTGAACCCAGGACCTCTTGCTTCGTAGGCAGGGTCACTACCAACTAGGCTAAGCGGTCGTTTTAGTTGCCACTATAACAACAAATACTAAAAAACAGAATAAAATAAATATTCCAGGGAGCTCCTATGCAACAAACGTGATTGTTTTGTAATTTTTATAGATAATGGTATGGAACCCTTCGTGCACGAGTCCGACTCGCGCTTGGCCGGTTTTTAATGTTACGTTAAAGTTATGATTTAATTCACTATAGACTAGCTGTTGCGACTTCGCTCGCGAAGATTTCATCTATTACTATGCGCACTAACACTAATTATATCCTTTTTCCCTGGATTAGGTATAACTAGATTTGCTATGTCCTTTCCGGAGTCTCAAACTATCTTTACATAAAATTTCAACAAAATCGGTGTTACACGAAGTTAAATAGAATAAAATTCTCAAAAACTATTTAGATTATTAATAAATCGGTGCAAAGGATTAATGTGTACATGATTATTCATTAGTAGTTAAAGTTTCATGTCTAACCAGTGCATAGTAATAGTATTTCGGATTTTGGTTCGAGAAAAGGGTTCACGGAAAATTCATTTTCTTGTGATATGGTATGTTTTTTGGAATTACAGTAGACATAATCAAAGAACAATGACCAAGCTAAAATACTGTCTAAGGAACTATATTGTTTATACCGCGTTCAAGCATGCTATAAGCGACGTAAAACAGCGAAATTGGCCGCGTAGCCCCTTAACCGTGAAGAAGAAACTGACAGGAAGGCACACAGAATTACTTTAGCTTTTATAATATGTACTAGCTGTTGCCCGCGCCTCCGTCTGCATTGAATTCGTTTATCGCTATCCCGCGGGAACAATGAAATTTTCTGGGATTCTATCCTTTGTTCTTTCCGGGGGTCTCAAACTATCTCCATAGTAAATTACAAATAGTAACAAATAGACAGGCAGAGTTATTTCGCATTTCTAATGTTAAATGGTAAGGATTAGTTTTAAACTTGAACCATTCTATGTAGGAAGCTGTTTAATTAAAAATTGCGAGATTTTTTACAATTCCCTTGGCAATTTCTGAAAATTACATAGTGGGCCTCATTTATGTTGTACGAAGAACAAATATGCAAAATATCATGTTTCTAGACTTAACGGTTGAGGTTTTGGGATCCTGAGGGAATACCGGAATAAAAGTAACCCTTGTGTTGTTCCCAACATCCAGCAATCCGTCTAGTCGTTTTAGTAGAGCTAGAGTAACAAACACTCACATACGCACACACACATACACACACTCATTAACTGTCGCATTTTTAATGATTGTAACATATAATTGACTGTACAAAAAATATAATTACAGTAGTTAGTTACAGTCAAGTGTAAAAATATGGGTGCACACAACTTGCTCATAAATATGTCCCACAGCTCTTATGTCGTCGAATTATGGTATATAGGTAGGTATACTGTAACGATGGGAGGATTAAATTTATACTTATTTTTGCACTTGACCGTACATTTAATTTTGTAGAAAAAAATCAACAAAACATTTATAGTGAATACTCTCGCCTATGATCGAGTTTAGCTCGACATGTTTCGGGTCAATCCGTAGCCCTTCTTCTCGGAGCCACACGTCGCGGCTAAACTTGATCATAGACGTGAGTTATCCGTGTTTTTTCACTATGAGTGATCTCACGGTAGTTTTATATTCAAAGTAACAACAAGTTTTCAAAGTTTGTAAATACTGGACGCACTCTCGAACACGCAGACGCAAAGCAACACCAAAAATTCACTGGCACACATTAACAGTCACACGAGCACTGACACACTCGACATGCACGCTCATACGCACGCATGCTCGCACGTATGCACACACATTCACACACGCACACGCACTCGCATACACACACACACACACACACACACACACACACACACACACACACACACACATTGTTTAAGTTAAGTAATGTTTAGTTATAGTATTGGTATGGTAATTATTTTAACTTACCTTCATAAATAAATTACCAACTACTATGTACTATGTTTAAGTTTTTGGAAGAGCGAGGCCTTCTAACTCAAGTTACGACTTAATGGGAGGTTTCAACCTTATTATAACCTTATTATTATATTTGCGGATGGCGCAGGGCCGATCTGTTTGGCGAGCCTTGGGGGAGGCCTATGTTCAGCAGTGGACGTCTTTCGGCTGAAATGATGATGATGATGAACCTTATTATATTGTTAGTTACGTACATTGATAAAATCCCATGTAAAAATAACAACCTCTGTTAAATGCTAATAAAGTTTTTTTTTTATAATATATTTAGTACACCTTATAAGCCTACATCGCTGTAATATAGGTACTTAATATGCAAATATTTACGAGTAATTACGCAATGATTAGAAACACAGTAAAATGAAGCGCGCATCTTTAACTGTAACAAGTTTAGTTTAGTTTTTTATTTCAACACCGTGAAATATAGCTGGCTGGAGACTCGTTAAAAAGAACACGATATAGTATTATGATAAGCTTACGACGCTGCCGGATAGTGATCACACACAAAAAGAAAATTTTGACGAAATTTAAATCTACTTGTACCTAACTTGCTTTACGATCGTGTGCATATTGCGCAGGTATAGGTAAGGTACTTAAATAAACCACTAGTAATGATAGATCACGGAAAGAAACAGAGACATCTTTTGTCCCTCAACAACGCGACAATGTATATTGTGTTGGTATAATGCCTATTAATGAGAAACTTCAGTTGTTCAAAATAAAATGAGTGTTGACGTAAGAGGAACTAAATAAGAAAAAAAAAATGAAAAATGTCAAAAATGTGTGGACTCTACATTGATTTTCTACTTTTCATGTGTATATGTATATGAAGATATCTGTGTCAAACTTCGTTTGACACATTTCAGAGGCCGTATTGTCTAACGCTTCTGTCGCTTGCCTTCGCTTTCACCGTCTCTTTCTGTCATCCTTTTATACCGTTGGAGAGAAAGAGATAGTGATTGCGAAGGCAAGCGTCAGAAACGTTAGACAATAAGCCTGCTGGTCGGCAAAGGTATCGGCTTGAATGCAGAATAAGTAAACAAACTAACTAACATTCTCCTTATTAACTAACGATATTTTGTCTAACGTTGACTTTACATTGTGTTGGATTCGATCTATATCGGAACGTCATCATTTTATTATAATGTTTTCATTGGTTAAGTCGTACCATGTCATACTACGTATAAATCATAAATCATTTATTTCTTTGCAAGAATGTAGTTTTACAAAACAAGTATATAAGTAACTACTTATTCAATATTTAATTCTAATAGGTATACTTGTACATATTTTGTGTAGATACAACTGTTTTTTGTCATAAATAATTTATTTTGTTTTAATATTTATTATACTTGGGCGTCATTTTGTCCACCTCGTAAAATACGCTTAAAACATCTTGGTACAATATGCAATAAAACTGCGTTTGCATTGTAAAAGGAATGTCGTTGGTGGTCACCGCAACGTCACCGGTACTCGTTGGCCAGTGGAGCGGCGGCAGCTAACCCGCTTTATGTGCACTTAATGCCGGCTCTAGACATGTTTCATCCACTTCAGCTTAACGCGCATCTTAATTTAAGCCTGAACGAAGAGCCACAAGAACATTTTTATTTTTCTAACTAACACGAGCGGCGTGATAGCGTCGAGAAAACACGCCTTTGGTTGGTGCGACTGCAAAATGGAACGTTCAACATGCATTTAATCAGTAGGTACGTATAATAACGCTGTTTAATAAGTTTAAGAGAAAAGAGGCACTAGAAGGAGTACCTGGTAGATTGGATTTACTTTGGCTAAGCTTCATATGATTTGCTATAAATTTAAATTAAAAAAGTAGACTCCAATGGCATCGATTACCATTTTATGCTTCTTTCGAATCTTACAGACATCACTTTTCTCAAAAAAATGTAAAGATGTTGGCAACTCAATTATCGATACTCATTTTAACGAGAGCTATTTTGCGTTTATTTTTCAACAGCCGGACTCCAACAAAAGGAAGAAAGACATAATATTGCCTATGAAACAATTTTATAGTATCGTTTTCAACGTGGGTAAACTCCCTCTAGCCAGAGTTATAAAGGGCATAATCTGAAGATTGGTCAGCGGAAGATATTCAGCCAGGTACGTGTCTACCCTTAGTTTTGTAACCAGATATTGCCTTTGATAAGGGTCTCTATTACGCACATCCTGCTGCCGGATGAAATTATTCATGCAAAATAAAGTCCTTTCTCTATTCTGGTCCCTTTTTAAATAATACGGCACTCAAACAATATTTACTGGGACTTGACATGTCCGAAATAATTTAATGCTAGGATTATTTCCAATGTCAGACGAGTGAATTAATAATTATTCCAGAATCAACTTTTAAATGGGATTTGGTGTTTTATTTTGTTTGATTCTTGACATGAGATAAAACGAAACACTTTGAATTCCGTGCTCAGCTTAAGTCACCTAAGACGTTCGTGAAAGCCCAAAATATGCTTGCTTACCTACTTAAGAACAAGGCTACAAGGATTTTGCTATAAAATTGTGCTTTGGGAATATTCAGATATTGAAAATGAAAAGAAATATCTTTAATATTTGAGAAAAAAAATAAGAAACATTTTTCAATTAATAGGGATTTGTCAACATGAAAAAGAGACAAAGACCATGTCTAAAAATCCTGTCAAATGTTAATTGAAAGATAAGTGCTGCGAAATAAGATTTTCCACGTTGTTTTCCCTCAAAGCTGGCCCTCAAATCTTTTACTTTGGTTCTGAAGGCATCTGCCCCTTTTCAAGTTACGTTAAACAAATTTTCCGTAACAGACTTTTTGAGACACACCTCGAGGATTTGGGAGATTTACTGGGTTTTGTTTTTACTGTTCTTTTATTTATGTTGCGTCCTTATATTTATTTAGGGGTTATAGGTTTCATACAAAAACAAAATATTTAAGTCGCGCCTGCGTTTACTTTTTTCTTTGCCTTTTAGGAACATTATTTTGAATTATTATTAAAAGTGGTATTTGTGATGTTTCACAATATGTGCCCTACATTATGACAGTTCCATCACCATTTATTTTGGAAGCATCTATGTTTGGAAAAGTACAACATATGTACAAACTTTTTAAAAAGTCATTAATATAAATAATAAGTAGGTTCCTATGAAAATATGGTAGTAGAAGTATAGTAAAATATACATCGAAATGTAGGATTAAAACAGGTTTAAAAATAAAATACAACAAAATATCTATTGCATCCCCCCCCTACTCCCCCTGTTCAATTATACCCGCGCTCAATTTCAACTCGTCAGAATATAATTAAGACCAGCACGGAACAATAATAATATCGAACAACATCCACATTATTTAAGTTTAGTCGTGACACACCCATACATCCTTATAAATGAAACAGCTCCGCGCTGAAATATGACAGGTTCCTAATAAAAAGTATTAGTATTCACCGCGGAGCCAAAGATTCCCCTGTGTAAGTGCGATGGGCAATGTTTTCAGCGTAACTCATCCACTCCAATATCAGTGGGATTGAGAACGCTAAGTTATGACTGTAACAATTTCGTATTGCCCTATAAAACCTCACTTTCACTTTATTTATTCGCAGTAAAATGATCAATATCCGATATTGGCTTAAGATACGTTTACGGATAACTTTTTCTTGGGTTATTTTCCAGTATTTATGTTAATGTCAGAGATAAGCAATGTAAAGCGGCAATCAAACGATGCTTTGACTTAAAAATAAGGTGAAATAAAACGGTGAATTTCTATAATTAGGACCGATTTAAAAATACCTTCACTGTGTAGACTGCTTAATTAATCATATTTGTATGTTAAGTATGTAATTATGGGTATTGATTTTTACGTTATATTATTATATGTAGAACGTTTAGTCGTTCAAGGCTTCGATCAACAATGATCGAAGGTTCAAGGACTCGCAAGAATAAGGTCATCGTAAGTCTACGTGAAATAGAGAAACGTTGTTTATCACTTATTTAAATTCAGCTATTAAAACGGCAGATAAAAAGAAACACGATAGATATAACCCACCGTCAAAAACCTAGATGCAAAATTCATCCGTATTTTAGCAACGTAAAAAAGCCAAAAGTTCTATGTGTCCGATAAAATTTAATAATGGCTATCATTATCACCATCTAGGAAACAGACCTTTTAACAACACCACATCAAATGGCCTTCACTGCTCATCAACTTCAACCTGGTCATTCGTTACAAAAGGACTTTTAGACCTCTGAATTTTATTACTTTCTAAGTTACCACTCAACACATTTTATTTTTCAAAGGATTGATTATTTTTGTTTGCAAAGAAAAATCTAGATCTTTAAAGCGGATCACACAACTAACTATCTGCATACGTTTTACCACCCTTTTGTTACAAAGAAAAGCTTTCATATATTTAAATTGTTATCTCTTTTTGCGCTTGCAGAGGCTCCTTTGAGAGTGCGTTCAGTGTGGCCAGTCCATCATGTTATCACATGAGTTATACTAGCTGAGATAAAGATAAGCCTCCACATTAAAAGCTCGTTAGTCTTGGAAAGCTTTCCTATTGTTCCCACGCGTATTCTGTGGGCGATCGAGATTTTTTTAATTCGTGCAGGATCAATGAGATTGTGGAGGAATGAAGGCAACTTATATAGTCTACTAGCAACAGTTGCGGGCAACACCCCGCGACTTCGTCTGCGAAGAGTAGGGGATAGCATACGACCTAATCTCAGACTTACCAATTATAGACAAAAAAAAAATCGGCCAAGCCGGTTCGGAGGAGTTCGACACGAGATTTTTATATATTAGAAGAAGATTAGATAGATAAGTACTTTTTGTCTATTTTCAATTGCAATAATGTCAGCATATTTATTTACAAAAAATAACAATTGGCATAAAATACTAAGCGAGCTTAGAGTATCTTATTCTAAATAAGAAAAAAATAATTGTTATATTTTTTTAATGCAAACTTTGAAACTTTTGTTCATTGCTAAAAAAAAGGGGGTTCGCCTTTATAAATCTAATTTGGTCTGCAATCTGTTACAGTTATAAATAAATGATTATTAAAACCTATAGGTACAGTTCCAAAGTAAGTAAAGGTGTTAATTTTTATGTGCTTTATTGCTTATAATATTCTTGAATTAAGTAAGTGAGAACCGTTTTGTTTCTAATTTATATCTTTAAACGTTACGACAAAGATACCTATACAAACAAGTATTTTGTAGCGTACTATTTCCACGGTCAATTGAATTCTCTTAATTCAAGTATAATACGTCTAAAATAAAGGTACTTAAATAAAAAAGTTTTTAAAAGTTACTTTATTAAATTCACGGTTGAAGCTTATCTTGGGGAATTATCGCGAACAAGTCTGGAGTCCGCCTATAAATAAGGGTCATATTTATATAATAAGTCACCCCAAGATTTACCCAACTTTAATGTTTCTTCAGGGGCGGTATACATCGCGTTGCTGTGTTGACAGTTGATACAGATATTTTTTTAACCATTTCAACACAGCATGACAGACTAAGGGTGTATATAATTTCATCCTGACAACCAGTACCGACGGTACGTCTTAAAAAAAATTCGGTTGTCACTGGGAAGTCTGATTTCAAAATAAATTAATATAATTTCATATTTATTTGGTTTGATAAAAATAAATTACGTTGTGTTTTTTTTACCTAGTTGTGCAAAATTTCATCTCTATTTATTACACTTTTAACACATTGTAAAATTGTGAGCATCGTTGTATAACGGTTTTGTTTATAAAATGCTTAGTTACAATATTTTTTTTTTTAGTTCAGTGGTTACGTAGATGTGTTTGGTGCTAAATCAAAGAAACACATTGAATGTGCTGCAATGTGTAACCCAATAACGTAGGAAAGAAACAATTTATATTTTCTGAACAAAAGTTATCTCTGTAATAAGCATAGTTAAGTGCAAGCACGACTCATCTGCACTCTGCTACTTATACTCCGTATAATCTCTACAGTCTACATAGTGTAAAACAAAGTCGATTCCCGAAGTCTGTGCATGTACGCTTAGATCTCTTAGGCTACTAATTTAAATGCGGTTTTCACTATCAGTTAGATAATTTATCATAAAAGGTTTATATAATAATACCAGCTGTTGCCCGCGACTCTATCTGTGACAAATAGGGGTATAAAAAGTAGCCTACGACCTATTCTCAGACCCACCAAATGTACACAAAAAATTTCATGAAAATCGGTTAAGCCGTTTCGGAGGAGTTCGATAACAAACACTGTGACACGAGATTTTTATATATTAGATATGTAACAAGCAATACGCCCCGGCCAGGTATGGCTGTAGTTTTGGGGAAAGAGCAGTGCAAAATTAAGCTAGCGTGGGGCCTGTAGCAAATTCTATCAAGGGGCTCTAAAAAAAAGGTCAGAAAACGTTCGTGAGCGGGGCCCCCTTAAGGCGCGGGGCCCGTAGCATTTGCTACTCTTGCTACGTGGCTAATCCGCCACTGGGAAAGAGAGGTGAAAATGTGAAGTTATCGCCTTTAATTCTAGTCTTTCTTTATTTTTAATCCCTTTTTTCTAAGTTACACCTGTGCGAAGCCAGGACATGTCGCAAGTTTAAAATAAACTTTAGCTTTTAAGAGAAAAAGGATACATATATGAAATTAAAATAACAACGAAAGCGGTTAATGGTATCGAATGCACAGAGAAGAATGCGAAACGCCCGGCAGGTTAGCTTGCGTGACTAATGAGTTTTCTTTTATTTCTTATTGTTTTTCAGTTGTTGACCCGCTATCGACGTTTGTTACGTCCAGCGAGCCAGCGCTGCTCGCTAATTATACCACTAAAATGATTTATTCCGACCGATTGTTAGCCTAAAGATTAGTTTAGTTCCGTAAATTGGTTCTGGATTCATGTCAACAGGGCATTTTAATGCGTGATATTAATCATGCTTATAAATACCTAAAAATAAACTGACTTTTGTGTGGTAATGACGGGGTTGTTTTGACGTACCTATTTAGAGGCGTGCATGATTCCTATTTGTATAGCTTAAAATAATGTATAGAGGATTTTTGTCAATAATGAGGTTGAGGTATTGGTGTGAAATATTTCATCGTTATTCATGGCTAAACCAAGCAAACCGTGAAGTGCAAAATTAAGTTCTTCTTCAAATTAATAAAATAAAAGTGTATTTAGTTAATATTTATTGTATCATGATTTATAACAAAAACGATAGCTGCAAAGAATAATTATGCTGAGGTGAGACCTTTTTCACACATAATTTAATGTTTTATTTTTTTATTTTATTTTATATATTTTGCAATTTTATGTGTATTGTGTGTGGAATAAACTTTGTCATTCGTTCATTCAATAATAAATGAGTGAATTAATCAAAAACATTACCCGCTGTTCTGCAACTAATTTGCTGCGTAGGGAAAAGTTTTAGTAACAAAAAAATGTAATACCTGTATGTAATACCTGTACTTTTAAAAAACCGCATTATTTTTAATTTTCTTAAATTACCGCATTTGGGGTTTGCGGCTATAACCAAATATAAAGTACGGGCAAAGATTAAAAACACACAATGACAATATTTCGCAGCAGCGGTGGCGGAAGCCAGCACGGAACCTCGACATAGTATACGACGTGTACTTTTTTTTAAGCGCATGCCATACGGTTTATTTTATTATAGTCGTTATATTTTTGTATGAACATTTTGGAATGGAAATGAAAATTCGTTCGGTTCAGATATATATTTTGCAAGCAATTTTTAGAGTTTGCAATACACCATCATAAGCTTATAGAAATTATTTACATACCTAGGACTTGTCATCTCTAAAAAAACATATTGTAGGTATGTTTTGAAAAATAAAACGACTGCGTAAAAATATTTTATTTACCCCTAAAAGTGGCCCATTGTTTAAAATTAATTTATTTACGTTACATGTCTCTCTTTGGGTCACCGACTTACATTATGCCTATGGGTAACTTACCTACCAAATTTCAACCTAAATTCTATAGGAAATTTTGAAGTCGTAGGTATAAGTAGTATCGGAAATCCGTGTTTCTTGTCTAATTCCCGTTCCCAAGAGAATTCCGGAAAAATTTATTCCAGGAATTGCTCTCACAACTCAGACGAATCTAAACCTGATACTTTAAAATCCATGGAGCAGTTTAGGCTGCAAGGCGTGCCAAATAATGATACTCTCCTTTGGTACTTAGTCAGGTAATTATAAACCCTATCTCGTTGTCACTATTTTTGATTAAAATTGCCCACGTT
The DNA here is from genome assembly GCA_947563465.1 of Archips xylosteana. Classification (NCBI taxonomy): domain Eukaryota; kingdom Metazoa; phylum Arthropoda; class Insecta; order Lepidoptera; family Tortricidae; genus Archips; species Archips xylosteana. The sequence goes on along the minus strand of OX387352.1, from coordinate 12,939,764 downwards.
TACTCTGCACGCCAAAGTAAACAAAGTTCGCCTAGGTGCGAACGGAGTGGCTTCGCCTGTACGAGGCGAAGGCTTTTAATATTGTTTTACAAAAGTCATGTTCACATTTCGCATTTACACAAAGTTTCTTTCAACTTGTTCTTGTTTTGCTTTACTTTGGTCTTTGAAGCATTATACGTGATCCTCGTGATTTGTTTGGAGATAAATGAAAAGGCAAAGATTTTACAAGTACCATTTCAGGGTTCCAAAAGGATTTCATCAGTGATGATGATAAGTAAATAACATACGAGCATAACGTTACGAGTACGATGTTAATATAAAGATACTTGAAAGTGCCTTGTTCTTTAATAATTATTTAAAATTATTTACCTAAAACTGTTCCTTAACAATTAAGGCATATAAGTAACACAAACAGATTTTTTATTTGAAATGGGGAAAACGAGCATGCGGGTCACCTGATGGGAAGCAATTACCGCCGCCCATGGACACTCGCACACTAAGGGTGTCACAGGTGCGTTGCCATCCCTTTGAGAGATAGACAGGCTCGTTTTTAGGGTTCCGTACCTTAAAAGGAAAAACTGAACCCTTATAAGATCACTTTGTTGTCCGTCCGTCTGTCAAGCAAGACCCTTTTTCAGGAACGCGTGGAGGTATCAAGCTGAAATTTATATCAAATACTCAGGTCTACTGACCCTTGGAGCTGTGAAAAAATAAAACTTCTAAGCCAACGCAATCAAAAGAAGCAGCCGTTTATGACGCAAATTGGCAATCGATGAAAATTTTAAACGTGCTTGAATATTTTTATACCGGTAGGAATAACGTTCCTTATTAACAGGAAAAATTACAGATTTTTTGATTGTATCATATAATTATAAAAAATAAAAACAATTTATTAAATCTGGGACAGCTTAATAAGGGGACGAACCTTAGTCCGTCGCATATTGAAAAAAAAAACCAGATGTGACATTGACAGCTTGTCATAAACAAACGTACATAACTTTCTGATAAAGGAAAAATTGCGAAAAGCATAATTTTTTTTGTCTGTCTGTCTATATCAGTAACCAACGCAAATTTTCGACACTCGCAAGGGAAACAAAACTTACAGGGTACTTCCCGTGAACTCAGAATCTTGAAATTTGGTACGAAGCAAGGTCTTATAGCACAAATAAAGGAAAAATTGCGAAAAGTTTAATTTTTTTTGTCTGTCTGTCTATATCAGTAACCAATCTACAATGATCCCACATTGCGCACATTTTGCTTAGGAGCAGGGGTCTGCTAAGACTGGATGTTCATAGATACATATAAATTTGTACGGAACCCTCAGTGCGCGAGTCCGACTCGCACTTGGCCGGTTTTTTTAAAGATTTCCCAGCTGTATCGCTCGAATGCTGTCCTAGGAAGTTGGTTCCATATCTTCGTCGTGCGTGGGAAAAGATTCTTGAATTACCTAAAGTCGTTTTTGTTCAATAGCTCTTCATAAGTTTTAAGCGCCTAAAAGAATTTGCTCAAAAGCCTGATCCTTTAAATTACTTTTCACTCTATGGACAATGGCAACAAAAATCAGACGAGTAGTAAAATTAGTTTCAATAACATTAATTTCAAAGGTTACCTATCAAAATTTAGAAATATATTTTTCCGAATATTTAAAATCCCGAATGCTTCATTTATCCGAATGCATTTTTTTCTGAAACTGTAAATATTTTTTTTTTATGTTAGATAGGCCAGATAAACGAACTAGTGGGTCACCTGATGTTAAATGAACACCACTGTCCATAGACACCCGCAGCGCTTTACACAATGCCAGTGCGTTGTCGGCCCTAAAGGAGAGGGAATAGGGGAAGGGGGAGAGGGAGGGGGAGAGGGAAGGGGTGAGGTATTGGGCCCCCGGCACTCTCACTGACCGTACGAAACGCAAGCAGGATTACTGCTGCTTCACGCCGGTGTTCTGTGAGAGGGTGGTACTGCCCCGGACGAGCCGGCCCATTCGTGATGCAGCGGCTAGCTACAACATGGCTCTACCACTACAAAAATAAAATATAAATAAATATATATTTCAGGATTTTTATAAAACAACCCTAACATAACCTAAAGGGTTCTACACGATGGTCCTGAAATAAATCCTGAAATATTTACAGTTTCAGAAAAAAATGCTTTCGGACAAATGAAGTTTTCGGGATTCTAAACCTTCGGAAATATAATTTTCTAAACATCGATAGGTTCCCAATTTCAAACAATGAGTACAACGGAAAGAGTGTCTGTATCATAAATATCCTCTAAGTTTGCTGTCACAAAACCCCGCACTAGGTGCCGGGATAACTCCTACTCGTAGAATATCAAGACATAACATAACTGAGCGGGATTTCACTGGAGAATCAGAGACACTCGTAACGCTAGCTGACCTATCTTTGCGAGTGGCTGTAAAATGTAGTTTAGCTGTAACGGCAGTTTAGACAAAGCGACGATCATAGTAAAGTTTAAGGTGTTTATCAGTTTTCTTCCAGACATACTTTGAATTTCTTTCTACTACAGTTCAAACTGCTTCTAAGCAGTTTACACTAGTTTATCTCGAGATTTGTTGGTCATTTACATCTACACAAATATTATAAAAAGGAAAGTTTTGTATGTTTGTAACGAATAAACTCAAAAACTACTGGACCGATTTAAAAAAATATTTCATCATAGAATGCTACATTATCCTTGAGTAACATCTATATATATAAAAAATCAAAGTCCTGACACACTCACTCACTTATTTACTCATTCATCACTGACTCATCAACGCCCAGCCCAAACCCTTGGTAGATTTGATGGAATCTAATTATGATTTCGGGTTTACTTCATTCAGATATCATTATCATTATCATATCAGCCATAGGATGTCCACTGCTGGACATCGGCCTCCCTCATTGATACCCAATCATCACGGTTGGAAGCGGCTTGCATTCACTGTGAATCTGCAGCCTTTACCAGATCATCCGTACCTACCTCTCGTTGGTGGACGTCCCACGCTGCGCTTGCCAGTCCGTAGTCTCCATTCGAGAACTTACGATAAATAATAATATTGTTATTATATTAATTAAATTAGACTTGTGTTTTTTACGGGATACGGGATACCTTTAATGAGTGACCCATCTACGTGTCTACACGTGATCATGATACTAATAATTGCATCAAAATATCGGGCAACTCATTAAAATTAATACATATTATTTTCACATGTATACTTAACTTTTATGCCTGGTGCATATACTTAGGTGATAATTAACGCAATGAAATAAGAGATAACGTTTTACGTGAATTTAGCGACATAATTACTTTATATGAGCTGCATAAGGTTTTCCTTTGAATCCTCCGTCGTGGACTGCATTTTTCATGGGATAATGTAGGAAGGAACAAAATGAACGACGGCTTTAGCTCGCCGGCAAACGCCGAGATAAAACTACCGGACCCTTATTTGAATTATGGGACTTTGACCAGCCGGTGTCTTTGAGCGACTTTATTTCGTTCGGAATAAAACGTTAGATAAATTTAATTAAGCTGCGGAAGCTCATTGAGGTGAATTAAATTGATATTGAAGCTCAGTCCAGAGGCAGTGAAAACTGAAATGAGTAGAGCAGAGTGTGCTGGCTATGCAGCGAAATTATTAGTAAAATTTCATGAGTGAACAAAATTTAATTTTCGTAACCTCACATTGTATTTTTTAAAACTTACTAAAAAGCAAGAGTATTCATTAAAACAAAAACAGACATGAGCTCATTGCTCTTATTTTCAAGACCTTAAAATACACAAATCACACGCACAAATGCGACTAAGGTTTCGCATGATCATGTCATCTGCTCTTTACCGATGACAAGAAAATCCTGAGGCACGTTTTGTAAATGTATAGGATTGCATACCAACACCCTCGTAAGATGACACATTGATCAAATCAAATGCATCATAAACATCCAAATAAATCAGGTCGCGCAGACTCGCAAAACAGGCGAGCTCTGAAATAGAAAAATATTACGGAATACCTCGCACATGCAAACTAGGTGGGTGTCGTAAATTCCTTGTTCCTACGCGTGGCGACATAACAAGACACGCAGTTTACGACAAGAGAACCATTCGCAGCTCAATCTTCACTTGTTCCGTGGATATGGTAACATTCAGATGCAGTTACAGGCTAAATTGGGCGCTTCCTTCGTTCTCCACGGTTTCTACGCTTCTATGCCACTACAAGCTGTAGAGAAGCTGGATACGCAACCTTAAATAAAATAGGGTGGTATATAGGGTGATGTAGGGTGGGATTTACAATGTCACTTTTATAAGTCACAACACGAATTTATTACAATGAAGTCTAACTGTCCGAAACAAGTTTATCACATAGGTTTGTAAACATTATATTAATGTGATTATTCAACATTATATATTTTAAACATGAAACTACCGTGAGACTCACTCATAGTGAAAATAAACGGATCACTCACGTCTCAAAACGAGTTTAACTCGACATGTTTCGGGCTAATCCGTAGCCCTTCCTCTCGGAGTCGCACGTCACGGCGGCTGCCAAACGTGCACTCAACGTTTGGCAGCCGCCGTGACGTGCGACTCCGAGAGGAAGGGCTACGGATTAGCCCGAAACATGTCGAGTTAAACTCGTTTTGAGACGTGAGTGATCCGTTTATTTTCACTATTATATATTTTTTTAAAAGATATAAACGTGCTTTAAGTCCTTCAAGAATTTTAAGTTGTACAAATACAACAAATTTATTATAAATCATATCGTATGAAAATAATTCGACGCTTAATTTGATAGAATTTTATTAACTACTAGCTTTTGCCCGCGACTTCGTCCGCGTAGAATTCCAATTTGTGGTAAAGCTTCTTCATCTCTTTCATTGTATAAAACAAAAATCCGGCACCGGCAACATCCATCATTATTATCATTTCATTATGAGTATCAGTTAGTGAATATTATAAATCCCGTTTATTCCCTATCCCGCGGGAATTTCAACAAATTTGTCCTTATTCTTTGCAAAATTACACTTATTTTTATCCCGCGGGTATTTTGCATTTTCCCCGAGAAAAGTAGCCTATGTCCTTAAAGCTTTCTACCGATAAAAGAACTTTTAAAATCAGCCGCGTAGTTGAGTTCACTTATTTTTTTCCCGTGGGAATTTTGATTTTTCACGGAGAAAATAGTCTATGTAAGTAAGGGTTAGTGTAGCTACTCACTAATAGGTGAAAGAAATTTTCAAATCAGCCCTGAAGTGAAATTCACTTCTTAATATCCCAGGGGAATTTTGCATTTTACCGAATAAATAGTAGGTAGCCTATACCAATAAAGGATAGTGAAGCTTTCTATTGGTGATTTTTTTTTAAACTCAGCCCCGAAGTTAATTTTACTATTTTCTATACCGCAGGAATTTTGCATTTATCCGGAAAAAAAGCATCCTATGTTAACCAAGGACAGTGCATCTTTTCTATTGGTGTAAGACATTTTAAAATGAGCTCCGAAGTTGAATTTTCTTTTTTCTATCCCTTGGGAATTTTGCATTTCCCCGGAAAAAAGTAGCCTATGTCAATAAAGGATAGTGTAACTTTTTACTGGTAAAAGTTTTTTTTTTTAATCGGCTCGGAAGTTTCAGAGATTATCTATCCCACAGGAATTTCCAAAAATCCTGCAATAAGTTTTTTTGTTGTTATGGTCATTTTCGTTAATACTGTATTTGAAAAGATTAGTAATTGTAGTTACGGAGATATGGTCCAGTTGATTTGAGTACCTACATATATAAATCCTGATTTAACTTTATCCCGTGGAAATTTTCAAAATTCTTTATATTCGCTTTATATTCTAATAGTCTAATTGCATGCCCAATTTGTACAGTTTAGTAATCTTCGTTATGGGCATAGGGTCACTCTTGATGAAATATATAAATCCCGATTATTCCTTATCCCGTGGAAATTCCGGAAAATCCTTTCTTATCGGATGCCTACGTCATACAAAGAACACACCCTCCACGTTTTAGGTCTCTACATACAGCGGTTTAGGTTGTGCGTTAATCCGGCAGTCAGTCATTTAGGACTTCAGGACAAAGCATTTTATATGTATTTGCATTGCACCAAGCTTTTATGCGAGTTCAACAATGATATTTGAATACTCAATTCGATTTTAATCGAAAAAGGTTGAACTCGCATAAAAGCTTCATCATCATCATCATTTCAGCCGTAGGACGTCCACTGCTGGACATATGCCTCCCTCATTGACGTCCAATCATTACGGTTGGAAGCGACTTGCATCCACCCTGAACCTGCGGCCTTCACCAAAACGTCCGTCCATCTCGTTGGTGGACGTCCCACGCTGCGCTTGTAAAAGCAAAAGCTTGGTGAAATGCAAATACTTAATACATATAATTAGCTATTATCAGAGATCAGATCAAGACGTGGTTGACAAACGTAGACAAAAATGGTTTGCAATATTTGAAGTTTCGTTTCGTTTACAATGTGTCAAAATAAAATGTAATTTAAATCAAAAGCACTAAGGAGTATTGATATCAACTTCGAAGCAAATCACCCCCAAAATAACTTTCTACTACTTTTTGACCCCGTCAAGGGATGAATTTCAATAAAATACGAAACACGTCTTCCATCAATTTTGTTAAAGAATGTTTATGCAAAATTTGAAGTAGATTGGACCAAGGAATCACGATGTCTCATACAAACTTTGCCCCCCTTTTTTACCCCCTCAGAAGTAGAACTACGGAAAATCCTTTCTTATCGGATGCCTACGTCATACAAAGAACACACCCTCCAAGTTTCAGGTCTCTACGATCAGCGGTTTAGGCTGTGCGTTGATCCGTCAGTCAGGACAAAGGATTTTATATGTATAGATTTAAAAGCGAAAAAGTTTTTCGGGTGCGCCGGTGGGATTAATCTTAGATTCGGTGAGCAGCCGTACTGCTAATAAAAAATAAATAATATTTGAATTTTATTAACTGATTTTGAGTTGTCTAAAATTATTTAAAGTAATTTATTACTAAATGTTGTATGTTTCAGTTTGTGATTTCCTTTTATTATGAGTGACTTTTTGGATACCTTTTTAACTTGCTGAAAAGTATGAAAAACACCACGCACGTTTTTTTTTATTTTCTTGGATACCGTTAAAATAACTTTACAAACATCAGTAATAAACGAAAGATTTAACATTGAAAAGTATTGAAAACAGCTGCATTCTTCTCTTTTGAAATAGTACTTAAGTATTGCAGAGGCCGCGAACTATGTAGGGGATTGCCAGCCGAGTAGTTATAGATGGCCGAGTGTTAACGATGCCATCTAGATATATACGAGGCCAGAGCTTGTATAGAGCTTTTCTTAAACATGTAACGAAATAAATAAAAAAAAACTCAAAAAAAATCAAAGGTTTATTTCTAGAGGAATTATATGTAAACTAGATAAAAAAAAATAACTAACACATTTATTTTTACTCGGATTTATTAGAAAACTGAGATAATTCATAAAAAAATATTTATAAGCGTAGTGGCAGAATGTCATAATGAACCAAAAAGCAAATACATACTGCTTATAGTTTTTTTTAATGAACTAAAGTTTTTTTTAATGGCTGAATGCCATGATGCCGTGTCACTCCGTGAGGAATGGATATTAAAAAAAATTACTTTGCCGGCCTAGGCCGGCAATGTTGTATGAAATTCCATTATTGACCTCTCGTCTAGCCACACCTGCAACGTGATACTACGCGGCCTATTATAAGGAACATAGACATCAATATTTAATTGCTTGTTTGAGAAAAAAATATTTTGCATTTAAACTCTTTAGTCCATCCAGTATCTTTATTTCTCACTGCACAAAGTAGGGGTGCGCAACGCCGTGAAATATTTTACGATTCTACATAGAAACACAAGCCTACCGAGAAGGAGAGTCGAATTCGTCCCTACCCGGTGATTTGTAAAGATATAGTGCTGCTTGTACCGCAGCATATACTTAGATGTTACATTTCATTTTTATTCGGGGTTTACTTAAATCAATTATCGGTCGGCTACATTCGTCATCAACCCAACAATATTCATTTATCTTTCTTAGAACCACATGGAATAAATTTTGTCTGTGTCCCATGGAAATCGGTTATTTTTACGGGATAATTATGATGATGAATCATGAGTCAAACTCTTCAGCCTTTGGTTTGGCCCACGCCCACGCGATGACGATTTTGCAACTTTCTTTACGAAAACACTTTGTTACTTCAATTTTGTTTTGGTTGTACCAGAAACTTGTACAAAGATTTCCTATTTTGCGTAATCTAGAATCCCAGCAAAAACATAAATGTGAAAAATGTTAGCCAAGCTCAATACTAAAAATATGGTTGGTTGTGGACTGCGCCGACAAAACGATTGAGATCTCTAAATTCACGTTGGTTTAGTTAGGTACTCGTATATTACGCAAATAATAGGTAATTAAAGTTAAACCGGATTATTAAGACATAAAAGCATTCACTTTGTGAGAATATTGTATTACCTCAGAACTATTTTTAGGCAATATTAACCGTTTTCGGAGCACTCTAACTGATTTTGCAGCTGTTATTCTTAAGATCGAAGGCCGTGAGTTTTTCCTTACCATCAATTAAAATCCCGAATAGGTACTAGATAAGTATGCTTGAATTATATTTTGTCTAAACCAGTATAACACAACAAACAAATCATAATAATAATGTAATATCTCTCATTAGCAAGGTTTCATGGCCCAAATCTGTCAATTGTTATATTGAAATGAAATGAAATAATTTATTTGTATTGAACGGGTTAAAACATAAAGTTTATTTTTAAGTCTCATTAAGTAAGTACAAATATTTTATAACTGTTATAATTTTTAGTGGTTTTCGAATGACTTCTACAGACCGGAAGACTTGTGTAGGTAGGCCTCCTGCAAAATGGAGCGACGACCTGGTTAAGGTTGCGGGAACGCGTTGGATGCGGATGGCGAAGGACCGGTATGTTTGGAGAACTTTAGGGGAGGCCTATATTCAGCAGTCTACGACTTTCCGCTGAAATGATGATGATTATTGTTATTATTATAGGTTTCCGGCTCAATCGCATGGCTTGTTCGCTGAGAGCGAGGCAACGTTTTCATGCCAACACACCTCACTGCAACTACTACAAAAGCGCAATAAGTCATAAGACTTCTTTTTCTCATGTAAACCTGCTTTTGTCAATCGGATGCAATATTAGTAAATTAATGATGTACTGTAATGTTCATATAAGAAAAGACCGTAACGCTGCCAATGCTCATAAGTAGATAACGAAAAAAACGATCGAACGAACGAAGTGAACGAAATAATTAAACATTAGTTTTCTCTAATTTTTCACCGAAAAACCAGGATCACCGAAACATGGCATAACCAAATTGCGATACCACTTAGCTGTATATTTCAGATCCCGGAATCTCATTCCTGCCACCATCAGAATTGAATTAATTGCACACATTTGATGTGCAGAAATGTACATAGATCAGTTCACCAGTTGAATTATTGTGTTATGTTTACTGGCTGCCAAATTGGCTCAATTATTCCTTTGCACTTGCAGGATACACTGTTACATAGTATGCATATACAAGCCCACTCCCAGTATCAGAGATTAGTTTCAAATTGGTCTGTGCTTATTATCTCGAAAGTGCATCGTAGGTCGAAGTAACTGAATGAGTGTGCACATATCTGTATTTGTGCAAACATTACTTAGAAATAATACTAGTTAATAAGAATATGGGCACATTAAATTTAATTATTTAAGTTTTATACGTGCGGCTCAGTAAATAAAAAGTTTTATCTAGGAACCTTTAGTTTTATTTCTTATTTTCGTAATAAATTTCAAGTTTTTTAGGAATTTCTTGTTTAAAGTAAAATTGAACATTATGTTTTACCTAAATGACCTGCCTGGCTAAATAACTATGATTAAAAATAAAACTTACCAAAAAATAGGTGTCGGGATTAAAATTAACTTTATTTTACTTCATAAATAGTACATTACTGCAGAGGCCGTGAAGTAAGGGATTGATGGACGAGATTTGGGGTATACGGCCGAGTCGTAGACGAGGCCGGATAAAACGAGTCCAGCAATCCCTGTTCCGGCCGAGGATTGTATAGAGCTTTTCTCAAACATGCATCATCATCATCATCATCATCATCATCATCATCATCCATCCAACCATCCATCCATCCATCCATCCATCCATACATCCATCCATACATCCATCCATACATCCACCCATACATCCATCCATACATCCATCCATACATCCATCCATACATCCATCCATACATCCATCCATCCATACATCCATCCATCCATCCATCCATACATCCATCCATACATCCATCCATACATCCATCCATACATCCATCCATACATCCATCCATACATCCATCCATACATCCATCCCTACATCCATCCATACATCCACCCATACATCCATCCATTAATCCATCCATACATCCATCCATACATCCATACATCCATCCATACATCCATCCATCCATACATCCATCCATCCATCCATACATCCATCCATACATCCATCCATCCATACATCCATCCATCCATACATCCATCCATCCATACATCCATACATCCATCCATACATCCATCCATCCATACATCCATCCATCCATCTATCCATACATCCATCCATACATCCATACATCCATCCATCCATCACCAGTAGTTTAGGCGGTTTTATAGAAATAAAAGAAGATAGATTTTTTTTAATGTCGTAAGTTGGCCATCCACATTGGTTATCCACCCATACATCCATCCATACATCCATCCATACATCCATCCATACATCCATCCATACATCCATCCATCTATCCATACATCCATACATCCATCCATCCATACATCCATCCATACATCCATCCATCCATACATCCATCCATCCATCCATCCATACATCCATCCATACATTCATCCATACATCCATCCATCCATCCATCCATACATCCATCCATACATCTATACATCCATCCATACATCCATCCATCCATACATCCATCCATACATCCATACAACCATACATCCATCCACACATCCATACATCCATCCATCCATACATCCATCCATACATCCATCCATACATCCATCCATACATCCATCCATCCATACATCCATCCATACATCCATCCATACATCCATACATCCATACATCCATCCGTACATCCATACATCCATCCATACATCCATATATCCATACATCCATCCGTACATCCATACATCCATCCATACATCCATATATCCATACATCCATCCATCCATCCATCACCAGTAGTTTAGGCGGTTTTATAGAAATAAAAGAAGATAGATTTTTTTTAATGTCTTAAGTTGGCTGTAAGTAATTTTTCCTTTGTCAGTTTAGTGTTAGTAAGCAAATTTAAAAAGTTACAGCAGCGGACAATAATGATTTTTCATACTTACTTTTATGGCCTAGGCCAAGAAGTAATGTAGGGAGCCATAAACAACAAACTTCATGGCTTCATTTCGTGACATTAACGCATACATTTCAAAGCATGTTTGAGAAAAATAAATAATTGATATAATTACCCAAGTACCAAACTAAGCAAAGCTTGTATTTGCTTAAATAGTAACGGACAAACAAACTTGTACAAAAAATAAAGGTATTTAAATACAACATATTGAACTCCATGGCTTGGCTTGGCATTGGCATCGAAACTAAGACAGACCTCAAGCTTCGTAGTCAGGTTCTACAACCGCTAGGTTATCCCGTCGTGGCTACTATACTATTCAGTCAGTGCAATCGTGTTAGTTTTCACTCACGCAATACTTGGTTGTACGGACTCGGTGTCAAGTATACCCAGTGCCCAGGGTTGACTTAGTACCTAGACACAATATTGTGGATTCGTTGAATGTTATATTATACACGGTGATTTTTAATCGGGGATCAGGAAGACCCTACCGAGCTTTTGGCGCTAATCAATTTCAGGTATTCTATGCACTCGTGTAAGTGTGCGTGAGAGCGGCAAGAATCAAACGTAAGCTCAAGCGACACAAGTTCCCCGTCCGATGGCCGAAGGAGAACTAACGCAACCTACTATACGGACAAGGGGGTAGCACGACGGCTCAAGATAGATTGATCAGACCGCACTCGTATTTAGGTATTTTCATCGTATTACTAAAACAAAATATATGTTTTAAAATGTAGCAACACTAGGCCCTAGAAAACATCTTGTTTTATTAACATTCAAAAAGTCTTGACCTACTGTGCAGTATTTACGCCGTACTAAAGATTTATTTTATTTTTTTAGAGACGATTTTGGATTTTTTTATCGCGCAAACTACAAGTAATCGTATTTCGAAAAACACTGGTCACTAGAGTGAATACTCAAATACCTTACACATGAGTTTCAGAACTAAAGCTTTGCTAGTAATGATACAGGAAGGGATTAAATGAATGTAATAAATGTGCCAAAAGCTCGGTAGGGCCTGGAATTGAACAGGTAAAGTTTAATTTTTAAATCAAGCAATTAAGAATCTGTTTAATTTAAAAAATAAACTTTATTGTTAAAGCTCCCTCGTCACGAACACGTCGTCCGTGCATTAACATTAACAAAAAATAGAACATTTATGTATCTGTCAAGTATCAATGTCAATGTCAAATTTAAAATTATGACAGCTCTTTTTCTGTTGAAAAAGGCAAAGGAAACATATCTATTCCATGGTAGTATTGGTAAATTCAGATATATTTTTAATTCTATGTAATAAATAAAATAAATAATATTAGGGGACAATCTCACACAAATCGACCTAGTCCCAAACTAAGCAAAGCGTGTACTATGGGTACTAGACGACGATAGACATACTTATATAGATAAATAAATACTTAAATACATAGAAAACATCCATAACTCAGGAACAAATATTCGTGCTCATCACACAAATAAATGCCCTTACCGGGATTTGAACCCAGGACCTCTTGCTTCGTAGGCAGGGTCACTACCAACTAGGCTAAAGTATATGTATATGTATATTTTTTGTATTTTTTAAAATATGGAGAAATAAATTATAATAAATATTTTTCCGTGTTCAGGAGGCAATACTCTTTAGATTCCTGTAATAATTTTCAGGTGTAAAAAAAATGAAATCTCGTCAATATTGGTTCCTGATCACCGATTAAAAATCATCGTGTATAATGAATGTATAATGAAATTTATCATAACTGATTTTGTATTACGTCTTATTCAGGCTACATAATACTGGTGTTAGAATTGCGAAGGTGCATGTTTCCAATATTTCGCCATTTTGCGTATCCATAGGGGATGCGTAAACAATTTGTCGAGTCAATTTCAAAACTATATATTGCACCCTAGGGGGCATAAATTTGCGCCTTCCCTTTTAATATTTACCACGATATAACTTACGTCTGTTACTATTTTAACGTTATTTTCTGATAGGAACAGACTATTCTACTCCATCCATAAGTACATATAAGAGGTAGGTTTTTGCATAGTTTTGTAAAGAAATATAAATTTTGACTTTAGATGTTAGGTACTAAGTAAGTAATCGCTGTTTCTCAAAATCTACTTCGTAGATCATGACATGAAGGAATTCCTTCCTAAGTTTATTTGTATAACGAAAATACTGAGATAAAGCTTCTCCTTTCCAATTATAGTAATTGATTCGATAAGACACGGGTAAAGTTGCTATTTGACGAGGGATCCTACTCTATGAGAAACTTAGGATCCAGGGAAATGAAAAGACGTGATTTTGGTGGTTCCCAAGTGTATCAAGTGGTTCTATTGAAATGGTTTTGTTCGTTGAGACAATGCGCTGAAAGAGAATAGCTGAAAATCTTCATGCCCTACCTTTTCTTGTTTATTTTACCATGATTGCGAATCGCTGTCCTCGCGAGAGGTAGGTACGCGTGGCTGTGATCCTATTAACTTGAGATGAATTTTGGTACTAAGAAAAACGAGGAAAACTTTTAGTTTATTAAATTATACTTAAGACAATCTTAAGTAGGTATTTTCTCGAGTAGCTGTGACACGTTTTATAGCGCAGCATGTAAGTAAGATGTACCTACCTACAACGGCGGTGAAAATTTTGCCTACACTCGAGCTCAAATACTTTTGTGTTAGTAAATACGTGTATTAAGTAGTAACTGCAGAAACTGTGCCTAAAAACTTACGGTGATGCAGTTCATTAATCGTAGAGTACAGTCATGCCCCAATTATCCGGGCTAATTGAGATCTGGGGCAACCCGAGTAATCGAAATTTGGAATCATCAATCTCATTTTAAATTATCGAACATCAGCAAACTTCAGTGTTTCCAATAACTTTTCCATTATGATTTGTTGTCACTTCCACCAATTAAGCTTGTTTCTAGTTCAAAATGGATTACACAAGATTAAAAATCATATTTATATCTACGTAATAAGTAGTCCAGGAACAGTCTAAAAGGATTTAAAAGAAGGAAGAAAATAATGATTGCAGGTAGGATGAAAATCCTGAGGACACTTTAAAAATAAAAATAAAGTTCTTTGAAGAGCAGTTAGATGTCACAGAAGACTGCTCAAAAAATTACGAATTGGAATGCACAAATATTGTGCAATTGAGCCAGAACCCCGTCAAATGAACGACGTTACAAACGAACGTTACGGAACGAGTAAAACAACATGCAGTGAAAAACAACCTGTTTAACGTATCTACTTTTGTTTTACGGCCGGCAAACACTGCCCTTTTACAAAATGAAACAGAAATGCAGTGAAAATATAAAAATATCGCCGTAGTGAGATGCGAGTTGCATCGGTTCCCTCGGGGTAGCGTTTGGGCTCGGCGCGCGCACTGCACCGACAACCGTAGCGGACCATTAACCGCTGTAAAATAAGTTGTTACTGCATAACATGCTGCTATTCTGTTAATCTTACTAATCTTGGTTCATAAATTTTAAATTAAAATCAGATTTTATTTTGTTAATATCTGTAAATTGAAACAAGATGGCGATAAAAAAAATCTACTTCGATAAAATCGCAGGCGATAACTTTATGTTTACTCAAAACGTTTTGTGTTTTTATCTCAAAAGGTTTTGTGTGACCGAAATAGGTTTGCTCAATTTTATGGACAAGAGAATTTTTCTATGTCCAAAGAGGTATAAAAAAACTCAAGAAAACTTAGTTTTAGGATTTAACGACGTGTCTGCACTTTTGGAATGTTTTTAACCGACTTCAAAAAAAGGAGGAGGTTCTCAATTCGGTTGTATGTTCTTTTTTTTTTTTTTTTTTTTTTTTTTTTGTCGTGTGTTACCTCAGAACTCCGTCATTTATGAACCGATTTGGAAAATTTTTTCGTTGTTTGAAAGCACATGCTTCAAGGTTGGTCCCGTTGTTACCAAAATCCAGTTCTGATGATGGGATCCATGAGGAATTGAAGAAACTCCTCAAAAATTCAAGAGAAACTTATAGCGATTAGAGTATTTTCGGTGACAAGTCGAGCATTTGCATTCAGAAAGTATCATGGAACTCTGTAATAAAACGACATAACCCCGTCGAGCATTAAAAATAGAATTTTCAACATAACCTTATATCGAAGTCAAACTGATGATTTTATCCTACGCATCTATTTTATACAGAAACAACTAAAAAGCAAAAAATAAAAAATTTTAAATAAAAAATAAAACCTCCTTCAAAAAACATTCAAAAACCATGAAATAATAATTGAACTGAACCGACTACAATAAGCATGAAAATATCTTTCTTCTAATCTGTTTTAAGTCGGTGCCTCAGCACGAGCTTGCAGGAGTGTAGAAGCCCTATAGATAGTAAGGTATGTAGGTAAGTTAGATTACTAGGTCCACTCCTGCTGGCTCGAGCTGAGGCACCGACTTAAAACAGATTAGAAGAAAGATATTTTCATGCTTATTGTAGTCGGTTCAGTTCAATTATTATTTCATGGTTTTTGAATGTTTTTTGAAGGAGGTTTTATTTTTTATATATTGCAAGTTGTTAATATTTAATGTCCCTTTTTACGAGAGCGTCGAGACCGTTCTTTCCCGCCCAGACTCCTTGCGTTCTGGTGTGAAACTAATTGATGTAGATATATAAATCTACAGATACAGTTAATAGAGTTCTAGATGTAATTGGCACTAATGATAGACATTAGAAAATATCTTGTTTAAAACCTTCTTGAGCACTATGCCGACGACAGCTAGCAAAGGCAGATAGATGGTGTATGGTATCTATCGCCGAAGCACTTGACTGACCTATTTATATGTTTGTATCGTTTTTTAATCCCAAAGTTTCGTCCTGCCTATCTGTCTGTCTGTCCGTGGTTTAACTCAGAGACTTTTAGTAGGTACTAAAAACTTTTTAATATTATAAAATATATAAGTATAAACTGTGAATATTAGTTTACCTTATCAACACCCCGTGGTGAGGTAGAAGGACAAATAATTCAAAAATATTGCGGGTTTGCTAAAACCATTTTTCAATTTAGAAAGCTTGAAAATGCTAACGCTAATGCTTGTTGTTAGTGTCAAGTTCTGTTCTAGGTAAATGTTGTTTCGGGCATCTGAAAAAAAAATGAATAGAGGGTGGCCAACTTGGAGGTATTTAACTTTTTTTTGCCGCCATTTTCTTTTGGCGGCAAATGAGAGTTGTTGTATGAAAATTACTTTGTGTAAATACGGCAAATTTTTTTGGTGCGTTTTACGACTGAAGAACATGTTTTAATTATTAAAACGTTCTACTCAACCCAATCATGTATTGCGGAAACTCTAAGAAAATTGATTAAGGTAACGGCGCCTATTACCGTGGTACTTAAGGGAGTTTTGAAATTAGTCCAAAAAAATAAGGGTATCAAAGCTTCTAAACGACCCAGAATATTTTTTTTATTTAAGATTGTTTATTGAACTTTCGTCGTCGTAACTTTCTGGGCTCATTTTACTATTAATTATTTGATAAAATAATTATTGAAGCCAAAATACCCAAGTCTTCTATTACCGTGGCAATCGACAGGTTATGATTCTATTACCGCGAATTGAGCTTCCATTACCGAGTGTATAAAAAGCAACAACTTTCTACCATGGGTAATAGGAACCCGACTCATAATTTGGATCCTAACACCGAGGAAAATAAAAAATAATGAGTTTTGGTTCTGTATACTGTTTTAGTACATAATTTTTTTAATGAAAACTAGAAATAAAACGTCAAAATATGTCTTACATGATTATATATTTTCTTTTGTAATTTGTCACAATATTGCATTAAATTAAATTAATTATGAGTATTTCTGACCGATGAGTAAAAGTCTCAACTTTATCAAAAAAATCTACACTTACGGTACCCTAAATGTCATCTATTTTAATACAAGACTAAAATGTTACTCGGTAATAGATACTTCCTTAAGAAACTATCACCGACCCAAATAAACATTGAATGGGTCGGTAATAGATTCCCATACTTTCTATTACCGAGGGTTATGTGGTCGTACCATCGGTAATAGGCTTAATTTGGAGTGTTATAAAATCTAGTTCCGACCGATAAAAACAATAAGATACAGTTGTATTTTCATCATAAACCAAAAATATTTGTTCCGGACAATAGCGTTATCGAGTGCACACACACCGAGTAGCGACTTGCGCGTCGTAAACTTAAGAAAACATTGCGATATAGTTAAGTCTTTATAATAGTTTCGTGCAATGTAAACATTTAAGTATAGCTGTTAATTGTAAATAAACATACTCACGTCTAGCGTATCATTCCATAGCGGATCGGATAGGTTCTTATTAGATTCCAATAAGATCACGTAAAATGTAAACAAACAGAACCTATTCGATCCGCTGCGCATGCGCGTTATCTACGACTGATCACTCCCGCGATGCTAAGGCGAGTATTTATACCCCTGAGGTGGGGGACGAGGTAATATACTAGCGTCGCGGGGGAAAATCGGTCGTAGATCGACGACACACGCCATGCCGTACGTAGGAATGGTAAAATTAATATGTAAATAAATATAAGGATTAGCATAAGGTTAGCGTAATTAATAAAACGCAATGTTAGTTCTATATTTAATAAAATAAAGACCGCGCGGGGGTGAGGTAGCCCGGCGA
The DNA here is from genome assembly GCA_947563465.1 of Archips xylosteana. Taxonomy (NCBI): domain Eukaryota; kingdom Metazoa; phylum Arthropoda; class Insecta; order Lepidoptera; family Tortricidae; genus Archips; species Archips xylosteana. The sequence continues at coordinate 12,921,659 of OX387352.1, read as the reverse complement.
AGTGGAGGGGATACGGCCGGCAATAAAATGAGGCCGGCCGCCCGCCACGACACACTCTCTCTTCCGTACGCCGCCAAACGATAAACATCGCCGAACTACAACACCTCCCGCTACCTGGCATTCTACAAAGTATTGTTTTTCTTCACTCCATCATTAACTTCAACCAGTCATAGGTGCATCCCGCACAATATTAGTTATTACCTTGGTATAAAACCAAAATTATATAACTGATAAGTATAAATTTGATTTTATCGCAATATTTAAACAACTTGACGAAATAACGGTTTCTATAGAAACTACAAATTCAATACTGAAGTTTTTGCTAAAAATTAAGGGTTTGTTGAATACTTTCCATACCACGGAAATAGTTCTTTAATAATGTGAATAGATCAAGATTGGAATAACTGTAAGAAAGTATATAACAGATCACATATACCAAAAATAAAGCATAAAGAACCAAAATCACCATTTTATCTATTACCGTGGTATACCACGATATTAGAATCCATATAAAAAAACGACGCCTATCACCGCTGTATTTTATATTCAATTTTAAAGTTATTTCCAGGATAAAAAATATAAAAAGAGTATTTAAAAGTCGTGCAGAAAACTGTAAACAAACGATTAAAAATCATAACATTCATTCAATTGCCCTAACTATTACGTAAAATACTAAATAAGATTCGAGTTATCTTACACGAAGCGACACACGTTTGTATGGCAAGACCTCTTCCTGCGGTGCCGTCGCGGAAATCGATGAATTGCGAGCTCTTTGTTTCATTCAAACATACTAGCGCTAATAAGTTTGTTAGTCAATTAAATGAGCTTCATTCGCAGAAAATTCTTTTTTTAGTAAAACGATTGGTTTAATTATAAAATGCATATTTCAAAATACCGCGGTGATGGACGCCGATTTTGATACCCGCGTTAACAGGCGCCGTTACCTTAAACGGTGACATTGACTGGCCCCCAAGATCGCCTGATTTAACACTTTTTTTCTGTGGGGCTATCTAAAGGGACGTGTCTATGCTAACAGGCCAATGAACCTTCAGCAATTAAAACAAAATATTCGATACACTGTCACTGAAATAACGCAGGAAATGAGTGAAACTGTGATGAAAAACGCGATTAAAAGGGTTCACATCTGCCATGCTGCTAGAGGCGGACATTTGTCTGACATTGTTTTTCATATGTAATTGCCAGCCCTAAATACTTACTAGGTATATTTTATAGAATAAAATTACAAAACTAAAGTGTATACCTGTTATTTGGCCACCCTGTACGAGCAGTACTGTTTAATAACGTTTTAAAACAAAAACTACTATCGCGACTAAACAAGCGACTTATAGTCGATTAAAGCTTAATATTGAGAAAGTAGGTACGAGCCAGTTTTGATTGTTAACTATAAGTGTTAAATTAATAAAATAGAGGACAAAACGTACAAAGGCGAACATATCCCTTAAAGGAATTTCTTCCGATTCATAGTTAAAGTCAAAATTCTTTATTCAATTTAGGCATCAATTGATGCTCCTATGAACGTCGAAGAATCTACCACCGGTTCGAAAAAACCCTGTTGTTGAGGAGAATCCGGCAAGAAACTCTACAAGGTATACATATTTTTTCAAATATATCTACATTGTTATTAAATTACATATTTAATACAACTACATTTTTTAACACAGTATATACGGCTATTTGAGACTAGGGATCACCAATGTGGATTGGAATTATTTCCAAACATCCCTGTCCATGATATAGTCATTAATTTTATAGTACGCCTTAGATATTAATGTTTTCTTCACAATGGATTTGAATATTGTATCCGTTTGGTCGGTTATTGTTTTCAGGGTTTTATTATAAAAACGTATGCTACTTCCCAGAAACGACTTTTTGGTTTTAGCCAGTCTGTAAGATGGAACTGTAAGCTTCCTCGTGTTAACCTTTAAACGATTGACCGGACATCAGGAACAAGACTAGACAGTTTTGTGATTTTCTGATTTTCAGTCAACAGAAGTCGTAGCAGGAATTATCGCGATGCGTACAGCAGCATGGCCCAGTGAGGCCGTAACTTCACGCGCGGCCGCCGACGGTAACGAGGAGCCACATAAAATAAAATGTCAGCAGCGAAGGGATCCTCTAAATTTACCTAAATGCCAAATAAACTGCGAATCGCTTTAGCATTTATGAAGACTGCTCTAGATTTCACTGTTGATCTTTTAGAGTTCAAATTACGTTTGTTTGTACCTTTGAAGATATATGCCACCATTTTTTTATCTGCTTACCATTTGTCGACATGTACACAAAGTGCCCTGGTTAAAGCCCTAAAATGTAGGGCCTACATGAAGGGCCTTGCTTGCAGTGCCACTGCCAATCGTATTGTATATTATATGGAGGACCTATTTTTTTTTCTACACTAGTCTTTATCCGAGGCTTCGCTCACGTAAACCGTTAGATCTAGCAGTCAATTTAAAATTTCCATGGAATTGTCGTCTTCTTTTACGCTGTATGACGAACACCCGTGTACAATATTATGCCTCAGGCCTCTAAACTTAGCAGTTACGATTTTGATATTTTGCATGCAAGCAGGGTTCTAAACGCAGGGCTTGTGTAGATAACTTTAGCGGAACATAGTTCAGATAAAGCGCTATGGTAGAGCCAATATATACGCTTCGATTTACGATGATAACCGGGATATACAAACCTTCACCTAAAAAAAAGCACTAACCACATTTTCACATAAATTTTTAATAGGTATCATTGCAAGTGTCACAGGAATCGTCGTAAACTGTACCATATTAAATAATAACTTTTAAACATATTTTGTAATGTTCCGTTAAATATGTGTGTATATTTATGAAACAAGAAACTAACCACCATATGAAACTATTTAGATAACTATTAGTGTACCAACGACAGTAAAAAGCAGGAAACGGATGAAAGAGGAACTAACATTGTACATGTGACAGATTACTTAAAAGGTAGTATGAGGGACGGGTTTCTGTAATTTCATGCTGTCGGAAGAAAATAACAAATGACGTGATTTAGAAGCTTTTGTTTATAAGTAAGTTTTTTAAGTTTTGTAGTAACAACGAAAAGGTTTTTCGGGTGCACCGGATGAGATTCGAGCTCGCGTCTCCTGGCTATACACTCCAAGTGTGCTCACCAACTGTACCACATCTACGTTTTACAATTGCTGCTGACAGTATAAGTTTCATAACATAACTATGAACAGATACTGGCTCTCTCAACCAAAATAATTGTGATACGTGTGACTAAACATTGCTAAGTTTTAAATTTATACGCTACGTATTTTTAGTCATGTCGAGCAAATATTTACTTATAACTTTATGTTAGTTGGGGCGGTGGCCGAAACTCACGGTCTTACGAATAAACCAAGTTCTGAGCCGCAGATTGTGAATTGGGGTGATTAGTTACTCTACGGTTTGGCGATTTTAATATCTCTACACGTGTGGCAAACATGATATTAAGATAATTTAGCGGAAATCGAAATATTTCTTTATCATACACACATTACCCATACATTCTGGGTATCGTATGCAAAGAAAAAAACCGTTCTTTACTCAAACTTTAAATACATAATGTATCTATTCGGGCGATGATCATGAATGTTAGTGCTTATTTGGGCATGGTTCTGAGTATCGAAAATTAATATGTATATGTTACGTATTAAAATACCGAAGTGACGTCCTTTTTGTCCTTACTAAGAAATAAATAATATTGATTTCATTCACTTAATATATAGTTTTATTACTTTGTTAGGTTAATTTTGGATATTATACGTTTTATTTTTAACAAGTGATTGATGTAATTTTACTCATTAGGTAACGTAAATACATTCGATATCAGTTTAAAGTTTTTTGACAGCTTTAAAAGTTACGGAATAATCGCCTGTGCACATTTAACGATTACACCCTGTATAGGGTGGAAAAGATGGATAGTGAAAACTTCGAAGTATTTAAAACAAAGAAAATTCAAAATTGGTCTATTTACTATTAGTTGACTTCACAGCCCTTTGACGAATTCATTCATTTTTATAAATATTTATATGATATGATAAATTTCGCAAATATATTTTATGGTATAAAACTCTCACTGTGGGAATATAACTCTCACTTTGCCATTTTTTTATAAAAAAGTAATTAAGTGAAGTAAGATTTCTAAAATGAGCTTCACAACCTCTCCTCACAAACTAATGGCACTATAATTATTTCAGTGATACCAAAACGTTAGCTCACGAACGTCTCTGTGTTAAGTGTCAAAGGTAACTGGATCAGCTCTTTAGCTCCAATGATTGACATATTTCACGTTAAAAGCGTACCATTGTCACTCGACATTTTGTAACGGTACCGTCACGAACCACTTGTGTGATCTCTACTTGACTACTGATGGTGATTGCAGACTTATTGCCTTTCGCGGTCTGAGTTGCTCCATTTGCAGATGTACCTATTCTGTTTTACAAACCATTTGTTTGTAAGTAAACAAATATTACAATACGGCATTTAAAAAACTTCAAACACAGCATTTTAACTTAACTAAGGAAAGGAAGATACAAGTTCTAGTCTTTTCCGCGTGGTAGTTACTATAAAACCAAGCATGAAATCCTCTTTATTATCATTTTACAAGTTCGTAAAATAATCCCTTTTAACATTTAACTATTGGTATCTATTAGGGTAGGCATCGGTGGCGTGGCGCCGTAAGAACTAGATTCTTAACGGGTTTTCCTTGGGTTTTCTAAATTTTTTACACATTTTTAAATTATGTACTACTCGTAACTGCAAGTTACGTTGCAAGGCTTAACTTACGCTTTTCTCACTTTCCGGATAGCCTAATGAAAATGTTCACTCTACCCCACTGGTTGGTATGTTATGAAAATTATTTATTTATTTGGTAACTAGCTTTAACCCGCGGCTGTTAGAATTCTATGAAAAACGTTAAAGTAATATTTTTATAGACCGCCGCGTCGTTCGCTCGGTCAACGTCTATTGATTGCAGACTAATTTAGCATTATCATATTGTAAGCCGATATACTTCAACTTTTATGAAAAACGCCCCTATTCTTGTTTAAAGTTAAATATTATCACGCAGAAACCTATTTTCGAGATATTAAGTACCTACTTATTATTATTTATTTTAAAAAATGGCTTCTGTCCTATTTCAGGACAATTTCGCCAGTGTCAAAGTAAGCTCTCTTTGGGAGCGACGTTGTACGGTGATTGTAGTTTTTGCAACTTGATAGTAAAATTCCAGAAACCACGTGGAGACAACTTGCGCATTAAAAAATGTCAAACACGAGAGCAATATAGAATTTTGTGATCACTGTTAATTAAGGTTAATCGCCGCATAAAACACTATCAAAATTAGTAAATTTAAGTTTTTTTTTTTTATTTTTGTGTTTTAAAATATGTTTATTAATATTTAATTGTTGAATAAATTTCTAATCAAATTATCAAAATTATACTTCAACTAGCCAAAGAAACAAGAAATACCAAAATTATATACTGTCTACATCCGCCATGTTCGAATGCTACAAACCGAATCCTATGTACCTACACAACATCAAAAATCACGAACAATCTAATTTTTTTTTCGTATGTCAAGTTTCATGTCAATCCGTTCAGCTGTTATTACATGACTGACTAAAAACCATTTAAACATGCAAACATCCAAATATCCAAACATCTTGACAAACATTTATGATATTAGTAAAATTACATTTTTGGTTTTCAGACATACACCAACATACTAAACACTAATAAACAATGAACTCAACCATGACAGTTCACGTGTTAATCTAAATAAGCACCCACATATCCGTTGCCAGTGCTGTGGCCGCACTAGGAGGGTTCCATAAATCACGACCGTCATAGTTTAATAACGGCTGACAGATTTGAGAGCGCTGCAGGAATCCAAGCAATATGTCACGCAGTCACGGAGCGTCGCTCACTTCTCTATCTGTGACGGGTACTGCGAAGTTACATCCGTATCAGTAACGCGGATGGGTACTAAATGAAAAAATACTCTAGCAAGAGAAGTCATGACAAGATTAGATTTTTGTTTACCCACATACTTAGTTCTGTTAAGGTGCTTACCATTTCATGTTAAAACTGTGTTCAAGTTATTCTGACATCATTTTATAACACAGTAAACTTAAAAATTCTCATGACGGTCAATTTAAACGCATCGAGAATTACAGTATTTAGTGTAGCTAGATCTAAGTATGTATATAAATAGGTTACCTTAAAAAATATATATTTTTTCATTCACACAGTCTTTTAGGTATTGTTCTTTGCCATATTATTTATAAACAACTGAATTGCATGCTGTAAGAAAAGTTTTGAAACTAAGATTGTATTGGAGTGCAGTTTAATTTATGCAGCTTAATAAACTTTCAACTTTATCTCCTTCGTTCCCGGGTTCCAGTTTTGGCCAGTTACCCGCCTTTCTTTCGGATAATGTTCATTATCAGTTTCCCATTCTAACCTTTTCGAAAGCATCAGAGAAGGATATCAAGGCACAAACGATTATTCGGTTCTTTAGAAGCTATTCGACGTAAGGATAGGTTTGTGTAAAGGGCAGGGTACGGGAAGTTTCGAGCGGTCCACTGGCAAAAACTGTTCTTTCACCTCGTTCGTTCCGAAATTGGAATTGCTTACCAAACGCCGGTACCGAAGGATACGGCGAGCAAACTCCACCGGCTACTTCTTCCATGCTAAGTATATGACAGTTTGAGGTTTTACGTGCAAGTTCGTTGGTTAGTATAGAAGGTAAAAATCGTTACTTCTTGTATTGTTGCCGGTCTTATCTCAAGTGAACATTTTCGTTCCCCAACAATTACAACTATTTTGTAGGATAAAAAGCCTCGGAACATGTTATTTCGCTAATGACTTTTAATACGGACCAATAATAATAGTCTACTAAGTAAGTGTTTCGATAACTAAGTACCACCGAAATGTGTTGCGGTCAAAGACGGATTGTTTTATACAGGAATTATTTTTAATTATTTTTTTCAAGTTAATTTTGTGTTTCATTATCGTTACGACAGAAATATGTTTTATTACCGTATTTAATCTTCTTCACTTAAACTATTTAGCTTGTAGTGTTAAGAACGTCAAGTATGATAGACGCGTTATTAAAATTCGTGAAACCCGAAAAAATTCACCTCAAATATTGTTTTCAAAGTAACGTTTTACCGCGCCCCTTTGTTCGTTACACGTCGCCATAAAATGGTTGCCTATATTCCGGACAACTTTTCAGCGGAAAGTAGAAAACGATATAAAGTTCCACTTTGACGTCTCTTTACACACTTCTGAAATAGGTACGGAAGTTTTTTAAACGTTCAAAAGTAAGCAAAAGTGCTGAGGCCAACCGGTAAACTAAGGTTACTTGTGGCTGAAGTGAGTAGGTGCATTATACGACGTGGCTCACGTGTTTAGTGAACGTACTAATGCTAGCCTTGTTATGCGTAATGTTATTTGGTTTTTTATATGGTTTCCTTCGTTAAGTGGAGCAGTTTCAGAGTTTCCTTCGCACATCTTGGTCTATTTGGTCCCTTTAAGGGATAAATTCACCTTAGTGGTACAAATTGCTTAGCAAAAGTTTTTAAGTCAAGACATCGCAATCCGTGAAATTCTTTGAGTAGTTTCAGCGGTCATCCGTGGTCTTCCCTCATCAGTTTTACTTCACCAAATGGCGTTTTCTTCCTAGAATTGTACGAGTTACTACAGAATATACGCTAATCACTATAGGTGTGTCTATAATAGGTACATATAGAGTTCCCTCGATATCCCTGGGATCCACCCATCAGATACTGACTGAGGAGTATTCTTTTGAATAAAAAAAAAGAATTGGGAAAATCTAATCACAATTGTACAAACGTACTAAACGTACAGTGGAATATAGATTTTTCTCCTTTTTTTATTTTAAACGTACAACATACATACAACTACGCCTCGTTCCCAGCAAAGGGGTAGGCAGAGACTACATATTTGTTTCCACCTGCTACGATCCTGACATACATCTTTCGCTTCTACAACACTCATTAGTCTTTTCATACATGATCACCGGTTTCGGGTACTCTTGATCTGCGACCTTTCTTCAAGACATCCCCAGTCTAATAATAATATCATTCCTTTATTTTTTTTGAAGTCGGTTAAAAATAAATTTTAAATGTAGAACAAGGCATCAGACACCGGTGTCCTTTGTATCGGCGACGAATACGAGCCCTGTTAAGCTTCAATTATTCGAAAAACGCGTCTGATTGAGAGAATCAGAGATGAACCCTTTCACCTACTGCCCTTGTTTCCAATTAAATTCATATTATTGGACTGAAGGACGTACATCAAAAGCAAATAAATTACGCATTGATCAAGTCACGTCGATCCAAACGCGTGAACGCGCGGCTGGATTTATTTGATTTCTCTGCGTCGTCGCCTACTTAGTTACGGGGAAACTGAGATCGTTAATTCCGACACGAAATGCTTTTTGGTACCAGATTCAATATTTGATTGTTTTTTTCGTATTCTCAGGTTTCTTGTCACCACAGAATGTTGATTTTGTTTAAGTACTTGTTTTCTGTAAATATTATGGTTCTTGTTTATTAATACTAGCTGTTGCCTGCAACTCCGTCTGCGAAGATATCGTTTACCGCTGTTACGAAGGGACTATACGATTTTTGGGATAAAAAGAATCCTTTATGATAGTCTAGTTTGTAAAATATCTATGTCGAATTTCATCAGAATCCGTCAAACCGTTTTAGCGTGACAGAGTAACAAATACACATCCACCCATCCTTACAAACTTTCACTTTTATAATATTAGTGAGATGGGATAAATTAGGGAATTCACTTCCAAATTATTACAGGGATTTTAGTTTAATAAATTTTTATAAATGGCCACTGATTCTCTTTACTTTTGCGCATAAGTTAGCTACCTTCCTGAAATAAATTGGAAAGTAATGAAAGTCTTTAAAGCTTAACTAGCATTGGAACTGGAAATTCTGATGACGTCAGCATCAATGTTAATGGCTGCCAGCTTTAAGGCCGCCAGGGAGTTGCAAGGAAATGCCCACGATTCGTGGAACTCAATTGGACGGCGCCGGCCCGACGGATACACTTGCAAGCAAATAAATAATAAGCATGTTTTCAGAATCGATATTTATAGATAAATAGCCTGGTATCTAGAAACAGAGTTTTTTTACTAAGAAATTGGAAACCAGTGTGGTTCAAGTTCATGGAACTAAAGACTGCAGTCTATCTGATAATCTGCAGAATATCTTTTTAGAAATGCCAAACTGAAAGTTAATTACAACAATTTTTGCATAATTAATTCAAGTAACAAATAAAATAATAATAAAAGTCTATTTTAGTTACATATATACATACATCACTCCTGTAACCCAAAGGGGGTGGGTAGAGCACAAATGAAACGCTACATTTAATCTACACCAATATTATAAAGAGGAAAGATTTGTATTTTTGTATGTAACGAATATACTTAAAAACTACTGGACCGATTTCAAAAATTCTTTTACCGTTAGAAAGCTACGGGTCCATATTGGGTTCGCTAAAGTTCATCACCTGAAATTGATTTTCCTAACGATTTGTACTCCTAATGATCACTTTTCATAAAAAAATATTTTACTATTAACGTAGTCTATAACACTCAGTTTTCCGAAAATTGATTTTCCTAACGATTTGTACTCCTAATGATCACTGTTGCTAAAATTTTGTTTCCTAAAGTTTTCGTTCCTACAATTTATTTTACTATTAACGTAGTCCATAACAGTCAGTTTTCCGAAAATTTTAAGTAATAACTTCACTGTTGAAACTTTATAACTTATCAAACAAATTAGATTTTCCGGGTGGTCATAAAAAAAATAACTAACACCAAAGGCTAATGCGGGAGCTGCGCTGCGCTACGCTCCCGCATTAGCCTTTGAATCTAACCATACCGAGTCACTTCCGCTCCGACAGGTCTTGCTCGCTCGCTTCGCTCGCTCGCTGGCTTCAATTACTATCATTGAAGTTAGCGAGCGAGTGAGCAAGACCTATTGGGGCGGAAGCGACTCAGTTTATTGCAACGGACATTATGAAGTTTAAAGTATAATAATGTTTAATTTTATGAATAAAAACAAATCTACATAAAAAAGATATGATGATGAATAATAGTGTAAAAGATGGTTATGTTAAGAAAATATAGGAAAACAAATAGTAGTATGATAGATGTTTATTGCAACGGACATTATGAAATTGAATGATTAGGAATTCAGAACGTTAGGAACATAGTAGTTATGAGTAGTGATTATTAGGATGTAAATTTTTAGGAACAATATTTTCGGACTTCCGATACGACATTGAAAAATTAGTTCAACTTTGGCGCACCCAAAAGCTACATTATCACTGAGTGACATAGGCTACTTTTTACCGCGGGAAATACCTTTTCATACGGGAAAATTAATTTATCGCGGGCGAAGCTGCGGAAGGAAGGCTAGTATTAGATAAAAGTGGTACAATAGTGACAGGTCTATTTTAGTTCAGTGATATTATTGAGTACCAGCTGTTGCCCGTGTTAGAAAAGGGTCAAAGTCACATATAAGATATTAACTAATATTCTCTTATTTAGCGGAGCCAAGAGTTAACGGAGTATGAAATAATAAGTTTATGATGGGTTAAGATATATGTATTTAGTAAGTAAAACAAACATGTCTAATCATGTTTCAAGAAAACGCTTATATTGAAACAAATGTTATCATCCAAGGAAATAGTAGCTTTTTAAAGATAACAAATAACAACAAAACTTAAGATACTCGACATATGTAGGTATATCAATATAATTTCGTCACTCACACAATTCAAATATTCATTATTATATATTTATACATTTACACGTTAACATAATAATAGCATAAGTTATAATTTTTATGTCAATTATTAATATATTTATATATGAAGGATATAGCAACAAATTATAGCCATAAGTATACAGACAAAGTACTTAACTGTCATGTGACCCCGGCGACGGCTCGTAACAAAGTGCCTTCTACCTGGCCTAAGAAGGCCTTTTATAGGTTTGCCTTGCCGTGTGGGTGAGTCGCAAACAACTGACGTCACCAGTGTTAGACAATCGGAAAGTATCTTAATTATTATTTCGCTTGTCTTTAGAGCCAAGTATTACCTAAATTATCAATTCCATAATTATATCTCATTTACTTACTTATTTTACCAATATATTTTATCACCTTACATGTCTAATAATATTATAATAGTTTATATTACTTAGTATATCTAACACCCGCGACTCCGTCCGCGAAGAATAGTTGTAGGTATAAAAAATAGCCTACGACCTATTCTCAGAACTACCGAGTATAGAGAAAAAAGTTTCATAAAAATCGGTCAAGCCGTCTCGGAGGAGTCCGATAACAAACACCGTGACACGAGATTTTTATATATTAGACTAGCTGTTGCCCGCGACTCCATCTGCGAAGAATAGGGGTAGGTATACAAAAAATAGCCTACGATCTTTTCTCAGACCTACCAAATTTAGACAAAAAAGTTTCATAAAAATCGGTCAAGCCGTTTCGGAGGAGTTCGATAACAAACACCGTGACACGAGATTTTTAAGGCTCCGTATCCAAAGGGTAAAAACGAGACCCTTTAACTGAGGCTCCGCTGTCCGTCCGTCCGTCTGTCTGTCAGTCTGTCACCAGGCTGTATCTCATGAACCGTGATAGACAGTTGAAATTTTCACAGTTTATATATTTCGGTTGCCGCTATAGCAACAAATACCTACTTACTAAAAAACAGAATCAAATAAATACTGAAGGGGGCTCCCATACAATACAACGAACGTGATTTTTTGCTCGTTTTTGCTCGATATTGATAACGGCAACAGGTAGACGCTTGAAATATTCAGAGAATATTTAGTTACATGTTTACTTTAAAAATAAACAATTAAATGAAAATAGAACAAATATTTAAGGGGGCTCCCATACAAAAAACGTGATTTTTTGCCGTTTTTATAGATAATACGGAACCCTTCGTGCGCGAAACCGACTCGCACTTGGCCGGTTTTTTTATATATTAGACTAGCGACTCGCCCCGGCTTCGCACGGGTGCAATGCTGATACTAAATAGAATGTCTTTATTACAACGTCCACAGTTTTTTTTGTCATTAGACCTTAAAGGCACGCGCCGCTACATAGCCGCTGCATTTTAAATCTGTACCTAATATCTTCGAAAAGATTCATTTAAATTAAACATGCTGTAAAGGGCCATATTGATCTATATTACATGCGCAATGTATTTATGGTACCTACTTAATTGGATAAGGACTAATGCTCTATTGCTTAAAATCGCTTCGTCAATAAGCCACTATTTCTCGTAAAAAGCAAAGGATAAAAATGGTTATTGTGGGTTATCCCTATTAGATAGATATATACCATTGCAGAATTTTTTGTAGACCTTTTTAAGGTGTACAATACTGTAGTACATTATTTTGATCTATCTCGTAGGGTTCAGCCAGCACTTGCAATGCAAGCGCAAAAAAATGTGTTTTTTTACGACATCACATTAGAAACCTCTAAAATTATCAGCGTTTCTCTACTAAATTATGCATGTTTTATACATATAAACCTTTTTTATGAATCACTCTATCTATTTATAAAAATCGCATTAAAATCCATTGCGTAGTTTTAAATATCTAAGCATACCTACATAGGGACACACAGACAGCGGGAAGCGACTTTGTTTTATACTATGTAGTGATACGAATGTTATTATTTCAAGTTAAATAAAAAAGGCTTTGGATAAAACTTGGTATGCACAGTAGGTACATAAATACCTATGTAGCTGAAGCTCTGAAACAACACTTAAGCTACTCTTTACAAACACGCTTTAACTTTTATCCTGATATTCCGACGGTATAAAACCCTAAAATCTGCTTAGTGTAGACCATGAATTTTTCACAGGCTTCTCTCTTGTAAATACAGAACGCGATATATAATTTTTTCATCTCTCATACTCGGAAAGTGAGGCAAATCATATCTGACATACGGGAGGATAACTATTATTTTCTTCCCAAGGGTAGAAATGAATTAAAAAAAATAAAGGCATTGGCTGTCAATGGAACACATACGCATTCAGCCAAGCATTACGGCATGTACATGGAATAATTTAAGTATTGAGTTTTTTTTTCTTAATTTAGTCATACCTATTACAAATTTTATAATGCCAGTGAAATATTATTAAATTAAATTATTAATTTACATTAGTTTCTTATTTTAGTGACTTAAACCAGAAAAGTTAGAAAATGTTAAGAAAAAAACACGGTAAACGATAATGTTATTGTCCACACAGCCTATCTTTACAGCTTAACTCCTTGGTTCAAATTGGTTACTTACATATTTTATAAATAAATTTACTAAAATACCTAGGTAAGTACCTACTGTCTACCTACCCATCCTACCTACCTACCTATCTACCTATACCTGTACCTATCTACTGTTTTCATTGATTATCATATTGAACTTCTAAATTTTGTTAAATTAATTATTCCTTAACAATAAACTCCATTGAAATATTTTTCATACTAATTACAAACTGAAATATGAAAAAACCCCAGAAAAAAGACCAATGCTGGGAATCGAACCCAGGTCCTCAGCATTCCGCGCTGCGTGCTATACCCCTACACCACCACTGGTCTAGAGATTAGACACGAATCTTTCCTACACATCGTACATTTCAGTCTGTTAGATAATCACCTTATGCAGTGATAAACGCACATCTATGTTACATCCTCTATCGAGAGACTTTAACAATCCTTTTGAGCTAACCGCCCACCCGGACCAAGAGATGGCGCTACAAGGCCAACTTTTACAAGTTTGGTATGAAGTATCTTTTTGTATTTTTTTTTCAACTTCATTTTTATTACTTTTACGGTCATCCCGTGAAACCATATTTTCATCCATTGAAATATTTTACAACGATCATATTGACCAGTTTAGACATTTTTATTAATTTATACTTATATTTTCTTACTTTCCTTGTAGTCGAAATGAAAAGCAGAGTGTTGAACTCGGGAAAATCACCAATATCACCCTCGGAATATTGGCACCCTCGCTGTGCTCGGGTGCCAAGTAACCTCGTGTGATATTGGTTATTTTCCTCCCTTGTTGAAAAATCTACTATTGAGAATTCCTGCGGGAATTTATTAAAATCCTGGAATTTCAATTTAACTGCCCGATCTTAAGACTTTTTTTACATAAAATATACAAAGCTCAATTATTTGGTTGTCGTATTTCAGAAATTATTAAACAACTAGCTACTGCCCGCGACTCCGGCTACGAAGAATAGGGGTAGGTACACAAAATACCTTACAGTCTATTCTCAGACCTACCAAATATAGAGAGAAAAGTTTTATTAAAATCGGTCAAGCCGTTTTGGAGGAGTTCGATAACAAACAACGTGGATATGAGATTTTTATTTATTAGATTCTGTCCGCTTTTAGGTCGAAATATACCAATGAAATTACATGTTAGGTAATTGTGTAAGTTTGTGTAAGAACATTACGTTACGCTTATTAAATATACACACATTAGTGGTGTTAACTTGCCTATAATTTCAAAGCCGGTTATTGAAGACTAAGGAATAAATCAATGCTCAGCTTTGAAGCAATCGTACGGTTTCCCGGTGTTGTGGTTTCGACGTCACATACAAAATATTGTTTTGTGCTCATTGGCAGGTAAAAGTATACTTCTAAGTATCAATTACACCCACAAAATCTAGCCACGTGCAGGAAAACGAAGCCAGCGAAACATAAAACTAGTTTATACCTACATGAAATAATAAAATATTCTTTTATAACGGAATATAGCATCATTAAATTTGCATTTGTGCTAAGCCTATCACCGTAGACGGATCTTCGTATTGTACGCGAGGGAGTTGTTACAGAGACTAAATGCCAGGAGTCATTAAGAAAAATAAAACCTTCAGCTAACATTTTTAGTTTTGCGTCTAGACAATTACGCGGGGTATTAATGTCGTATATCGTAATAAGAAAGATTATTTAAGGGTTGTTTTATGAACCCTTCGTCGTGAGGGAAAGAGAAGGCAGTAGGTAAAGGAGGTGGCGCTTAAAGCCGGCCGGTGCACACCGCTTGCACCAGTTGTCTCTAGACCGTCGGCAGCGTCGGTCGCGTACAACCCGCGGCTCAGATGTTGCGTCCCAAACTTTTCACGAGTTCTCGGGAAAATATTATACAGTTCCAGAGTTGACCGCCCCTTTAATCACTTCTTTGCGTGTGTCAAATGCAACCGAAAAGAGCGTTTAACGTGTGTTTTATGGTTCAGTTTGTTTTTAACGATAAAAAGTTACAGTTACGTGCTTCCCTAGTTTGGAAACAAACTTATTTCTATTGAAGACATTAGTACGATTAGTAGCCCTCAACTAGTAGAAAGAAGTGAAAAAATTCATCGGAATACCAAAAGAGCAGTTTTTGCATTTATTTACATGGGCGCCCAAATTGGGGCTAGTGTTATAATTATTTTTGAAATTCATGATAAAAAATCTGCAAATAAAAGTAATTAGCATCACAGTAGAAAAAATGAACGGTATAGGTGATGTTAGTTTATTGAAGAATGGAAAAATGCTTTTGGCATTACTTGTTTTGGATTGGTTGTTCGCAGGAAGCACGGACGCCACAACTCGTGAGTCACTTATTTAACTCACTGCATGTTTTATTTCTTTTTTGCATTAAGAACTTATTGTCGCTTCAACCATACACTAGGATACTTATGTAAAAAAAGTTCATTAATTTTGTAAAGTGATTAACAAGAAAAAGGTTCCTCATAAATCACTGTCATAGACTCACCACCGTTGAAGATGAAGATTGAATATGTAGAAATATGATGGTGTGCATGCATTACAATATGATTCTTTCTTATTCACATACCACTTAGTACTGCGAATTATGGAAATTCATAACGATCATAATCGCACAGGTTAAGTGGAGACACATAGACGCCGCTACTAAATTTGATTAATGCTTTAAAATTATTGCATCCTCCACCTTAGAACCATCATTGACTCACGCTTATTTACTAATAAACCACTCTAACTTTAATAATTAATTATCAAAACAATTTATTATCTCTGTTCATAGCCTTAGTAAATTAAACTAAGCATGGTCGCTAGATAAAATTTAAATGGTGAAAAGTTTGATCAATACTCTATTCTACTGGTAATGAAATAACCGTAAACCAATATAGTGATTGTTAAAACGTTTGCCCTCTACCGAACTTTCATTTTGTGGAAAATGAACACTGAATTTTTAAAATAACAACGGTTTTCGTGTTGTTGACAAATCAAGCTTTTACGAACGCGTGCCATTTTGTTTACAAACATAAAATTTCAAATTGTTTTCGTGCTGGTTTGCATTTCTCACAGTTATTTTCTGATTAAAATTTACACTTTGCGTATGTATATGATTGTAATAATGCTCCGACAATGTTGACATAATCGTTTAATTCTGTTATTCATGAGGGTTCAAGGGTACCTAACTCTTATAAAAGTTTGGTCTTTATTTACAATGTTAACGCTTGTTTAATAATTTGCATTAGGTACTTAATTGCCGAAATTGCGAACCAGACTTGTGCATTGGGGGGTAAGTATTAAGTATTAAGTTTAAAACAGATAAATAGACCGACAAGTCACAAAGACATACGACTCATTTTACTAGGATTCCGTTTTTTTTTGAGGCACATGTATTATAAATCTTATCTAACTAAAAAAAAAATTTAAAATTTAATCTGTTTATTGCAATTATTATAATACTAATATTATAAACGCGAAAGTTTTGTATGGATGTATGAATTGTTACTCTTTCACGGTAAAATGGTTTGACGGATTTTGATGAAATTTGGTATACAGATAGTTTATATCCTGGATTAACATATAGGATACTTTTATCCCGGAAAATTGCATAGTTACCGCAGAATAGCGGATCACGGGTAGCAGCTATATAGTATCTAATGTACCAAAGTCCGAGTATTTACATGTTACCTACATAATGCAGGAGAGGTAGTAGGTAAGAGGTCTTTATTGTTATTCAATATTAAATTTAAAATACTTTGTAAAAGCCTTTTTTAACATTTTATGCTATTATTACTAACTTTTATTTAGTCAAGATCAAGACGCAAGTCAGATGTCACCTACACCTACCTACTGTCCGTGATCGGATTGACTTGAAATTTGGTTTCTTAGATAATGTAGATTGGGTGACAATATAAGTACAATAAACTACTATAAGAAAAAGATTGTCATATTGAAAATTTATGATTTTTTTTGACCAAAACTTCTTTATTATTTTATTACTTTTATTAGCTTCACCTGTAACAATGTAAGTAAACAAATCTTTCAAGTCGGTTTTTACCCACTTCAGATTGTCCGGATTAACTAGAATTGTCACATGTGTGTGTGTTGTGTGTATGTAAATGCGGTAACAATGTAAAAACAAAGTACCGTCAGCAAAAAGGGTGTTTTAAAAATTTGAATTATTACCTGAAACTTTTTAATGTAAATAAATGGTGGAATCTTTCCCCTATCTCTTATGATGGGTTGACGTGTAGTCAATTAGTGGGATAGGCCTACCAGGGGGCGCTTGTAATGTCTGTGACAGCACCGGAAGGCAATAAGCCTAGTTTTAGCATCCCATTATACTGTCGTTTAGAAAATTATGCCGATACAGTTACGTCGGTTAGTGGATTTAGGAAAAGATGTTAATCTGCTAATAGCTGTGGCCCGCGACTCTCTCTGCAAATAATTCGTTTATCGCTATCCCGCGGAAACTATGCAATTTTCCGTGGTGAAAAGTATCCTATAGCATTCCCCGGGACTCAAACTATCTCTATACCAAATCTCATCTAAATCGCTTCTGTGGTTTAGGCGAGAACAGGTAACAGACAGTGAGACAGACATACACACACAATTTCGCATTTATAATAATAGTAGATATGGATGGATTTACATTTGAGGTCGGTTGATTTTTCTGTCTTAAGAAAAAAGTTCACTTTATTTTAAAGACTTGTTCAATCTTTTGATGTAGAAAGGTATTTGCGTAGTAACTAATTATTTCGAGTTTTTGCAGGTTCTTCGGCTAAGTTACTTCGATCTTCTAAGCAATTTAACTAACTATAAACTTGAGCCTAGCAATGGATCGTAATGAGCTAAGGGTTATTTATTAAAACCGTTGTTTACCTCGCCACCAAAATAGGCCTACTTTTAAGTATAAAAAAGCCTTAATTGAGTTGAAATCAATACTCAACGCTTTTCAGTCCAAGAACTTAACACGCTGTAAGAGCGTGGTGTGTATTACTCAAAGGTCATAATTATTTTTTAAGCTCATTAACGGTTTTGACCTGATTCCGTCCATGTAGTTACACACGAAATAGTCGCGTGCCGCCGAATTAATTTGACAGAACATGCTTAATTTGAGGGTATTTGGCAATTATTCGACACTGGTCTAATATTAAAACCG
Organism: Archips xylosteana; assembly: GCA_947563465.1. Taxonomy (NCBI): domain Eukaryota; kingdom Metazoa; phylum Arthropoda; class Insecta; order Lepidoptera; family Tortricidae; genus Archips; species Archips xylosteana. Next base: position 12,903,109 of record OX387352.1, on the reverse strand, counting down.
CCTTTTCTTTCCTGACCGACATAGGAATGGCCACACGTTTAAAAACACTATAAGGTTGAAATAAATAAAAATAGATTTCTCAATTTCCTAAAATTGTGCTGGCTAATTTGACAAGTAGATGAGTCGAGTAGGTTTACTTGACTCAGCATGAAGTCTACGCAGTTATCTAAAAGCACGAAAGCAATAAGCTCGAGTAGTAAAACCAACTTGATTTAGTTGGTTCTGTATTACCACATCGAATGTAGTCAATTTTGGTAAGCAGCAAAAAGAAAAAACTACAGCAATAGCGTGTCTTCTCAAATTGGAGAATAATGTATGTTGTCTTTGATACATGACATCAAAGTAACTTTAGAAATTTTAATGAATGTTGGAAATAAAATTGAACAAACATTGTGTTACTTTGATTTACGCAAGACTTCATTTGTTTCACTTCGCAGGTGTTTAATTTACAAACGGCTCCTATACAGCCTGTTCTCATTATCCAGAAGTCTAAAAATATGTATGTGTGTACATAATAGTATATTACTGCAGCGGCCGCGAAATAGGGGATTGCCGGTCGAGTAACGAGGCCATCTAGAGATACGAGGCCGGCAATCCCTGTTCGTGGCCAAGGCTTGTATAGAGTTTTTCTCAAACATTCATCATCATCATCATCATCATCAACATCATCATCATCACCACCGCCATCATCATCACCATCATCATCATCATCACCATCATCATCATCACCATCACCCACTATCACCATCATCATCATCAACGTCATCACCATCCATCCATCCATCCATCCATCCACGTCGACCTATTAAACGTCATGGTGCTGTGTCACATAAAACAATAGACGATCACTTAGCTGGCCAAGGCCAGCAATGTTGTATGAAATTCCATTATTGACCTCTCGTCTAGACGCACCTGCAACGTGACAGTTCGTGGCGTATTATAAGGAACATAACGTCAATATTTCATAGCATGTTTGAGAAAAACTCTTTATTGTATGTAGCTCATGAAATTAATAGATAACAAGAGAAATAGATATACAAAGGCGAACTTGCCCCTTAAAGAGATCTCTTCCAGTTAACTTTTGATCGATTGCCAGGACAATAGAAACAAGAGTAGGAAGACATGCAAAGGAAAGTAAGAGGATTCGATTTGTAGCATTCGAACATGGCGGATGTAGACAGTATCTAATTTTGGTATTTCTGTTTCTTTGGCTAGTTGAAGTATAATTTTGATAGTGCTTTATGTGGCGATTAACCTTAATTAACAGTGATCACAATATTCTATATTGCTCTCGTGTCTGAAATTTTTTAATGCGCAAGTTGTCTCCACGTGGTTTCTGGAATTTTGCTATCAAGTTGCAGAAACTACAATCACCGTACAACGGCGCTCCCAAAGAGAGCTTACTTTGACACTGGCGAAATTGTCCTTAAATAGGACAGAAGCCATATTTTAAATAAAATACAATAAATGGAAAGTAAAGAGAACCGAAAAGGAAATTAACATAAACAAAAAGTGCATTAAAATAATAATACATATAAATAATACGTACAAATGAACTAAAACAATTACTTTGCTCACCCGCGACCTTACAATAGTTACGTTTATGCAAGAAATGTGTGTTCATGCAGTTCTTCAAGGAGTTTAACATTTGGTAGCATAGCATACGGTTGTGGTAACTCCGAGGATGAGCTCTGGTTGAGTTCGAAACGCGTCAGTGTAGCTTGGTGGTGGTGATAGTTGTGTTTATGTGATTTGTGTGTGTTCGTACAGTGTGGAGGTGGAGGAACTGCATGAACACACATTTCTTGCATAAACGTAACTATTGTAAGGTCGCGGGTGAGCAAAGTAATTGTTTTAGTTCATTAATATGGACCTCCGCAAAGTAACGCCTGATTCAATAAATACGTACAAACGTTGTAATAATAATACGTAAATTCTTGAATACGCTCCAAATTCTTTGGGAGATGTCAAGCGTACCACACAAATCAACGTTATATCCAGTAGTGCTATTTAACGTCTTTGGTTTCGTAAACGATATCCTTTAGATAATTGACTTCCTTGATGTGGCGCTTAATCGCCTGAGGTTTGATTAACTCTTCTTAAGATTAACTACGATAGGACAGGTTCACATGGCCGTTCCTTAAGGGAATATTGCCTTTATGCTACTGGAATCATCATCATCATCCCAGCCTATATACGTGTCCCACTACAGGACACAGGCTTCCTCTCAGAAAGAGAGGACTTGGGCTGTAGTTCCCACACAGGCTCACTGCGGATCGGGAACTTCACACACACCATTGAATTTCTTCTCATGTGTGTGCAGGTTTCCTCACGATGCTTTCCTTCACAGTAAAGCTCATGGTAATTTTGCACATTAATTCCTAAAAACTCAGAGGTACGAACCCACGACCCTCGGCTTGTGAGGCGATAGATCAACCACTAGACCACCATGGCTTACTGGAATAAGAATCTAAAATATCATTGTATTTTTAGGGGTCAATTATTGAATATCAATTAACGTGATCATTTATGAGTAGGTAAACAATAAGCAGTGTGTAGGATATCATTTGGTTGGTTCGCGTTTTGCTAATTTGGTCGCTGTTGCTGAAATTGATAAAGAAATTAGAGACATTTTCGCACCGGTGTGGGAAGAAACGATTGTGATAGGCACTTTGTTGCTCGGAAATAGAATTTCTACAGATTGAAAACAAGCTTTATACATTTTAAACATATTTAGTAAACGGTCGGTATTTATAGTATTTTTTGTTTTTAACACGCTTTTATTAGCTTCACTTGTAACTAAGTATATTTATTTTCGTTCATTTTAGCATTAGGAAAGGGTGTAAACTATCTTGAAGAGTTTTTTTGAATAACTCTTTTAAAAAACCAGTAAGTACATATTAGGCACTTATGAAACCAAACGAATATAAACAAATAACCTTACGTCCTTGCTAATTGTCACATAATTGGCAGTGATTTATTTTTCAAAAATATTTTTCTATAAAAAGCCATGTTAAGATCGCTTACCTTCTTTCTATATGCTAAAATAAACGAAGTATACATGCATGTACCTAACCAAATCTTGGAAGTCGATTTTAACTAATTTCTAACTGACGTATCAATTTGAAACTTTTAGGTAACTTCATGTAACGCGGATGACAAAGCAATAATTTTATACCATAGAGCTGATCTGATGATGGAACCAAAAGCTGCATATTAAAATTCTTCAACGGCTAAGTACCTCCTAGTAAAACCTGCGAGAGTGGGTTCATGTGATTCGTTTTGGCAAGCCAAAACACAACATAAGACGACTTGGTATTATTACTTTATAAAGTAAAAATAAAAAAGTAATGTTTAAAATACCTGAAATACACGTTTTATCAATAACACACTAAACAGTACAAATTAGTACAACTAATTTACATAATATTTGTCACTATAATGTATCCATTCTACACATGAATAATGGTCTCACGGTCAACATTTATTACGTTTAAAGTAAAAAATTAAAGAGGATCATTTGGGGTACAAAGCAGCGCGTTTATTTTCGATCTAAATAATGTTGATTGAACAATCGTATGCAATCCTTTCGTGCAACAGTCTGATACGGATTTTGCCGTTTTTTTTTCAAAACTAACGTTTTCACGTTTTCCGTAACCGGAACTGCGAAACGAGACGGGTCGCTAATTTAACAACATTGGTCGATTGAGTATAAAGATATTTTATTAGGTCCCTGAAACTAAGTCATATTACAGCAGTATAATAGGTAGATATAGAGACCTAATAATTTATGATCATAAATTTATGATTTATGATCTGTTCATTTCTTTGCCTTCTTTCTTCTTGAAATTTTCTAGTTTTTGGGTCGTTTTTCTTTGTTTTTATGCGCCAGGAAGATCTATACTGGGTTGTCGTCTCTGAGAGTTAGAGTCATTGTAAGTAGTGGGTTAGGTTAGGCTACGTTAGGTTCGTAGCTTGGGAGTTTTCTCTTCCTTTTTCGTGCCAGTGAGTTTTTTGCGTCGTGCCAGGGCTCTCCTGTCCGCGCGGTCTTTCAGGACGTCTCATTACGAAGTGGCCATAAAAGGAAAGACGAATATTTCTTTTAGCTTGGTCATCCTAGTTGCAACTTTGTATCTAACTTGACTAGTCTTCTTAGCACTAATGCCTATCTCAATATCTTCATCTCGGGCATATGCTGCTTTTATTTTATTTTTTGTTTATTGGGAAACAAATAGTATAAATATTACAAAGTACAGTAATACAAATTACTATTACAAAAGCTAGAACAGTTTCCACTGACGGGTAATTACAAATTTGTTTAGGAAGGAGAGATATCTTAATGTAAAATTAAAGTTATAGATATAAGCATAGAGATGTTGCAAACATATCCAAACCAAATGTCGGTTTTTTGTTCGTGTGCCTTTTTTTTGGCCCAGTATTCGACACCTTATGTACATTAATTTGATCACATGAAGATATGCTCCAATTAAAATCAATTAATAATTTGTACACAACATAATTCCTCAAGTTAAATAGGACTACGCCATTGATTGCAAACTTGTTTTAAATAAAATCCAACATTCAATAATTGAACGGAATAACCAGGATCAAAGTGTCAGTCAGAGTTTAATACCGGTGCTTTGATGAATTTATTGTTGTACAGATAAGCTCGACTACAGCGAGAAATAGTGAACGAGACGATGAATTGATCGAATTACTTATAAGGTACCTAACTTTTGTCCAAAATTTAATTTGCCTCTACTCATCATAATCATCATCATCCGGAAAACGTCCACTGTTGAACAGAGGGCTCCTATTTAGAACGTCACAATGCACGATTACTACTACTGACTGCTACTTGCATCCACCAGTTACCCGCGACACTCGCAATGTCGTCTGTTCACCTACTAAGTAGTAGGGCTTGGCAACGCTACCCTTCCAGTTTATCACGAATAAAAAACATGTCTTGATAAGCTTTCGACAAAATAATGAGTAATCCGTTTAAGTAAACCTATTTTTTATAAAAAAAAAGTAATTTTCGGACAATAGTTAATTCGTTTAAATATAATTCGATCTGATGATAGTTAACCAAGGGTAAGTCTTAATACCCGTGCTTTCATTTATTTATTGTTGTGCAGACGAGCCGGGGTTCAGCGGGCCCATTGCGAACGTGACCGCGCCGCTGGGACGAGAGGCTATACTGGCTTGCACTGTACACAATCTCTCCTCTTACAAGGTAACACTAGAATGAATTGCTCACTTTTTTCTAAATTTAGGTTGGCATCCCGTGCTAGGGTCGGTTTTCGTCCAATATGGACTCACTAAGAAGTATCGCTACCGTTACAAGTACAAGGGATAATGGAATCTGTGCACCGCCCAATTCCGGCAGATCAAACTTTATAGGATTTATACAAATAATATTCAATAAAGCCCCTTCGTAACAGTCGAATTATCACGATAAAGGATTGGTAGTACAGTCAGCTGGAGAGAAAAGGTTACCCCCTCGTAACGGCGGTAACTACACTGGAGGGAGGGGGGTACTCATTCTCTGCAGCTGACCGTACAACTGCCTGGTAACCTGCATATTCATCAGCATCCTAAGCCGTTTTTGTATTGGACTCGAAGGACGCCGATGGACCACTACGTGTATTCTGTGTTCTTTACCATATGCATCCTACCTTTAGGTGGCGTGGCTGCGAGTGGACACACAGACGATCCTCACAATCCAGTCGCACGTTATTTCCCGCAGCCGACGCGTAGGCGTGACGCACGGGGACCACACTTGGTTCCTACACATCCGGGAGCTGCGCGAGACCGACCGGGGCTGGTACATGTGCCAGATCAACACGGACCCTATGAAAAGCCAGCTTGGATATCTTGATGTAGTCGGTAAGATTGATACATGAAAAAAAGTTTGACTGCAAATTACCCTACCAATAGTTCTAAGGCATGCTATTTATCTTTACCTATCTTTAGATCTATGCTTTAAGGAACACTATCTATGATCTTATGCATGAGAATTATAGTCCGTTTATTTACAAGTTTGCTGTGTATCTATCTATATTTGTTTTATGATGTTTGGTTAATTTTATATACCTAACTAGCTATTGCCCGCGACTCCTTCTGCGAAGAATAGGGATATAAAAAATAGCCTACGACCTATTGTCAGACTTACCAAATACAGAAAAAAAAGTTTCATGAGAATTGGTCACACGAGATTTTTATATATTAGACTAGCTTTTTCTCGCGATTTCGTGCGCCCACAAATAAAATATGGTCAACTCCCGATCTCTATCCCGCGGGAAATTCCAAAAATCCCTTTATACTGCACCTCTATGATCCTAAATGAATGTTACTGAGATAGGGTCCCGGTCCCATTGAATTGAATCTCATTTTCTCCTTACCCTGTGGGATTTTCCAAAAATCCTATAGTTACTTTAATTATATACTTTTATAATCACCTACTTTGCATGCCAAATTTGAAGTCTCTTAAAATTATAGTTACGGAGATAAGACTATTTTGAGGCAAAAATATAAATCGCATTAATTCCCTATCCCGTCGGAATTTTGAAAAATCTTTTTTTAGCGGATTCCTACGTCATAATAGCTATCTGTGTGCCAAATTTCAGCACATAAGTTCAGTGGTTTGAGCTGTGCGTTAATAGATCAGTCAGTAACGGTTGCCTTTTATATATAGATATGTACAGATATCTGTTTATATTACTTTTTGTTTTATATTGCACTACCTGCTGATGAGGCAGAAGGTTGTGGCTTCGAACCTGGGTTCGCACCTCTGAGTTCTCGGAATTTATGTGCCAAATTACATTTGTAATATTACCACGAGCTTTTCGGTGAAGGAACAGTTCTATATTTTTTATAAAGAAATCTTACATACATATATATAAAATTCTCGTGTCGCGGTGTTTGTTACCAAACTCCTCCGAAATAACTCGACCGATTCTCATGAAATTTTGTGTGCATATCGGGTAGGTCTGAGAATCGGCCAACATCAATTTTTATACCCCTAAATGTTAAGGGTGGTTCACCCCCTAATTTTTGACGTGACAACGTCTAATAAATCAATGAACGCCGCTGCATACACGTAAAAGGATGACGCAATGTAAGTACATGAGCCGCGAGGGCCAGTTGCAACAGAGCGGCGAGGGCCAGTGGCAAGAGAGCGGCGAATGCCAGGGTGTACAATGCGGGGTGCGGGGGGATCCAAAATCTGCTCATTTATTGCCTCTACTCTAAGGCGGAATAAAGTTCGCCGGGTCAGCTAGTAGTTCTATATTTTGTGTGAAGTAGACAATGAAATAATCCGGATTAATTTTGGCACCATAGTTCTTTATTTTAGTTCTTTGTTTGACTTTTTGATATTTTTGGACTACCACAGTAATGCTCTCCTAAGGAACCCATAACGGTTATTGTAGAATCGGAACAGGAAAACCAACCTTGTTATTGTGATTAGTTTCTGGGCGTTCGAAATCCGCTCGGAAAAAATAGGGTGGTTCTGGAGGCAATACGAATTTTCCTAAGCATAGGACCTAAATTAAACAATTTATTAGGTCAAAATCTCTATTTTCTGTGAAATGAATAAAGTCGTTAGCCCCGTTTACGAAAAGCCTATGTATCACATAACAACATTGCTCGTTTAATATTATAAGACAGATAGGTACTTAACTTTTTCTAAGTTTAAATGTCAAATGGATACATTACTTTGTCACGAAACGAATAAAAGTTGGAAAATACAAAGCGATTCTTCAACTTATAATTTATTTTATGAGGATGCCGCTTCGCAGTCATATTTAGGTCTACGTCTGGTTAATAATTTTAGTTGCCCAGCGACCTAGGTAATGCAGCAGGTTACACCAATTTCCGCCTTGCGGGTACTTTGCTCGGGTACATCCTCTTTCCGTTGTAAGTACTGTTGCCTTTTGAGAAGGTTATGAACATGTATATGTATATGTATAAATGACGGATTCCTGCCTTTAGGTAAGTCCGTGACATACACAGGTGAATATTCTAAACTTCATTGACTCCCACTGTTTGAGGATTATGCCATCTCTGAGTGTGCAAATCGGTATCTAATAATGTAACTCGTTTGTAATGCAACCTCAGTATTTTCAAACTTATAATTGCTTCTTAATTCATCTGTCTGAACTTGGATTATGGTACTGAGATATATTACGAGCTTTCTTGATAACTTAATGGTTGAAAGTTACGGAATTACCTTATTATTTGAGAGTACAAAGAACCAAAGAGCGACAAAAATACTTTAATAATGTTATTTACATCCAAAGCAATTTTAATTAGATTTATCAATGTGTTAGGATCTTTCACCAAGCAATTTCAGAACAACTAACTATGCTCTCTCCCTAATGGAGTGTAAATCGTAGTATGGCTAAACACTGATGTAAATGTTTTTTAGCATTTTTTTACTGTGATTGATAAATGTTTCCATACATTAAACGATGTTCACAGTGTATCGTGTCAAACGCGTAAAAAATCCGGCGAAAAATCTCCAAAGGGGTGGTTCAGTCACCTGCTAAAATCCAACCATCCAACCATCTGCTAAAATACTTTGGATTAATTTAAGAGCGTTGGATGCGGATGGCGCGGAACGTCTGTTTGATGAACCTCGGGGGAGGCTTATTGTCAGCAGTGGACGTCTTTCAGCTCAAGCGATGATTAAGAATCTGATGAATTTTAAAGCCACTTTTATAAGAATGTACAGGATCTCCACTGATTTGCCCAGTACAATAAAGCCCTACTTTATCTGTTTTCGTTCCTGTTCAGTACCGCCAGACATCCTGGACCGCGGGACGAGTCGCGACCAGACGGTGCGTGAAGGTGCTTCAGTGAGCCTGACCTGCGCAGCCACGGGCTCCCCGCTGCCACAGATTATCTGGAGGCGAGAGCACTCCAAGTCAATCACATTGTCGGATGGGATACAGGGTAATACTAAAATACTCACTGTTGTTTTGTACTGGCATTCAAATTTTGACCTGATAACAGTCGCGAATAAGTGCAAGGTATAGCCGAAGAAACTGAACGCGTTAACAGGTTGGAACCTTTTTCCTGCAAAAGTTATGTGGATATTCCTTACATCTGCCCAACAAATAGCATTTTTTTTCGACTGTACTTAAGCACGTAAGCACTTTGAATTAGCATGCTTGTGCCTTCTTGATGAGATAAAAATTACAGTGTTTGTGCTGTTACTTAGGTAAAAAATAAACCGAATAATGTAACCTAAGACACAAAGACATTAAATTTTAATTGGACTATATAATATTTAAGCCGTAGCAGCCTAGAAGTTTGACTTATGGCCTCTCAAGCAAAGGGCTATGGCTTCGAGCCTGAGCTCGCACAGCTGCGAGTTTTTCAGAATTTATGTACGAAATTTAATTTGCAATTTTACTACGAGCTTTTCAGCGAAGGAAAACATCGATTGTGTATACACCTGCGAAGAAAATCTATGATGTGTTTGAAGTTCAAAATCAGCATTGGGCTCGTGTAATACAGCCCAAGAACGCTCATTTTGAGAGACCTGTGATGATGAAGATGATATATTTTTGTGATGGTTTTAATTGTTTGTAGTGTCGTCACTAGAAGGCCCTGTGCTGAACATAAGTCGAGTGAGCAGACAACACGCTGGGGCGTATTTGTGCATAGCGTCGAACGGCGTGCCTCCTACCGTCAGCAAGAGAATCTTGCTCACTGTCGAATGTAAGTAACAGTCAAAAATTGTTTTTTTGAAGCTTCTGATTATTCATAATCACTCATGTGCCCGCATTTTGTGAGGATCTTCTCTAATTAAATTGGATAAGTAAGCACATTATCGACACAAACGGAGTTGAAGCTGTTGCCATGTCCAGAATCAGCCGGATCAGATAATCATCAATTTATTATACGATAGCTTGGCCCTTTGCAGAACTTCTATGCCGTGGATTTTTGGCAAAATACATTAATATTCCTCATCTCTTCAATTAAAGGATCTTCTATGTAAAACTTCAACTTTCTAGATCGAAGGATTTTGGTTAGACGTTGATGAGTGAGTCATTCAGTTCAAGATTTTACACATTAAGTAATTATAAGTATATAAGTAGGTAACACTTTCGATCTGCATCATAAACTAAAATACGGGTATGACATCTTATTTTTTGTCAACGACAAATACATAAATGCAGTGTTTACTGTTTTTAAAAATAAAGAAAAGTCTCCTTTACATAGAATGTGCTATTTTCAATATTTAAGGTATTTAGTTGCCCTCCATGTGGCGTTTGTTTTTTCCACTCTGTATATACAAATGTGGCTCCACCTCAAGATGTTGCATATACACTATCTAAAAAAAAACTCTATGCTCATTTCGTCCTCTTCCCGGCTAACTGTTGTATCTAAATCTAGATACGACAGTTAGCGGGAAACAGGACGATTTGATCCCTATAACGTACAAAAACTTGAACTGAGTTAATGTTCTTGTAACAGTTCCGCCTGTGATCACGATAAGGAACCAGTTGGTCGGAGCGACGCTGGGTTCCGACCTCGTGTTGGAGTGCGACACGGAAGCCTATCCCAAGCCAGTCAGCTACTGGAGCCGGGACAATGGGGAAATTGTTCCCGTAGGTAAGTTATTAATATAATAATTAGTCTCCTATCTTACAAAAGCATACGTATGCATACGGATAAGATAATGGTGAATGATCAAAGATTTGAGGTTCAGAGATCGAATCTCATTGCGAGCAGTATTCTGTATAATGAATTTGAATATTTGTATTCTTAATTTTAATTTTGCTTACGTATAGTCGACTAAGTATGCTTTACTATTTTTTGTGACAGTTCCTGCATCAGAATAAAAACAATAAGGCCGATTGTCACATTGACTTTTAAATGTCTTTAATGTTTTAAGCCGTACAAATGACATTGAACCTTAGGGCGGTAAAGAAATTTCTTTGTCGACTATATTTAGGTGGAATATTTTGTCTGATATTTACCCAATGACAAGTAAAACAAGCCGCTGTACTCGTAGTTGTTGTTTGTCAAAATGTTGTGTTAGTCCAAGGTTAATGGACAGTTAACTACGTCTTTAATCGTAACTAGGTTTTATTTAACCTAAATTAAATAACCACGATTCTAGAAAGCAAGGTACTTTTTCAAATAAACATCATTTAGTTTTGTCACATAAATATGAGCTTCTGTTAAAATATTTCAAGTATCATTGCGTGTGACACTAATATACAAACGTTTAAGTGACGACCGCATATAAAAGTCAATACAAGGTGAGTAAGTAAGTAGTAGTAATGGACATTTTGTAAACACTCAATTCTATTTAATGTCATTTACTCGAAAGGTCACTTAATATTTTTATCGTTATCTGTAAAGGTTAAGACAAATTAGGGAATATATTTTTTCGATACTGCGTAGACTTATCCCTTTTATGGGGTTTCCCTTAGCTAAATTTTGAATGGAAAATAGTCGTTTATACCTAGACCTTAGGCCTAGGCTAGGCTTATTTTAAAGTGAAACACGTATCATAAATTGTGTTATCCATAATTTAGAAATTACAGTGGAATGCAAGGATGTGCTACATAAGAAGACGCTCAACCGATGTCGTTCATTCTACTTAAAATAGAAACAATATATTTTTGACAGGAGGTGTAAACGATGTTCCTAACAAAAGATTATTATTCTCGTGAATATCTTGAACAAATCTCTAGTTCCATAAAGGATAAGCCTGTGCCAGGAGGCGTTGTAAATTGTCTTCCATTTTTTTATGCGTAGGAGGGGGTTTAGAACCCCAGAAGTTCGACGGGGCGTTCCGGTCAGTGCTCCGACTGCCGATAAAACGAGTCATGAGCTCGGATTACGGCGCCTACAAATGTGTCTCGAAAAACGCCTTAGGAGACACCGAGGGCACCATCAAGTTGTATCGTGAGTTGCGCTCTTATTAAAAAAGTCTTATGATTTCTTCCCCATACCTTTACGAATATGACACTACGGCTTTGAATTAATTAATTCCAGAAAGTTACTGCTTAATGCCGTTTTAAGGTTGTATTTTAATAAATGGTTTAGTAAAATTATCTTTTATCTTACCTTGTTATTGTTTCTATCAGCGGAGCGTTCTAAATTTTAATTGATATTTCGTTATTATTTTTAGCTATGCCAAAACCAGCATCGGAAAGCAAAAATGGTAAGACATATTTATTAACAGATATTTTAAAAATTATGATAAGCTTATTCATCTCTTTCATTGTATAAAACAAAAATCAGGCAACGGCAACATCCATCATTATTATCATTTCATCATCATCAGTATCAGTTTAGTGAATATTATAAATCCCGTTTATTCTCTATCCCGTGGGAATTTCAACAAATTTGTCCTTATTCTATGCAAATTTTCGCTTATTTTTATCCCGCGGGAATTTTGCATTTTCCCCGAGAAAAAGTAGCCTATGTTCTTAAAGGTGTAGCTTTCTACCGGTAAAAGAAGTTTTAAAATCAGCCCCGTAGTTGAATTCACTTATTTTTTTCCCGTGGGAATTTTGCTTTTTCACGGAGAAAAGTAGTCTATGTAAATAATAGTTGGTGTAGCTTCCTACTGGTGAAAGAAATTTTCAAATCAGCCCTCAAGTGATATCCACTTCTTTCTATCCCACGGGATTTTTGCATTTTACCGAATAAATAGTAGGTAGCCTAGCCTATACCAATAAAGGATAGTGTAGCTTTCTATATTGGTAATTTTTTTTAAACTCAGCCACGAAGTTAAATTTACTATTTTCTCTACCGCGGGAATTTTGCATTTATCCGGAAAATAGCATCCTATGTTAATCAAGGACAGTGTATCTTTTCTATTGGTGAAAGACATTTTAAAATGAGCTCCGAAGTTGAATTTCTTTTTCTATCCGTTGGGAATTTTGTATTTTTCCGGAAAAAAGTAGCCTATGTGTATTATTCTTATTCTTATTCTTATGTCAATAAAGGATAGTGTAACTTTTTACCGGTAAAAGATTTTTTTTAATCGGCTCGGAAGTTTCAGAGATTATCTATCTATCCCACAGGAATTTCCAAAAATCCCGCGATAAGTTTTTTTGCTGTTATGTATGACCATTTATGTTTATACTGAATTTGAAAAGTTTAGTAATTGTAGTTACGGACATAGGATCCAGTTGATTTGTGTATATAAATTCTGATTTATCCTTATCCCGTGGGAATTTTCAAAATTATAGCTTAGCTTAGCGTAGCTTTATACCTATCCTAATAGTCTACTTGCATGCCCAATTTGAACAGTTTAGTAATCTTCGTTATGGGGATAGGGTCACTCTCGACTGATGAAATATATACATCCCGTATATTCCTTATCCCGTGGGAATTCCGGAAAATTCTTTCTTATCGGATGCCTACGTCATACAAAGACCACATCCTCCAAGTTTTAGGTCTCTACATACAGCGGTTTAGGCTGTGTGTTAATCCGCCAGTCAGTCATTTAGGACTTCAGGACAAAGCATTTTATATTTTTGCACCAAGCTTTTATGCGAGTTCAACAATGATGTTTGAATACTCAATTCGATTTTATTCGAAAAAGGTTGAACTCACATAAAAGCGTCATCATCATCATCATCATTTCAGCCGTAGGACGTCCACTGCTGGACAAAGGCTTCCCTCATTGACGCCCAATCTAATGATTGGGAGCAACCAACCCGTAACCGTAATCGGTTGGAAGCGACTTGCATCCACCCTGAACCTGCGGCCTTCACCAAAACGTCCGTCCATCTCGTTGGTGGACGTCCCACGCTGCGCTTGTAAAAGCAAAAGCTTGGTGAAATGCAAATACTTATACATATAATTAGTTATTATCAGAGATCTGATCAGGAAGTGGTTGACAAACGTAGACAAATGGTTTGCAAAATTTGAAGTATCGTTTCGTTTACATTGTGTCAAAATAAACTGTAATTTAAATCAAAAGCACTAAGGAGTATTGATATCAACTTCGAAGCAAATCACCCCCAAAATAACTTTCTACTCCTTTTTAACCCCGTCAAGGGATGAATTTCAATAAAATACGAAACACATCTTCCATCAATTCTGTTAAAGAATGTTTATGTAAAATTTGAAGTAGATTGGACCAAGGAATCACGTTGTCCCATACAAACTTTGCCCCCCTTTTTTACCCCCTTAGGAGTAGAACTACGAAAAATCCTTTCTTATCGGATGCCTACGCCATACTAAGAGCACACCCTCCAAGTTTCAGGTCTCTACGATCAGCGGTTTAGGCTGTGCGTTGATCCATCAGTCAGTCAGGACAAAGGATTTTATATGTATAGATAGATAATTTAAAATCCTGTATGTTCTTATCATCATCATCATCATGTTAGCCTTTTATTAATAATAATAAACAATACCTACTTTACAATAATTAAAATTATAAACTAAATATCTAACTTAAAAACTACTAGACTAAGTCTAAAAAAGGCCCCCGTGGCATCGTACCCAAAAGGCTGGCAGCATTCCCTCGTTGAATGGCGATGGCGATTCGTTGAGAGAGATAGCTGCCAGCCCTTTGGTCTCCAGTGGTGTCGACCAGACGCTTTTGTATTTCTTTAATTAAGTTGTGTGCGCCAGGACCCGAAGGACCCAGAGTCTCAAAACCGACAGCAACAAAATTGTAAGCTGAACCGAGACCCTGGTATTTTAATACTTTCCTGCTCTCGGCCGCTTCAGCCGCTGCGCCAGCTTTTTTTGTTGTACCCTGAAGGTGTGAAGGGGCTAGGGTATCCACGCAGGTTGCGTCCCAAACTAAAACCCGACCCATCCTCCAGGGAATCAGAGACATACCGTCCGGCCTTTTGCCATCATCCCGCGCAATGCCATTTGGTTATAATATTGACGGCACGTTTATGGTGGCAAGAGACCGGCGGATAATATCATTCAGCGCAGCGTGTCGGGAAAAGCGGCCAGCACTTTTTTGGCAGGAAAGCCCATGGTGGCCCATTTGGTCGACATTGGCACCACAGGGGCAGCGGTGTGGAGAACACAAAGCAGCGCCCAACCTCAGCCCAACTGCAATTCGCAAGGTTTCAGGCTCCAGTATTAAAAGAAGGATAGGCTTGAAGCCACTCACCAGATTCTTTCTTTCCTACAGCGAGAAGCCTTGCATGATCTGGGCCTGAGCTGGAACTTAAAATACCTTTTATTGATCCAATCTTGGATGTTGGCCTCTTCCCTTTTCCTCCACTCTTGGCGATCATATATGATCTTGATGTTCTAATACTTTTTAAATTTCTTTTACGTAGTTGTTCAGAGGATGAACATCATAGCCGATACAGCGTCTGAAATCACCCCTTTCGGTACGCAAGGTTAGTAGTAATAGTATTAGTGTTAATATTTGTAATACAGAATGCTTATTTTTATTTGTCCTACAACATCAACTATACTTATTACTTTTGATTATTGAGTAAATCAAGGTGCCGACGCTGTGTATCGAACACTCTTGTCTGCATTTTAACAAAGACTCCACTAAATAATCAGACAAAAGCGATTTTTAGTAATCAGCTGAGTTGCCGCGTTAATTAGTAAAATATTTTTAGATTTCAGGTTACAAGATTACAACAGAGCCATCGCGATGGATGGATACACTTACGGTTTTTTGCTTTCATTAGTCATTTTAATCAAGATAATCACGTCTCGAGGGTGATGTTTATGCAGATTGTAGATTAATTTTAAACTATGTAATTAATAATTATGCTTCGATGTCTTTGAGACTGATATACCTAGTTGGTACAATGGAATAACGACACTTGACAAAAGGGTTAATATTACTTACAGTATTAAGGCGTTAGATATGTATATGCGAGAAGTACATAAATATGTAATGTTGAATTCAAGTGCTTACTTTAAAACATATCTTGATGTAATTGGAAAGTTTTGTAAAATAAAGTTTGGAGTGTTAAATTTTTTGTTACTTAATTATTTTATTGTTGTAAATGATAATAACGAAGTAGGTAAAGTTATCCATTAGAAATATTCCTAACAAATTGTTGTTACAATATTTAATTATGTGGCTGCGAATGAACAATGATCAACATTTGCCACAACATTGCTGGATTATGATTGTTTTAAAAAGCCTACCATAATGAATTAATTTTTTTTTTCATAACAATTCTAGGAAATGATTTTTTGAACCTCAACTGTTTGCGCCTGTGAAGTAAGGCCTCAAGCCGTTTTCGTCGCATGGCGGCTAACACTAAATTCGAAGTTCGTATCGTGCCGTCTCTTTCCCTTTTCTGTTTAATATTATGAGCGTGAACTAAACGGAATGATACGAAGTTCGAAAATCGAATTTCGTAGTATAAGGATTTACTGCGACGCTATAGTAGCTTTCTTTTACAATGCGAACGGACGTGGTGCGAATTATATAGGCTTACTATTTTGCTGGGGCAATGGGCATTAGTTCGAGTTCCATGACCCAATAACGGTTAGTTAAACACTGACTAAAATATTACATTACCTCTACTAAATTGTGCACGTTTTGTTTCCGAAAGAAAACCGTTAAGGCCCGAAGTCTATGTTTTCGTTTGGTTTATTTAAGAAAATCTGAAAATGTCAATACTATTTCAAAAGAACAGTGTTGGGTCATTTAGTATTCGAGCGTTAGAACTGCCCCACTTCGTGCTCACATTTTTTATGAATTGGCTGTAGATCTTGATGACATAGTTATTTATAAGAGGTCCTGTACTTCCACCAGATAACTGGAAAGCGTATCAGAATCTTCTGCCATTTCTCAAAAACGTATCCACAAAAGTGATTAGAAACAAATGCTCTAGTATTGACCCGATTGACATAATATTGAGCACCTTCGCTGCTCCAATATTGGTTTTATCTGATAGCGAGTGTTCGAA
Source organism: Archips xylosteana (assembly GCA_947563465.1). Lineage (NCBI taxonomy): Eukaryota > Metazoa > Arthropoda > Insecta > Lepidoptera > Tortricidae > Archips > Archips xylosteana. Next base: position 12,886,214 of record OX387352.1, on the reverse strand, counting down.
ATGAACAACTAAGAATGTAGTACGCAGGTAAAGTATACAGTATTTTCGTTTTTAATAATTTCGTTTTTTCGTTTCATGTCATTAGTTGGTATTGCACTATAAGTATATGAGTTGTAATGTACATTTTTAGGAATAACGTTTTTTAGGTAGTAGGATTTAAGTAGCTTATAGTTATTCATAAGGAAAAGTTATTTTGTAAAATAATTACTCCTTGATTCGACATATCTGTTAGATTAGAAGTTAAAAAGTTGCACTGTAAAGATGCAAAGTTTAAGTCATACTATACATATCTGTTGAGATGCAGGTTGCTTCTGTATTTAAATGCTATGTTATTTAAAAATAATATAGGTGCATTAGATCATGCATCGTAGTTAAAATTTAAATTGTTTGTTTAACGTAAAGATATCCTGATCAATTACTAGAATAGTACTATTATATTTAAGTAATCAATTATGTTGTCAATTTTATTGTCTTTGTTTAATGGTGTCTTAAATGCCTTGTGGCCACGAAATACAATCAAGTTTCGATTATAAACCGAAGTCAATAAACATAGCCTCGTATATAAAATGTTATAAAAGGATTAAAATATCTTAAGGCACTTAGATAATACTTCGTTAGAGAGCGTCAATTAAAAATGCTACGAGGTGTAATAATATTTTTAGCTTGAGAGAACCCGCCTCCAGCAATGGCAGAAGAGTTTTGTTACGAAACATTCGCAGACTAATTTACATTTAGGGCGTAGTTAAGGCAAAATAAAAATTTGATCGCTGTCGTAACTGTAAAATGTGGAACACTGGCCCGGAACCTTTACGCCCGAATAAAGTAATATTTCGACCACTTTAAAGATGGCGATACCGATTGACTCGCAAACAGTTTTCTATCTGCCTACGCGTACACTTAGCTTACTCATAAACATTTTTACTTTATTGTACCATACATCGATTTACACAGAAAGGCTTTAATTACCAAAACATTCCTAGAAATGCTTGACATTGGAATCAATTAATGTGGATTCCAGCTTTGAAACGTTAATTTTCAATGATAAAATTAATGAAGCTGGATTTTTTCAAGGGTAATGCTCTAAAATGACCAAATTATATTAAGTCATAAAATATCTTGTTTATTGAGACAAAGCATAAGTACCGAATGTTTGAAAGTGTCGTAGCTTAAAAAAGTCCCAGAGTTTTTTGCGCAGCGCAAGTTTACTCATTACATAAAAAGATGTTTTGAATCTCCTTTAAAATACCTAATCGCGTGCTGACAACTTTTAATCGGTTTCACACATGGCTGTGGGTTTCATTACTAAAATTACGCTCGTGGCGTTGGGATGTAGATCCCTACGAGTAGAATACTACAGCTCAGTACCCCATGTGGTTGTTAAGTCTGCCTCGATAGCATATCTGTGGTTAAAACTCGGCGAAGTGTTAATTAAGCGAGCTTAACTTTTTCGTGGTACGTCGGAGACCGATTATATAGTTCACAAGAATAACAACTCTTGTTTTGGCTGCGACCTAGCATACCATCGTGTTTCTCGGAAATTACTTCTTAACAACCCAAGAAGTATTATATAAGGTGTAGGTGTTCGCTCCGCTTATTTTTGCTTTACTTGGGTCGGGCTTTCTTTTGTTTCCTTAACTTTTAGGTATTATAATGTAATGAAGGATTAAAGCTACAATGCTTCCAGGTAAATATTCATCATCATCATCGGTAGCACATGATGTTGGTACAAACGCCAAGAAGCACAATGGGTCCAAATGTAACATTGTTAAAAAGTACAAGACGTTTGTGCTGATAAGTTATTATTTTTATGCTTCACGGATAGTTTTTTGTTTAATCTAAATAATCATTTTGTCTCGAAGTTTTTAAATCAGCATGTTTATGTTGTGATCAAAATGAGCAAAATGCATGTGAGTAATGTTTTTCTTATATTTGATTAAGTATGTTAATATTATTATACTTTTTGACTTCTGCAAATCTTGACGTTGGGAAATTTAAACCCTTTGAGCATTTTGTGACATAGAATGTTTCGACTGATTTTTCCCATACAATTTCGCTGTCTGGTTTATATGAAGTCTAATATTTTTTTATCTGTCATTAAAACAAGCTCCAATTTGGATACTTTTGACCGTTGCACATTTTGACAATGCGACATTTTAATTTATTGTTAGACATTTGTAACAAAATTACCTGTTACCATTATCATTCAATCACGTCATTATGTAAGTATGTAAAAAATGTAGAGTAAATTTATACAATTACTGTAAGATACAGAACAGTACCTATGTTCATGTAGGTATGTCAAAAGAGTACATACTTAACTAAACAATAGAGATATTATATCGTATTTCATTAGTTTATCCATAGTGTCAAAATTCAGATGTACATAGGTACATGCGGACCACTAATGCTTTTCCGTGAAAATAAAAACTTATGAACATGTTGCATTTTATTCTTATTTCCTCTTATGTCATGAGTATAAAGCCTGTTTTTACTCTTTATTTTATGGTAACTATACTGTCTGTTTGTTGATCGTCATATTTTGAGGGTTCTGTGTAGCTCAAAAAAAGAAACCCTTACAGGATGACTTCGTTGTCCACCTGTTCCCTTGTTAATACCCGGATTCTCAGGAACGCGTGAAGGTATCTAGCTTAAATTAATATGAAATACTTTAAGGCCTCTCTTGCGACTACAAAAACAATATTTGTTTGGTTTACCCGATCAAAGATGGTTACGGGTTAAGTGAGTATCAAAACCTAAAGAGGTAAGTACTTCCCGTTCAAATATTAGTTAACTATGAAATTAACAAAAATAAGACTTCACAACAGTAAACAAATCTGAAAAAAAAACTACACTAAAAAAACGTATTACACACACAGTCTTAAACTCCGTATCGACTTCGCGCGGCAAACCGTCGAACATTGGCTCGAACGGCAGCCGCGCATTATGGGTACCGTACCGCCGCGTAAGCAAGGCAGCACACTGTTTGCCGCGGTCGAACAATGCTCGCGCGGCGGCCGCGCGATGTCGATACACAGCTTTATATTAACAGCGTAGCGGTCGTTGAGGAGAACATTTAAACTTGAGTTCGACTACGGAACTCTAACCAAGTAATAAAAACTTCTATAACCAAGTCTTTTTATCATTAAACAGTGATATAGTAGGCCTACATTGTAACCATTGTGACTGCTTGTAATATAAAGGTTTTCAACAGAGCATTTTGGTTCTTTAACACAACGGTTCTTTAGCAAGATGGTACGGAGTGGAACCTAGAAATCTCCCTGCCCACATAACAAATTCAATAGAACATTTGTGCAACATTAAGGGACTGTTTCACCACCCATTGATTAATTTTGACTGACGGATAAGTGTGATGTCGTCTCCGTCTATTCGAACAAAACAAACAGAGACGGCATCACATTTATCAGTCAAATGAATTTGATCAATGGATGGTGAAACAGGGGGTAAATATAACAAAATGAATATTACGCTCCATACTTTATTGTATGGTCGCCTTTTGTACCCCTGATCTTTGCGGGATAATGATTTTGCGAAACAAATATATATTTGGCAAATGATCCTACGGAATTTCATGCACTTGGATTTTTAATCATTTATTAAAAAAGTTTGAATCAGTGATATAAGTACTGAATAAATAGTTCAACCGTTTAAAAGCGAAAAGTTGTTCGAGGAAATGTTCAAAATGTGTAGCGATTAATACGCTAAACGAATTTCTGTCAATAGTTTTTCAGCTTACTGACTCATAAAGCCCACTAAATAGCTGCTAAAGGTTGAGTTACGAGACGTTAGTCTGCGAAACAATACATCTATCTACAAACAAATCCATCGGCGTACCGTTACTCTGCGAAATGTTGTGTGCCAATCAATAATCTACGTAAAAATTGTCGGCGAATCATTAGGTAACCATTTTTTTACCCCTATTCTTCGCAGACGGAGTCGCGGGCAACAGCTAGTAATTTATAATATTTTTACCGTTATTTTGTAACACGTTGTATATACGGGTATCTTTGTATTATATGCACTATTAAATTCCCTGAGACCCATTTTTTTAGGGTTCCGTACCCAAAGGGTAAAAACGGAAACCCTATTACTGAGGCTCCGCTGTCCGTACGTCCGTCCGTCCGTCCGTCCGTCCGTCTGTCACCAGGCTGTATCTCGGAAACCATGATAGCTAGAGAGTTGAAATTTTCACAGATGATGTATTTCGGTTGCCGCTATAACAACAAATACTAAAAATGGAATTAAATAAATATTTAAGAGGGCTCCCATACAACAAACGTGATTTTTATAGATAATTGTACGGAACCCTTCGTGCGCAAGTCCGACTCGCACTTGGCCGGTTTTTATTTAAACATCAAAGTGCTTGTGCAATTTTTTGTACGTAATAAATATATTGCCCTCAGGCCCAGACGGAATTTATACACTGACTTTATGGACTGTCAAAAATAAACCCACGAAGATTCAACTTTAAAGCAGATCATCTCAACATTTAGTGCAAATATAATGTACTGTGAGCAGTTATTGCTTTGAAATTTACTTTGTGCTGAGGCCTGAAGGGTTAAATTTATTCTGTAAGTATAAAATTTTGTAACTGGAATCTTTAGTGGTGAAAGTATATTAGTTCAATTAGGTAGGTACATTTTAAGCGCATTAGTAAATTGCTAAGTAAAGCAGCCATTCTAGTCTAGTGCGATCGTGATAGTTACAGAATAGGTACCTAAGACCGGGACAGAAGAGGGACTAATCGTCTCTGATATAATTGTATGACTATACAAGAAGAAGAAGAAAAGTAAGAAAAGGTTCGTCACTTTTCGACTCTAAGTCAACGAATTAAGGTCGAAAAGTGACGAACTTTTTTTTACCCCGACTATACTAAGGTGACTAAACTATTTTCATAAACGAATGAATGTAATATAGAGTGTGCTGAGCAGTAATAAATCATTATATTACATGTACATTTGAGTAGCATTATAGTTATGTACACATTTTTGCACTTCATTGTGTTGCGATAAAGTACAAAGTCGTATACATAATCTTTGTACACGATCGTACCTACCTATTAGGTGCGCCTTCTTATATGAACTATTTTCGTTCGTGTGGCATTGTGCCCAAAATCTAGCCAGCGTTTTATGGACGGTGCAAGTTTTATAATGTTTCACATAACCTCGACGATGTCAAAAAATACACTGAGCCATGTTTATGTTGCTCAACTAAAAAAAACTTTCAGAATAAGAGTTTCAAGAAGTAAGTAATATCAACAAAGAAATCCATTGGATGAATGAACCAATAGATATATCAGGGTAAAATAAGTAGAAAAGATCCGAGTCTGACTTGATTACATATTTCTAAAGTTAGGGTTTCCTCCACACAACCTTGTCTCGATAGACGTTTTAGTGACGCCTTAGACGCTTTATATCAACCGCTAAATGTCGTAACCGCTGTTCGAGGAAACCTTAGACCTACCTTAGACATACTTTACACCTTATAATTTGGGACTTAAGGTTAGACCACCTGGGAAATTTTTGGCACACGTGAAAATTCATCTTAGACTTTTAGATTGACAACGCATCTGCTTGGCGTGGGAGCAGCGGTGAACATGACATCAGAAGATCCACTTGCTCTTTTGTTTCATCATCATTTCAGCCGAAAGACGTCCACTGCTGAACATAGGCCTCCTCCAAGGCTCGCCAAACAGAATGGGTTCCCGCTACCTTCACCAGGTCGTCGCTCCAACTTGTTGGAGGCCTACCTACACTGCGTCTTCCGGTCCGCGGACGCCACTCGAGAACCTTTCGGCCCCATCGGCCGTCAGTTCTACGGGCGATGTGCCCTACCCACTGCCACTTAAGTCTAGCGATTCTTCGAGCTATGTCCGTGACTTTAGTTCTTGCGCGGATTTCATCATTTCTAATAAACCATCAAAAATTTGTTTATGCTGTTGGATAATAAAGTAAGTTAGGAGCAGAGCAAAGCGGAGAAAACATTTGGACCCGGGGTTGTGTTGTCTCTCACGCTCGTGCACTCGTGATTTCATTAACGATTTCATTCAGCCCTCATCTTATACCGTTCAATAGAAAGAAGTGCTAAAATCAATCTGATTTATTAATCTCCATTTGTCTATATCTCATCCTCATCATTATCATCCCAGTCTTCATACGCTCCACTGCCTGTTGTGCCCTGGCACAGGTCTCCTCCCTCTGCGGATTGGGAACTTCACATCACCATTGAATATCTTTGCAGGTGTGTGGAGGTTTTCTCACGATTGTTTTCTTCATCGTAAAGCTCATGGTATATTGCAAATGTAATTTCGCACATAAATTTAGAAAACATCAGAGCTCAGTTTGGAATCCATGACCTGCCTTGTTACGTATAGTATAAATCTTCCCAAGTGAATTTTTCGCTTCGAGCCATTACATTAAATTTGAACCTTAATACTATGACGATACCGTTTGTTTTGAAAGATAAGAGCTCGAAGCGAAAAGTTCACCTGGGAAGATTTTTACTATACCTGTCTGCTCTGCCAGTGGGCACTGCTTGACTGGAAGAAAGGGACTGAACGCAATTTAGGTACCTACACGAAGCTTCTAACTGTTTATGGGTCATCATCATCATTTCAGCCGAAAGACGTCTACTGCTGAACATAGGCCTCCCCCAAGGCTCGCCAAACTGATCGGTCATCCGCATCCAACGCGATCCCGCAACCTTAACCAGGTCGTCGCTCCATCTTTTTAGGGTTCCGTACCTCAAAAGGAAAAAACGGAACCCTTATAGGATCACTTTGTTGTCCGTCCGTCCGTCTGTCCGTCCGTCCGTCTGTCAAGACCTTTTTTCTCAGGAACGTATCAAGCTGAAATTTATATCAAATACTCAGGTCTACTGTCCCTTGGAGCTGTGAAAAAATCAAACTTCTAAGCCAACGCAATCAAAAGATAGAGCCGTTTATGACGCAAATTTCCGCATATTTTCGAAACTCGCAAGGGAATCAAAACCTACAGGGTACTTCCCGTGAACTCATAATCTTGAAATTTGGTACGAAGCAAGGTCTTATAGCACAGATAAAGGGAAAATTGCGAAAAGCATAATTTTTTTTGTCTGTCTGTCTATATCAGTAATCAACGCAAATTTTCAACACTCGCAAGGGAATCAAAACCTACAGGGTACTTCCCATGAACTCAGAATCTTGAAATTTGGTACGAAGCAAGGTCTTATAGCACATATAAAGGAAAAATTGCGAAAAGCATACATTTTTTTGTCTGTCTATATCAGTAACCAATCTACAATGATCCCACACTGGGCACATTTTGCTTAGGAGCAGGGGTCTGCTAAGACTGGATGTTCATAGATACATATAAATTTGTACGGAACCCTCGGTGCGCGAGTCCGACTCGCACATGGCCGGTTTTTTTTGTTTGTTTGTTGTTGTTTATGGATAAAGAGTGTGATTTTACTATGTTAAACTAAACGGAGTTCATTCATTCTCATTCTGAGAGGGACCTGTGCCCTGCAGTGGGACGTATGTAGGCTGGGGTGAAACGGAGTTTTACCAAGAAACTAAAAAATCAAGAGCTGAATTGTAATGAATAATTCTTACAATCGCAAAGTGCTTTGTTCTTAGTCGCATGGGCGGTGTCTAAGTCTCTTAAGTGCATCTTACACTAACCACTGTAAAGGGACCTGGCAAGCAGAAATTAGCGGCGTAATATCTCACGAAGTGTCCCGTTGAATATTTGAAGCTGGTGCAGTCAGGTGAACCGGTGGATTGTAAATGCACTGTTTCCTTTGTTTACGATAAATTATATATGAGAACTGTATCTGGATAGTGCTACCCTGTGACCCAATTGTCTTAAACTGGATTTAAATCAATAGACTTTGTGTTAATTAAGTAGATATCCAGCGTTTTATGCAGGTTGCTACAGTGGTTATTCTTATTTAAATATGTACATACTTTAGATTGAACTAGGAAAAAAATTATTGTTTATTACTTTAGATTGTTCTAATAGGATAACAGGTCTTAATAGTATTTTTCACACCACCTGCTCGACAATGCCTTATATATATCATGCAAACCTTTCTCAAAGTAAATCATTATAGCCCTTGGCTTTCGCCGGGGCGTAATGTTGTACTGAATTTCATTATAACCCGGCGGCAGTAATGTGATTCTCACTTCTCGTAGTTCTTATTGTTATGCACTTAAAGTCTAATTTGGAGGCCGCGCCGCGCCCAATTTATTTGCAACTCCGCGGCCGAACGAAATCAAATTCAAATACTTAAGAGGGTTTATACCTGCTGTGCTGGCAACATTGCATTTTTGTTAGTTTTTCTCGATTATTCCATAAAAATTGAATGAAAATTAAAAATGTTTTGAATACAAATTGTTCTAATATATAAGTTAATGTGTCTACTGCAATAATAATTCGTGATAAGACTTTTATTTTCTTTAAAAACCGTTAGGTAATAATTTGTTCGTTTTTAAAGAAAATAAAAGTCTATCACGAATTATTATTGCAGTAGACACATTAACTTATATATTAGAACAATTTGTATTCAAAACATTTTTAATTTTCATTCAATTTTTATGGAATAATCGAGAAAAACTAACAAAAATGCAACGTTGCCAGCTCAGCAGGTATAAACCCTCTTAAAACAAAATCCGCGAGTGTTTCAATACGCTGCAATTTTAAGTGTCAAAACTGCAAAAGAAGATAAAACATTAAGAAAATATCGAGTGACGCAAGTGATTTGACTCCTGATTCCATTAAATTATTTAGACGCCTTAGGGCCACTTGCACAGTTAAATCTGAAGTCCTTTGTTACGCTCAGGATTCAATATCGCGCCCGTGACATAATACAATGCTTTATCCCCTTAGTGTACTATCTACTATTATGCAACGGTTGTATAAGTGAGGTTTTAAAAGGCGAGTGACATGAGTTGCGATATGAACGGAGTGAATATCGCACTAAAAGACGGCACGATCCGTTTTTAGACCAAGTAATGCAACGGTGCATACAATATTTTTTCTACTTCATCCATGTTTTTTTCTATTAACTTTAACTATGGCAAACTATGGCAAAAGCAAACAGTAATCAAATCGAGCGGAGCCAGTAAAAACTATAAAAATGTTTGACTTATATTTGACAGATTTGATTGTCTAGGTAATATTGTATTTGATTGACGTTCGATATTAAAAAATATATTTTTCTTATGTTGGCAGTAAAAAAATATCTCGGAAAGTTATATTTTTAGTAAAACCGTATCAATTGAATCACTTGTTTTAAGCCGAGTTTATAGTTTACTGAAGTCATATTGTCTATGTTTTTATTTAATTGTTCGTGACAAGTTCGTGACCATGTAAAAAACAGATAAAAGTACAGAAGTAGAAAACATTTTGATCAATTTGCACCCGGGGCTACTTGGGGGGCCTTTTTGACTTCACTTAGGCTATAAAACTCTGTCTTGAGATTCTACATAGTGTAAACTATGTCGTATCGGAAAAATGTGATGCGTATACTTTTTGTTCGAGCTGAAATTTACAAATAAAACCTTTGGAATAGTTGATTGCCGTTGTCGTGCGCAAATTTATTGCAAAATACGTCACGAAATGTGATTTTGATGTTATCAAGGCCCGTGGGTACCATCATTCACTTAGTTGCGTTAAACTGGCTAAGTTGAAGAAGTTCGCTCCACTGGGCCCGTCGCCCCGCGAATAAATCTCACTTGTTGATGAATAAGGCATTTATTTGATCTGAATTATTACACTAGCTACTAAAAAGTCGGTGAGGAGCGGTTACGATATTTCATGAAGTTTTTACCAATACGTGAAATTGATTCATTCAGACCAGCTATACCTACTCAACCTGTGGCCCGCAGATTGCATGCGGTCCGCCAATTTTCTATGAGTGGCACCTGATATACAAAAAAAATTTTACTTTTAATTCTAGTGAGAATTCATTAATGCTCTGGCCCGCTGTGCTATTGCTACAACATAATTTGTGGCCCGTACAAAAAAAGTTAAGTATTGAGTAGGACTGAATTCTAATTCTGCTTAAAGTAGGTACTTATAGATATTATTAGTCAAAATAATTTTAACTAAATGTTATGGACACCGTAATTTAAGTAGCACGAGTATTATGTATTATTTAGTTCTCAATTCGCACCGGGTCCACACGTGGAAACTCCAGCGTAACCCCTTTTATTTTGAGGAAGCGTATGCCCAGTATGCAGCAGTGAGACGTAAATAAACTGGATTATCAAGTGTTAAAGTCGAAATAATTGCCGCAATTATTAACTAAAAAATATTACAATTTTCACTGTGTATATCACGGGACAATTCACACCAATTGACCTAGTCCGAAACTAAGCAAAGCTTGTACTAAGGGTACTAGACAATGGATAAACTTACTTATATTGATAAATAGATACTTAAATCGACGGTCCCCACGAACATAGTCGTATGGAAAAATAAGACGAAATAGCTTTTTTTACAGATTTAAACTAAGCATCAAACGAACTTCATGACTACATTTTTATTTATTTATTTTGTGTTATATTTACTGAGATACCTAATTGAACATAGTCTTAAATGAAAAACGTTTCGACGTACACTGAGGCATGAACGCTTACGATCTTGTACAAAACAAGACGTAACGGCCGCGTCGCGGTGCAACGTCATTTATGCGCCCTTGTTCTGCGGAGATCGTACGAGTTAGAGTGAACATTATTTTTTGTCGATTGCTTGTAAATTAATTGGAAGTTTTTGCAATTTTTCATAAATCATAAATCATAATATTTTATTTGCTAGAATACAGTCAAGCGGATATTCATAATTATTTAAATTTTTGCACAGTGTATTCTGCCTGCTAATGGGCATGCAAATATTCAGTTATTATTAGTCTTAACTTTAATAAATATGAGGCTTATAATCTAGATATTCTTTTACAGAGTAAAATGCATTTTGAGTTAAAAATTCCAATAAAAGTTTCTTAAATTCTTGCCCTTCAGTTGCTCTTATAAATTCAGGTAACTTATTATATAATTTAGGTGCCATACCGAATGCACTTTTTGCACATAAGGCTGTTTTTAATCGTTTGTTTACGATTTTGTGTCGTTGCCGTACACTATTAAAAACAGAGAATTGGCTAATATTTGATTTAACATACACAGCTATTTCAAATATATATAAACAGGGAAAAGTTAATATTTTTAGTTCAATAAAGTAAGGCTTACATGATTGAGTTGGTTTAAGTCCACAAACAGAACGAAGACACTTTTTTTGAGCCTTAAAAACCAACTCCCGATCAGTCGAGTTGCCCCAGAAGATGACAAAATAACGTAATGTAGATGTTATATACGCATGATAGGCGATGAGTACTGTAGCCCTACTTACTTTTTTACTTAAATTATACAATGCAAATGAGAATCTATTTAATTTTTTACATATAGTGTCAACTTGATTTTTCCATAGCAATTTATTATCTAAAAATAATCCTAAAAATTTTGTATTATTCGATTCCTCAATTATATGATTGTTATATTATGTCACAGTTACATTAGCCATGCTATTTGTCCTTTGATAAAAATTCATTATTTTAGTTTTATCTAAATTTATACATAGATTATTATGATTTAGCCAATTGATTATTAATTTCAGTGCATTATTTTCTTGACATATCTGTGAATTTTGGGTGCCCCTTTTCTCCCATAATCTTTTTTATCCGAATTTTGAAAGTCATAAATTGATGTCCATAATATTCTTGCTCATAAATATCGATGATCATAATTTTTGTAAAGCATATCGCTTAATAGTTCTAACTGCAATGAGCCATAATCCCATTGACCATAACTTTAAAAAGTCATAATATTGATATTTAAGGGAATATCGTTGATTATTCAGAAACGTTATAGGGCATATATCTTAAAGTAATAATTGTTTTTAGTCATAATTTTTCATTACCTAAAATGCACTAACCATCTACATTGAATTCTATAACATCCAAAGGAACATTGATAATTATTCAGAAACATTGTAAGACATATCGCTGGCAGCGAGCGAGCGAAGCGAGCGAGCAAGACTTTCAGGGCAGAAGCGACTCGGACAGGTTAGGTTCAGAAGGCTAAGGCGGGAGCGAAGCGTAAGCGTAGCTCCCGCCTTAGCCTTCGATGTTAGGTATTTTTTTTATGACAGCACAGAAAAGGATTATTACCTTTAATATTATGAAATGTCATACAACCATGACATTGAATGTTATTACAAAGTAATATTGTGCCTTAAAATAATTATGACCTGCGAAAAAAGACCTTGCAATAATTATTACGAGTGACTTTAGTACCTTTAATATTATGAAGTGTGATGCTTCTAGACACTGAATGATATGAGTATACTTATTAGTCCTTACAATAATTATGACTTAAGAAAATCGTAGCTCCAATTTATGTTGTTTAATATTATGACTTCCGATAATATGACAAAGAAAAATTATGACAGAAAACGTTATGGTCTTGAAAATTCGGAACAAAAATTTTATGGGAGTCATTATAGACCCACTAATTTTTAAATTAATATATTCTGATATATTTTAAGGTATTGGTATTACATCTAGTATTGCCAAAACATAATTAGTTTTACATACGACCTGATATTTACACAAAGCTTCGATGAATAATGTCTTATATGCAAATAGGACTTTTATTTAATTTCGGTACTCCATTGAACAAAGTCGTTTATGAATATGCGACGCCTCTTAATCCACAGAACAAAGTCGTAAAGTAATAAAAAACGCCATTTATCTACAAATATAAAAAAATAAAACAAACAATCTTACATAAATTAGAAGTATAACCATATCAAGAGGTATTTATAAGTGTAGTTTTAGTGTTAGACTAGCTTTTGCCCGCGACTTCGTCCGCGTAGAATTCCAATTTGTGGTAAAGCTCCTTCATCTCTTTCATTGTATAAAACAAAAATCCGGCACCGGCAACATCCATCATTATTATCATTTCATCATGAGTATCAGTTAGTGAATATTATAAATCCCGTTTATTCCCTATCCCGCGGGAATTTCAACAAATTTGTCCTTATTCTTTGCAAAATTACACTTATTTTTATCCCGCGGGTATTTTGCATTTTCCCCGAGAAAAGTAGCCTATGTCCTTAAAGCTTTCTACCGATAAAAGAACTTTTAAAATCAGCCGCGTAGTTGAGTTCACTTATTTTTTTCCCGTGGGAATTTTGATTTTTAATGTAAGTAAGGGTTAGTGTAGCTACTCACTAATAGGTGAAAGAAATTTTCAAATCAGCCCTGAAGTGAAATTCACTTCTTAATATCCCAGGGGAATTTTGCATTTTACCGAATAAATAGTAGGTAGCCTATACCAATAAAGGATAGTGAAGCTTTCTATTGGTGATTTTTTTTTAAACTCAGCCCCGAAGTTAATTTTACTATTTTCTATACCGCGGGAATTTTGCATTTATCCGGAAAAAAGCATCCTATGTTAACCAAGGACAGTGCATCTTTTCTATTAGTGTAAGACATTTTAAAATGAGCTCCGAAGTTGAATTTTCTTTTTTCTATCCCTTGGGAATTTTGCATTTCCCCGGAAAAAAGTAGCCTATGTCAATAAAGGATAGTGTAACTTTTTACTGGTAAAAGTTTTTTTTTTTAATCGGCTCGGAAGTTTCAGAAATTATCTATCCCACAGGAATTTTCAAAAATCCTGCAATAAGTTTTTTTGTTGTTATGGTCATTTTCGTTAATACTGTATTTGAAAAGATTAGTAATTGTAGTTACGGAGATATGGTCCAGTTGATTTGAGTACCTACATATATAAATCCTGATTTAACTTTATCCCGTGGAAATTTTCAAAATTCTTTATATTCGCTTTATATTCTAATAGTCTAATTGCATGCCCAATTTGTACAGTTTAGTAATCTTCGTTATGGGCATAGGGTCACTCTTGATGAAATATATAAATCCTGATTATTCCTTATCCCGTGGAAATTCCGGAAAATCCTTTCTTATCGGATGCCTACGTCATACAAAGAACACACCCTCCACGTTTTAGGTCTCTACATACAGCGGTTTAGGCTGTGCGTTAATCCGGCAGTCAGTCATTTAGGACTTCAGGACAAAGCATTTTATATGTATTTGCATTGCACCAAGCTTTTATGCGAGTTCAACAATGATATTTGAATACTCAATTCGATTTTATTCGAAAAAGGTTGAACTCGCATAAAAGCTTCATCATCATCATCATTTCAGCCGTAGGACGTCCACTGCTGGACATAGGCCTCCCTCATTGACGTCCAATCATTACGGTTGGAAGCGACTTGCATCCACCCTGAACCTGCGGCCTTCACCAAAACGTCCGTCCATCTCGTTGGTGGACGTCCCACGCTGCGCTTGTAAAAGCAAAAGCTTGGTGAAATGCAAGTACTTAATACATATAATTAGCTATTATCAGAGATCAGATCAAGACGTGGTTAACAAACGTAGACAAAAATGGTTTGCAATATTTGAAGTTTCGTTTCGTTTACAATGTGTCAAAATAAAATGTAATTTAAATCAAAAGCACTAAGGAGTATTGATATCAACTTCGAAGCAAATCACCCCCAAAATAACTTTCTACTCCTTTTTAACCCCGTCAAGTGATGAATTTCAATAAAATACGAAACACGTCTTCCATCAATTCTGTTAAAGAATGTTTATGCAAAATTTGAAGTAGATTGGACCAAGGAATCACGTTGTCCCATACAAACTTTGCCCCCCCTTTTTACCCCCTTCGGAGTAGAACTACGAAAAATCCTTTCTTATCGGATGCCTACGTCATACAAAGAACACACCCTCCAAGTTTCAGGTCTCTACGATCAGCGGTTTAGGCTGTGCGTTGATCCGTCAGTCAGGACAAAAGATTTTATATGTATAGATTACTTATTACGAAAATATTGAGATTTTAACTTGAGCCCAACTTTAAACGGCCATTTCTCGAAACTATAATAATTTTGCACTTAATACTTTGTTCTTGGGGACCGTCAAAATACGTATTATTAAATATCCAAGACTCGAGCACAAACATTCGTATTTTTCACACAAATATCTGCCCCGACTCCCGATCGGGAATCGAACCCATGACTTCAAGCTTCGTAGTCAGGTCCCTAACAACTAGGCTATTCGGTCGTCTAAACTCTAACTGTATTTCTCGTAAGCCACGATTAAGAAACGAACTCATTTAGGAATTATAGTTTGTGCACGACCTTTCAGTAACGAATAATGCCGGGAACAAAACAGCAGGTTGAGGGTCTAAAATAATGTTTATTTAAAAATCCACTAGCGTCCGCAATGTAAGCTAGTAATAACACACGTTCGGGACAAATTAAAACAATTATGTTTCCAGGGTATAAAAATAATGATGTTAGTGTGCCTACCTCTTGAACATAGTTGCGTCCGGGATTAAATACGAAAATCTATGAACTATTTTTACTTTAACTTAGGCCTTTAGGGTTGCTCGAGGAACAATTGTAGAGAATTACAGAAACCAGCTTTTTCCGCGGTCACCGGTCGCGTGACAAGTCGTAAGTGAAAAAGTCAGGGATATAACGTGTGAGCGCGCGGTGAAATCCGACGGCCGAACATTACCTCGTTAAACCAAACCCTGGATTATCAACTTGGAATTGCTCGACTGAGCAATATGAATATTATGAGGTAAAAAGCAATGAAAACTCCATTTTAACCCTCCTGTATTTCACTTCCCATAAAAACTTGGGATTTCGTGAAATTTATTGGGGGAAAAAAAGGTCTACACGGTCCATCATTAAAGGTAAATTGCTCTGCTTTATATCCGTTGAAATGTAAAGCGTTGAAAACGTTTGAATGCCACGCTCGTGTTGACGCCGGCCCTCGCGGCGTCGTCGGTTTTCCTTGCTGGCATTTCGTTTGTTTCGGCAGCAACTTTTTATTAGCTGAACTATGATATAACTACGTAAATAAACTAAGTCACATATTTTCTACCCCACTCGCTTAATCGGTCGTTGGCTCCGTTTAACCCTCATGAAAGGGGGCTTTATCATTATGTTTATTTTTATTTTATGCTTCATTTCTGCGTGTATTGCTGACGCACACTTTGGGATAAATAAAAAAGTTTACACAAAGTTTCGTGAGTAACCAATACATTTATTATTAAGTCATCATTAATAGGTACCTAATTTTGTTTAATAGTAAATTATATCATTCTTGTTTTGTTTAATGTTATAACTATCTATACATATAATAAATCTGTAACAAGTCGGTGTCTGTACATTGAAGATATTTGAGAAAAACTGTCACTAGGGCTATTTACTAGCGCAATAGAACCCAAAACAATGTTTTTTAGAATTATTGTCTGTTTGTCTGTTTATCTGTTTGTCTGTGCGTTTGTGCGCGCTAATCTCAGAAACGGCTTAACCTAGAAGGATGCGGTTTTCACTGATATGTTGGTATTTTCTTGTATTAACTTTTAGTGTTTGTTTCATTTGAATCGGTTCACAAATAAGAAAGATACGTCTATTTTAAGAATTTATAGAACAGTTTTTAGAAGTAGTGACTTGGGAGTAGGTAAGGTGGTGAATGTGAACGCGGGTGTGCGGGGGGGGGGTTTGGTGGGGGGGTCGGTGAGGGGGGGGGGGGGGGGGGGTTGCGGGGGGGGGGTTATATCGAGGAACTAAGGAGAGCCATAATTGATGAAAAAGCAAATTGGATAAAAAAAATTAGCTGCCCAAATTACTAATTCCACGCGGACGGAGTCGCGGGCAAAAGCAAGTTAGTTATAAAAGTGTATTGTTTACTATTTAATCTTTTGGGCTCAAGGCGCTTTCTGAAATTTGACTTCTTCATGGGTGGGCGTCCGGTTCATGTCGCCTACGATCTGCCCACGGCTGAATTAGTTTTCTTCAATGGATCCATTACCTGATCCACAGAGTTTGCGGTTAGTGGTGCCATTTTGGGGATCTGCAGGTGACCGATTTCCAGGATATTCATGAACACCTTATTTTACTTTTTCATTCAGAACTAAGTATTTAAGGAATATTTAATTTATATATGAACTTAAACTAATAAGCTCGCCTTTGTATATACATATATCTCAATAGTATGTTGTCATTAGTGTTTTTTTTTAAGAGTTTATAACATACGTACACTTATTTTTATTTACGATGTTCCCTTCAAAAGTATTTCAATTTGGAAGTTACCCGAGTGTATGAATTTATGTTATACTTTTCTTTTACATTATTTCTGCGAGTCACATTTAGATGGTTGAAATCGCGATATTGTAATATCCCTAGCAAAATATACATAATATAGCATGATATACATACATCGTTATCGCGGCAGCAAGAACAAATCAGTTAAAGAACATATATGTATAACAGAATGTCTGTTTAGTATACTGATATATTCTGCCTACAAGTTCTAAGCATCTAAGAAGTTTTAGTAACACTAAAGTTTTCGATGGAAAAGGTCAATCAAATTTGTCTTATACTTACTGTTTAAACGTTTACATACATAGAAGTCAATATATCTACTTGAATAATAAGCCAGCAATGTGTGTAATTTTTATTAACGTATATTTACTCGGATTTTATTTGGATTTCGTAATAGATCACAAATAATTATGTTGTAAACACAGTTATTATTACGAATAATTAATAAATGACAATGTCAAGCAAGAAAAGTGGCTGAAGAGTTTGACGCTGCGATTGCGTAATTAATATTTTTTATGTATGTATTAGTAATCAAGTCAAGTATGGAGGTCTGATATTAGTAATATAGTTGATAAATTTTGAACTCTTGGTCATAAATGTTGCTCGATATCAGTGTCGCTTCTGTTATTGCTAATTTTCATAATCTTTCAGTACTGTCAAATCGTTTTTGCCCCCGTGATAACGATGTATAGCATCATTAAAAGCCCTTAGATTTGTTTTTTTAATAATTTATTTATTTGTTTGTATTATCTGTACTATCATTTACAAAAGTTTACCAGACACGAACTCATAAACAACCGTTTTGTGGTAAACACTGACCGTGGACATGACGTCTCCGATTTTGATTTCTCGGCAAAGTTCGTAATTGGTTAATAAGACTGTTGGTAAAACTTTACGATGATTAGACCTATGAATAATTTAAGTAATTTGGTTAATAAAACACTTCAACATGGTTAATGATAATAAATAATAAGGTATGAAATTTATTTACAAGCACTTAAGTTATCTTATAGTTTTACACGGAAATGAAAATTTTGCAAGCTAAGCGTGATAATTTTTAGGAACGATTTCATACTAAAAGGAACGTTTGGAATAGATATGAAAAGTATCTCCACGATCACGTTTGCAACATATTACTGAAAGATCCACACGATATATATTTAACTACTAGCTTTTGCCCGCGATTCCGTCCGCGTGGAATTAGTAATTTGGGCAGCTTATTTTTTTATCCAATTTGCTTTTTCATCAATTATGGCTCTCCTTAGTTCCTCGGTATAAAAAAAATTACCCGCACCCCCCCCCCACATCCACCACCGTACCTATTCCCAAGTCACTACTTCTAAAAACTGTTCTATAAATTCTTAAAATAGACGTATCTTTCTTATTTGTGAACCGATTCAAACGAAACAAACACTAAATGTTAATCCAAGAAAATACCAACATATCAGTGAAAACCGCATCCTTCTAGGTTAAGCCGTTTCTGAGATTAGCGCGCACAAACGCACAGATAAACAGACAAACAGATAAACAGACAAACAGACAAACAGACAAAAAGACAATAATTCTAAAAAACATTGTTTTGGGTTCTATTGCGCTAGTAAATAGCCCTAGTGACAGTTTTTCTCAAATATCTTCAATGTACAGACACCGACTTGTTACAGATTTATTATATGTATAGATGGAATAAAAATTTTAAAAACCCCCAACGCAATTCTGCCATACGTATGTTTGAACATAAAGTAATTACCCATTATGCGTCTAAGATCCTTTCCGCAGCTAACAAAAGAGCTGATAACTTTTGAAACGGCTAAACCGATTTTGATATAACATATCAAAAACAATCGCCAAGAAACCTGCTTTCTAATAAAGTAACCGCATCCAAATCGGTTCATCCGTTTAAGAGCTATGATGCCACAGACCGACAGACAGATCCACATACACACACATAGCGGTTAAATTTATAACACCCCTTTTTGCGTCGGGGGTTAAAAAGAACAACTTATTTCGTTAACAAGTTTCAAATTATTTATACCTACCAAGTCTGTGTTCCGTAAACGCGTGAATTCCACATTCGTATTCGGCCTCGCGTGACGCCAAGTTTCAAGGTCGCGGGGCCCATTCAAAACGCACTACATAATATCTTATACTCGTAAGTGTATCGGATGGGGGCTGCCCACGTTAATAGCTTGCATGTCTTCACCTTTCGCCATAAAACAGGGTGTTCGCCGCACACACTTCAAACAAGCGGCAAAATGCATGGACAAGGAAAAACACCTCTGTTTTTATTTCAGCGATCTTGTCTGACCGGGCTGTAATATTATGAGGTTTCTTGTATGAGGTCGTTTCCTGTAACAGATATAATGACTGTGTGCAAATGCATGCAAATGCACTCACATCATTCGCTCCAGTTTTTAACCCCCGACACAAAAAGAGAGGTGTTATAAGTTTGACCGCTATGTGTGTGTGTCAGTCTGTCTGTCTGTCTGTGTGTCTGTCTGTGGCATCATAGCTCTTAAACGGGTAGACCGATTCGGATGCGGTTTTTTTTATTTGAAAGCTGGTTTCTTGGCGATGGTTCTTAGACATGTTTCATCAAAGTTGGTTCAGCCATTTCAAAGTTATCAGCTCTTTTGCTAGCTGCGGAAGGTATCTTAGATGCATAATAGGCATTTACTTTATTTTCAAAATATGTGTGACCAAATTGCGTCGGGAGTTTTTAAAATTTTCAATTTATGTTCCAAACTAGTTTCGAGGAAAAAGTCGCTTGTACATATAACTATAAATTAAAAAATTTAAAAACTCCCTAACGCAACTAGGTCACGCAAATGTTTGAAAATGAAGTAAATGCTAATTATACGTCTAAGATCCCTTCCGCTGCTAACAAAAGAGCTGATAACTTTGAAACGGCTGCACCAATTTTGATGAAACATGTCTAATACCCATTGCCAAGAAATCTGCACACACACACACACACACACACACACACACACACACACACACACACACACACACACACACACACACACACACACACATAGCGGTCAAACTTATAACACCCCTCTTTTTGTGTCGGGGGTTAAAAATAAAAACCGGCCAAGTGCGTGTCCCCGAGCGCAGTGTAAGGTTCCGTACAAACATGCAACGAATATTCGATATTAAGTTTTAATCGACTATTATTCGTTAACTACCTAGCCTGCTAAATTGTGTGATGGTTTCTTTTTTAAATTTGGTAAAGATAAATATGCTACTATTCCGAAAAAAAAACAGATTTTGCAATTTTGTAGGGGTAGGGGTGGGGGGGAACTTAGCTCGAACGAAAATGATTTTGGAAAACCTAACTATAATGTTTTTGTAAGACCTATAATTTAACGATATTCCAAATCCCAAACTACCTATGGGTCTAGAAGCGAAAAAAAATCATTCCTACTTTACGTATAGGGGAGATTTTTTCCTAAATCTTATTTTATCACTTTGTTTGCATGACACATATATGTACTTTATCAAAATTACAACTTTATAGCGTCTAAGCTAAGCCATGGCAGAACGGACGAACGGACGGACTGTCAGTCAGACAGACGAACGGACACGGCGAAACTACAACAGTTCTTAAGGAATCCTAAAAAGCTGTTGGTTATCAATCGATAAACGACAATCATTATCACATTGTCTTGTAAACGGCAGTAGATACTTGTCACGTAAATCGTGCCAAGTGTATCATTTAAGGCGGTCGAAAGCGAACAATAGGCGGTAATCAATAAGAGCCTCCGGGCGGGCTATTGTGTCCCTAATGGGGAATTAGCTATTTGCTCCATGACGAAGACAAATTATATCCCCACTTCGATTAATTACAGAGCTTAACTGCGTTGTCGATTATGGGAATACACGTCTACCTGCAAAATGGCATACTGCATCGGCGTTGATGGACTTTCCGTGTCCAAAAAGCCGATATTTACCTTCAAGAGTACGTACGCAATACGTTGATTGCCAAAACTTCGATTGTCCAAACTTTTTATAACTTTTTGATTAAAAAATTCACAGTGACAAACGAATGAATAAATTAGTTAGTATTAGTATAAGGAATTAGGATGAAACGTAATTCTATCCCAGAAAAATTTAACTACAGTTGTCTACATTGTTAAACAGAAGCTTGCTTTCAAAATTGAATAGCTTCAAGATTTTAAAGGAATTCAACAGGAACGAGTAACTTTCAGTATGCTCCGATACCCGACTTGTTGTTTTGTTTATTTGTTTGGCGCCAGTACACAACTTCGATGTTGCTAATGTCAGCCCATAAATCGATATTCAAATCAAACGATTTCCGAAGAATGATAATGCCAAGTCAACTTAGTACAATGTGCAAATAAGTTTGTAAACTGCGGCAAAAGTTTATTCAGGGTGTTCGGAGTTGACTTTATCTGAAAAGCTCTGTTTCACGACGCGAGAAAAATGTTGCCACCAGCATTGGGTATATTGCGGTACTAAGTCGACGAATTATTATTAGTTGTGTTCGTGACTCCGCAATGTATTACTAATCGCAAGATTTGTTCTCGCAGATACGTAACAATAGCGACAAATACAACATAGGGCTCTTCACTTCAAGGCTAGAGTGAACAAGTAGGCTATTACTGAACCAGTGAGATACACCCTTGGCCTCATCTACACTTTTCATCAGGTGAGATAGTGGTTAATCATAAAAACTATAAGTATGTTTTGAAAATTTAATTCTATAACGTTAGTAGTTGAGTTTGAAGGAGTCAAATAAAGCCACTTAGCTCGCAGAGAACATATCCTGACAAAATAATTAAGAAATGTCTGCGAGAGACGTCAATCCATCATGACTAAAGTGGTTCTAATTTAAAAATCTTGTGCAGATAATTTTACTATCACCAATACATAATATGTGATTAATTGCTTGAGTGACAACTGAGGTCTGAACTTTTTAAGTATTTTTAATTTTATCGCATAAAATAGTAACATGTCGATCGCCGCCTCCACGCAGTGTTCAAGGTGTTATTCTGATACATCTCTATTCATTCCAGCGAAGTAAAAGTAAAAAGCTGAATTGTAGCAGTCATCGTCCCGGGACTCGTAAAAAGAAATTGCTTCCAGTCGGGCGACGTTTTATTGACTTATTAACATCGATATCAGATCGTAACACTTGAATCTTCGATCGTTGGCAAACATTGAGTCAATCTGTTAAGCCAGTTTTGTGATTTATGAACTATATTTCGTCTCTTAAAATGGAAGCGATGACTTTAATAAGACATCTTACGAACATGTATAAACTGTAGTACAGAATACATGACAAGTTCAAGTTCCATTTCACTGCATTAAACACCCTAGACGCAGGAACAAACAATCATATTTTTCATACATAATATCATCCCTCAGAACTCAATTTTGTTAGTATGAGAGGTATATAAAGGTATGTATGTAAATTGAGATATTACAACAACAAAAGAGCGAATAGCGAGCCTAACCTGTTGTCTGAAGTCAGTCTAATCTGTTGTGCGAAATAGGACATAAAACCGGCCAAGCAAGAGTGTGTCGGACACGCGCAGGAAAGGGTTCCGTAGCCGTTACAAAAAAACCTTGCATATCTACAAGGTGAATTCTAAATGGTGATACAAAATTAGTGTTTCTTACTCAGTTAATGCTGGACAACATAATGCATTAACTCAATTGTTAAAGTTAGTCCAGAAAAATTTAGGATTTTTTTTTTATTTTTTATTTTAGAGAGGCCAGACAAACGAACTAGTGGGTCACCTGATGTTAAATGATCACCACTGTCCATAGACAGCCACAGCGCTTTACGCGATGCCAGTGCGTTGTCAGCCCTAAGGAAAAAGGAGAGGGAATCTCACTGACCGTACGAAACGCAGCAGGGAGTACTGCTGCTTCACGCCGGTGTTCTGTGAGAGGGTGGTACTACCCCGGACGAGCTGGCCCATTCGTGATGCAGCGGCTAGCTACAACATGGCTCTACCACTACAAATAAGATAAGATAAGATAAGATAATTTATTCAATAATTTGCAGTACAAGATGACAAGAAATACAATGTTTTACAAAAGTCTATGTTACACGTATGCCTGCACTAGGGTTACTAGAGAACTCTGTATCGCAGGCTAAACGAGCTATCATAAATAATTAAAATAAAGAAATAATCAGCTAAGCTTAACAGTGCAAATATTTCATAAAAATATGCAGACATAAAATAAAGTTGAATCCAGACACAATAAAGAAAAGTAACAAATTATTCGAAGTAATTACAAAATAGTATAGCTAAATCAATTGATTTTTTAAATCTAAATAGGTTCGTAAACATCATCCGTCATACATAAGAAGGTATTAAGGTCGTATAAACCATACTTCCATTGCAATTTTTATCCGGGTCAGAGCCGATGCGAAAATTTGTTGACTAAGAACTTAACATATTCATGCCTAAGGTAAAAATAAATAAATGTTCATACTTAGATGAAATTAAATTACAAACTCAATGTATGGACACCTCAAATTTAATAGGTCTAATTAAAACCAATGAGCTAGTGCATTATATTGTCCAGCATTAACTGAGTGAAACACTAATTCTGTATCCCCTTTTAAATTTCACCCTGTATATTGAGTATAGGTAAAAAGTTAAGTAAAAGACCTGTTGTATGTAGTATATCCGTAGCGTGTCCGTATTAACTAATTGACGGTCCAAATTAGAAAAATGCCTTAAGCTCTATCTCAATTCTGTGCACTACTGCATACAACACGTTCTTTACTTAAGTTTAATTTTCCCATAATTTTACTATTAATTTGTACTCAGTGATGTTTTCTATGATTAGTTAATTTGGTATATTACTCTCATCATGATTTTTTAACAGATAAGGTTTTTGGATGGGAGGGCGGGTTGTCCGCTCAACTTTCACAAAAATTTGCAGTTTAAAGTTGAATATTTTGCAAACGAATCACTGTATCGGAAAATCCTCTTTACAATCCCGTCATAATTTCAAAAGACCTATCCAATAATACCCCACACTGTTAGGTTAAATGAGGGAAAAAAACACCCCCACTTAACGTCTATTGTATTTTTTTTTCTAGATTTTATTTTATCACTTTGTCGGGATAATTGCTACATATGTCCAAGAAAATCACAGTTTTCTAGTACTAATAGTCTCTAAGATGAAAGACAGACAGACCGACTTGGCGAAACTAACTAAGGGTTCCGTTTTTGCTATTTTGGCGCCGGAACCCTAAAAAGATTATAATGGAAATGTGAAAACTCTGTAGAGACCAAAAATATTTTCGCAAAATAGTCAACTAATTGAGCGACATTCGTGCGAGTATGTACGTTATTTATGCTGCCTATTTACCGTCGGCATATCGTTCCGAACGGAGCTCGAATTTTCATGCAAATTTGAACCGTTCACGTAATTTTTTATGTCTAATAAAAATATTACCGTTACACGTCTATTTGGAAACTGTCTAAGTACTAGGATAACAATCTTTTCATCACACTTGCTCGTCAATGGTGTTATTCCATGCCTGTATACTAAAAGGCAATGGACTAAATTGTTCTTAAAGGAGTTATGGATTTACGTACAGTTTTTCCTCCCAAGGGAGGTTCTAACTTCAGTTTTAAAATTTGCAAACAAGTTAGTAGGTGACATACCTTAGTAAGTATTTTTTTAACATATTGGCATAATATGGCCGTATGAACATTCGAATTCTAAACTAAACACAGTTCTATGGTAGATGACTCGAAAAAAGTGACAATCTGTAGGTATTGGCGGGTAGCCATTATTCTATTCAATTTAAGTGTTTAGAGACAAAATAATTTTATTTATGGATTTTTTTCCTCGCGATGTGGTAAAAATCATTGTGTGTATCACGGGCAGTAAGGGGATTACAAACTCGAGTCATTAAAAGCCCTCCGCCTTCGGCGTCGGGCTTCTAATAGACTCTCGTTAGTAATCCCCTACTTACGGCCCTTGATGCACAATGTACTATTATTGATAGTTTATTAAACGAAAATACGTGGTTGCGATAATAACAGCTTTTAGTACTGTCAGTAGAAATAGGCTTCGCCTTTTAATTGTTACGACGATGTTTGATATAAACTCGCAATAAAAGTTTTTCATTTCATTTTCATTTCATTTTCATTTCATTTCATTTCTTGGGCATTGAGATGGCACGATTCTAATTTCAGGTTTAAAAGGTTAATTTTTACATTTTGTAATAAATAATAATTAGGAACAAATGTGTAAGCGCTATTGATTAGGTAAAATAATACCTGTGAATTATCCACGGTGATTAATATTTAAAGTAGGTACGTGATAATGAGTCATTTGCTCGTTTCATCACCGTCCCACTGCTGGGCACAGGCCTCCTCTTAGAATATGATGGCGTGGGATATAGATCCCTCGTGGGTTCGTTCGGATCGGGAACTTCACATACACCATTGAATTGCTTCGTAGGTGTGTGCGGGTTTCCTCACGATGTTTTTCCTCACCGTAAAGCTTCTAGTAAATTTCAAATGCAAATTTACGCATGAATTCTGAAAAACTCAAAGGTACAAGCCTGGATTTGAACCCACAATCATCTGCTTGAGAGGACACAGGTCAAACTCACGGGTTAAACAGGGAATAAACTTTGTTCGTGTGCTATAAAAAAAACATTTCGGGTCAAACACCAGGCTTATTGTCTAACGCTTCCGACGCTTGCCTTCGCAATCACTATTTCTTTCTGTCAAATGGTATAAGATGATGACAGAAAGAGATGGTGAAAGCGAAGGCAAGCGACAGAAGCGTTAGACAATACGGCCTCGGAAGTCTGTGAAAGAAAGGGTATCTCTCTTACCGCTTTTATAAGTTTGTAAACTCTCAAAAAATGTGTGCCCCAATCCCGAGCAACTGACCGAGTCATTCAACTGAAGTGCTGGTACAATACAAAGAGTTCACACTACGCTCGCAGTTGGACTGAGTACCCCCCAGGGAAGGCCCGTCGTGATTTTCCACCAAGCTACACGTATGTTATGAAACATAAATACAATTGTTTCGCAGAGGAAAAATAAATAAAGGACACGACGATTTGTTGCGGTAATACCGAATAACGTCGGCTAATATCGTTTCAGTACATTATTTATTGCCTGTCTACGTATAGGCAAAACCATATATTGTTATTGTCTCTATGATGCTATGGTATTTTATTGCTCACTATGCGCATATACCACACATACCAGTGTCAGGCCAGAATTATTAAGGCTCCCATTGTTGTCTAGAATAGGTACGCAGAATAAAAGCAGTAAGTGCCGTAGCAATTCGTTTATAAAGTTGGTGTTTTAAAATTTCATCAGGTGATTCATGATCTCATCCTATATACGTCCCACTGCAGGGCACAGGCCTCCTCTTAGAATGAGAGCGCTTGGGCCGTAGTTCCCACTCACACTTCACACACTCCATTGAATTACTTCGGAGGTGTATGCAGTTTCATCACGACGTTTTCCTTCACTGAAAATCTCAGTAAATTTCAAATGTAATTTCGCAAGTAAAATCCGAAAAACTCAGGAGTGCCCGGGCTCGAACCCACAACCTCTGTTTGAGAAACCATAGGTCTAATCACACGGCTGTTTAGCATCAGGTAATCGGGTTAGTTAGGTTAGTTTTGGTCTGTATAGCGATCCGAGTGTCACCGACTGTGCTGGTTGAAAATCAGCGCTAGGGTGCTATAAAGAATTGTTCTAAGATACATATAAGTTAATGTGTCTACTGCAATAATTATTCGTGATAGACTTTTACTGTCTTTAAAAAACGAACAAATTATTACCTAACGGTTACTTCACCTACACGTAAGTTAATAAAATGCGGCTTTTTTTTATGCCTAACCCTATAGTGTGGGTTATTGTTCGATTGGTCTTCAAAACATTGTAAATAAGTTGCTACGACCATTTTTAGATTTAGAGATCCGTTAGCAAAATATTACGCTTCGATTATTTTTTTATTAGACTCAGTTCACTACAACCTAAACCTCTGGCTTGAAATATCTGAAAAATAAATTATTATTAGTTGTCGCTTGATAGTTAAGAGACCCAACACTGTGAGTGGCCAGAGACAAACTTGGCTGGTTTCTTAGCTTAAAAATTAACCCGCTTCTTGGAGTACCCATTTTAGTTTTTTACGGCGGCGTGTACAATTTTAAGGGCTGGCCGTTAGTTGTGAGGGTAACATCGTAAAATTATTTATTTATACGACCCAATTTCAGCGGTATGCTGGTCGACAAAGTATTTTCGATTCTTATCGATGCCGAATCAAGGGTCAATGCTTCAGCGCACACGTTGGACGATCTTATGCATTTTTTCCATTTTACTATTTATTATTATTATTACTTACTATACTATTTA
The DNA here is from genome assembly GCA_947563465.1 of Archips xylosteana. Taxonomy (NCBI): domain Eukaryota; kingdom Metazoa; phylum Arthropoda; class Insecta; order Lepidoptera; family Tortricidae; genus Archips; species Archips xylosteana. Next base: position 12,858,583 of record OX387352.1, on the reverse strand, counting down.
TTTGTATTACATTTAATTCACTGTTGTTGATTTGCAATAAATTGTTAATTTTCTATCGGAAGTTACGAGTAGGAACGTTTTCTGTGGTAAATGAAAGTATCATTGGCGTTACATTTATTATTATTAGATAAGGTATACTATCTTAATTTGGATTATGTTTCTAAGGGAAAAATGTTTCTCAGATCTTTACTGTTTATACTTTGAAACCTAGATATATTATGAATATACTATTTAGTAAAAAGCAGATGACAAATGGTCTTGGTTATATTTTTTATACTAAGTTTAGCTATTACCATAAAAGTTTAATAATGAAAAAAAAAAACTTGTAACGTTGCATAAAACCGGCCCCGTAACAAGCCCTATAATGAGCCGTAACGTTCGATCGCTAACTTGGATATGGCTAGGTAAGCTTTCGTGTTCCACCGTTAACCTATATTTGTGTCCAGATTTCCAGTCTCACCTTCAGGTACACCCCTGAGCTAAGTCTAGCACGCGACAAACAACTTACGCGTAAGTAGTACTTAACATACAACAAGAGGTGTTTATAGAGGCAAACATGTTTAAGCTTGAGGTTAAAAGAACGATAATATGTCTGTCGTTAGTATAGTACAAACATAAATAACCTAAATCTGGAAATACCTGCATTTAAAGCAAGATGAAATTCGTCTTGTGTGTTTTTTTTACATAAAACTAACCCGTGTTTGACCACTATCTGACCTGATGAAAAGTGCAGATGAGGCCAAGGGTGTATCTCACTAGTTCAGTAACAGCCTATTCACTCTAGCTTTGAAGAGCCCTAGGTTGTATTTATTTGGACATGCAGACGACGGCAGCGAATTCCATTCCTTAGCAGTTCGCAGTTTAATTTTAAACATGATTTTATTTTACTTTTTTTCCTACCTTACTCGCAAGTAATGAATAACCCGAAGCCGGTGAAATCCCAATTAGTCTTAAGTTCATCCAGCTTGAAAACAGGAAAATTGTACGTTATAATAAATTCACGGGAAAAATCTAGGATGAAAATCGTGTAAATGTATCAAATAAAGATACTTATCGGTCCTGCATGGAACGCCGGGACATGAATAAAATTACAGCGCATATTAATTTCTGTTTAAGGCAGTGAACTTCCTCAGAGTCCGCATATTTTCACGCGAAGCATTCGTTCCCATGATGTATGGTGCTTCTTTAAGCAAATTAACTAATGAATATTCATTGAATAAAAGCCCGCAAATCTGCGGGAACACTGCGTTCTGCCGCGCTTTCATTCATGTTATCATCTTCGCAAACACATTTGGCGACACAAACGTGGTGGGTAACTATCTTTAGGTAGGTATACGTATTTCGTTTTGATTCGATGTCAAAATAAGTCACATTATATTTAATGAAAATTCTTAGCTGTTCTTGTCAATCTTGAATTTCAGCAACAAAGTTTTCACGAGGCCCTATAGGCTAAAACAAGAAACTAAATCTAGCTTCTTGTCAATGATACGCATTACCATTATAATGAAAGTAAATTAGAATTATTAGAAAATACTGAGAAAATAACAGTACACGTAATATTCTATCTCCACAAATCAGATAATCAGAAACCCATTACTGTGCCAAATTATTATCATTTCTCTCTGGATGATAGGTAAAAAGCGGTTTCCCGGTAAATGTGATGATTCCCGTCCCATTAGGCATCAGTTGCGATTCGTTCTCCGACACGCGATGTCAGCATTATCAAAGAACACGTTTTTGTTTAGATTTTTTCCGCCCGTATTTTTGCTGAGTGTTTGTAATGCGAGCCTATCATATCTGCTTATTGACACTCAAGCTTAAGCAATTACTCCAACGTAAATTGACTAGGTTCTTGAGAAATGTCTCAAGACCTTGTAATTAATATTTTGTATATTAATATTAATGTTAAATTGGCGTGTAAGGGTATTTGTTACACGGTGGTTAACTGAAATATAAATTATTAAAACTCAAATATGTTTTGGAGAGAGGTACTTCAAATATTATTTTAATAAATGTAAGTATACCTAATGAACTTTTTATGCAATATTTATATTTTGTATTGAACTAGTACCTGACAGGAATAATCATATATAAAACAAACGGTCAAATATTTTATCAATATTGTTTTGTAAATTTAAAAAAGCGTCTAACATTATGATAAAAGCATATTACAGTAAGTCAGTCACAGAGGTAGCGTTTTCATCAAAGCTCATTAGTCGGGCGTAGAGTCATTTTTGGTCACCTTAGCGTTTACCTACTAAAATCTATTTTAAGCTCTGAGTCATTTAAACTTTATGACTTCTACAATAATACCAGTAACAATAGGTATCTACGTCAAAGAAATTATACAAGTAATACGAAAACGTTTAAAAAGTCGTTAAAAAGAACCGATAGCAATAACCGTTTTTTCAGTAAGTACTTTTTGTTGGTGAATCTACGTGTCAGTAAATAAAGTGAGAGGAAACGCAGAGAGCTTGAATTACTGATTAATTTTACGTTGGCAACGACCGAGCCAGATCCTCTTCAGTGCAAAAAAATCTTTAGGAATTGGCGATTTTCAGAGTATCACCATCAATTTTACAATTTTATTACGAACTAATTATTTATTCAGGCGCGTTTTATTTTCAATATTGCGTTTTATTTTAGTTCGCTTTCATTCTGGATTTAACGCTGTATGAGGCGCGTGAAGATAGATTCAATTGGTTCGATTTTCTACAAGGACTGCACTTTATTAGATGAATTTTTAATGATTACATTTCCAGAACAGTGATAGACCTAGTCTATATTATATTAATCTAGTCTATTGGACCATTGAATAAGGTGTAATGTCCAGGAAAGATTAATTATTAAATAAAAAACCGGTCAAGTGCGAATCGGACGCGCGCACGAGTTTCGTACAAATTTGTAGGTAATAAATTTATCCTGTAAACAGTCGTATCTATTACAATCCAATGTTGGCAGAGCCCTGATTTTAAGTAAAGTGTGGAATCATTTTATGTTTAATTTAATTATAATTTTTGTTATTTGTTGTTGTAGCGGCCACATTTATACAAAATCGGTGAAAATTACAAGCATCTTGGTATTACGGTTCAAGAGATAGAGCCCTGACTGATAGACAGACAGCGATGTCTCAGTAGGTCACGTTGGCATGCTTTGCGTATGGAACCCTAAAAAAGTAAATTTGGAAAAGAATCATATTTATATACAGGTACAGTTAGAACAGGCTCGTGACTAAAGATAAGTACCTAAGGGCGAAACCATCTGCAATGCACTCTTAGTACAATAGTAATGTCACGTGCCGTGGTTCATGGTGGCGTAAATTGCAGTGGAGGAACACGCGAAGCTTTTCTGAAACACAGTGCATGTGGAAATAGAAAGAATTCGTCCATGATTGGCATGGACGCAGTAGTAGTTGTTTATCGATGTTTTGTTTTGTAATTTCATAAAATTATAAAAATGGTGACCAAAACATACCTAATATTTTTTTCATAAGGGGCTCTGACTTGTTGTTTAATAATAAAGGTGACTTAATATTTACAAGAAACGGACCTTGGATGAAAATGTTTATCAGAATTAATCAGTATTATGAAGAATTTAATCAGTTAAAACAATTTGAGTGTTAAATTTTCACACCCAAGTCATCTTCAAGGACAAATTACAAATAATATCAATAACTCGTAATTGACACGTGGCCTTCGTCCCTCGTAGCTCTCTAACTAAATGTCTATTAAATAATAAGTTTGCTTAGTATAAAATTGACGTTTATTTCGTCGAAAGGTAACATTTAAATTCAACTAAAGTCCAAATTGAAATAAACGAGATCTGCTCCAATTAACATTCACCTACGTTTTTGTTTAGTTTGCACAAGTTGATTCCCTAGGCCCCGCAATTGTTTTCAGTGTTATCTCGATGGGGCCGAAGTTGCAGCAACACAGCCCGTCGTAATGTGCTTAAGTGAACGATGTTCCCCTAGCGAATTTACAGAGTTTCACAATTTGATGTTCTATGGGTGAAGTATTTTATTTGCCTTTTTTGCGGGAATTAAGGTCGGTGGCCGGGTTTCTCTCTTCACCGGAGGGTACGAAGTTTTGCTCTTAGACCAAATTGAGCTGGACAGGTATCTATGTGGGATATAGTTGAGGTAAGTTCAGCTGGGAACACCTTGGAAACAGACTGGGAGTTTATGAAGTACCTACCCTGACACATCGTTTAAAATTTACGGTAGATACTTATAAGTAATTTGTAACCGATTAGAAAGCTAAGGCAATACTTGACTCTCTGTACTTAACTGTAGACTTTTGATGATAATGTTCAATTAAAATGAATCATAGAGATGCTTAATCGCGAATTTTGTGTAACAAATCACTTCAACGTTATTTTAGCGGGTTTGGTTCGCCGATTAAATTAATTGACGTGTCCGGCTTTCAGGTCGAGGCATCGTTGGCCGCAACTTCCATTAGCCATCGCTGTTTGGGCATGCCCAGCGCGATTGACACTATCATAACATGTTTGATTTTTTTAAAACCTAATAATGGCATTCTGGTAATAATGGAAACAAAGATTTAATTAATCAACATTCACCGACTCTGTTCTATCTAATCAACGGCAAATAATTAATAGTAATAATTGATTACGTTCACGTATATAGTCGTATCACAAGGAGACCATGGCCCAATTGCATAACAAATTACAAGCTAATAGTATTAGCTATTTTGTATTGAAATTCACTAGCTTGTAATTTGTTATGCAATTGGGCCCATAATCTATTTACTATATAGTAAATGTACCAGTAAACTTTTGATTCTAGATAAATAAATAAATATATAAATAAAAATAAGATAAGATAATTTATTCAATAATTTGTAGTACAAGTTGACAATAAATACAATTTCTTACAAAAAGGCTATATGTATAACACGTGTGCCTGCACTCACTAGGGTTACTAAAGAACTCTGTGTCGCCTTGAAATATAAGCCTTGGAAAACAATTGCTGCAAAAAATAAAACTTTATCTCTAACAAGTGAAAAGAAAGTACTTTATGAGACAATACAATATTATACAATAATGATATAATAATCCATATATAACGATATAATAATGATAGCTTAAACCCTTATTCAAAGAAAAGCATAGAATTTATCAACTAACTAAGTCAACTGATAAATTGACCGAAAACCTCCCAAGTTATTAACATATAACTTTTTGCAAGTAAAGGGGTCAGGATATCTTGTTCAAGTAGCTTAGAATGTACGGAATCAAAAAAAAACCGCCAAAAAAAAATAGATACCCCCATCAGGCAGTGTATAATAATTGAGATTGCAGGGAAAACTATCAGCCTCGGGATTGGAAAAAAAGTATACGAGCCAAATACATAACGGCAGAGCGGACACTGCTCGCGGTATAAAGCGGGCTCGCACTCGATTGCTTTTTCTCCAGGATTCTGTTTTTTTTCACAGGTTTGTAATAGTTGCGTATACTTTCGTAAATTTTTTTTTGATAGAGTTCTAGCAATAAATGTTTAAATTAACAAAATCAGTTTTGCAGCTAAATTAAAATGTTATGTTTGAAGTAGAGTAGGTGTGTATAAGAATTTTGTAGTTTTAGTTCAAAGTTACTAACTGATATCAATTCTTTCTTGAATTTGATTTGGCTAAAACTGTAATTGCATTGGCTTATGAGGTGTATTAACATTGGTTACAGTGAAAAATTAGATCTTTTGATATAAAAATCTGTAATACTAGGGAAGTGTAAATAAACAGGTACTAAATGCCTAAATGTAAATGCCTGAATTTGTATAACGTTAATGCGTTACAAATAGTAAAATTGTATTTAAAAACGTTAGCATTTACCTCAAGCAAGTTACATTAGCTGTTGGGTGTACCTATTTTTGAACCACATATATATTTATATCTTGACATTACGATCCATTGAAAATCTAAAATTTAATGTAAACAAAAAACAGTTTATTCTTAACACGAGTGCGAAAATATCGTGAAAGTTTAGGGCAGTGAAGCTGCTCTTGTTTTTTCTTGTTTTTTAAATAACGTTAAATTCTGTCATAATAATTGGATAGGGTTCACGGATCCGCGGGCCTCGCAGCATCTTTGTCGGAGATCTCCGCAATCAATCAACTTGGCAGTTGACGGAACACTTACATTTATCTTTACTTAAGAACGGCGAGCATGGACAATGTCACACTTAACTTTGATAGATTTTGACAGAGTTGATGAGACTTATATTAACTGGCAGTAAAGGTTGGCAGTTCGATGTCCGTGGCTACCGCGGCGGCTTAGATGTATGTGACGTAAAAACATTACTATTGTTAAACTGCCGCACACAGATACTTCAATTATTTATTATTTTAATGTACGTGATATTGGTGGGTGGTAGGACTTTGTCAAGGTTCGCTCGGATCGCTACCGCTGTCTTACTCGCTGATCTTGTCGCTAAGCAGTGCTTGTGCTGCAGTCGTCTGGCGTGAAGAGTAAGATTGCCAGTGAAATTACTGGCACATGAGGTATTCTATCTTTCATTTAGGCTGGCAACGCATCAGAAATCCTTTGGTGTTACGGATACCCATGGATAGCGGTAACTTGCTAGTTTGAATTCATGGAGTAGGTACAATTAATAGCGGACAGGTTTTAGTTAGTTAGTTAATTTTTCTGTACTGTTTTTGGTGTTCAATAAAGAATATTTGTATTGTAATGTTATTATTGAGAGGTGAGGAGCACGTTGCAGGCAGGGAACGATACGAAAGTGTGTATCCATTATATCCATATCCATATTTAATATTATAAATGCGAAAGTGGGTCTGTCTGTCTGTTACCTCTTCACGCTTAAACCGCTGAACCGATTTAGATCAAATTTGATACAGTGTTAGTTAGGGTGAGGCCACACGAGCGTAATTTTGTGAAGTGTGAGCGGCAGAATTTCGGTTGCGCCATATGACCACGTGAGTGTCACGTGATGGCGCGCATATTGTAATATGGCGCAAACCGAAATTCTGCCGCTCACGACTCACAAAATTACGCTCGTGTGGCCTCACCCTTAGAGTCCCGGGAAGGACATAGGGTAGTTTTATTCCGGAAAATGGCATCGTACCCGCGGGATAGCGATACCTAATTCATCGCAGACGGAGTCGCGGACAAAAGCTAGTAATAATTATAAATGCGAAAGTGTGTCTGCCTAATAGTGTCTGTCTGTTACCTCTTCACACTTAAACCGCTGAACCGATTCAGATGCAATTTGGCATAGAGATAGCTTGAGTCCCGCGAAAGTCGCATAGTTCCGGCGCGATAGCGATACACGAATTCTTTGCAGACTAGAGGGAGTCGCGGGCAACAGCTAGTACTATATATACTTTATTGAGTTTCTAGCTAGATTATTCTTAACAGAGCTTTTGCGAACAAGTTGGTGGTACATTCTTCGACATTCATAATTATACTTAGCTTAAATACTTTTTTTTTTATTTTGATTAAATTAATTCTGACTTTGTACAAGAAAAAGTTCCCTTTTATTTTTTCTCGCGAAAAAAATGTAATCGGAATAAATACTGGAGATTAAATGCATGCAAAAAGCCTCAGACTCAATTTACAATTAAGTAAATTCCGATATGCTATTTTCGTAGTCGAATAATCGTACCGTTGAAAAAAACCACCGCCCATGTACCGGCACCGGTAAATAAGATAATAAACTGTTCGAAAAATTCGTACGTTTAAACTAATGTGGTACCTACCTACCCTACATTTCAATCTACTCGTGACTAGGTAGCTAAAAATACAGCTGAAACATCAACATAGTTTTAAAACGAATAAAGTTTATTTATTATGATTAGATTAAGTCCCGATAGCTTAAAAGATAGTTAGGTATGTTGCTAGAATTAGAATAGAAGATACCAGGGCCCAATTGCATAACAAATTACAACTAATATTACAAGCAGAACTCTCGCTTCAGTTATATTAACTAGAAAGGGAGTTCCGCTTGTAAGTAAGTATATAAGTTGTACTTTGTTATGCAATTGGGCCTTGGTGTGTATATGTAAATAGATACACAGATGGATACATATGGGTACTTCTGATCATGGGTTGGTGCATTTATTTCTCACCCAACGAATTGGGAAAATACTGCAGAGTTTAGAGCTTTATAAGGCGCAGGTTCGCCCACATATGGAATACTGCTCTCATCTGTGGGCGGGGGCTCCCAAGTACCAGCTTCTCCCTCTGGATCGCATACAACGGAGAGCGACTCGAATAGTCGGCTGCCAACGTATTTCTGATCGGCTTGACTCCTTGGCGCTGCGTAGAGATGTAGCTTCACTGTGCATCTTCTATCGCATGTACAACGGAGAGTGCTCCGAGGAGTTGTTCGGGTTGATCCCTGCCGCATCCTTCCGCCATCGCCCTACGCGACAACACTTCCATCCTCACCATCTGGATGGTTGGCTGTCTTCTACTGTGCGTTTTTCCAGAAATTCCCTGCCTCGCACAGCTAAGCTCTGGAATGAAGTACCTGCTGCGGTGTTCCCGGACCGATATGACCTTCAAGCTTTCAAAAAAAGAGCGTACTCCTATCTAAAAGGCCGGCAACGCACTTGTGACTCTTCTGGTGTCGCAGGTGTCCATGGGCGACGGTAACCGTTTATCATCAGGCGATCCGTCTGCTCGTTTGCCCCCTATTTCATAAAAAAAAAAAAAGAGTGGAAATACAACTACCAATATGGGAACCCTACTACAGCGAAGTAATATAGAGAAAATAATATGTGCATGTGGTTGAGTTATTTGTTTGATTTTCATAATATTGTGAAATACAGTGGAACTAAAATTTAGTGATATTCTTAAGCACGACTTAATTATTTAGCGCTTAAACTTTCCTTCATGTTCTAAAAACAATGCAGTGCTGTTTATAAGCTAATTATTTTGGCTTACAGTGTGCGGCGAAAGATACACATCGTTATACAAGTTGAACATTGTGGGGAAATTCAGCGCTTGTAAATTGCTTAAGAATGCCGTAGCCAGAACAGTCTGCGTTGAGACTTCGATGTGTACACATTACGGACTACAAAATACGGTTGATATCTACTACATTGTTTAATATTTTTCACTTCTCATGCTCTTAAAATGTTACTTTAGTCTCTGCATATCGGGACTAAAGCTCTTTTTTGATCTCAAGGGATTAAAGTAAATTTTTTTTAATTGACTATGGAAACCCCTAAACTGCCAATCACGGTGTTTGTGAATGAAGGATTATCGCCATTTTCAGTAACTGGGTATAGACAATTTTAAAGCTTTCCACAGACCGAAGCGCGCTGCGGACGCACTGTAGCGCCCTGCGCTTCGGTCTGTGGAAGCCTTTAGGGCGTGGAAATAACCTCAAAATGACAACTGTATAGAAAATATTTAAAAAATAATAATTTCGTGAAACACATTGAATAATTACGAATATTAATCTATTTAATTATAAAATATTAAAGATGAATTCATTTTATTTTGTACGTAAAGAAAGATTTCCTTTAGCTTAGGTGTTTTTAATTTGTTTTTTTTTTTAAAAACGCTGTCGGCAAAGCAGTTCCCTGCTCTGTCGATAAAATAGCAATCCGCACTGTCGGCAAAGCAGTGCTGGAATGCACGGTAGATAGAGCAGTTACGTTTGAATGTAAGTTTAAATGTTAATATGGCGTGACTTCAAAATAATGCGATGTCAGTTGCATTTAATAGTAAATAGAAAGTATAATTAGATATAATTTAACAAAGAATTGGCATATAGAAAATAAACTTAAAAAGTCGTTTCTTTATTCACGGGTAAGTGTTTCAGTTAACAATATATTTTGTGTGTGAACTTAGATCAATTAGGTTAATTTATTTGCCGATTCTAATGAATGAACAATTATCATTCTTACATGCATAGTCCAATTAGTTTTAACATAGTCTTTAAGTTAGAATCTGTTGGCTAATTATGCAAGCATTTAAAGCGTCACTTTACAAAAAAATATAAAAGAAAAGAAAAGACAGCGGTATTTTTTTTGCCATTTGAATTTTGAACAGATGTCCATTGCTCGTATTGAGCATACGTTGTAAAAAAGTAATTTTGTACGTCGTTTTTTTCCTCGCATTCAAAGTGAAAAGTAGAGTGTTTAACGCGGGACTAAACTACCATAATGACAACTCGAATTATAGCCTCCCTCGCTATCGCTCGGGTGGCTAAATATCTCGTGTCATTATGGCTTGTTTTAGTCCCTTGTTGAACAATCTACTATTGAATTAATATATTAGCTATTGACCAAGGGAAATGTGAATTTTCTGAAATGACCAGCGATTGACAGCGATTGATTGATTGAGGTCAAACCTGCAACTTATTTGGCCAGTAAGAGCCTATGTAGTCTAGCCTGGATGAGGCCCAAGTTGTATTTGTCCGAAAATACAGACAATGCACGACGGGAGCGAATTCTTTAGCTGTTCGCATTAGGACGAATGTAGCAAACCGCTTTCGCTTTGTATTGGATATATAAATAGTATACTTATATCCTATAGTATTTTTCCTACATTCAGATATAACTGCACTGATAAGACTAAAAGATGAATTATTAATTAAATCGGACGAGAATACAAACTTTAATGATATCTATGCATCATTGCAATGTCCTTGTGCACATTAGTTTAGTGTAACTTTAATTAGGTAGGTACCGAAATCTAAAGAACAGACAAATTGAAGAGATAATATTCCTTTTAATTCTTGCTAGATACAAAATGTGTGTGTAGTAGTTATTAATGGATATATAAAATATTTTCCTGAAAACCCGTAAAGAAGGTAACGAGTTACTTTAAGAAAGTATCACACACAATTATTTACTTACATTATTCAATTTGTTAGTTTACTTAAAGTTAATGTTATAGTTTGTTATTTTCTCGTTAAACATACATGTAAATATATTTGTTTGTCAAAAATAACAACTTGTTTTGTGGCTCGTTGTGTTCTTTTATTTAAATAATAAAACAAAAGCAAATACTTTCAACCTTCTTTGAACAAAGCGTGCTACAGTATTTTATATTAATGTTGAGAGATTTCTTGGAAATTTGTCGGAGTCCGTAACGAAATAATAGGTACTATTATATTGACAACAAGTACATCATTGTTGATGTAACCCCTTCTGGAATCCGATGTACCCATAAACATGAAGATGGGGAAGCAATTAAAATATATGTACGACATATGCATATAATATAATATACTTTGTAATAGTGGGATCACTAATATATTGTAGGAGATACCCCCTGTATTTTATGGCTGTTGGCGACCCTTGCCGATAGTGATGATAATAATTAAACATAATATAATTATAACTCAGAGTAAATAGTATATTATGTAAGTATTAGTTTATTATCCGACTTACCGCCTCCTATAGGATGACTTCTATTATTATCCTATTAACGTCATGTACTATGCTACAATTTATCTTTCTACTTTCTTTTCACCCGACTAGCAGGGTAATGTTTTTCGAGCGTATATATTTATGTACGGATTTTAAAGTGTGAGATGTCATTAGATTCGTATTGGTTGCGAGAGTGACATATGATATATACATTTTACCGGAATTCCCATGGGATCGTTAATTATACAGGCGGGTTTTTTCATTTAATTTTCTTTCTTCATTATAATTTCAATTACAATAAGCGTTTCAAAAATATACTAGTCTTTGAATTAGACAGACGTTCTAAGGTCACAATGTCTATGCTCAGACAGACATGCCTGGCAAGAGAAAGACTTAAAAGAAGTTTCAGCGCGACAGAGTAACACACACGCATGCACGCACGCACACATTCACAAACAACTCGCATTTATATGTAACATTAGTAGGATTACCTAGTCGTTAGTTTTATAGTCTACAGTGTACCTATCGTCCTAATTAAGTCGCATACTATTAATTGTTCAGTGGTAGTATTAAAACTACGAATACCAAAATAGTCTCTGACGAATATATTGGTAATAAAGAGTTCAAAGCCGTGGGTAGCCTAGTGGTTTGACTTGTAGCTTCTTAAGCAAAACATCGTGGGTTCAAGCTCCGGCTTGCACCTCTGAGACCACCACCGAAATTAGATTTGAAAATTACCATGAGCCATAATGTGAAGGAAGACTTTGTGAGGAAAATTGCACACTCCTGCGAAGAAATTCGATGGTGTCTGTGAAGTTTCCAATCCGCATGCGGCCCGCGTGGGAACTTGACCTAAGCCTTCAGTCTGAGAGGAGGCCTGTACGCAGTAGGACGTATACAAGCTGAGATAGTGACTAGTCCTTATTTGGCATCAAAAGGCAAGTGTTTAATAAACGACGGCAGCCAAAACATGAGGATATATTTCGTAAAAACCTAGTCTTATTTTAACTCCATCAAGAAAATTAAAATTACGCCTTACAAGTACTATTTGCACTAGGTATGACGCGCGCCAATAATTATAACCAAGAGGTAATAACTGCGACATTGTTCACAAGTACCTCCACGACTTGGCAGTCATTACATTGAGATATGCCAACTAGTCACGTTAGCAATTCGAGGCAAACTTGGAGTTTCACACGTGAAGACTCAAAGTTTTACTCGTCATCGTCATTCTCTCTCCAGCCTTTATATATCCCACGGCTGTACACAGGGCTCTTCTTTTTGAGGGAGGCAAAGGAGCAAGTGGGTCATCTGATGGAAAATGATCACCGCCGCCCATAAATATCAACAACTCTGTATGTGTTGCCGGCCTGTAAAAAAGGAGAGGGAATAAGGAAGGGCGACAAAGGAGAGGTATTGGGCCCCCGGCGCTCTCACTGACCGTACGAAACGCAACAGGAGTACTGCTGCTTCACGCCGGTGTTCTGTGAGAGGGTGGTATTGCCTTGACGAGCCGGCCCATTCGTGATGCAGCGGCTAGCTACAACATGGCTCTACTCTTAGAATAAGTTTAATACAGGTCGTCATCAATATTATCCCAGCCTATAGGAGGCTTCCTCTTGGAATGAGAGGGCTTGGACCGTAGTTACCACGCGGGCCCAGTGCGGATTGGGAACTTTATACACACTATTGAATTCCTTCGCTGTAAAAATTATGGTCACCTAATTTCAAATGCAATTTCGCACGTGAATTCTAAAAAACTCAGAGGTGCGAGCCCGGGCTCGAACCCACGACTTCCTGCTTAAGAAGCCACAGGTCAAACCACTAGGCTACCACGGCTTCAAAGTAATCTTTGACAAATTGTAAGGTTAATATTTATATCTAATGATTAATTACAATTTTACAATTTATTAATTATTTTATTATTTTATTTAACTTAGTTTTTTATAATTTTAATTTTTGTAATTTGACTTGTATTGCTATCAAACAAATATAAAATATATTAAACCTTATAAAATTTATTAATAATCAGTATTTAATCTTTGAATAACATTTTTAAACGTATTTTAATATTTAAAGGAAAAACCAATTCTAGGAAATAAGATTTTTTTTTTTGCATGCCATTGTAACTGGTTAGATATGTCACAGCTCATTAGCACTATTTTTTAAGACCGATTTCACCATGTCTAAAGAAAAATAAACTATTTCATTTCATTTCATTTCAACGTCCCTGTGCTCGACACTGACCCAATACATGACACCTTTAATCTTATGCCATAGTAAGAGAGGTGACAGATGGGTGTCAGCATTAGTACGTTTACGTTACTCAAGTACAATCAACTATTAAAAAAAAAGTTTAAGGATAGGTACCGACTAAACTCTTATTTAATTTCTTTGTTTTTACATATTTTTGTCCAGTATTGGAAAAAGGCCTCCTTCGAAGAGTTCCATGACGATCGGTGCTATAATGTTCTTGTTATAAATATATAATGTTCTTCTCCGTTTACACCAAAATATATTTAAGAGATTAGTACCATATTTTTTCAGTCTATTTGTTATATTGAAATGCAATCCGCGCAAACAGTCTTTTATACGGTAGCTTTTGCGAGTTTTGGATGTGAAGAACAGCGTTTGAATTCCAAATTGGTTTACGTTCGCGGCTGGCAAATCCTACAACCTACAACTCTGGTTCTGATTCAATCAAGAACAAGATGCCAAAATGGTGGAAAATAAGCAACAGCTACGAAATAGAATTGAAAACATACTTTTTAGGTTTCGTAGCCAAAATGTTATAAAAGAAACCTTTACAGTCACATACATTTTACTCGGTAAAAAGGGTTATGTGAATGAATTTTTGTAGATGTTTGTTTGAGTAGTTATACGAAAAAAAGGAAATTAATTAATACGTGGTCCGATATGCCTTTGACGTGTTTTTACAATACGCACAATCATACGCACATATTTTGTGCATCGTCAATGAGAATACTGGAATTTGTGCAGGTAACGTTGTGTTTTTGAAGAGGTTTAATAAGGAATAAATATGTCGCCAGATTAGCAGACAACACGTTCCACCTAATAGAATATAGACGCTAAGTATATGCAGGATTATTGTGATCTGATCCATTTTTTTTCAAAATAATCATTTACGTCCTATTGTCCACTGTAGGTAGGTACTATTCTGTGCTTCATGTCCGTAGTCGTCTGCTAATTCGAGACTAAAAAGGGGAATCCCTGGAAAGCCACATTATTATAAGTCCTCTAATTACCTACTCCGTATTATAAAAATTGGCGTCCAACTTAAAAACTGCATAAAACAACTTCCTACGATATCGTAAAACCACTTGTCAACAATTCTCTCAGCATCTTTATGCTTAATGTAGGTATATATTTTACAAATAAAAAATGACAAGATCGAAATTTTTAAAAATAAAAACTTCACTAATACAGATTGAAGCTTGTACCTAATTGTTACCTGTTTTAGGTTCTAAACTAACAGAGTACCAGCTATATGTGGATTCCCAGCAAAGAAACCCCTAGCGCCTGATCCTCGAGCTTTCTATTTAATTGAATACAAAAGTTAAACACTGTGAGTCACTTTATCCGCCGACGAATATTTGGAAAGTCCATTTGCCTGAGAAAAGCATTTTGTAGCCAGCCTTTTCCTTTCTTAATTAGTTTTATATTAGGGTGCGATAGCTCTGTTAATTCACTAATTTTGGATCAGACTATCTTGTTTTGCATTAAAAAAGGGAACAATAAACAATTGAATGCTTACAGACTGTTATAGAATTACAGCTTCTCATTAGGCAGTCTGCTGGCAGATTGCGTTCGTGGTTTGCTTGCTTGATGCTAAGCAAATGCAGTGAGGCCTAGTTTCTATACATAGTAAGTCGTGACGTGCTTTTAAGTGTATTATCTATCAATGGCTTTTGTACATACTTTGAGTCTGTCATCGAATATTTTGACTAAGACTAAGTAAATAAATAAAAAAAAGAGAAGAGCTTGCTTGTGCAATTTTGTCTATTTTATGTAAGGTCAAGGTCAAAAATATATTTACACTTTACTACCTTGTCACGGTCACTGAAGTTTTGTTTTTGTTTGAGTTTTTGGTCAAATCGTTGGAAGGTATACAGTGACAAGGTAATCTCTACCTCTGTGTAAATATATCTTTGACCTCGTCTATACATAGTAAATATTTGCTGACACACTAACTCTATTTACTGTTTAAAATAATTCCGTGAAGATTCAACTTTAAAGCAGAGCATTTGTACATTTAATGCAAAAATATGTAATGTGGGCAGTTAATTAAGTAGTATAAATATTTCTTGTAAACCGTAACATTTACCCACGCGACAGTCCATGCCTAGTGCTAAGTTCAGCATAAATGTAACTGTGTGATTTTTTTTTGGAAATAAACTATTTGTATTTGTATACTTTGAAACTTTAATGTATAAAAAATTTTGTACCGGGGGTCTCCGGAGGATAAAGCCGCCTATTGCTTACCTTGTGAATTTTATATAATTACCTGTTTATTGTATTGTTTATATGTCAGTCATCATTGTATTGTATATGTCAAGGTTCACATCAAACCGGCTTATTTCGTCCTCATTAATGCATCGAAACGTTATACGTTTATCCAATTGACAGTCCGACGATACCATGGTATCCAAAACCAATATGCGTCAACCCGTCCGCGGATACCTTAGTATCGTAAAAGGTGGAGGAATGAATAGTTGATTTCAATGCCATCTAGTAAAAATACCCGGCATTATTTACAAAATGTATTGATGCACAAACGTAGCCTGACTAAATTATTAGCCCTAAAAAATATAGATGGCAGTAGTGGCGGACTGCTTGTCAGTAAAAAAAAAACATTTCGCAGTGACCTGTGAATTCTGCGCTTGATTGTCAGTGTTTGTGGATAACGTGCCGTTATGTCTTAAGTATTTCACATTTATTACATATTTTTGAGGGTTATTGTACATAAAAATGACCAGAAATGTTTATTTTCTATGATTCCGTCTTAAATCTACTGAATGTGAGTGTAAATATAGTGCATTTTCAATTTAAAACATAGAGGTTTTTTTTGAGCTGGGAATGTGAAGATTTATAGCCAAATTTTTAGTAATTTGTCGCCCTGATTACTGAAATATACAATAAATATTGACGATTGGTTTATGAAGATTAGATTAATAAACTTTTATTTGGGAAATATGTCACACTCGCCAAGGATTCATCAAAACATTTACGGTGCTCCTCAGGTTTTATGCTATGGATGGTTGAGTATCCATGGACATTTGAAAATATATCTGAAATAAGGGTTTATACAAACTATTTCTCGTGTGACTTGATTATTCGGTGTTTGGCATTATTGTTTCTGTTTGTATGTATTTTTTAAGTTTTTGTTATAGGTGCTATTGTTTTTAAGAATGGTTTAATTATTAAATTAATAAAAATAATATTAAAAGTATCCCGCTAAAAACAGGCGAAATGCATCAGTTGCCGATTTCATGTATTGTAAATTATTTCTTTAAACAAAAAAATAAAAAACAAAAAAGAAATTAAACTTAGTTTTTTGACGAATTTTACTTTCTCGTGACAATGGATACCATAGCACGAACTGTAAAGTGGCTATCGGCTGCAGGCAGCCTTACGCGGGCGGCCATCTTGCTACAAAATCAGTTTCGCAAAATTATAACTGTTGCGAGGAATAGGCAACTTGATTAATTTATTTTGCTAACTCACTGGAAACAGTATGTTTAGATTGTAGTATCATTTTAAAGGTGAAAAACTGTAGTTTTTTTATAATTAATAAAAAAAGGGGGTCATCGCTCAATATTTCGAGTTATTAGTCGTCAAACAAGAAACTTACAGCCAAGTTTACCGATTTTACAACTTTGACCTTGATTTATGCAAAAAAATTATACGTGTGCTATTATTTTATAAATAGTATTCGAAAGAATAAACATTAATTTAAGTCTTAGTATTTTTTTCTTTATTTAAAACCTTGTAGTTCGGAAGATACAGACGTTTTTGTTAGAAAGTAGTGAATGCGCGGCGCGGTGCGTCCGTCGATGAGGCATATTGGTCGCGCGGCCCGGACTGTCAAGTGGCTAAAGGTATTACGTGGATATTTGTGGGATTACTTTATTTTCTGAGAAAAAAAGAAGTTTCCAATGGAAATAAACCCTTTGAAAAGACACTTCTCACTTCATCATCATCATCATTCTCACTTCATTGACGTCTAAGTCGCAGTTGTAATATCCGGATTTGCCTTGCTTACATTATTACGATTTACAACTTGCAATGCTAAAGTTTTCTAGCAAAGCTGAACCAGAAGTTTAACTTCTAGTCACCTCTTACTACAAGAAGGCAGGGCCTACAAGTCTAAGCTGAACTTACAGTGATGTCCGTTCTAGACGAGGTAGTTTTAAATTGAATTTGTTATTATTCTTCAACACGGTCTAAACTATGTCGTCTGCCAATCCGCAAGCAAATAGATTTGCCCTATCGAGATTTTTTTTTTACAAAATGTCCCATGTAAAATAGCCCGTCGCTCGTCTGCTGCAATTTTCATTTCAGCAAATGTAAATGCTCGCGAAACAGTGTGCAAGCAAAGTTCACTTAGATTATGTGTAAACCGTGTATCGCATGAAATAAATCATTTCCATAGAGTTGGCTGCAACGTCATGGTCGATTGAAAAGCGGAAATTAAAATGTTTACGTATAGAACATTAAGTATTATTTATGATTTCACTGTTTTAACTGAGTTCCTTTCGTATGCAGCACGTTTTGATCAAAAAGTGTATAGAATAAATAGGTATAAATATAGGTATTGTTGTTTAGGGTTGCGCCTGATCCTATTTGATCAA
The DNA here is from genome assembly GCA_947563465.1 of Archips xylosteana. Classification (NCBI taxonomy): domain Eukaryota; kingdom Metazoa; phylum Arthropoda; class Insecta; order Lepidoptera; family Tortricidae; genus Archips; species Archips xylosteana. Next base: position 12,840,346 of record OX387352.1, on the reverse strand, counting down.
TTAATTAGACATAGAGCTGATAAAGAATATAATTAGTTTAGTATTATTTAATACCTACATATGACTAGTTATAAAAAATACGTATGCGGCATGTTACTTGTTGGTTATTGTTTAAAAAAAATCATGTCATAAATATCTAATGGAACTAACTATATGTATGTCAGTCCCCAGATTAATATTACAACAATTAAAAACATGAAAAGTAACGAATGAACGTTATACATGTTTTAGTTCGGCATTTTAAAGTTCTAGGTAAATATGTTATAGAAACTTCTCATAATTGTAACACATGTGTAGGTACGAGTACTTACAAAAACTAAAAAAGCTCATTGAGTTTTTTGGTGCTGGCAGCTGAATTCTCACGAGACGGTGTACTTTTTCATACATTAAAATATTCGAAAAGCTTTTAATTCAGTCCAAATTTCATTAAAGTACAGTCGTTTCCTCACTTAAGTATCCACCAGATAGGGGGCTTTGAACGCGCACTGGAGTTGAATCAATTATTTTAAACATCAATGTGGGTAAATGTTTGTATGGTATAAGATTAATGAATGCCTAATTGAACAGACTACCGTTTCTAATATCAATAGGTGCTTATTTTTGCACAAGTTCTTAATGTGCTTCATGGCTTAGCGGTCTAGCGTTGGCTTTACAAACGTGAGGCCTAGGGTTCGAGTCACAATGATGATTTTGCGTTTTTTTTATTTGCTTTTTGTATTTAAGTATGTTGTTTAATAAGTTTACAAGTTTTATTTCAATTTGAATCTAATACAGAATTAGTTTAAATGAAAAATAAAATAATTTTTAAAAAAGATTTTTATTTTCTTACAGAAAAATACATTTTGTTGAATTCGATTACATTTATTCTGACATGACATGTAAACAAACCGTAATATTTCGAAATTTAATAATACTAATGAGTAAATAAAGTGAGTGTTAAACATAATTGCTACTTATGATTTAATTAATTTTATAAAAGCAGATAGCCACATAGTGAATCAACATGTAAATATTTAGACAGAAACATGCGTTATGTTTTATCTAAACTACTTACAATACCATCACTTGGTCATCTTACTTAAATAGTAACAAAAAAATAAACTTAATGGTATAAAGCGGGCAAAAAAACTTTAGCTACCGATTTAATTTTCAATACCTCAAGGATCTACCTTCATTATCGATTACTTGTTGAAGACGGCTTCTCATGCTATTTACCATTGCTAAACATAAGTCACTACCTCGCATCGACTCCCAAGTTGAATAAACTAGATCCTTGAGGTTTTGAGTTGTTCTTACATTAGATGGATCCCAGTTAAGGACCATTTGGCCCCATAAATTTTCAATGACATTTAGGTCTGGACTCTTTGACGGCCAGTTAATAATAATAATGTCATCTTGGGCCGTGAGCCATTCTTGCACAATTCGAGCACTGTGCACCGAACTATTATCTTGTATCAAGTAGATTTGGCCCTCAGGATACGCTACACGCACAGTTGGTAACATGACATCGCGCAAAATATCCAAATATTTTGCGCTATTCATGCGACCACCAACTTCCACAATTTCACCTGGCCCCATTGATGACATCCATCCCCAATAAGCTAAAGTTATTCTGCCACTGGTTCTGGTTGGTAATACACAACATTCATTATACCTATCTCCGTGTTTCCGCCACAGTATCTTGCGGCCATCTTTGTCGGATTTAAACGACTTTTCGTCTGTGAATATAACTATATTATTGGACCAATCAAAATTTAAATACTCTTCAGCAAAACGAACTCTTTGCTGTCGGTGAACAATTGACAGTGGGATTTTTTTTGCTGGTCTGTATGTTTTAAATCCAGCAGCGTGTAAATGTTTTCGCACTGTCTTTGCAGATATGCCGTGAGCAGTTGCTGTTTCGTTGGTCGATAAGAAAGGGTCTGCAGTGTGTCTTGCAATAATGTCTCGATGACGTGCAGATTGAGACGTAAACATGACGGGTTGAAAACCTGGACGCTTCCTTTCTACGTCGCCAGAATCTCCATGCCGTTTTACCCACAATCTGACGGTTTTTCGCTGTGAAAGAAAATGAAAATTTTAACTCACCGTTAGATTCAGCTGACGAGCAATTTCACTAATAGATGTGTTATTCTCAAACAACACGACTATTTTCGCCTTCATAAAAGGAGTTAAATGAATTGAGGACATTGTAGAAAAAAATAATGTATTTAGCGTAACGACACAGTGGTTGCTTCGAAAGCAAGAAACGAATCGCATAAAAAACATACATTGCGGGTAGAAAATTGACTGGTATATAAATATAACTTTATTTGAGGGTAAATCGTTTTTTCGCTGGTATAACGGATGATGGAATGATTTTAATAACGTCAGTTGCATCAACTGATTTTAATTTTCACAGTGTAAGTTAAGTCATCGTTTGGTCCAGTGGTGGAGTATGCGACTTCGGCGCATGTGGTCTATGGTTCGATCCCCTGGTTATATGAGGGAGTTTTTTGATTTTTCCAGCTTCTAAAATTTCAAGAAGCGAGAAATAAACTAGCACATAAAATCTTATACGAGTGTAACCACATGAATTAATAATAATGTTATTCGTAGATAATAAATAACAAAGTGAATTGATACCGACGTATAAGCAGCGCAGTGCCGCCATCTAGTAGTGCTAATAAAGGATAAAAAAAAACTGACACGAACGGGGAATAATATTAGAGCCGAGTTTAGACCTTAGACTTGCCAGAAAAAAGGGGCAAGTTTTAACTACATTGCGAGGCAGTAAAGCAAACTAGATTCAAGTGGTCAATCCAGCGCTGCTATGTAATGCAACTTGCACGGTTATGTCTAAACTTGGCTATTTGAATGGTGATAGTGACCAACCGTGGTGTGCCATCTACGTATGTAGTTAAGAAGGCGGTTAAAGGCGAGCGTTTTCTCTGTTCATTGCGCGGCTGCCACACTTGCCGCTCTGTGGTTACCTGGCGGCACACGCAGTGAACTGATAAAAAGCTCGCCGCACCGCCGGTTGCGCGAAGTCGTGGCCGGGCAGTAATAATATTCACAGTAGGTTGCGCAATGATTATATGCAGTTTTCGGTTCTTTCTTATGGCAGTAAATATGTATACGTATTCTCGTAATATCAATGTAATAATTGGAATAACATGTCAAAATATTAATTTATTATAAGTCACATTGAGTAATAATATTAAATAGAAAACAACATTATAGATTTACAGAAAAATTAGAAATAGAAACGAAAATACAGAACTACAAAATTTTATCAAATTACATAAATTTGCTTAAATTCAATAACAATCGATGTTAACATTCAAAGTAAACAAGAAAAAAAACACTGCAACAAAAAAGATAATTCGTCCTGAGTCTCGAACGCAATGTGTTTCATGAATGAAATATAGTTTATTGAACTACTTTTAGCGAAATAAAGTAGGGTAGTAGTAGTGCGCGTTCATTACCTCTTAGTCTTAGGCCATACAAACATTTACCCACATTTATGTTTATAATATTCATTCAACTCCAGTGCGCTTTCAAAGCCACGTATCTGAGTGGATACTTAAGTTAGGGCAACGACTGTACAGTGAAATAGGCACTTTAATAATATTGAAATTTACGAAAACATATTATTTATTAACGAGTTGCTTACGTTTTATTAAAAGGGCTTTATATTAATTCTGCGCACAAAATTAAATCTGACGACCTAGTTACAAAGTTCGTGGTTATGTCGAACCTATTTTATTTTTTTAACGACGAGAGATCTAGTGCAGTTTTTGAATCATGGTTTTTATTTTGTTTTTCTGGTTGTAAGGGTTCCGTACCCAAAGGGTAAAAACGGGACCCTATTACTAAGACTCCACTGTCTGTCTGCCTGTCTGTCACCAGGCTGTATCTCATGAACCGTGATAGCTAGACAGTTGAAAATTTCACTGATGATGTATTTCTGTTGCCGCTATAACAACAAATACTAAAAATAAAATAAAGATAAAAATTAAAGCGAAGGGAACCCTCGGTGCGTGAGTCCGACTCGCACTTGGCCGGTTTTTTATCTTTTGGTGTACAAATCTGGGCAGTCGGCTATTCGGATTATAAGTTATAAGTTATAACGCGTCGTGCGACTTATTATACTTTTTAGGGCTCCATATCGCATAAGGAGAGGCGAAACCCTAACAGAATCATTCCGTTGTCCGTTCCGTGTTCCGTTGCATATAAGTAAGTACCTATATATTATGTTTGTCAGTCTGTCAAAACTGAAGGTATCAAGTTGAAATTAATAATTAATACTTGAGGGTTATGTTATAATAACAATTAAAATTAAATTTAATACCAAACAACCGATAAACAAATGACTCCACGCTGTGTGTGTGTGAAGTTCCCAATCCGCACTGGGCCCGCGTGGAAACTACAGCCCAAGTCCTCTCAGTCTGAGTGAAGGCCTGTGTACTGTAGTGGGACGTATACGTGGGATGACGATAGTTTTCGAATAAATGCGTAGATTGTTTTACAAACGAACTAAAAAAGTTTACACTATTGCAGAGCGCCCGTTTTTGTGAATTAGTTGTGAGTTGGATAGCAGTAGTAATTTATTAAGTTACGTAACAATAAAATTACTAGGCGTGTATCCGTTGAATTCAGGGTCCACGTAAGTAAATGAGTTACCAGCTACACTCACTTTGAGTATCAGTTAGCAGATAGTATTCCCAGAAACAATATCAATCGCATTATCATTTGCGCTGAAGACTGAATGTTGCTGATAGTTACGCAACCTGCTCCGGCAAAAGCTTTATTTCAATGTTTATGGATCGCGAAAATATCGGGGTCCTTCCTGCTTAATACCATAAATGAGAAAATTTGTGAAGGTGTTTGGATGATTAGATGTTTGGATGTTTGTTACTTAATATCGGATGAACGGGTTTAGATGAAACTAGGCGTATAGATAAACAAAGATCTATAGTATTTTTCACCTATGATGAGTGCTGTGACACTTGAAAATTTTCCGAATTACGCATACTATGTTCGCAAAATATTTTATAAAAGTAATTTATATTTTGAAGCAAAATAATCAAAAAAATGTAAACCTGTACTTTTTAAAAGTATATAGCAATATCAGTGTCCATTAAATATTCTCCATCGGATACGATAGAAAAATATTTATTTTTTTAAATGACGCAATGTGTGAAACGGAACAGAGTAGTGACGTGACACAACATTATCGGCAATTGCCGCGATTCGTTATTCGATAGCAGTGAACACTAAGATATTTTAAATTTTTAAACAAAACTTGCAAGATTTTGTAAACGCGGCTATCGGGTGTTCCTGAAAATATAAGCACAAAGTTGCAGTGCTGATATTTTCTTTATAATAATGATTTAAAAAAAATTTAAATGTTCAGTTTTTATGGTTACCAAGAAATTTCGTTATAGTTTGAAGTAAATTTCTGCAAGATACGCAAAATGCGTGGAATTTCTCCAGAAAAACGTAAACTGATCGTGCACAAATTTAATGGTGTACAATTCCTAAGATAACGCTAAAAGGGTAGGCAAAAACGGAGGGAGTAAACATCGGAGCCGTACGTACAGCTAATCGGAAGTATGATGAGGAATTTACCTTTTATGATGCACCAAAAAGCGGCCGAAAAACGCGACCTGTAAATCGGAAACTTGGACCGCAAAATCGCTCAGGCGTTTAGCAGAAAACCCGACCTGTCGGTCAGGGATACCACAGATTCTGACAGTAGTAATGAAGGTGCAATTTCTTCTGAAACTGGCGAATAAAGAAATATTTGTATTTTTTGTTTTATTTTAACGCATTTATTAGCACATACAATACTTTCTATTCTATAGGTATTAGGGTAGGTAGGTTTATATTTTATATGTTTGCCGACCATACTTTGCTATGAAAACTGCACGTTGATAAGGATCTCTATTAGCTGATGTAACCAGACTTTACACGTTCCACGCGAATGAAGCCGTGGGCGGAAAACTGGAAAAATATTATTTTTTAAAATATAATGCAACTTCTCCAAAATAGGCACTAATAAAATAACTCTTAGAAAAATCGATAGTTTACTTCATAAATGGTACCTAAGTACATTTCTAAAACTGTCAAACTTGAAACGTCACAGAACTCATCATAGGTGAAAAATGGTATAGATTGAGACATAAGATACTCAATATCCTGATTAAGCGTTTTGGGAGAATATTTCAACTTTGACAAAGTACCTATAGAATAGAGGGTGTTGTCCAAGAACGTTGAAATACCTCAGCTTTCAAGATAACTTGTTAATTTCGTTTACAATAGATAGATAGCGTTTAAAAATGTTACTGTAACCTTTTTATTTCTGGCTAGACTGAATAAACTTAAGATGAACACACATTTCTTGCATAAACGTAACTATTGTAAGGTCGCGGGTGAGCAAAGTAATTGTTTTAGTTCATTAATATGGACCTCCGCAAAGTAACGCCTGATTCAATAAATTATTTAAACTTAAGATTGTAAGGCGGACTTGTACGAAACAGAGTTAACGAAATAACTCCGAGTTAAGAGCTAGCCAAGGGTTAAGGTAACGATTCAATTTTTTAACCCTGGACCGTGTAAGTGGCCCTAAATATTTCTCGTGAAGGTATTCCCAATGTGGGCGAAGCCATGAGTTAAAGCTACTAAGTATACATATTTACTTAGATAACAGGAAAATTTGCTCTGTGGCAAAGTATACCGTACTAAAAAACGTTTTGTGAAGTAATAACACTGAAGTTTGTAACTCAAACGGTTTCTGTAAAAATATATTTCTTAAACGCAAATTGTATTCAGAACGGTCGTCCATTTTACGTAAACGTTCCGAAATCAAAACTTTGCCAGCGTACCTGTAACACCTAGTCTTCCAAATTATTCGTGCCTTAGTGCCAAAATGCTAATTACCATAGCGAAAACGACGGCCAGGAAAATGAGCAGCCTTCGCCAAGAATCATGAAGAGGGCGGTTCCATTAACTTTTATTATACGCTATTTTAAACCGTGTCGTCCAAATTAGTTGGTTCTATTCGCAGAACATCTTCCTAGCGCTTACAGCTGTCTTCATTACATAAATTACTTTCTAAATTAGTTTTGTACGTAAGTGGATGGTGTTTTTAACGTGGATTGTTTATTTGGATGTTAACATGCTCTTTGTTGTGTTGTGTTGAAGCCTGGCCGATGCTTATAACAAGCGCTTTCAGGCTATACTCAGGGCTAATTGCGTTAGGTAACCTGAATTGCGATCATAATTGCCTTTAATTGGATCTACAGTCATAAAATTTAGCATGAAGTAGATCGTTAGACTTTTTTAATTAGGGTTTTGTATTCAACATAAGGACCTTCGGTAATTGTAATTATAATCGTGGGTCGTTACGTGTTTTATTTGAAACCTTTTGAGTTAAACAGTAAATAGCTATTTTGTTATTTTGAGGGCACAAGCATTACTTTAATAACTAATCTCATAAAGCTGACGTGGAGTGTTAAATGCTCATTTGAAAATGTTAAATTTTGCGTAAGTTTCATTCCATTGAATGGCTAGTCAAAGTCAAGCGGCTCTTTGCTGCAATGAGCCCTCAGCAAAAAGGGTTTCAGAGAGGCATTAGCATTTAGTCAATAACGTTCCGATTCACGATTTGTCGATTAAAATATACCTATTTACCTTGAAGTGGATAATTTGAGCTACAATAATTTTATTAAACTTTTTGTTCAAGTGTAACGTTTTCATTTAAAGATTGTAAACTCATCTAAGTTGTGAAAAACACATTGAATAATATCATTGTTACAATTTACAATAATAACTTAAGTAGTTTTGTGTTGTAATATTGTAGTAAAATATAAATGAATGCTTTGTCTCTGAGCATACAAATATAGATTTAAAATCAAGGAGATAATTAAGTCGAGATATAATACAGGACTGAGACCAAGCGTTCAATATTTATATTTTTAAAAATCATAACGACCAGTCTCATCAGGCCTACCAATGTTAAGTCTACGTACGAAATAAAGTACCTATATTCTTTTCACTGTAGCATGGTGCGGTTGAAACTTGACACACCGTTTTGTTACACTTAAACAAAATAGCTGCGGTGTATATACCTACATGGCGAAATATTTAAATTCCAGTCCGAATATGTCCGGAGTTAAACTTAAACATTTAAAAAAGCGAAAATAAATTGAACCTAGATAATTTTTATTATCAATGAAAAAATTAAAATACGATTAAGTTAAGAAACGTAATATATGCGTCTAACAAAACATTAGGGAGTCATTTAATGATGGGGCACAATCTACCACGACTTATGAGATTATCGATACTTATTAATTTGTAATGTAAATAACAATGCGCTTTAAAAAAATGTATTCTGTGGCTTTTACCCAAACATCCGTCCATCCATCCATCCTTGAACGTCCCTCGCTACACTTACCAGTCCGTGGTCTCACTCGATACTGCGTGCTATAATGTCCTGCACATAGCTATTTCAACCAGGTAGCAATGACATTGTAGACATATTTATTACGAACACTTTGAAGCCTTTATTCCACTCTATCGCATCTTTATACAAGCAGTATTAAAGGTACGAATATCATGTCGCAAGGGTTTCCAAATTCGTCTATTAAGCTGCCTATGTCACTCAGCATCATCGAGAGACTGTAGTCTCTGTAAGTGTCGTTCAGCCATAAGGTCAAGGGTGTATCAGAGTACAGTCAGCCATAAATATGGCCTACCATCCTACGGTTGATGCACGTAATAATGCAACGAGGTCGATTTTCCCTTGCAATAATATGATGATAGTGAGTGACTAATGACTTCATTCAGTTAGAAAGTCAACCTTAGCGATATTTAGATCTCACAGAAACTTTTGTCAAAATTGGTAGACCATGCACTTTCTTGGCCGACCGTACACCACTTTTTGAAGAGCTTCGGAATTCTACTGGTACAACGTGACTTATAGAACTGAGACCCTACCGTATGGAAAGTTTGTACGAACTTGTTGCTGATCTCGTCCACTGATGCGTGATCTTCCAGGTAATTAAAGCTATTTGAGAGCTCTAGTTGAAAGTTCTTGAGATTTCGATCTGAGCGCGATAGGCAAGAGCGTGGACTTCATCAGACGGGACCGTTTCAGTTTAACGCTCACATTCCATGTGCCTCTGACTATTAAGTGATCACTGTCGGTTTTTCAGCCTAACTATCACAGATACATCATTGAACACTGAACACCCGTCTCTTGCCGGTTATAGTGAAGTCTATCTATCGGCCTATTTTTGACATACCTAAAAATTTGTACGGAACCCTCGACTTCTGTTTCTTTACATTATGTGATTTTATGAAATTAAATAATCGTAATCGTAAATTATATTATTAATTGAAGTTACAAATTTATAGTTTTATAGATTCGAGTTTTAAAGTTTTCACTTCTCTAGTCTGTGGTTTTGACACCTGCCACCCGCACCATGCTACAGTGAAAAGAATATACCTAAGTGTTCAAAGGTTAAGTTTCGATATTAAAAACATCTTTTATTTTTCTTTAGAAAGCTGAAGGAAGATATTTTTATTTCCTTCATCAAAGAAACTTAAGTGGAGCAATAATGAAATTAGTCGATCCGAACAGCACAATGTTATCCGCCAAGAATGTTGGTAACCGGGTACTACTTAAAACTAATGCTATTTATTTACTGCTTTTTAATTCTCTTAACGTACCGGATTGGTCAGACTAATTACACGGTCTGAGCGGCTCGACTGTCCATCTGTAACCGTGGTGTCGTGGGACGCGCCAGTTAATTAGAGTACTGACCGACACCAATGTGATTTATTTAAATTTCGGACGCTTTTTAACGGTTGAGGTTTTTCGCACGATAAAGGTAAGGGGGTTTGCGGTTTGAGGCCAATTTCATTGGCGCCTCTACAACTTTTACTGTTCTCACTTAATAAGACTTCATACCGTGAAAATGGATGTTAAAATACACTTATGAATTCAACGTTGCCAAAGTTAGTGACGGAATAATATGATATTACTAGCTGTTGCCCGTGACTCCGTCTGAGGAAAATAGGGGTATAAAAATAGTCTACGACCTATTCTCAGACCTACCAAATATAGACAAAAAAATTCAAACAAATCGGTCAAGCCGCTTCGGAGGAGTTCGATAGCAAACACTGTGACACGAGATTTTTATATATTAGAAAGAAGAAAGAAGATCCAGGTACGAATAGAAGCTTGACGCATAAATCGTCAGAATTTTAGACAGTTGTCGGATGTCATTTAACATTCGGTTGGACAACTATAGCAGCAGTTGGGGCTATAACAAATATAAAGACTCGTAAATTTGAAAGAATCAACAGTTCCTAAATTACAAAATCTCAGCCTCATTTATAGTACACTTTACAGCTTTATAACACTCGCCTTAAATTTTCACGGCGTTACTAAATAATATTGATAAATCATACTCACCTGAAACGTCTCAAATATATGAGAGTGATTCTATTATGTATTATTTACGAGACAGTGTTTTATTTACGACCTCACAGTTATAAGGAGAAGAAACACTATTGTCAACAAAGTTTAGTATTCGCTTACTTTGTGCTTCGCCAGTCGGTGACGGCGGGGCAAGGTCCGTAAGTGAGAAGTCGGTTACCTACCTCGCCCTGTTGATGCAGGGTTGCCTTCAAAATGTAATAAAAAATATCGTAGTCAGTGGGAGATGTTTTTAGGGCTTGATTCTGTCGCTTCCTATTCAAAATCCAGTTTAATTTACACAAACTGCTTGTTTATTGTCTGTATTTTATCATACTTAGTCGCTCGACATTGTTTATCGTCTAAATGATAGTTAAAAATTGAGAAAAAGAAGTAAAAAGTGGATTTATATAAATAAATAATAAATAATATTAGGGGACAATCTCACACAAATCGACCTAGTCCCAAACTAAGCAAAGCTTGTACTATGGGTACTAGACGACGATAGACATACTTTTATAGATAAATAAATACTTAAATACATAGAAAACATCCATAACTCAGGAACAAATATTCGTGCTCATCACACAAATAAATGCCCTTACCGGGATTTGAACCCAGGACCTCTTGCTTCGTAGGCAGGCTCTAGGCTACTAGGCTGACTAGGCTGAAGCGGTCGTCAAGTAATAAATAAAGTATTATTATTTTTTTTGTAGATTGTTACTTTAAAATGTTAAACATTTATTTTGTTTTTAAACTATTTCAATTTCACCTCCAGGACTAAAGGTTCATGAGAGCAAAACCGCGGATAAAGACTAGTACTACATGCTCGTATGTTCATACATAATATCATATAACTAAACTAATATCCTAAAGCAACATTGGCAACCCTAATTTGTGTGCCGGATTTATTTACTCACGTCTGTTGCGCGCACCTGGTTCGTTCACAACATTTTTGCACCCCCGTTATGGAACACGTAACTGAAATCATTCCTTTGTCTTTCACTGTCTTCAAATGAACACAGCTAGGCACCTACCAGTTTTATGAATATGTTGTGTGTAAGGATATCATATTGTGCAGTGCAACGTTGCTGAAGTGTAGAAGAAATTGAGAACAAACCTTTTATTAAAAAGTTTAGACAGAAAGTTTAGAAATTCAAAGACCTGATTGATGATTGATTGATTAATATTTCAATATAGTCTCAAAAATTTTATCGTTTGATTAAAGATACAACTAAGTAATATTTTACAGGTTATGTAATCCTTAAAAAAATTAGCCGTCAAATCAAAGAAAATTAATGTTTTTGGGTTAACAATGAATCATAAGTAATATCTTGTGATCAGAGTTAGCTAGTAGCCATTTTAAACTAAATACGTCCATTATTTTTAATGGTAAGTATATTTGCAGCATTGAACGTTAACATTGCTGTGGTCGGCTTGGACATATAATTATTTACATTAGGTCGACGATTAGGTATATTTACTTAGGCCAGAAAGCATTCTTCGAAAACAGGCAAAATAAAGAAATGAATACACGTATCGAAAAAATCTGGAAGAGTTTTAAATCTATGAAGTCGCTAATGAAGGGGAATCTTCCAACGTCTCTAAAGTGCAAACTCAACGACATGTACTTATCCTGCCTTAATTGCAGGTTAGGATATGTATTACATATCCTAAACCTGCAGCTCGCAGACGTGGTAATTTACAAAAGCTTAAAAATCCAATCTCATGTTTTGCCAACGCCCAATGGGGCGAAGCATTCTTAGTATCCAAAAACGGATGGGATTAAAAACACTGAGTTGCATTTAAAAACTCGCATTGCTGACGTGGGCGTCAAGACGGGCAAGTTGAAGTGGAACTGCGCTGGACATATCTGCCGAATGTACCCAGAACTTTGGACCAATGTTACCATGAAATGGGTTTCTAGCGAAATTATCGTAATAGTCAGACTGAAGCGGAGATAAAGGTTTTAATCTAGGATACTTAGCACGTAGGATGGCGGGAGCTCGCGTTGAATAGGTGAGAGTGAAGCAAGAGAAGAGAGTCTTTTAGTCCAGAAGTGGGACACAGAATAGGCAAGTAAAAAAAAACATGAAATTGGATGAAACATATGAATATTACAATACTTTAGTGTTGCCGTGATCACCCATTTTATGCAAAAATGTGTCAGTTTTAAAGAAAGTAGCGCCCTCAGTTATTTCTGTTTATACAGGGTGAAAAAAAATCCATGGGCCCTGGAGAGGAATTACCTTAAATCCTTTGGTTAGTTAATTTTAAAAAGAAACCAATCTGCGTTCAAAGATTTTTTAAATTTGCTCACCCGTCACACTTGGGAATCAAACCAGCTAAAAAATACAAAAAAAAACACTCGCTATTTCGAACAAATTATCAGTTATATCAGTTAAATTATAAAAGAGTAAGAAAATTTTAATTTTGAATAGCTCAAGTCTCAGTATATTGCTAATTAAAAAAAATCTTTCATGTCTATGTCTACGTATTCTTCGTATTAGAATTGATGATAAAATAAAATGAATTTTATTAGATTTCACTTTTTTTTTACAAAAACCAAATGTTTATTAGAGAAATTTTATCTTTCACATTGACCGTATTGACTAGTCACTAGTGAAAACGGTCAATGTGAAAGATCATGGCAAGGCCGGCCAAAACCAGGCCCGCCAAAGCATTTGAATTTACCCGCCAGCTCTTCCGTTGGCCAGCTAGCCGGCGCGCGGTGGTAGCGCTTAAACCTGATTGATCGGTTAAAATTAAAAAAAAGCAGGTGTAGATTTCCCAACATTGTACGACTTTGCTATGCAAATTTTAAGCAGGTTTGGTTCCACCCATGTGTGTGAAAAAACATTTTCTACCCTATCATTCATTAAAAATAAATATCGCACATTTCTCACTGCAAAACACATCACTATACTATCAACAACAGATTTAAATCAAAACATTTTCTACCCTATCATTCATTAATAGTAGATTGTACATCAAGGGAATAAAGCACTGCATTATGTCACGGGCGCGATATTGAATGAATTAAGATGGAGTCCTGAGAGCAGTGAAGGATTTAAGTGCGCCCAAGGTAAAATCAGTTTTATCCCCGAGGAGTATACTCTACTTTTCTCACCTTTTGCGAGACAATAAAAACCAAGGCTACTAGAAAAATACTCGAAATAGACCCAGAAGCACTGATTCTGACACTGACTTTGCGCCTTTCGCAGTTTTCCATTTGTCGAAATCTTTGTAAGCTTTTAAGTATTTTTCCTTCGACTTCTCTGGGAGTACATTAATAACAATTTCTAAGGCTGGCTTGCTCAGACCTGGGTAAGCTACTTAACTCCGAGCGAGGTAACTGCTAACCCAGGGTTAACAAGTGTCAAAATGTATGGAACTGTCAATTTTAACCCAGGGTTACCGATTTAATTTTTTTACCCTGAACTGTGCAAGTGGTCCTAAGGCGTCTAATTTAATGGAATCAGGAGTCAAATCACTTTCGTCACTCGATATTTTCTTAATGTTTTATCTTCTTTTGCAGTTTTGATTCTTAAAATTGCAGCGTATTGAAACACTCGCGGCTTTTGTTTAAGTATTTGACTTTGTTTTCGTTCGGCCGCGGAGTTGCAAATAAATGAGGCGCGGCGCGGCCCCCGCGGAGCTGGCCACGTTGAGCACCAGCACCAGCACGAGCTGCGCGCTGGCCTGCACGCCGGGCGATTTTGAAATTAGACTTTAAGTGCATACCAATAAGAACTACGAGAAGTGAGAATCACATTACTGCCCGGCGGGTTATAATGAAATTCAGTACAACATTACGCCCCGGCGAAAGCCAAGGGCTATAATGATTTACTTTGAGAGAGGTTTGCATGATATATAATAAGGCATTGTCGAGCAGGTGGTGTGAAAAAATAAATATCGCACATTTCTCACTGCAAAACACATCACTATACTATCAACAACAGATTTAAATCAAATACAGGAAATTCTCTTCACAGCTCACATTAAATAAAAATATTTTTTTTTTGTGCAAAATTAGGTATCGAATATGGTAGTTAGTGGTGGCTCGGCGCCGCCACATTCTAAGAAATTTCGCTCACCTGGAAAATCTGTTGGCCAGCCTTGCGTCGAAAAAACAGCGAATATCAATTTTATAAATTTTAGTTGGTTTGATTCCTGGGTGAAACAAGCGAATTTTAGATAGACTTTTAATGAAGTTTTGTTCCATTTCAAAAAGTACCTGGGCGACCGAGCTCTGCTCGGGCAGAAACTCGGTACCAAGCGTTTTCCCAGAGATAAGACCAAGCTAGATCAATTTTTCATCCCCGAAAACCCCCAAATACCAAATTTCATCGAAATCGTTGGAACCGTTTCCGAGATCCTGATTGTGTACACCGGAGGGGTGGGGGGGGTGGGGGGGGGGGGGGGGTTGAGAGGGGGGGAGGGGATGCGGGGGAGGGAGCGCGGGGGTGTTAAAGGGGGGATGAAAATTTCATTGATTTTGCCGTAGGATGCACCGTTTTCAAGATATTTGGCAAAAACACCGGAGGGGGTGGAGGGGTGAGTCACGTTAAACTATCGTCCGTAAACCGACTTTACAGACAACCGGCTTTTCCTGTTCTGTGCTCCCAATAGGGAACGTGCACATAGACGGTGCTGCCAACTGGTGCCATAAGGGTGCCATCTATTTGAATGTTTTACCTTGATAAGTTTGTTTTACTGTCCGCATAGTGTCTCTTCTGTCGCATTAGTGCTGCCGCCTATAGTTACTGCACGTACCCTATAATACTTTTTCTAACAAAAAAGTAACTTTTTCTCGCAAAAAAAAAACTTTTTCTCACAAAAAAGTAACTTTTTCTCACAAAAGAAGAAACTTGACGTTTTCTCATAAAAAATAAACAAAAAAAAAAAAAACTAAAAATCTTAAAAAAAAACGTAGTATCGAACCGAGGTCGGCTGGATCCTCGACCACCCGATTTCTAATGTGCCATTATGATCTGCTCGAAGTCGGCGAAATTTAGCTTTATATTCTAATGCAAACAAAAATAGCCGGAAAACACGAGTAAAAGCGATTTTCTGAAAATGAAACATAGCTAGATCAGTTTTTCATCCCCGAAAACCCCCACATACCAAATTTCATCGAAATCGTTGGAGCCGTTTCCGAGATCCTGATTATATATATATATACAAGAATTGCTCGTTTAAAGGTATTAGATTAGATAAAAGAATGTTCCCTTTAAGTAAAATGAGTAAGTTAAAGGATTTAAGTTAGTGCCTCTCCAGGACCCATAGATGGTGTTGTAAGAAACTCGAGTCTTGGAGTCCCATATAATAAAACTTGAGCTAATTTTGAAGACTCGAGTCTTCTAAATAATACTTAGAGCTCAAGTCCTTCAGAATTTAGAGTCTTTTGTAAAAAGACTTGAGTCCTGCCAAAAAGAACTCAAAGACTGAGTCTTTTTAAAAGAACTCATGATTAGGTTATTTGCGTTTAATGCAATTAAATTGTTACTAATTTTTATTGTGCGATTTATTTTCAATCAGATTAGTAAATAAATATAGATGACGATATAAAATCACCCAGTATTATCTATTATATAATACACCTACTCAAGTTCATGACTCAGTCTATCTCAAAGAACTTATAAGACTCGAAAGGACTAAAAAACTCAAAGGACTCGGACTCATGTGACTAACGAGTCCTAGTCTTGAAAATCTACTCAAGTCTCGAAATGAAGATTAAAAGACTCGAGTTTTTTACAACACTACCCATAGATTTTTCCCACCCTATATAACACAATCTACAATACGACACGGATTGCAAAAATATGGAAACAGATTCAAGATTACCGAGTAGGTACGTAAAATTGTACCCAACTCAAAGTTTGCCCAGAATTTGAGCAAGTCAATATTTTATTGAATGGAAAGCACTATTTTATGACTACCAAAACTACCTAGTACCACTTAAAGTTAGAGAGTAAGTGAAAACACACATCGCCGTTCAAACATTATCGGGTAACACGAACACCTCTAAACTACTTGTACTTGCGGTGTGCAGGTATCATTAAATTTAGTTCCACAGTTTGTACGGCAAAAGTGTTCTATATTTACTGAGGCGGATAAAGGGAATATTTGTTTATTGCATACGACATTACCGAAGACCATCCAGGCTTGGTCGTGAACTAGTTGCACTCGGCGGGTTCCATTACCTGCTGCTTGGTACACCTCCGCCACACTACATTAAGTCACGCGATGCTCACATTACATCGCTGAAAGATTTCGTTTCCACTTACAAAATCACTTTGTATCTGATGCTCTTTGGCTTTCTTTTGATGGGTACATCCTTTCGGTATCTCATCGAGTTGTACGTCGAACAATAATGCCCCTTTTCCCTATTATAGCGGGATTTGACCTGTAATGTCCTCTAAAAGATCGGATTCTAATTTCAGGGTAGATAAAGATCAACGTTCCGTTTTTGGAATTGTTACAAGGCTAAAAAAGAATGAGAATTAATGTACATAAAAAGCTTTTTTTCTTCGCAATAAGTACATAAAAGGTACGAGAAATTTCTTTGAAACGTATAAAGTGAGTTTGATGGAAACCTTTCAGTTGATTACAGTATACTTACTTTGCCTGATGCATGACTATTAGTACTTTTGACCTCAAATTCGAGGATATTCAACGCCAAACTTATGACGTCTATTCAAAGGAAGTATTTTAGCGTCAGCTTGACGTCTGCTGCAAGCCAGATACAATTTCACGCTGTGCCAACTTGCAAAATTCATCGCAATTTCATACAAAATTCGGATGAAGTTTAAATTTAACTGTTCATGTGGAATTGTCTTGTTAGCAGAGAAACAGAGTCGTGTTTAACGCGTAACAGAGTCATGTCACTAATGAAAATGTTGCTCATGCTTTTTATCACTACCTACATAGTATAAAACAAAGTCGCTTCCCGCTATCTGTCCCTATGTATTCTTAGATCTTTAAAACTACGCAACGGATTTTGATGCGGTTTTTTTCAATAGATAAAGTGATTCAAGAGGAAGGTTTATATGTATAATACATGCATTGCACCCGTGCGAAGCCGGGGCGGGTCGCTAGTTTACACATAATTCTGAATATACAGATGACCATTTTGATGTTCTTGTATATTGAACCGATCTTATTGTAAAATAAAATTGGCTATTATACCAACCCTATTTTAACATCTCCGTGTGAAGTCGTAAACCGCGGCTCCTCAGTATTGGATTAAGATAGTGCTGTGATGTTATCCGTTTGGATTAAGTCCCTTTCTAAGACTTCTTCAGGTTTATTTCAAAGACAAATATTTTGTAAAAAAAATGCGTAGCAGGATATAGATTGTTTTTGTTGATATCTCTCTTAGAGGAAATAAACTAACATTTTCTTACTCCTTTGTCTAATGTCTTTGTTAGAATAGGTTAGTGGTTTTTCTTCTGATACTATAATACTGAGAGAAAGTAGAATATCTTATTTATAAGAAATCACGATTACGTTTTTGCTTTAAATTCAATATAAAAGAAAGTTAAAGAAAACGTACAAAGTTGAAGATATCATCTTGTTTATGCCACTTAAATTGTACATGAGTTGTGTCTAATCAGACAATTAACTAGCTCTTCTCATGAAGCTAGCTTTATAAGTTGTATAAAGGCAAACTTGTATATTTAGGTCATCAGACATCGGCTCCTTGAATGTTTAATTTCTAATTTTGAATGTCTCATATAAAATGCGGAGGAACAAAAGTGGTTAATCTGTTTAGGAAATTTGTAGAAAACCAACAAACTGGTAACATCAAGGGATTTTTCTTTTCCGGCTTATTGGCTTTAGCGATCTTAATTAGCTTAACTAATGTTACTTGACAGTGGGATTAGGGTTTAAAATTAAATCAATTCAAGTTCTAAAATTATGTTGCTGAAATATTTCAGAGGATAGAAATTCCTAGGTAAGCTTTTTGCGCGCGACGCAATTTTGAGAACGACATTGGCCGTCGTTTGCAAACTGGATCTTAAAATTTTGACGTTACGAAAGTATTTGTGAGCTACATATAGTTGAATGAAGTTCGTAATGAAGTATGGCCGCTTTTGCAAATAAAAATAAATGTGGTGGGCTAAAGGCTCACGGGCATACTTTGCTCGCCGGTCAAGCACTGAAAAGCACAAAGGTTACATTGCTTCAAGGGATGGCCATATTATCCAACATTACCTGCCAGAATCAAGCACTCTTATCACAAATGCTTGTATTTCCGTTAGTGCTTAGTCGTTTGTGTTATTGTGCACTTTTATTCATTAATTTCAGCCAACGTATGTGCCACTGCAAGGCACAGGGCTTCCCTCAGAAGGAGAAGCCTTGGGCCGTAGTTCCCATACTCCATTAAATTGCTTTGCAGGTGTCTGCAGGTTTCCTTACGATGTTTTCCTTCACCGTAAAACTCATGGTAAATTTCAAATGTAATTTCTAACATAAAGTCTGAAAAACTCAGAAGTGCGAGCTCAGGCAACGAACCCACGACCATGCTTGAGATTGAGAGGTCATAGATCAATTAGGCTGTACCACTTCTTCTACAAGTACAAGTAATACTATATTAGTACCTGTAGGCTTAAATTGTCTAACGTTTCTGGCGCTTGCCTTTGCAATCACTATTTCTTTCTGTCAAACGGTATAAAATGATGACAGAAAGAGATGGTGAAAGCGAAGGCAAGCGTCAGAAGCGTTAGACAATACGGCCTCTGGGCGACTGAGCTCCGCTCGGGCTGAAACTCGGTATCAAGTGTTTTCCCAGAGATAAGACCAAGCTAGATCAATTTTTCATCCCCGAAAACCCCCACATACCAAATTTCATCGAAATCGTTGGAGCCGTTTCCGAGATCCTGATTATATATATATATTATATACAAGAATTGTTCGTTTAAAGGTATTAGATAGATAGATAGATACTAGAACAAATAAGTACATCATTCATCGTACAACAACAAAGTCCGACTATCTTAACTCTGGAAAATGAACTGGCTATATTCTTTCCCGAGAATTTCTAAAAAAGTTTGAACATTTAATTTTGGACTCCGAATTGCATAGTTTACAGGTAAGTAGCCTGAATATGCAACTGAGCTTAACTAACACAACCCCCCAAAAGGTCCTGATTCATTTGCTTTTCATTTGTATTGAATTTTCCTTTTTTTGTTACCACATCGTGGTGGATAAAAAAAAAAAAGGAAAATTTTCCAGACAGACACAAACCTTATTATTTAGCTCTTAGTAACTCAAGTCACTAAATACATATTTCTTCTTCTTAGTCGGGAGCATGACGTAATTTATTACTTTATGCATTGTTTTATTGAAAAATAATCTTGAATACTTAGTTATGAAGATGAAACGAAATTAAAAGTAGAGGTTATAATTTTTATTAATTTATATTTACATTTTTGCTTTTTCTGCCGAGATTTGATCTCTCCTGGTAAAAATAAATAACATGACTGTTGGTCAGCTCATTAGCTTAAAAATATGTTTTTAATGTACATAATAAAATGGTAAACATTTTATCATTGAAATATCAATAAGAAAAATAAATGCTGAAGAAAGCATAACGAACACCGCAAATCACGGTAAGCCAGTACGACCACCCAAGCTAACTTGAGACGCGAGCTGTATGAGAATGTACTCAGCTTAGAGCTCTAGTTAAATTAGGCCTCAAATTCAAATCAGGGTTCAAATTCCAGTTAAATCGTCTTTTAGCATTTTTACTAATAAAATAAGCGAAATTAAAGATTTATTCGATTAGTTATGCATTGCCGCTAAGTTACTGGGACGAAACCATGAAGCAGATTAGTTAAGCAAAAATTAAAATAAAAAATAAAATCAATGGGACTTGTGATTGTAGGATCTATTCCTGTGAAAACAAATACACTGACGAGCAAAAATAAAGGGTCGGTTACAAAAATGACGATAACTACAAAACCCGCTGTGATAGCTTCTTCGAGTAAAATGAGTTTAGTAAAGAGTTTTATTCTCAATTAAACTTTTTCTTGTTAAGAATAAAACTATTTACTAAACTCATTTTACTCGAAGAAGCTATCACAGCGGGTTTTTTAGTTATCGTCATTTTTGTAACCGACCCTTTATTTTTGCTCGTCAGTGTATATTTAAGGTATTAACTTAAACTTATAAGAAGAAG
This sequence comes from Archips xylosteana, assembly GCA_947563465.1. Classification (NCBI taxonomy): domain Eukaryota; kingdom Metazoa; phylum Arthropoda; class Insecta; order Lepidoptera; family Tortricidae; genus Archips; species Archips xylosteana. The sequence goes on along the minus strand of OX387352.1, from coordinate 12,819,689 downwards.
GAGTAGGTATAATCGTTTTATTCCATAATTCCATCACTGAGCATGTTTGAGCAAGTATGTTTATGCAAAATCACCCACGTAAAACCCGAGTGGGTACCGAACCAACAGCAATAAAAACGATTCAGATTGCACTAATATGTTAATTTCCTGGAGCAGAGCGTTTTTGTCGGTCCAGTGCATCAACTTTTGCTATTTGACTGTTCAGGCTGACATAGTGCACTTGTTACCAACAACGAAATGAAGCTGTAATTAAATAAATATTTTCACGAATGTATCGTGTGATTTTGCCTAATTCGTTATATGTTGAATCTCGAACCTTTGTGAAGGTTATTTTTTGTACAATAAAAGCGTTACAGTGATTTTATTTACGTTTTTTGTTAATGGATGGAATTGGGTTCATGTCATGCTGACCTGTAAAGTGGCTCTTACAATTTGGAATTGAAATATTTCACTGTTGTTTTTTTGGTTAATATATCATAATGTTTTTTTCACGTCTTCAGGTGCTACAAACGCACGCAATTGCGTTAAGTTACTTTCCTTCGTTCGATTTTTTTAAACTGCGGTACCCCTCAAAAGTGGTTGTTCCGTGCAATGAACTCGAGGAAACTATTAGCAAGTTCCAGGAACGCGGGCCGCGGTGCCGAGTCGGCGCGGGGGCGTGGCCGGTGAACCGCCACAAAAATTTCTACCTTTACAACCCTTTACTTAGACCACAATTGCATTTATCTTTGACTAGGCTTTCGCTTACAGCTTCGCTCGCATGAACTTTTACACAGGCAGTCGAGTCTTTCCATGGGAGCTCTAGAACATTTGTGTCGTGGTTTTTATGACGAAAACCCGTGCAAAATTTGTTTCTCGAGTCTTCAGCGGTTAAGATTTTGGGATTTTCCATGAGAATAACCTGATACCGTTGGAATATTGAAACAAAAAATAGCTTATGTTTATTTTTAGAGATCAAGCCATTTTTGCGAGAAAATGTAAGATAAACACACAACCCACAATCACACGTTTATAACACATAGGCTAAGAAATAAGCAGTAAGCACAATTTGCAAGCAATAACTTCTTATCTCTTCGATATTTGGAGGCACAGCTGTGAGTGTCACATGACATAACGCAGCGGATAAGGTGCTTCAAAATATCTAAACATGGCTCTTGTCGGTGGCGGTAGAGCGTGGCCCGATATTTGAAGAACCTGTATACCGATATGTGCAACGCCGACAGGTCCTACCTACATATTCACATTCTGATTGTTTACAGTGTGAAAACCGATATGTCTGACACAGCTGGTAGTACCTGGTATTTTCATATCAGTTCAAAATTTCATATGCGAAAATAGAATGGTACTCATTGCCGATATTTTTTTTTAATTTCCGGCCTATACAATTCCCACAGCTGAGCACACTCTTTTCAAATTGAATGCGGATCGGTAACTTCACACACGCCAGCTTCGCAGCTGTACGCTGGTTTCCTCATGATGTTTCATTCATTGAAAAACCCATGGTAAATTTCAAGCGTAACTTCGCACATAAATTCTGAGAAATCTATAAGATCAGGAAGGTGGGTTTGAACCTACAATCTTCTGTTTGAGACGCTATTTATTTCATACTAAATACAAACTGAAATATAGATGCACAGAAAAAACCCCAGAAAAAAGACCAATGCTGGGAATCGAACCCAGGTCCTCAGCATTCCGTGCCGTGTGCCATACCCCTACACCACCACTGGTCTAGAGATTAGACACGAATATTTCCTATACATCATACATTTCAGTTAGATTTCAGTCTACTAAATCATCACCTTATGCAGTGACAAGCGCTCATCTATGTTACACCCTCTATCGAGAGATTTTAACACTCTATTGACGCGATTGAGAGACGCTATTGGTAAAACCACTACTTTGGCTATTACGGCTTTTCTTTTTACACAGCCCCGTCCGAACGATTTAAGAACCAATCGGAATAGTTTTAGGCAAGATATATGACCATTTTAACAAATGCAAGTATCAGAGCGTGGCCAAGAGTTTACTCGCTGGGGCAATAAAGGATCTCCCGCATTCAAGGTGGCAAATATATCACCGAATAAAAGATTTATACCTATTCGCTTAGGCGTAGGAAATCCCAGGGTCCTCGGGTCTCGACCGGTTGGTGCATTTTAACATAATGTACATGAACAGACATGAAAATAAATTATTCATAGTATTGGACACGGATTGATCTTAATTCCGCGGGAAGGGGATTTGTGGCGGGCCGTCGGAGATAAATGGTCGATAACATTTTTATTAGCTAGTGGTTGTTAGCTGCGCCTGTGTCCGATGACGTGACGTTTGTGTAAATTGTGTAAGTAGGTATGTTAAAGTGGGATTTTCACGTAACGAGTAAAAACATCCGAGTAACAATAGCAAATACATTGCGGGGCTTAATAATTTAACACATCATAATTATTTCGGTAACTTTGCTATCTATAGCTACCGGATGATTTTATTTGTAACGTGAAACCCGGCTTAATCCTACTAATTTTATAAATCCGAAAGTTTGTGAGTGTTGTTTGCATACCTGCCAAATATAAGGCCAGTCTACATATTTATATTTTTTCATATATTATTTTCTTACGTTGATATGATGTTATATCACGATCCAGCTTTAAAAAACTAGTCCTAAGTTTAAACTGCACTAAACAAGTTGATGAGAGACTTTCAATATTGACGATGGCGAAACACCTTCATTACTTGTTTAAACATTACTTCGGAGTTCGCCGACAGCCTCAATTTGCCTGAGCTCGAACTATTAATCTTATGTTTGAATCAAAGTTTCAATGGATAAGCTCCAAAATTAACGCTAAGGAATCTAACCGATCGTGCGGTATTCGACGCGCTTCCAAGCGGTTCGACGATTTTTTTGATAACAGGGCTGGATGTTCTGCTGCTTCCGTTCGGAATCACTATGGCAATACACAGAACAACCACTTTGTTTGTCATCTTTCAGGAAGAAGATAATTCTGATCGCTGACATTGTACTAATACAAAATTATATAACTCTGCGAAATCATTTTAAATGATAGTTTTCATATTTTATCCGATGTATCATCCGAGGGTGCGTAACGATCGATCTAAAAACTTTTGATATAATTTCAGTCGCAATAACGCTCATTTGATATAATTATTGAATGTTATAACAACACTTAATATAATGTGAATACATTCGTTATAATTATTGTTTCATATACTGATCATTTCATCGAATAACATTTAATATAACATTCTTTAAGTATAATGCATATTTTTTATAATGAACTTAATAACGTTTATTTTATATAATGTTCAAATGGCATAACCTTTGTTGATATATAATTTATTAAAGACATAATCTCAGATTTACTACATACTAAAAATATCTATATTATATTTATTGCAAAAACGAGACGATCATTTTTGTAACAGCCTATAAAACGACTCTGCATGGGTAAGCTATTAGGGCATAGATAAATAGGGGGTACGGGGGGGGGGGGGGGGGGCGAAAGCCCCCCGCATTAAAAAAACCAAACCATCATTTAGGTAGAAAAGTAGGTTAGGTTAGGTTAGAACTGCATCCCCCAACAAAAACGAACTGCTACCAGAAAAGTAGGTTAGGTTAGGTTAGAACTGCATCCCCCAACAAAAACGAATTGCTACCAGAAAAGTAGGTTAGGTTAGGTTGTTAAAATGAACATTATACCATATGATGGTTATCAGAAATAAGCGTTATACCAAACGATAATTATACAAAATAAAAATATATAATTAAATATTATACTAAACGTTATTTATATAAAATGAGTGATTCCCTTTGAAATTATATGAAGTGTTGTTATATGAAAAGAAATTATATTATTTATTTTTATACCGATCATTACACACCCATCATCCGATGGTAATCACCATCGTTCTTATTGCTTAAATATTACAGATAGATAAATATATGGTGCATGGTGGATGGTGTATATTTTATGGTGCTGCTTACTTTACTTTAAATAAAGATTTTCATATTTTTATAGGATACTAGCTGTTGCCCGCGACTCCGTCTGCGAAGAAAAAAAATAGCCTACGACCTATTCTCAGACCTACCGAATACAGAAAAAAGTTTCATAAAAATCGGCCGAGCCGTTTCGGAGGAGTTTGATAACAAACACCGTGACACGAGATTTTTATATATTAGACTAGCTGTTCCCCACGACTTCGTCTGCGGAGAATAGGGGTAGGTATGCAAAAAATAGCCTACGACCTATTCTCAGACCTACCGAATACGGAGAAAAAAGTTTCTTAAAAATCGGTCAAGGCGTTCCGGAGTAGTTCGATAACAAACGCCGTGATACGAGATTTTTATATATTAGAAGATGATTTTTGTGTATAGGCAACTGTTTCGACTACGTACGCTGTAATTATACTTATACAAGCTGACCCCGCAAACGTTGTTTTGCCATATAATCTCTTGGGTATAAAAAATAGCCTACGATCTATTCTCACACCTACCAAATATAGAGAAAAAAGATTCATAAAAATCGGTCAAGACATTTCGCAGGAGTTCGATAACAAATACCGTGACATGAGATTTTTATATATTAGAAGATATATATTTTATAATGTGGTATAACAATTTTTCATATAAAAATATCATATTTAAAAGGTTCTAAAACCTAAACTGGTTAGTGATTTTTGTTTGTATTCACTTCTGTCATATGGACAATCATACACTCTTTTTAATTTAACTTTAGTTATAAGAACAGCTGCCCCACAATACAAATTATGTGAAGATTTCAAGTGTCGATTATAGTTCAAAAGATACAAACATACAGCGAAGTTTTGGCAACAAGGCCAGTTACCTTTCAGGTACGGACTTCTAAACGAACTTGTGTGTAAGTAAAATCCTAGTCACTTTTTATACCATTAAAATCTTATTGTTAGAGGTACAATGCTACTTGACACGGATTTGTCATTTCAGAGGCGTCGGCAACATTTTTTATGATATCATCACATTACATTTTTTTTCATTTGTTTATTAAAAGAAATCCAAATTTAATAATTAGTTTCAGATTATCAAGCGGTGTCACACACTAGGCAATGCCTGTCACGTGGTGATCGGATTCGTTTACAAGGGTACGTATCATAATGTATAAAATCAAAATATATATAATGTATAAATTTAAAATACATATCGGTGGCCAAAAATTATAAAATTATATAATGCATCAAATTAAATGAAGTTATTTGACATAAGTTCTACGCGCGTAAGCTTGAAATGCATAGTGGTCAAAATATAATATAATGTAATACGTACCCGTTTACAATTTTAAAGTACAGTTTTAAAATACCCTGTTTTTTTACAAAGAATTCTTAAGCACCTACGGAAACAACAATAATATAAATAAAGTTTGTTTTTTATATACTTGTTTACAGTTTTTATTTAAAAAGAATATTATTTACACTGTGATAGACTGCCACATAGTATTAAAGGACAGCTTGATAATATCCATTAAATTTGCCATTGTTGGGTTTTTCCAATTGAAGTAAGTGCCTTAACTTTCCGTGTAATATCAGAAACCATAATAGTTTTTTTCTTTTTCAAGAGAGGGACTATTTGCTTCAGGTACAATAAAATGTTGACAACTGCTGGCATGTTTTGTAAACAATTCAAGAGTTCTTTTCACATAAAGCCTCGACCATTCCCCCGTGATAGTTTCATTGTTCGTCACTTCGAACTCTTCTAACAACAAATTATTTTTCCTTTATATTTCATTCTACGAGAACGAAGTCTTTGTCGTAATTTTCTGATCATTACCCGAGTGAAGGATGGTTTATAGTGAAAAAGCCATTCCGTTGATGTTCCAATTTTCTTTGAAAGTCTTTTAGTAAAATATTAGAGGTTCGTTTGGTCTCATCTGGTTTAAAAGTTTGGAAAATCGTTTTAAAAGTGCGTTTAAAGATCAGCAAAAATAAAACTTTTGAAGATAAATAATTTTATTAAGCTCTAAGGACAGGATGTTAGCACAATAATTATATGATATACCTATAATACTTGTATTTATTTATTTATTTTTGAATAACTAGGCCGTACGTATAAAATCCACAGGGAACTATTAATTTGATCGCAAAAGTATACCCTCTAGTCGTTTATGTGCAGCAAAATATTTTTTATTCTCTCAACTGTTGTGCGGCTGCATCATTTCAAACTGTTTGTATCGTAGCGTACACAAAGGAATATTGTATCGAACGTAGACCGATTCTGGAATCGATATTTTATAACAAAATAATGCTGTGAAACGTATTCGAAGTGCCAGTGGAAGCGTTGAATATGCGTTAAAATAATTTTCTTGTCATCGATCACACCGCGGGCGACGAGCGTGACGTCGACTTGTGCCGATTAAAACATGTGACGAACGATATGGGACGACCACGACACGACCATAAAATTTAAATTCGTTTTACGGAAAGTTACGTTTTGTATATTTCACTTACGCAGAATAAAGCTAAGCAGAGATAGAATATGGTGTACGGAAATTTGCCGAAGAACTAAAGTCACCGACATAGCTTAGAAAATTTGCAAATTTAAGTAGTAATAAGCGGGACACATCGCTCTGAGAATACATAAACGTTGAGGAAGGTAGGTTCTCGAGTGGCGACCACGCACCGGAAGGCTAGGCGTTGACAGGTCTCTCATAAGGTGAACTAACGGTTAGAAGGTGGATGCAGATGGACAGTTGTCGTTGTTTTGTGACGTTCTGAGGAGGAGGCTTTTGCTCAACAGTGGACGTTTGCTGGCTGATGATGATGACCTTTATTTCGTCGCGTGTAAATGTATCCTTTAAAAGCGAGAAACGAGACACTCGATAATCGATTCACGCGCGTCTAATCTAATACGTTAGTAGTTAATTATATTATTATTTAATGCGTCTCTTTGTAGTTTGAAACCTACTTCATTTGTAACTTAATAATACATAATGAACTAAAACAATTACTTTGCTCACCTGTGTCATAATAGCTACGTTTATGCAAGATAGGTGTGTTCATGCAGTTCTTCCACCTTCACATTGTACGAACACACACAAATCTAACCATCACCACTACGAATCTACACCGCCGTGTTTCGAACTCAACCAGAGCTCATCCTCAGAGCAACACAAACATTCACCACGCACAAGAAGCACAAGAAGGCAGCTGCATATCGTTCAGTTGCAGCTTGGAAAAAAGCATCTTGTTTTTTTTTAATTTTGAGTTTTTATTATTTTTTGTCATGTGGTCATAGTAATCATAATAATAATAATTTCCGAGATCAGTTCACATCGCCAAATTTCATCCAAATTCGTCCAGACATTTTAGCGTGAAAGAGTAACAAACGCACACTCGGAAACTTTCACAATTATATTAAAGGGTGTTTAAATCGTAATGCAAAATTACTAATTTTATATTCGTGTTTCTAACTAATTCAATAAAATTAATGCTGGGCAACATAACTCAATTCTTATAAAATTAGACTGATAAAATTTAGGGTGTTCATACTTTGTTGTAATGAAATCATAAACACAATGTATGGACACCTCAAAGTTAATAAGACTAATTAAAACAATTAATAAATAAATAATAATAAATATCACGGGACAATTCACACCAATTGACCTAGTCCCAAACTAAGCAAAGCCTGTACTATGGGTACTAGACAACGGATAAACATACTTATATAGAATAGATAAATACATATTAAACGTCCAAGACTCAAGCACAAACATTCGTATTTTTCACACAAATATCTGCCCCGACTGGGAATCGAACCCAGGATCTCAAGCTTCGTAGTCAGGTTCTCTAACAACTAGGCTCTCCGGCCGTCGTTATTGCATTATGTTGACCATCATTAACTGAGTAAGAATCACTAATTTTCATAGCGATATAAATTCCACCTTGTAGTACCTAGGACGTCCACCAACCACCAACCAACCAACCACGACGAGACGAACGAGAATAAGATGGACAGGCGATTTGGAGACCGCAGGTTTAATGTGGATGCAAGCCGCTTCCAACCGTAATGATTGGGTATCAATGAGGGAAGCCTATGTCCAGCAGTGGACGTCCTACGGCTGAAATGATGATGATGATGATTAGAACCTAAGATGAAGCAAAACACATGTTTAAAAAGTGACGTGAGACATTCGACTAACGGCTCTTTCACACGGGCAACGTCCTGCAACCGAATGCTCGTGTGAATGTTGCCACAGTAGCACGTATACTACTAAACGGGATCCTGCAAAAAACCGAACCCGCAAAAAACGGGACGTTGCCCGTGTGAAAAAGCCGTTACCCGTTCAGTTTCAAGTGACAAGATTAGCCGGCTGTAGGTACATCCCAACTAATAACCTGCGGCAAGTTGCCACCCCAGTTCCTTCCATCACAACTTAGTGTCAAGCGCATCACAGATAACGCTGACGCTACCACCTTTATCAACTCAATAATTAAAAGATATAAATCTTCTTCAATCAGATAAGCCCAGACGGAGGTGCTAAGTAGCAAACTTGCGCTATGTAATTAACAATTCATCGGACTCCGAGCAAAACCGGGAAAACTACTCGAAGTAAAGCCTTCTTTTTAGAATATTTATCTTTCCTTAACGGCTCGATAACAAAGTTAAAGGTTTTTTTTTATTTGGATCTGCGGCATCGTGTCACATTTTCACTTTATGTTTGTTGTTTTTTCAATGTATTAGTATGATGACGCCATGGTCCCAAAGGAAGATCAGCGCTGTTCGCAAGGCCGGCAATTTTGCTGATTTGGGACCATTTTTGATAGGTATGTGCATTTTTTATTCTTGTCTTATTTTTGAATTTGTTTGATATCATGAATAAATGTTTTCTTTTTATATCTATATTTTTCATAATTATTATTATTTCTGTATTCTTATTATTATGATTCTCGACCGATTTCGACCAAGGTGATATTTTTAGCTCTGCTATCGTTCTAATTGCTGACATGTAGCTTTTTGTAATTAGTCAATTTTATTACGTGCATGCGTATTTGGATAGTTTAGCAAGGGAAACAGCAACACAATCGATCAGGCGACCAAAAACGCGTTCACCCGTGCTATAATTTATCACTGTATTGCATTTGTACTGCAGCAATATTGAACTGACGACTAAAGTTCAAATTTCAATAAAGTGTGCAGGCACTCGGCAAACGTATGCACGAGCGCGCGGATCTAGTAGAACATAGGCCTCCAGCCACTGCTCATAGAATTGTGATTTTTTTATAAGCATTTATTTGACTTTCAATGTTCGGACGTAAGTAAATTGTCTTCAAATCTTGTAAAGTGAATTTCAAACTCTTCTAGCCATCAGATTAATTTGAAGTTTGGTACAGATAGGTGTCTACGCCATCACTGCTCTTTGCCTGCGCAGCCGCCGCGCATGCGCGGTGGGAGCGCGGGGGGGCGGGAAGAAGACGCGGCCGCCGCGCCGCGCCGCCACCGCCACTGGCCAAACTAACACTCGCGCGCGCGCACGCGTTCCTTTGATACATAGATATATCAATAATTAATGTAATTGCTCTTCTTTTGTATTATACAAGTAAATCCAGCATCTCGTTTTTCATTTAAATCGACAGTACAAGTAAAGTAATAAACATTTTTGGCGACCGTGACCGGACTCGATTCGCTCTCCTCGCGTTCTAGAAGCTTCGCGAACTCGCGCGGCCCGTACATAACTAACTACGCCGACGCCGATTGCGATCGCGAATCACCACTGACGGCGGGTTGCTGTGTGGCGTTCAAGACTCGTTGAAGATTTCACGAAGACATTCAGCTCCGCGTCTGCTGTGGGGTTGGCACGGAACTTTGAAGAAGTCCGAGGGCGTGGCAAGAAACATTCCATCGACGCTTTCATCGTGTGCTTCGCTTCCTTGCTAACCAGGAACGTGCCGTGAGCCCAGTCCTTTCTTACCTTACTTCCTAATCAGTATTATTGTGGCCAACATTTCTCTGACTTAGTTTTCAGCCTACCTATCTAGCTCTTCGAGTGGCGGGTGTGTGATTCCCATGCTTTGAAGAGGCTAAGCAGTACTTAAACTACAGAAAGATAGTCAGGCCAGTCACTTTTTGTGGTTTAATATTGTCTTTCGCACGACTTCTTTTTTTTTTAACGTCATAAGATAAATAATTTCCTGATTCTTAAGCTTATCTACTCGAATTTCGTTTTTTTTTTGGTTCTAGCACACTCTAAATTTACTCTAAAGCTCTAACGCCACCTAACTCTTTGCTCGACTAAAAATTGCATTTGCCGTTAACGATTGCACAATTTCTCCGCCATCGTCTCGCTATTATTATTGCAATTCGTGTGTTCAACATCGTTAACGGGTTCTAGGTTTTGCGTTCGTTCGCCGCGACGCCGGCGCGGCCCGCGTTGCCACGTGCCACGCCCCGCCTGTGTGCCTGCGCGGCGCGGCGGCCGGCGCCATCTTGTCGAACGCGTTTGCCGCCGCTTCGCGCGGCAGCGGCACCGTGTCACACAAAGGAACCAAGGAGCGTAAGCCGTTGAGCCAATTTTAAATAGATATCACTTCTCTTTTTTTTGACTTCACTCAGGTTCGTCATATTGTTTTAGTCGACTGACTCATCTCTTATAAATAAACATGGATGATGAAAATTTAAAGTTTAAGATCGCGGAGCAGAAGACTAAACGCAGCTCCATAAAGGGGCAGATGACTAAGTTCACCAATTATTTAAATTCTTTAAATGTTGACGAGCCGCTGGGTGAGTTAAAGATTAGCGAATTGACTCTAAGGTTAAATAGAATGGTCGATTTATTCACCAAGTTTGATGAGCTGCAAACTCTCATAGAGATTTTAAATCCTAATGAGCTTGATAATGAGCTTTCGGAGCGCGAACGCATGGAAGACGGTTTCCACTTGGCTATTGCCACAGCACAATGCATCCTTGATAAAACCGCAGCTTCCGGGCGAAGGCCTATACAATCTGAAGCCGCATCTAGTGGTAGCTGCCATCATTCGGAGCATAACATGAGTTTTCAACTCCCACAAATACGTATTTCCAAGTTTGATGGCTCCTACTACAAATGGATGGAGTTCAGAGATACATTTGAATCCCTGATACATAGTAATGAGCGAATTAGGGCTGTCCATAAATTCCATTATTTGAATTCATACCTAGAAGGCGAAGCATCTCGAGTCATATCTAACTTGGAGGTCTCCGACTCCAATTATTCTGAAGCTTGGAATATTTTGTGCGAAAGATACAACAACAAACGACAACTAGTCACTAACCATCTGAATTCTTTATTAAATATAGGTCTTATACAAAGGGAGTCTGACAAATCCCTGCGGTTTCTGAGTGATCATCTCACCAAAAATCTAAGAGCGCTCAAAACCCTTGGTCTTCCTACTGAACATTGGGACGCTCTTCTCATACATTTATTTGCTAATAAACTAGATCCTAGTACTAGTACTAAATGGGAGGAGCACCGTGGAGAGCTGTCCGACTCACCTACTTTGGATGATTTCAGAAAATTCCTTAAAAACCGTGCTGACGTTTTAGAAACCTTGAATAGATCCAAAAGGGATAAAGATAAAAATTATTATAAAAACGAAACAATAAATAACAAAGGCCCAATTAAACATGATAAAAACATAAATACATTTGTAATTTCAGCTAAGCAAGCCGACAACAAAGGTCGGCCGTGCGTCGTATGTCGCGGCGACCACCGTGTGTACGACTGCTCGCTGTTTCGGCACCTCTCCGTCGACGAGAGATGGGCGCGGGTTTCTAAACTCCAGCTGTGCCATGTCTGTCTGCGCGCGGATCACGAGACGCGACACTGTAAACTCAACGGCTGTCGTGTGTGTAAGAAACGCCACAACACATTTTTACACAAAGAACAAACACAAAACACAAACATACCTAACCCCCAAGCCGGCAGCGCTAGCATGGAACCGGGCGCCCCGTCCACATCCGCCGCTGCTCGGGCTTGTCTGACCCCTGGTGAGAACACTTCGACTGTGTCCACCTCTGCGCTGTCCAGTAGTGAAGTTCTATTGTCCACAGCATTAATAGAAATTTATAATCCGTGCAACAATCGTAAGGAAACCGTACGGGCGCTACTAGACTGTGGTAGCCAATCATCATATATAAGTGAGGATTTGAAGTCCCGCTTGGCATTGCCATCTCTTCCCCTAACTGCCACAACCATTTTAGGTATAGGTAACACTGAACTAAAATGTGTCCCTGGGCGCTGCACAGCCCAGATAAATTCGTTATTGGATAACTTTACTACTAAATTAGATTTCTTAGTAATTAAGGAAATAACTGATAACTTGCCAAAAAATTATTTAGATGTACGTCAATTGAAAATACCTTCAACGGTAAGACTGGCAGATCCTACCTTTAATATACCGTCTCAGGTACAGGTCCTCTTAGGAGCTGATATTTTTTGGCACATTGTAGGAGGTAAACAGATGCCCCTAGCCAATAAACAAGCCATGCTTATTGATTCAAAATTAGGTTGGGTAATAGCAGGCTCTGTCATGAGCACTGATTGTGTCTCAAGAACAAAAACTATTAGAACCAATTTTTCTCTGACTGAAATTTCTAATCAAATGACTCGGTTTTGGGAAGCCGAGGAATTGCCCTCAGCACAAATTTCAAAGGACAGTCCTTCTGCCAGGCAACCCATTGAAGATAATTTCATTGAAAATACCTATCGCTTAGATAATGGCCGCTTTGTAGTCCGACTTCCATTGGCAGATGCCTCAGACTGTTTAGGCAATTCATTTTTCATGGCAAAAAAGCGCTTGCTTAATTTAGAGAAACGCTTTCATAAACAACCTGAATTGAGAAATAGGTATAACGATTTTATAAGTGAATATAAACAGTTAGGGCACTTATCGGAATCTCATTCTCCACCTCATATTAATAATAATTATCTGCCTCATCACCCTGTATTGAAGGAAAAAAGTGAGTCCACAAGTTTGCGTGTAGTTTTTGATGCGTCATTTCCAACCTCCTCTGGTTATAGTATTAACGATATCCAAATGGTAGGTCCATGCATACAAGATTCTTTATTCAATATTCTTCTTAGATTTCGTCACTACAGATACGTATTATCAGGAGACATAGAAAAACAGTATAGACAAATTCTAGTGAACGAGTTAGATAGACATTTACAAACAATCTTGTGGCGCGAGAACGATCACTTGCCGATTCGTTCACTCACTTTAAACACTGTAACATACGGCTTCGCTAGCGCAAGCTTTCTTGCGGCAAGATGTTTGTGGCAGTTAGGAGATGAGTGCAGTGACCCCAGAATAAGAGATGTTATACAGCGTGATTTTTATTGCGATGATCTTTTGACTGGTGCTGATACAGAATCAGATTTATTGCATATACAGGCAGCTGTGTCTAAGGCTTTAAACGCCGGCTGTTTTAATCTGCGTAAATATAGGTCCAACTCAAGTGAACTATTAAATTCAATGACCATCAACACTCAAGACAACTTAGCCTTGAGTCAGTCCTGCCAAACGCTTGGCTTAGGATGGAATCCTAGCCAAGACACGCTGCACTTCGCTATTGATACAACTAATAAAGAGGAGAAGGCAGTCACTAAAAGATCAATCCTATCAGAAACATTCAAAATTTTTGACCCATTAGGGCTGTTATGTTTGTGTACAGTCAAGCCGAAATTATTAATACAAAAATTATGGGAGGCCAAATTAGGCTGGGATGATCCAGCGCCTCCTGAAATCCAACGGATCTGGTTCCGTTTCATTAAAAATATTCATCATCTAAGAGAACTTTCAGTCCCAAGAAACATTTTAGTCAACTCACCATGTACAATAGAACTTCACTGCTTTAGCGACGCATCTCAATCAGCCTTTGCCGCATGTATCTATGTAAAATCCGTTTCAAACTCTGGTAAACAGTGTGTCAATTTATTGTGCGCAAAGGATAGGTTGGGCCCTATAAGACCCATCACCATTCCTCGAATGGAGTTGTGTGGAGCCCTACTAGCTGCCCAAGCATGGTCAGCTGTGATTGCAGCGTTAAGAAAACCCGTTTCACGTACGTTCTTTTGGACAGACTCTAGTGTAGTTCTAGCGTGGTTAAAAACTCCTCCATCCAAGTTAAATGTCTTTGTACGCAATAGAGTTACAGCTATTGTAGACCTTACTACTGCCTCTAATTGGAGGCATGTGCCCACGAAACAGAACCCCGCAGACTTAGCATCACGCGGTATTGATCCCCAGCATGTAGCTAAGACTTCATTATGGTGGCACGGACCCGACTTTTTACTCGAACCTGAGACAAATTGGCCCACCTTAGAGAAAATACCTCCACAAAACTTACCCAAACTAAAGGTAACTACTATGTTGACTCATGAAAATATAGACTTACCTCAAGATTGTGTCATAAATTTTATCAATTTTTCTAGATTAAAAACATTGCAGCGTGTTGTTGCATTCATGAGCCGCTTCCTAAACAATTGTAGACAGAAAAACCCCAAACTAACAGGCCCACTATCAGCGCAAGAATTGAATGACTCCTTTCACACTCTAACTAAACTTTCACAAGCTCAAACATTCAATAAAGAAATAACCACTTTACATAAAAACAAATACTTGCATAGAAATTCTCACCTGGCTCCTCTCACTCCTTTTATCGACTCGCAAGGGATCTTGAGAGTAGGGGGGAGGCTGGATGCTTCTGAATATAACTATGATAAGAAGCATCCCATTGTACTAAGTTCAAAACACACACTTACTAAACTCATTTTTGAACAAGAACACAGGCGTCTCTTACACGCAGGACCGCAGCTTCTCTTAGCGTCGGTAAGAGAAACTATATGGCCTATTGGAGGTAGAAACCTGGCGCGACGCACGGCCCACAATTGTGCTACTTGTAGACGCGCCACTGGTAAAACTCTAGAAAACATAATGGGCAACTTACCACCTCAGCGCCTAACGCCTGGCTACCCTTTCATAGCCACAGCAGTTGACTTTGCGGGCCCATATCTAATTACTGACCGCCGCGGGCGCGGCTGCAAAATAACTAAATGCTATCTCTGTTTGTTTGTTTGTCTTAAATATAGATGCATTCACTTGGAGGCCGTGAGTGAGCTGTCTAAGGATGCATTTATTTTAGCTCTTAGAAGGTTCATTTCGAGACGGGGCAAGCCTAAAGATATTTTTTGTGATAACGGTCGAAATTTCGTAGCTGCTGCTAAGGAAATCGCAGAATTTGTAAAATTAAATAAAATTAATTTTAAAGAGTTTGCAGCTGACGAAGGCATTAATTTTAACTTCTCACCGGCTTACGCTCTAAACCATAATGGCCTGGCCGAGGCCGGAATAAAGGGGGCCAAATTTCATTTAAAGCGAATTTTGGGAGACACACACTTGACATTCGAAGAGCTAGCCTCTGTCTTTAGTCAAGTAGAAGCTATTTTGAACAGTAGGCCACTTTGCCCCCTCTCCCCCAGTCCCAACGATTTTTCCCCGCTCACGCCAGGGCACTTTCTGGTTGGCAGGCCTCTGATGTCGCTGCCGTCGCCTCCGCTGCACGACGCCAGCCCCAACCAACTGGACCGCTACCGAAGACTTGAACAAATACGGCAGCACTTCTGGACGCGCTGGTCGAAAGAGTACGTGGCCGAGCTGCAACAGCGCTACAAGTGGCGAACCAGACATCAAGACTTACAGCTGGACACGCTAGTACTCATTAAGGACGAGAGCTTGCGCCCACTACATTGGCGCATGGGCCGGGTCTCGAAGCTGTTTCCTGGCCCCGACGGAGTTCCACGCGTGGCCGATATAGCCACTGCTCATGGCACCATCAGGCGGGCACTCAACAGGATCTGCCCCCTGCCTTCTTCACAAGACTCTTGAAGACCTGTCTTCAAGGGCCCCCAGTATGTCTACGCCATCACTGCTCTTTGCCTGCGCAGCCGCCGCGCATGCGCGGTGGGAGCGCGGGGGGGCGGGAAGAAGACGCGGCCGCCGCGCCGCGCCGCCACCGCCACTGGCCAAACTAACACTCGCGCGCGCGCACGCGTTCCTTTGATACATAGATATATCAATAATTAATGTAATTGCTCTTCTTTTGTATTATACAAGTAAATCCAGCATCTCGTTTTTCATTTAAATCGACAGTACAAGTAAAGTAATAAACAATAGGTGTATAAAGATATCATGACAATGTACAATCAACAGAAATGCTTGTATTAAATAAGAACTTATTTATGGATTTTTATAAATCTAAATGACTTTAAAATTATATATAAAATAAATTAATCATGTCCTTGATACGTATGTATGACTCCATTAAGGAATTTTGAACAATTATTTTCTAAGTTTGTGAAAACGTTCCCTGGTAACCATACAAGATGGTGTGTATAATTCGATCAAATTAAAAACAGAAATGCGGTCATTCAGTATCAGTCGGGCTCATTTCAAGAGTACTAGTCCCTTAACTTAGTTATGAATTGTTAAATTGCTGTCACTAACTTCAACCATCAACTATCTCAGTAGTGCTGGTTACTAAGCCAAAGGACCTACCTAGAGCTTGTCTAATTTAAAATGTCGTGCGCCCAACCACCGCATTCACGCACATCTGCCAAGCCAAGAGAAATATTTCTCTATTGTAGCTTAAATTGAGTTTCAAATCCAGTGCGTAAATGCGGTGGTGGGGCGCGTCATTTTAAATTAGACAAGCTCTAACAGGGTTTAGCTTATGAGCTGGACTTTATGTCACAGTCTAGTCTGTAATTACGCATTAAGCAAAATATGAAAACCTACTTTTCTTGAAAAAATCATCTAAATGGCTCGAGTAGCCCCAGCCCAACGACCCGAGTAGCTCCAGTTGCTCAGCACAAGTAAGATTTCCTTGAACCAATAGTTGTATTGTAGAGATATCTTATTACCGGCCTGAAGATATAGCCTAGTTACTATTTAAAACAAACAGATAATAATAAATTAAACATTGTCCTTGTTGTTCGCTTAACTTGTTCTGGGTTGATAAAATCTGTAATCTGTATTTTATATATACATATAAAAGATAACCGTTACTGATTGACTAATCTATCAACACACAGCAACATTTAGCACGCAGATTGTTATTATGACGTAGGCATCTGCAAGAAATTGTTTTTTAAAGTTCACCTCCTAAGGGGATGAAACGGCGATCCGAAGTTTGTATGGAAAAATAGTGTGAATTAAGTTGCAACGAATTTAATGTGAGTTATATAACATCCTTAAACAATCGTGTTATACTTGTACCTAACCTATTCAGAGCTTCACAAAGTTTTTCCAATTTTATTTAAAAACCTGTGAAGAATTTTTGAGCACTTATTGTAAAGCCTATTTAAAATTGTTTTCTAAAACTTCTTTACAGAACACTGCAAATAGTTAGCCATTCGTGTTTCGTTTGCTATATATACTCGTACAAACTGCACGTAAAAACAAAGTCCTACTGCCTGCCCGAATGCTTTATTTTGTGCCCGTATTTTGCGGAGCGGCTCGTAAAAATAGCGATTTGTAATTAGGTTGGCAGGTAGTTAGTAATTTTGTTGTTTTGAGTTCAATGAGTTGTTAATTAGGCAACTTTCAGGCCTGCGCAGACCCTTGACGTGAAGTGTCCTAGAGACGGGCAACATAGCCTCATTGTTAGGCGACCTATTACTACGCTGCATGGAAACTGTCACAATTTGATTGGATATTTTTGAAAAATATGGACTTGCGTGGAAAACTATTCTGGCTATTGAAGTTTACGAATAACTCTTTATTGTTCATAATCTTTTCATAATGAAATATTTATAATAATTCCTACCGGTTTTGATGATCATAAGACGGGAGGGAACGTGGGTGAAAGACAGATTAATATCAAGGCGTTAAATGGGTAGTTAATTTTGAACTGTATGAAAATAGCGTCATGTTATAAATACATTATTCTCTTTATCGTTATTCAGACAGAACGGTTCAGTTATAAATTTCATATTGGAGTATTAAAAAAAATAAATGTTTCTCCAATGATATCTATGAAAGCGTATTTGAACTTGACTTTGATGGCATTTTATATGATTCATATTCAGTGATACTATGTTAAAGCTGCATATCTACCAGAGATGTGCGAGGAAGCGGAACGGTGTGCGAGGGAAAACCTACCAAAGCAGGATAAGTAAGCAGGCTAAGAAAATGAAATAAAATTAAGTATCCTATTGGTGGATTTATTTTTTCTCACACCGTTCCCCTTCAACGCTTATCTCTGATATTTGGCGGATTCACAGCCTAACGAGTAACATCACGATCTTACTTAAAAAAAAACCGGCCAAGTGCGAGTCGGACTCGCGCACCGAGGGTTCCTTACAAATTTATATGTATCTATGAACATCCAGTCTTAGCAGACCCCTGCTCTCAAGCAAAATGTCCGCAGTGTGGGATCATTGTAGATTGGTTACTTATATAGACAGACAGATAAAAAAAATTATGTTTTTCGCAATTTTTCCTTTATCTGTGCTTTAAGACCTTACTTCGTACCAAATTTCAAGATTCTGAGTTCACGGAAAGTACCCTGTAGGTTTTGATTCCCTTGCGAGTTTCGAAAATTTGCGGAAATTTGAGGCATAAACGGCTGTATCTTTTGATTACAATGGCCTAGAAGTTTGATTTTTTCACAGCTCTAAGGGACAGTAAATTTAAGTATTTGATATAAATTTCAGTTTGATACCTCCACGCGTTCCTGAGAAAAAGGGTCTTGACAGACGGACAACAAAGTGATCCTTATAAAGGTTCCGTTTTTTCCTTTTGAGGTACGGAACCCTAAAAATAGTAGTTTTAAGTATGTCTGATACGTTAAAGTTAGATTTTTGTTGCTATTGCAAACAATAATATAATTTCAACTACTTACAGATACACTTCTACCGACGATTTCACTTAAATCGAATTAATTCAACGATGATTCTGCCTTCAGTGCAAACCCAATCAAACTTAGCAAACTCAAAGAGTGAGGATGTGCTCGTAAACGAGTGTTCAATTGAGCAAGATCTCGATTATCCTGAAATTGAAATCGAATGCGGCTGGAGAATTGAAAACGAACCTTCAACGACGATCGACTCATTTTTTTCTTCTCGAGTACCGGAAATCTGTTACAAATGAGTAATAGAATTCTCTTAAGTTCGTTTTGTTATAATTAAATTATCCTGCTGAAAATTTGTTCAGGAAGCAATCGATGAAAAGTTGTTCCTTCCATGAGAAGTTAACTCATAACTCCTAACAATATAATTATAATGTCATTGCGAAATAGGAACACGTTTTTGATAGGTAAAAAACGTTTTTATCCCAAAAAAGTCTCATTGGATAATTGTCATGTGTAACTCCGGATAAAAGGTAGACATAAGGCCGACAGCGCACTAGGTAGCAATTCTACTTATCATATAATTATGTCTCCAAGGGCGGCGGTGATTGCTTTTTATTACGTAGTTTTTAAAGGGTTTGTATAAGAAATTGCCGCGACAGACAAAGCAAGTACTAAGAATAAAACAGTACCTACAATAAATTTAATGAGTAAATTCTAACGCGCTGGCTTGTAAGTCGTGCGTTTTAAGTCTGTAAGTTTACTCAGAGCCTAATTATCATTCGCTTTTGTTCTCGCGAATGATGATAAAGTCAGAACAAACAGTAGGGTTCAAGTCTAATGTCAATAAGTGTACTATGTACCGCTCCAGCAAAATCCTGTACGGTATATGTGTACTTGTACACACTCCCAATTTGAATAAGTTGCAATTTAAGGATCATGTGACGGTCGATAGCATAGCGCAACGTAGGGATGTTCTTAACATAATTATTTATAGGTAGGTACTAGATATATCTGGTACGTGCATTGCAATGCCATGAAGAAAGAATCTCGACAGTTTTCTTTGGAAACCAAATATGAACAAAGTTTCTTTCTTAAAGTCCTGATATCATCAACGGAAATAGCTTCATAAATAATACAATGTATCTAGAAACTTAATGTTTGTGACAACTCAGTATCAGATCAGCTGGTAAGGGTCAAGAACCATAACTAGACCGTTTTCAAAGTGCAATAAAGTGCTATTGCGTGTGCCTGGAACGCAACACGCCAAATGATAGCCGTGTTAATGTAACTGTTGAAAATAAAATAAAGGGGAGAACAAGCAGGCGAGTGCCATTCGGTTTGCACCCGAGAAAATGTTATTTTCTCACGATGCACTGAATAAACTGTCTTGAGCACTTGCTACAGGTTTTTACACCCGTGAGCAAGAACTATAAGTTCACTGCATTATTTTTGACTTTATTGGGTTCTTCACGGCTTTTCATTGACCTACTTTCCTCTACTACTAGAGACTAGCTAGACTAGACTAGCTAGCTAGGCTAGCTTAGACTAGCTTTCTGAAACAAAGATTACGAATATCTAGATTTTGACATTACTATGTACAGTCACGAGCATTAATATATATACGTCTCCTAATTTGCAAAATAATATATCTTTTCTTACGAGCCGTAGGGTTCGTTAGATAGATAATACGCCTTTAACGTAAAACTAATTTAATTGAACAAAAAGGAATCTCTTTCAACACTAAACTTATTCGCTTAAATCACTTAGTGATCACTTTGATCTCTCTTCGATGTTTATCTCTCGGTATCTCTTCAAAAACTGACTCTGTCGGAACCTTGTCTGCCTTTATATAGGTCCAGTGAATCGGTCCACAAAGTTCGAGAACATTCCAGCTAGAACTCTCTGGCACATACGTCTAGAATATTCTGGAAACAGAATCATCTGTTTGTCTCTTTCATGAGTACGCTATGCTATCTCGCTCGCACACTTTCTAGAATGTTCCGGAACAAGATCGTCTGTCTCTTTCACACATATAGGCTATCCTTGTCACACACCTTCTAGAATGTTCCGGAAACAAGATCGTCTGTCTCTTTCACACATATAGGCTATTCTTGTCACACACCTTCTAGAATGTTCCGGAATCAAGATCGTCTGTCTCTCTCACACATATAAGCTATCCTTGTCACACACCTTCTAGAATGTTCCAGAGACAGGTGGACTGTAACTTGGCCTGAAACAGCCTGAAAACGGGTTTTCAGAAAATGGTGCCATGTGACAGTTAGTGTCCTGAAACGGCCTGAAAACATGTTTCAGCCTGCTGAAAATAATGCTAACTTTGGGTAATTTCTGATTTACCGTTATGTGTTAGGACTTCTTACAGAACGGCCTGAAATCAGATTTCAGCCTGCTGAAAACGACTGCAAGTGCTACTAATTTCATAAAAATGTTTTGGGGGTTCTCGTTGACCTACCTCCGTAACACTATGTAAGATTTCCTAACTAAATACACATATAACGTTCAAAATATTGTATCCAAAAAAGCCACCACAGTAATGTACACGATATTTGTAGCAAAATTAAGTCAACAACCTCGATCACTATATTGTATACGGCATTGCTCCCTTTTTGAAATATACGTTATAATTTCAAAATAATGTCTACAACGCAGTGCCATTAATATGTAAACAATTATGTTAATTATGTCAATTATGTTAATTATGTCAATATTTCATAACAATGTAACCTACCAATACAATGATTGGAACTTTACATTTTCCCGAATTTATCCTATGTGTTAATCCACGTAACACATCTATTCTGTGTGACACATCCAAACAAACGTGACGTAGACAAATTTGAAATATTTGATCTGCATCTATCTCTTATACTTCATTCATTTGAGGGTAGATTCACAAAAAAATAAAATGATTGTCGCCTTTCCTTGCAAATTACGAGCAACGCTAAGACCACGCGTATACATTGTTATGAAAAATGAACCAAACGTAATTATTTACATATTAATGACACTGCGTTGTAGACATTATTTAGAAACTGTCACGTATATTTCAAAAAGGGAGCAATGGCGTATACAATATTGTGATCGAGGTTGTTGACTTAATTTTGCTACAAATATCGTGTACATTACTGTGGTGGCTTTTTTGGATACACTATTTTGAACGTTATGTATGTGTATTTAGTTAGGACTGAATACTATTATATGCTGTTGTTGTACATTCTGTACTATCTATAAAATAATTCTATTTATTCTATTATATTCTATACGTTACCAATGCTTTAGAGTTTGTGTACAATATTTTATAAGGACGGTTTTCAGAATCGTCCCCTTTTAACTACAAGAAATCATACTATTACAGTTCATTGCACTTTGAAATCTGAGCGTCCCAAGAATATGCATACAGAGCTGTTTATGTGTTTGATAAAATCAAAATTTATGCATGTTTTCTTAGCTCATATGCTAAAGTTCCCAGACGTGCTGCTAAATGTTTTCTTAGTGCACTAACACCGGGTTAGTAACAGCGTCTTGTTGATAGCAGCGCTCTGGTTTCCAGTTCGTCGCGCGTAACTAACAATATTGAGAGTTCAACAACTTTTAGTACAGTCGGAAATATCTGTGCGACTCAATGGAATACGGTTCCACCCGTGCTGCCCACACCTAGTTTTGTATTCTCAAACGTAGCGCCAATATCAACATGAACAAGAACGCCATACCTATTGTTATTTTGTAGTGATACTATTTGCTACGGATATTTCAGAGTTATTTTGAAATGTTCATCCTATGTGGCAACGCATACCAGTAAAATCCTTTTTCATCTCTCATACTCGGAAAGTGAGGCAAATTATATACGAGTTCTATTCTTACTCAATAGTTTACCCGAGGACATAAGACGTGAGCCTACACTTGCTAAATTTAAAAGTTTACTAAAAAACATTTGTTGAATTCGTTGTAACCATTTACGTAAATTAATTGTATTAATTTAATCTATCTGATAGACTGCAGGTAACTCGCTTTATATAAACATAGCTTATAAATTATTTTATAAGCTATGTTTATATAAAGCGA
This sequence comes from Archips xylosteana, assembly GCA_947563465.1. Lineage (NCBI taxonomy): Eukaryota > Metazoa > Arthropoda > Insecta > Lepidoptera > Tortricidae > Archips > Archips xylosteana. The sequence goes on along the minus strand of OX387352.1, from coordinate 12,796,738 downwards.
GTTACCTGCAGTCAAACTGCGTAAGCAGTTTTGCGGGGCATGGTTTAAATGAAAGTGTAACTTTTTATGAATAAATATATTACATACATACATACATATCTGACATACGGGAGGATAACTATTATTTTCTTCCCAAGGGTAGAAATGAATTAAAAAAATAAAGGCGTTGGCTATCAACGGAACACATTTGCATTCAGCCAAGCATTACGGCAAACACAGAATAATTAAGTATTGAGTTTTTTTTCTTAATTAGTCATATTACAAATTTTATAATGCCAGTGAAATATTATTAAATTAAATTATTAATTTACATTATTTTCTTATTTAGTGACTTAAACCAGAAAAGTTAGAAAATTTTAAGAAAAAAACAAGGTAAACGACAATGTTATTCTGCCGTCAAACCGTAAAAGGACGTTTCTACACCAAAGTCGAAATGAAGAAAAAAATATTTTGTGATTTAAAAATTTAAAAATTCGCTGTGTGATAGAAAATAAACAATTTGATAGTTTTTTAATGCAAAAATGTCTATTACAATTTGAACTATTTTAATGTTAATGCAAAATATATTTTTTTATTATTATATAATAAATAAAATTTTTTTTTTTTTTCTTCTTGATAAAAAAAATACAACAAAATACGTTAAACTACAATGAAAAGGCGTTTCTGGCTAGATACGTTCTTTCAACTTAGTAATTTTATTTATGACACGCGCCTTTCCAACTTAGTGGTAACGTGATTTCGGTTTTAAGTTAACTAAATAAAAATAACGTATTTAGCCACTAGCTGCGTTTCAACTTAGTTTATGAACTGTATCTCTATAAACTTTAAGAATATTTCTACATGCGCCAGTTACATTTTTTTAGTTTCGAAACCATCAAGCAAACCTAAAACACGATATAGGTACCTATAAATTTTGTGAAATACAACCACTTATTAGACCAAATATCATATCTTTATCACTGGCTTAATAATTTAGATTTAGTTTTATAGGAAACGCAGGAATTTTATCCTTAAAGGCCGTACGATAATAATAATAATAATAATCATTACACGAAGCAAACTCAATAAAAAATAATCAACAATTATGTACATTCATTTAATAACAAAAAATTACTCTACATAAACTTGAGTGAGGTCAACGCTATTTTTATTAGTAGGCAGATTATGCCAAAATACTTTTTCATCTCTCATAATCGCAAAGTGAGGCAAATCATATCTGACATATGGGAGGATATCTATTATTTTCTTCCCTAGGGTAGATATGAATTAAAAAAAATGAAGGCATTGGCTGTCAATGGAACACATACGCATTCAGCGAAGCATTACGGCATATAATTAAGTATTGAGTTTTTTTTTTAATTAGTCATATTACAAATTTTATAATGCCAGTAAAATATTATTAAATTTAATTATTAATTTACATTAGTTTCTTATTAAGTGACTTAAACCAGAAAAGTTAGAAAATGTTAAGAAAAAAACACGGTAAACGACAATGTTATTGTCCACACAGCCTATCTCTATACAGCTTAACTCCTTGGTTCAAATTGGTTGCTTACATATTTTATAAATAAATTTACTGAAATACCTACTTTATCTACTGTTTTCATTGATTATTATATTGAACATTCTAAATTTTGTTAAATTAATTATTCTTTAACAATAAACTCCATTGAAATATTTTACAACGATCATATTGACCAGTTTAGACATTTTTATTTATTTATACTTATATTTTCTTACTTTCCTTGTAGTCGAAATGAAAAGCAGAGTGTTTAACTCGGGAAAAACACCAATATCCCCCTCGGAATATTAGCACCCTCGCTGTGCTCGGGTGCCAAGTAAGCTCGTGTGATGTTGGTTATTTTCCTCCCTTGTTGAACAATCTACTATTTTATGATGGATATTGTGTAAACTGTGGTGTAAATAGTTTCTTCACGAACATACATATTACAAACAAACATAAAATGTATTTTTGGGCTAAAAGGAAGCGCGCAAATTTACCTATTGTCACTCAATTGATTATAATGAGGATGAAATGTTGAATGACGATCTTTTGTCAAAGCAGCCTGTGACATTTACAAGTTTAAACCCTCACTACCACTATTAATAGCATAGGGTAATGTTATTATGCTTCAAACAATTGCTACGAAGTTTCGAACTATATTTAGATAGGTATCAAATAATGATACATTACAGTATAGTTCATGATTGTGCTGTATCTATCGTGGTATATGAGAAACTCACCTGCCCCAACGTTACCTTGTAAATGTCAATCAAAACTGCTACATAAAGGTAAATATAAAACCTGTTCAAAATCAACTACAAAGTCATTAAAATACCATCAATCATTTCTGTAACTGAGGGGCGGTAAATTTAACAAACAAAATCACTACCTACAAATATTTAAACTTATCGATTTAAAGGTCAAGCACCGGGGCTTGCTTATCTTTAACGGTTATTTTTTTTTTTTTTATTGAAAATTAATAAAAATTAAAATTGAAAAACAATCTAGATAATTGCACGAATCAAAGGTTCGAAATTAATCAAGTTGAATTAATTGGAACAACGGACGCTTTAAAAATGTGATGCAATCAATTCTCACCTTTCCCCAATAAAAAACACCGAAGAATTTGATATTAATGCAAAAAATCTAAAAAATTACGCTTCGTTACGCTTAATTAAGAGTTTGCAAGGAATCATTGGAGATTTAGGGGGCGGCGCTCTTTACCGCTGGATTCTAAAATTAACAAGAAATGGTCCATTCTTAGCTATATTTCAGCAAACTAAATGGTGAAATATATTTAGGCAATCACATTATCATAGCGAGTGCTTACTAGAAAGAAATTACAATTGCCACGACACCTGACATTTTTATTTAGAGCGTGAGAAAAACTGAGCGATACGGATGACACGTTATTCTACTACATGCCTACTATATATCTATACATAGATATACATAGGTACAATTCTTAATCCATAGCTTCACGTGTAAATTTTTATGAATTAAATTTTATATGACTATTGTAATCATTGATGAAATACATGAAATATTTAGAATTACTCCTTACAATGCTTTTTCCATGTATTATTCAATTTACCATTTAATGGTTTTTCCCCTAGTCACCGATCGATGGAGTTTTGGGAAAACCATGAGTCGTCGTCTGGCAGGGTGGCTTGAAGGAGCAATTTTCTGCTTAGTTATTTAAAATTACGCTATTAAAGTGACCACTAGTACATAATGCTGTGCCAGAAGTTCCGTATTGTTTTCGTGTTGTGTATCTTGATCAGTGACTATATGTATAAGTAACCTTTTAGCTAGAATAAAAGAAAATTAGCGCTAGTAATTCGACTTCTTTATTTAAGACTTATTGTCTCTGCATAATATAATACTATTTACAACATTTAAGTATTATGGTTTGATAGAAATTTCCTTTGGGGCTTTTTATATAGAACTAGCGGCCCGGTACGTGCTTCGCTACGTATAAAGTGAAATATTAAAAAAATTTAATTGGAACATCAAATTCATTTATTCAAACAAAAAATATTTTTCATCACACTTGCTCGTCAATGGTGTTATTCCATGCTTGTATACTAAATGACAATGGCCTAAATTGTTCTTAAGGGAGTTATAGATTTACGTACAGTTTTTCTACCCAAGGGAGTTCTAACTTTAGTTTTTAAATTTGCAAACAAGTCATTTCAGACTAAGGAGGTTTCAAGTCAGCCAACGTTTTATTTATTATCTTTAAAACTTAGCTATAACCCAAATTTTACAACACAAAACTTATCTACGCTTCATGAAAATTCGTTATTTTTATATTTTAAATTTATATCAAATAGTTTTGCAATAATTTTAGTAAAAATATTTTTTTAGACATGTTGGGCTGAATCTGGCCGTATGACCTTTCGAATTCTAAACTAAACACAGTTTACATTATCTATGGTAGGTGACTCGAAAAAAGTGTCAATCTGTATTGGCGGGTAGCCATTATTATATTCAATTTAAGTGTTTAGAGACAAAATAATTTTATTTTTGGATTTTTTCCTCGCAGTGTGATGAAAATCATGGTGTGTATCACGGGCAGTAAGGGGATTACAAACTCGAGTCATTAAAAGCCCTCCGCCTTCGGCGTCGGGCTTCTAATAGACTCTCATTAGTAATCCCCTACTTACGGCCCTAGATGCACAATGTACTATTATTAATTGCTAGCAATTTTAATACTTAATCCAAAACATTTGGATAAACAATATTTTTTGTTTTTCCATTTTGAGCATGAATAAACAAACGGCTGGGGGTACCGACTCTGGAACAGGCAACATAAAGTTTGCCAAGTGAAAAACATGATTCCTCCAAATTCACACGACAAACGTTAAGTGTTTGCCCTTGGGCCTTGTTGATAGACATCGCAAATGATAAACGCACAGGATATTGTAAACGTTTGAATTCAAATGGCATATCAGTTGGAATCATAGGGATATGCGGTATCAAACAAACTTCTCCTTTTGATTTAGCAGTTAAGATCGTACCTTCAATCAAATTTGGCAATAACTTTCACTGCAAATGCAAATTTTTTGGCGGATTAATATTTCGCAATAATATAATCAAGGAACCAACTTTCAGATTCAAGCAATGCGGTGGCATATCAGCCGGTTCCAATGAATTTAAAAATTCAATAGGATAATTCATTGCCTCATCTTGATTCATAACACTGTCAATTGATTTATATGTCGTGACTACACCTGGCAGTTTCGCTTGAATTTGAAAATTACTTAATGGCATTGATATGAATGTTCTTCGGTGCTAAAATGGCGTTCTCTCAACCAATCATGATTTCTGTAATTCTGAAGAATATTCGGAAAAACACATTCAATCAATTCATCTATCGATTGCGCAATTGTACAAAAATTGCTCGATACAGCGATCAATCCGTTGGTACGTACTGTCGATTTGTATTTTGCCATCACCAATTTCTAACAATTGTTTTGAAAACTCATGGGCAGCTGGATCATTTTGTAGGTGAATACGCATATTAATGTTCAGTGTCAATTTTTGTACATATCTCCAAAGAACTGATGACTTCAAACAGGCATTTATTTCATCAGCAGGAGTTGATCGAGGAATGACAGGCAATGTTTGACGAAAATCCCCTGACAGTAATATCAAAGCACCACCAAAAAGCTGTTGATTACCACGTAAATCTGAACCAACTTTATGTTGCCTGTTCCAGAGTCGGTAGGCAGCCGTTTGTTTATTCATGCTCAAAATGGAAAAACAAAAAATATTGTTAATCCAAATATTTTGGATTAAGTTTTAAAATAGCTAGCAATTAATAAAATATTTTTTTGTTTGAATAAATGAATTTTAAGTTTCAATTTTTTTTTTTAATATTTCGCTTTATACGTAGCGAAGCACGTACCGGGCCGCTAGTACGATATGAAACTGATATGATAGGTTATGGGCCGTCCCTGCCTGCAATAGTTGTGAAAGTAAAAAGTCGTAATAATAGTGAAAAGTACGAAAAGTTACAATAAAAAAAAATATAACCTAACTTCTCGCGTAAAAGAAATTCTCTTTCAGCTTAGTTTGTTATAAAAAGGCATATTATGGCTACAAACACTTTATCAATTCAAAAATTGACCGGGCGAGATGATTTTTCAACCTGGAAGTTTGCAATGGAAGCATATTTGCAACACGAAGAATTGTATGAATGTGTTATAACGGAAGATAATATCGACAAAAAAAAGGACACTAAAGCCAGGTCTAAAATAATATTGTCAATTGATCCACAATTGTTCGTCCATGTGCAAGAAGCTACAACAGCAAAACAGGTATGGGACAACTTGTGCAAAGCGTTTGAAGACTCTGGCCTTCTCAGAAAAGTTGGACTACTCAGAGACTTAATAAATACTAATCTAGAATCGAGTGCAAATATAGAAGATTATATTAATAAAATAATGTCAGCAGCACACAAATTAAGAAACATAGGCTTCAGTGTAGGTGATGAGTGGCTCGGAACGCTTATGTTGGCTGGATTGCCAGATGAGTATAAGCCAATGATTATGGGAATTGAGAGCTCAGGCATAAAAATTAGTGCAGATTTGATCAAAACCAAGCTTTTACAAGAAGTTAAGCCATCAAATACAACTACCGCCTTTTATGCAAAGTCAAAAAAATTTAAGACCCCAAATCAATTTAATAAAAGCAAAGAAAGTTACTCAATGAAACCTAAAGGTCCCCGCTGTTTCAATTGTAATAAATACGGCCATTTGGGGAAGCAATGTTGGTTTAATAACAAAAAAGAAGAAAAAAGTACAAAAAATGGTTTTGTTGCTGCTTTTTCAGCTTCAACTACAAATGATGCTACCAGCTGGTTTTTAGATTCCGGAGCCTCAGCCCATATGACAATGCATAGGGAATGGCTTGAAAATGAAATGGCACCGCCTGTAAATAATATCAGGATTGCCAATAACCAAGTACTTCCAGTACAAAGCTGTGGCACTGTGACCATCAGAGTACCCAGTGAAATAACAGGACAGTATGAAAATATACAGGTAAAAGATGTACTGTTTATACCTGACTTATCAACAAACCTACTTTCAGTCAGTAAAATTATTATGAATGGAAATAAAGTCGAATTTGAGAGTAATGGCTGTTCAGTTATCAACAGCAAAGGAAACATAGTGGCCAATGCAAAATTAGTAAACAACACTTATAAATTACTAACCGATCAAAGTGGAAAGGCTATGACAGCTACGGCTGAGGACAAATATCTCTGGCACCAAAGGCTAGGTCATATTAATTTCAATGACCTAAATAAAATTACAGATTATGCAATAGGTGTGAAGCTATCTCAACAGGAAAAGGAATATACTTGTTCACCATGCTTGAAAGCCAAACAGACTAGACAACCATTTAAAAATGAAGGAACCCGGGCTACAAGTTTGCTTGAGGTCATACACTCCGATCTCTGCGGGCCGATGGAGAAGCAGTCTATTGGTGGTGCAAGGTATTTTATAACTTTCATTGATGATTTTTCTAAAAAGGTATTTGTCTATTTTCTGAAACAAAAAACAGAAGCATTGGAAAAATTCTTAGAATTCAAAAATAGAGTAGAAAATGAATTAGACATGAAAATAAAAACGCTCAGAACGGACAATGGCACTGAATATAAAAACAATAAATTTGATAAATGCCTAAAATACTTTGGTATTAAACATCAAACAAGTAATCCCTATACTCCAGAACAAAATGGCGTAAGTGAGCGGATGAACCGCACGCTAGTAGAACGAGCAAAATGCATGATGTTTAATGCTTCATTACAGACGGAGTACTGGGCTGAAGCTGTAGCCACTGCTGCTTATATTGTCAACAGATCTCCTTGCCGCTCCTTACCTGAAGTTACACCTGAAGAGCGATGGACTGGATCCAAGCCTGACCTAAGCCACATGAAAATATTTGGATGCCAAGCCATTGTGCATATTCCAAAAGAAAAACGTCACAAATTTGACCCAAAGTCGCGAGAGTTGACATTTGTGGGATACAGCGACTGCACCAAAGGATATCGTTTTGTTGATAAAAGAACCAAACAAATTATAATGAGCAGGGATGTAGTTTTTCTGGAAGAGACTGTTAGTGTAGCTGAAGCTACAAAAGGTATTGTAAATGGAAATGCAAGTATAAAGTCAACCGAAAATGATTTACAATCGCCAGTGAACAATCCAAATGAAATATGTAATGAAATAAGTAGAAGAAGTGAAGTAAACACAATACATTTCGAGGTAGAACAGAAAATGGAACAATCTACTAGTGAAGAAGTTCATGATGAGACAAACACATCTGAAGATTCGAGTGAAGTGTTTGATGATCCTCATGATGAGACATATGTGCCCTCGGATTCTGACTGTAACAGTTCTCCTGTGGTGTCCCACGTAAATTTAAGATCTCGCTGCCGTGGCCATAATAGAAATACAGAATCAGAATCATATTCCTTTTTATGTCTGAATTCAGAATCAGCAATGAGCTTGTTGGATAATGATCCTATAAATCACGTAGAAGCGTTAAATAGTGAATATTCAGATCTTTGGAAGAAGGCGATGGAAAATGAATATCAATCATTAATAGAAAATGATACCTGGACTGTTGAAGATTTACCCAAGAATAAAAAAATCATTCCCTGCAAGTGGGTTTTTAAAACTAAAAGAAATGACGTCGGAGAAGTAATACGTTACAAGGCACGACTCGTCATTAAGGGATTCAGACAAACAAAAGGCATTGATTACCATGAAGTGTATGCACCAGTGGTACGCTATTCATCAATAAGATATTTAATTGGTTTAGCCACCAAATACGACTTAAAAATACACCAACTGGATGCAATCACAGCATTTTTACAAGGCGACGTAGAAGAAGAAATATATATGTCATTACCACCTTGTTATGAAATAGAAAACAAAGTTTGTCGGCTTAACAAAGCTTTATACGGATTGAAACAAGCCAGTCGACAATGGAATAAAAAATTGAATGCTGCTCTTCTGGAAATTGGCCTAAAACGATCAATTGTAGACACTTGCATATACTATAGACTACAAAATGATCTAGATATACTTTTTATAGCAGTATATGTCGACGACCTACTATGTTTATTTAATAATGATAAAACTGCAAATTTTGTTAAAGAAAAATTGGGCGAAAAATTCAAAATGAAGGATCTTGGCGCCGCTCAGCAATGCATTGGTTTCAAAATAACACAATGCGATAATTTAAAAACAATATCTCTAGACCAGTCACTTTACATTGAAAAGATACTGCATAGATTCAGGATGTATGACTGCAAACCTGTACCAACCCCGTTTGAAGCCCATACTCAATTAAAAAAGGCTGATAATGAAAACGAAATTGTAAAAAACATACCCTATCAAGAGGCAGTGGGATGTTTACTTTACCTATCGCAGGGTACACGCCCTGATATTACCTTCGCTGTGAATTCTGTAAGTAGATTCAACAATAATCCTACAATTCAACACTGGACTGCTGTTAAAAGGATACTACGATATTTGAGAGGAACAATCGATATGAAACTTACATTCAAGAAAGACAAAAACAACATAACTGGCTATTGCGATGCAGATTGGGCCAGCGACACCATAGACCGAAGATCCTGCACAGGATATATTTTCATTTTTCAGGGTGCTTGCATCAGTTGGAATTCAAAAAAACAAGCTACAGTAGCATTAAGTACTACCGAAGCCGAGTACATGGCTATGAGCTCAGCTGTACAAGAAGCACTCTGGCTAAAACAACTTGAAGATGATTTCTTTCACAATTTGTCAGGCACGCCAATAACACTGTACTGTGATAATCAAAGTGCTATTAGTATTTCAGGATCAGGTGCCTATCATGCCCGCAGCAAACACATCGATGTACGATACCACTTCGTGAGGGATAAGATTGCTGCAGGAAAAGTAAACGTCATGTATATCAGCACCGATAATATGGTAGCTGATGCGCTTACGAAAGGACTGCCTCGCCCAAAGCTCAGTTCTTTCACTGCTGCAATGGGTTTGCATTCAGGAGAGGGTGAAGAAATGAACGCAAACTATAACGCCTGATGAAAGTACATAGCAATGTCTTCAGCATAAGCTTTTGTCGTAGGCCGGTTGAAGGAAGCCTCTCTCTGATACTAACAGTGTGACTTGCAACATTTCAGTTATTGTACTCGTTCCTTATAATTAATAAATTAGTGTTTATCAGTATATAACGCGTTATTTATTTACAACAGACGGCTCGCTAAAAAACTGATAAAAGTACACGCACACATATATACATAGTACATTTGAACAAAAAATATAAACACAAAGCAATAATTATCGCTAACAATTTGCTTTAATCGAAGCACGTCCAAAATGAAATAACCGCATGAATGACATAACAACATGCTTTTACTGTCAACGCTGAAAAAAGTTTCAATTTGACAGCACAATCCCCATCTGAAAAAAGTTTCAATTTGACAGCAAAATCCCCATTAACAAAATGATCCGCCATTTATTGAATTCATTTGTTACAAAAAATGTGATAAATGAAGAACCGCTCTACTGATTTTGTGCAAACTTCACATAAACCATCTACTAAATAGTCCGAACAAAGCCTAAACATTTGGTTTGGATAGGTGAGCCCGTTCTTGAGTTATAAAATTACAACGAAAAGTGGCATTGATTTTTATATATATAGATATAACATGCTATTTCAAAGCCTGTCTTCTAATAACTAGCAGTCAGGTACGTGACGCAATTTCTGTCCCATTCCCAGTTTAGTTCTCCGTGTTCGACGAAAATCCTAGAGATTGGAATCCTACAGTGTTGGCGAGGCCGGTAGTTTGCAGAGCTATCGAAGAACGTCCGATGTCGTCACTATCTCTATGACAACTGAATGCCACCCCGTGTTTGCTCCTTGAAAGGCCATTGTCATTGGTCTGGCATATTCCACACCAAACGGACCGTAGCTATTATTTTGATAATGTAGTCCTACCTTAAAACGTACCTCATCTCAAAGGCTTAGAATTTTGAAAGCTCATAGACACAGCTGACAGTTTTATGCATAGTAACTAAGCTATTTGCCTGTTCCTAAAATTGTATAAACTGTATTATCTATATAATCATTTGTTTATGTAATATGTATATGTATTGCCAAGCTGTCTTAACAAGCAAGTAATTAATTTTGGCTTCAAATTTAAACTTAATATGCTTCTACATAAGTTAGGTTTTTCTTCCATTATTTTCGAGGATCCTCACTCCTTTTCGAGAAATTCTCAATTTGGACAGCAAAATGTTTTATGTTGCACCGAACGATGGTAACTTCTCCTCGGGTCGTTTCCCGCGCAATAAGGCTGCTGGGATTCCAAAACTGTTCCTTGAGGGATTCCCTCGATATTCATTCGAAAAATATTGCGGCACTTCCATTCTGAATATAATAAAGTAAGGCGCAGCCTAGTCCGCGAGGTTCGCTGGCCAATTTGACATGGTAGGCAGTAGTTTCATCTAACATTTTTGATGAAAAGGGAACGTGAATTTTCAACCGTATTATAATTTTATTTGCTTGTGACAGCGCAAAATCTCCTTTCCATAGTGAAAGTTTGTGCACAGGTAGAATAATACGATTACAGAAATCTAATTTGGAGCTCAGTCTAAACAGAGGAATAGCGTGTTGCATGAAGTTTCTAAATAGTTAGTGATTTTCTTCGTATACTTGGAAGTCAATTATGCATGACCCTGATGTAACATTTTCCATTACTATGTTATTAGTTATGTGTCTGATACCAACAAAATTATTCAAAAATAATTTTGGTTGGATGCGGATGGCACGGGACCGATCTGTTTGGCGAGCGTTGGATGAGGCCTATGTTCAGCAGTGGACGTCTTTCGGCTAAAATGATGATGATGAATGGTGAATTTTAGTTAGAAAAAGCTGGTAAAAGTACAATTATCCTATTACCTACTCAACGTTAATGTTCTATTTAAAATTTCACGATGTTATTGATTCCTAACCTTAAAAGCCAGAGATAAGTGGATAAAGTGATAGATTACTTAGGTTCGTTTATCGATAAATACTTATTAAAAAAGTTAAAATCATTCAAACATTTCAAAGAATTCGTATTATTTTAATAGCCAGAATATCGCGTAAAGTATCTATCTACTGATGTAAAATTTAATATTACATGAGCAATGATGAATGTTTTCAGAATGGATTAAGTGCCACATTTTTTTATCTGACCGAGATAATATTTTAATACATATAGCATTATATTAAATGTTAATACAGATGGACAGGTGCATGACCGACCATTCATTCAACTTAAGAGGATTCAAAAGCCAAATGCGGGATTAGTCCTGAGGGCCTTTTAAGAAATCTACCGAAATAAAGACATTTCCAACAAATGTTACAGAATGGTGAATTTATTTGCATAATTCAGCAAACCTAAATCCTTTGTCCGCGGCCCGCCGCTGAAATAATAAATTTACCCCATGTTCTGCACTCCAAATGTTCTATCCGAACAAAGTTATTTAGCTATTTAAAAGCTGCCGCCTTTGAAGGGTATTTACACTTGCTATCCGAATTTAAACTCGGAATAATCCATTACTTTATACTTTATTCAGGTGCTTTAGTAACTATAAAAACAAGATAATAATCTTTTATTTATCTCGTATCGTAGCCTGTAATTCTTTGGTGTTTTGTCCCCTATTGAGTATTCCGATCGCATGCGACTTCGTCGATTCCACCGCGAGCACAATATGTGTAAATTTAGAAAACGTTTTCGGCACATTATTACGTTTAGGGATTTTCAAGAAAATTGCCTTATTACATTTTTGAGTTGGATTCTCTGGCTTGGGTTTATGTTGAGTTATATTTATATCAGTGTTATTGCTAGTGACTTCGCGCACGTGTTAATATTAGGATATTTAAGTATTTTATTGCGCTAAATTCTAGGAGGTGTATAGATACAAGTAACTATGTTGAAATATCGAGAGCTCAATAAAGGTAATCCGATCCCGTATCAAATCGTAATTAACCGTTAATCATTAAAACTGTAATAATTTCAGCTTTAGGATAAACAAACTAATTCTACAATTAGAATGTATTTGTATACTAATTTGAAACCCTTTTCAGAATAGGCTGTCTATATTATACGGAAAAAAATGATAAGTACAAAGGCGAACTTATCCCTATCTCTGCCAGTCAACCTTTGAGTGGTAGAAAAGAGCAATCAAAAAAACAAGGATCGACAAATAGAGCAAAACATTTGAATAAATATAAATGCATATGTAAACCTCAACTACCTAACTATACCTATACAATATACTTATAATGCATAAATAAAACATTAATATATCTAAATATAAAATACATAAATACACACATTTACATACAATAACACAAGTATAAAGGATAATTACTTACTAAATAAATAATCAAGGAACTATAGTGTAAGCCACAACTTCTTCAATGTCTCCCTGAACGAGTATACGGAGGAAGATTGTCGGAGGTTGATCGGCAACCAATTCCACAGCCTAGCCGCATGCACAGAAAAGGATTTGGAGTAGATTTTGGATGAGGTAGAAGAAGATGCCAGAAGGAGGTTGGCGCTTGACCGCAAACGATGTTGGCTGCCTTCAGCTAAGTAGCTGAATCGCTCGGAAAGGTATAAAAGAGCCGAAGGATTAAAAATAATGTTGAAGAGCAGTGACAGAATGTGGACGTTTCTGCGGTCCCTGATAGGTAACCATTTAAGTTGCGTGCGAAACTGTGAAACGTGATCGTATTTACGGAGTCCAAAAATGTACCGAATACACACGTTCTGGAGGCGATCGAGCTTGTCAAGCAGCCCCTCACTCAGATCCAGGTACCCAACATCACCATAATCAAGTATCGGAAGCAACAGAGATTGGGTCGAACTGATTTTGATTTGGAGCGGCAGAAAATTCTGCAAGCGCCTGAGCGAGTGCAGTAAGGCAAAAAGTTTCCGACTGACCTCAGCAACCTGAGCTGACCAGGAAAATGTCTGGTCCATGATGAGTCCCAGATTTCTGACGATAGGCGAAAAAGGAATAACGGTACCATCAAAATATAGGTAAAAAACTACCATATCAGAAATCTGAGAAATGAAATATGGACTGCCAATCATGATCGCTTTTGTCTTTTTCGCGTTAACCTTGAGGCCAAAGCTCGCAGCCCAATCGCGAACGGTTGTACGGTCAGAATTAATGCGTTCAATCAATCGAGGAAGATCGTCAAGAGCAGCAGCAGAATAAATTTGCAAATCGTCTGCATATAAATGGTAGCAAGAATTCAAAGAGGATGTAATACCGTTATGAACCAGATACCGAGGATGTGTTGCCGGATGAAGATAGAAAAAAGGAGAGGGGACAGTACACCCCCTTGAGGGACACCAGCGGTAAGATCACACCACGCTGAAAGAGCGCCTCAATCCTGACTTGCTGTTGCCTGTTACAGAGGTAGGAACGCGAACGGAACCACGATAAAGCGGTGGAAGATAAATTTAAAGTGCTCAGTATGCCTAAAAGGATATCGAAATCCATGGTATTAAATGCACTACTAAAATCCAACAGCACTAAAACTGTCAGCTTTCTGTTCTCAATATTATGACGTATGTCATCTGTGACCTTGACGACAGCGGTGACAGTGCTATGTCCAGGACGGAAACCAGATTGGAAAGGATTAAATAAGTCGTGTCTATTCAGGCGATAGTAGAAACGTCGACTAATGAAATATTCGACTATTTTGGATAGAACCGGGAGAATTGAAATAAGACGAGAAGAAAAAGAGAAGTTCAGAGAAGGAACTGGGATTCGACTTTTTAGGAAGAGGGATGAGGGGAATAGTGACAGTCAATGTCTCCAAATATACCGCTACATCAAAAATATCCATTAGTACCGTCTCATCCAAAGTGATCAATTGTGGGTGGGTGTTACGGCGCCAACGGTGACTTGACAGCTACCAAGTAATGGGCGCTTTGTGTGCTCCGGTGAATTTGTGCACGATGGATTGAATTGGTGAATTTAGATACCATTGAATGGTGTTGTGTTTGTTACGGCGCCAACGGCGATTTGACAGCTACCAAATATTAGGCGCTTTTGTGCTCCGGTGAATTTGTACACGGTGGATGACTTGAACAATTTGATCACTTTGGATGAGTCGGTATTAATGGACATTTCGGATGGAGCGGTATATTTGGAGACATTGACTGCACTATCTTTATGATGCTGACTGTTACAATCATGTAGTGCCTATAAGCAGGAAGTTTACTTTATGAGATATCTGTCATGATGTTAATAATGACAATTCAAAGTTTGTTTTTTTCATAATGGATCACAAATTATTGATCGTAACCTCATAAATGATTGACAAACTACCTATTAAATTAAAACTTCGCTGCTTTTAAATTTGGTTAGCAAAAGTAAAGCATTTTAAATCATACAAAAATTTCGTTTGTCAAAAAAGAAACGTAACTACTTATGTTTTCTTCTTCTACTTGCAACCCTTATTTTGCAAAAACTCTTTACAGCAATTTAACCTATATGCAATCAGCCAGTAATAGCCGTCTTGTTAAGTGATCGTGCTGATTAATAATTAAATAATTACTTGTTCAGTGTGATTGATAATTTTCGCAATTGGTCAGCAGAGAAAAAAGCCGTACCTAAGTTGCTAACGAACAAGTCAATTTCGCTAACCGAAGACATTTTAGTGTTCACAAAAATACGAATATTTGGCTAACCTTTTATATGTTACCCGTAAAAACATTGTTACCCTTCAAAGTTAAAAAATTAGCAGCGAAGAAAAAGGTATCGATAAAAAAGTTTTATGAAATTTAGCCTTTGAACTTTTATCTTTGTACTTACAATATCGTTATTATATTGTGAACACGCCTTTATAAGTCTAGCTACAAAATTGAAATATTTAAGCAACTAACACCAAAGTTGTCAGTACCGTCGCAAAATTATATAGATAGCTTTTTAAGCTTGAATTAAGAACTGGAAGGTTAAAATAAACTAACGAGGGATTTTAATAAGATATCAAGAAACGGAGACTGAAATATACACGATCCATAAACAACACAAAAAGACACTGGAAATGTTCATCGAAGAAAAATCTAACAAGTAAATAGAAATGCAAACTAAAAGCATTTAGTTTGCATTCAGTGCTTTTTATATTGGAATTTATTGTGTAGATACCCTTTTTATTTCAAATCATAAACTTTTCTTACTTTTTTCAATTTCGCATCATCTTGTTCATTATCCGCTCACTTTATGTTGAGGTTTTGGCTTTTAAAAACAACTTACTAAGTAACTATTTACCTACAATATACTTATGCACTGTCGTTTCCGTACCAGCTGATAATAGATTTTTGTTATGTACAGTCAAGTGTAAAAATATGGGTGCATACAACTTGCTTATAAATATTTCCCACAGTCGTCGTACTGTATTACGTTATGGGTACCTACGTCATGATGAGAAGATTAAATCGATACATATTTTTGCACTGGACTGTACATTTAGCAGTAAAAACAGTTAATCCAAGGTAAGAGCGGCATACAGATGATGAAACAGCAACGATTCAGTTACATATTTCTATCATTAAATTTGTGCTATAAATTTATCCTCTGGGCCGGCCGCACATAACGAGAAATTTGTAATAGAAAAATATCGCGCGCTCCGGACGCGCACCCTGTGTACTAACCCCGCACACCACAGCAACATGTCTCGAGTAGGACGATCGTTCGCTTCCGACACGCATGAAAGCAAGATTTCTTTTCTCAAGCCGCGGTTTTGTAATACATTTTGTTCCAGATCCTGCTTATTATTGATGAATCGCATCAAAATGTCGAAAATGCAAGATTTGTCAGAATTTATTGATTTTTATCAAATATTAATTAGTGCCATTGGTTTTTTTTTTAAAAAAAAAAACAAAATCAACAAAAATGTCGTCATAATAACGTCACTATGCTGTTTGCGTAGAAAGATGGAGAGATGTCATGGTAGGGCACAGTAAGACACAACTAAGTAAATGCCTAATAGCCGGATTGTACTGTGCATTAGCGTGCATGGTGTTCGGTACTGCGCGCGCGATATTTTTACTTTTAGATATGTCTCGTAATGAGCGACCGGCGCATAATCACAAGCCAATACAATAGTACCAAGCGTTCCCAGAAATTTAGCAGTATAATGAACCCTTTAAAAATTGGGCCGTACCATTTTATAAATAAATAAATATCACGGGACAATTCACACCAATTGACCTAGTCCCAAAGTAAGCTTGGCAAAGCTTGTGTTATGGGTACTAGGCAAAAGATAAACATACTTATATAGATAGATACATACTTAAATACATATTAAACACCCAAGACCCGAAAACAAACATTCAACAAATATCTGCCCCGACACGGGAATCGAACCCGGGACCTCAAGCTTCATTGTCAGGGTCTCTAACCACTAGGCCATCTGGTCATCTATTTTGTAGCGACTTACAGGCAATAGGGTGAAGTCAACCATCATAAAGCAAGGCGGGTTCCGCAGGCAACGGATTCGTGGCACGTATCACGCTCTGGTATATTGAACAAACTAAACAGCTGTAAGAATACCTCACCCCGGCCATAGATCAATGTGGAACCAGATAGTCCTACCAAATATTTAGTATCATTCCGTGTTAGTATGCAACATTTTGTAGAGATACTTTCAATGGAAAACTCGGATAAGACACTCGTCACATAAAAATGAAAATAATTATTGGTTTACATAAGGTAAGTAAAACTCATAAATCGTAACTATATTGTTTAATTAATGTCAATCTCATGGACCCTGGAAAATTTTTACTAGTTTCGGGTCAGTCTTTTAAAATAAGACTTTAGAAAACTAGCATCTCACTTTAAAATAATTCATCTTCTCGTGTAATTTATACTGCGTTACAAATTGTGTCTTAAAACGGATTCGTAATATTTCATCAGATGATTGGGTTGGTCTGACTGAACATCCCTGTATTACTTTTTTCATAGAATTTTTTGATTCAAGGGGAAGCCATCCCTTTGACGGCGTTCACTGTGAACATTAATTAATGTATGAAAACATTTTGTCAACCACAATTAAAAATTCCTGAAAAACAATTACTGGTGTGTACAGTCAAACTAACCCAACCATGAGCTGAAATATTCCGGAATAATTTTAAGGCACACACACAGTGTATAAAACAAATAAATTAAAAATTTTATAAACCCCAACGCAATTTGGTCGCACATAATATACTTGAAAATAAAGTAAATGCCCATTATGCGTCTAAGATCCCTTCTGCAGCTAACAAAAGAGCTTATGACTTTGTAACGGCTCAACCGATTTTGATGAAACATGCCTAAGAACCACTGCCAAGAAACCTGCTTTCAAATAAAAAAAACCGCATCCAAATCGGTTCACCCGTTAAAGAGCTACAGACACACACAGATGCTACAGACAGACACACACACACACACACACACACATACATAGCGGTCAAACTTATAACATACCTCTTTTTGTGTCGGGGGTTAAAAATAGACTTAATGAACAGAGACACATAATTATATTTTTTAAGTTATCAAACTAAACCAAAACAATTAATTTAAACCTATACCTATTTAACTTAATTAATGTGTGTAACTATTAAAATATTGTTTTTTTTTTTAAAGAAGCCAGGTGCAAATGGTGCAATCCACATTCTTTTCATTTGCATGCAATTCTTAATGGAAAAGTTATTTTGTAAATAAATTTAAAACTTATCCTCCGTGTATGTATACTGAAAATATGACAGTTTTTTCTTATTTATTTTTAATATTACATTCTGTACCTATAGCAAATCTGTGCGGCGAGTGGTAGGTAGGTAAATTGTTGCGCTCGTTATTTATGTTCCCAGCTTGCTAATACGTGCGTCGCCTCTGTAAGCGCCGGGTTAAGTGTACATAATTTCGTCAGCATTTCACGCTTGATTGTTTATTAGTGCGTGATACTTATTTTTTCTTAATCAAAATAGCTATCAATAGGAAAACATTTATACACCGTGTTTTTTTGGTGTCCGTTGACTTGACTAATGGTTTAGTAGAGCATCGATAGAAACTACCTGGTTATTAACATACTGGGTGGAACCAAATGATGATCCTTTACTTCAACAGGTGATAGTGTTGCTTAAACTGAACAACTTTCTCCAAGAAACATAGTCAAAACGAAAAAAAAAATTTCATACTCCCATACAAAATATATTGGTTAGCTGACCGACTTACTATGGAAAGGTGAAAAAATAATCGTTTTTCGACCTATGTTCCTTGGAGAAAGTTGTTCAGTTTAAGCAACACTATCACCTGTTTTCGGGAAGGACCCCCGTCCTCATCCACTCTGTATATTGAGTTCACAGTTATTGTAAAAGGTCCTTCAAAGTTAAAAAAGTTAGCGTTAAATATCACAATGTTTTAACTTCAACGACGTAAATTAAGAACCTTTTACAATGGTTTAACGCACATAATAAATTAAATTTCATTCTTGATTATCCTTTTTATTACAGTAAGAATTAGGACAAAGGTATCTTACATAAATTGTTAATTTCATTGCTGCTCAATGTTCCCTTAAAGCAGTGTTTCTCAACCTGTGGTCTGCAGACCCCTGGGGGTCCGTGGTCCTGTCTCAGAGGTCCGCAGACAAAACCAAAATTTAAAGTCGAAATAGATTTGTTCAAGTATTAGAAGTAAAGCTGTTTTTAGGGGTCATGATAAGCAGGCGCTAGGGGGTCCACCCTTGAAAAGGTTAGGAAATGCTGCGTTAAAGTTAAAGAAAAAAACACAACACCAGTGTATATTATATTGAAACGATCATACTGAAGTTTAAACGAAATGTTAGTGATACCTTTACCATTAAATTACCTATTGTGTTCTTATTCAATAGTAAAACTACTTTTGCGAGTAAAATAAGTGAGACGCTGTTTTTGTTTTTAGAGACGCGCAAAAACTTTTTTAAGTCTAATTATCGAAATGTAGCATCATTATTATTCACAAGCATTATTGAATTGGGGGTGTATAAAATCGTTACCCCAAAAAGCGTGAATTACTAACTTACACGCGAACACATCTTATTATTTTGTAGTTAGAATTGTTATTAAATGTAAATTATACCTTATGAACAATACAGGGCAGGCAAGAGAATAATTTGTGAAGTAATTTGGAAAATTAGAATTTGCCAAATGACTCTTTACGTGCTTGGATTTACTTAGTTGTAAAAAAATACTCAAATCGAGAGAACAACAACTGCAGTGAAAATAAATATATAGTAAGAAGAAAAATAAAGGTATATGCATAGCTAACAACATGCAAAATTTTGATAGAATAAAATAAATAAATAAATATTAGGGGACAATCTTACACAAATCGACCTAGTCCCAAACTAAGCAAAGCTTGTACTATGGGTACTAGACGACGATAAACATACTTATATAGATGAATAAATACTTAAATACATAGAAGACATCCATAACTCAACTCAGAAACAAATATTCGTGCTCATCACACAAATAAATGCCCTTACCGGGATTTGAACCCAGGACCTCTTGCTTCGTAGGCAGGGTCACTAGCAACTAGGCTTAAGCGGTCGTAGAGTGCAGAGGCGGTGTAGAGGTGTATAGAATGCAAAATTCTTTCAATTTTGTAAGTTGAACTAAAACCAGTCATTCTTTACTGAAAAACAAAAATACGAGGAACCTAATCAAGGTTCTTTAGACAAAATTACAGATATTTTTTGTTTTTGGGTGAGTTTATGTAAATGAATTTTGTCTAAGATATGGTGGCATACATAATTATGTACTTATGCTTTTTCAGCTGTAATAAATTTGGTTTGTTAAAGTTAATATTAATTGACTAACCGACCGACCACCAGATATATGCGCACTGGCGGTTATTTATGCAAATGTTTTTTGTGTATCTGCTCCGGATATTAAAGTTGCGTATTTATTCGTATCAGTTCTGACCTAGTTTAAAGACAATCATCGATGTTCGGTTGAAAAGTGTACTGCGTATCAATCAAAGAGGATTATTTTAGAGCACATTGAAGCAACTTTTCCCCATTGCGGCTTTAATTGACAATCGCGTTTAAATTTTGCGATAAAAATATTTGAATCGTTAATGTTTTCGTTCTAATCCAACAACAGAGAGTTCTGTTTCTAGGGCTAGAAGTGTGCAACTCGTCGATCGAATTGATGTCAAAATTTACTCACCATCTTCTGCTAATCCAACAAATTGTTCAGCTTCAAAGCAGCCGTAGCCGATAAACGTTTGCATAATAACATTTCAAAATGTCGGCGTCTTTTAAATTAGAAATTCTCATCAACTTTGATGTTCTTTACCTCAGAAAAATTAACCCCTGCTGGGAATTTAACACAAAAGGAATAATACTTAAGACAGACGGAATTGAAAGTTAATTTTATTCCAAAGGATGGTAATGAAAGGAGAACGTTTAAAATGCTATAGTGTTCAAGGAAATTAAGATCGGCTAGCCATTCTTATTTCCAGATGTAATAACCCATACTTTTCCTTGTCAGAGGATATACAGTCGATTCTTTCCTAATTAAAATTTCATGATATAAGAGGATGGAGCTGTAAGGGTGCTTACTGCTTCCCTTTTAAATTTCTTCACGTACCTAAATAAGTACTAGTATTGCTTATGTATTGTATTGTAATGCTTATCATGGGCGTTCAGTTCATTATTCTTTATAGAATCACTGTATGTATAGGTTCATGCACGAGTTTCTGGTCTTAAGTGTCCTCAAACTATCCTTAATTTTATTTGGACTATCTTCATATTTATAATAATAAAACTACGTGAAATTGACGGACAAATATCTCGTTAATACCTAATTTTTGTCGATATATTGCAATCTAGGAAAAATTAACTCCTCAATCACACTAAAGGAGTAACATAAAACGAAAATTGGTTCGTACAATGCATAAATTTGCACATCTCATATTATGTAGTTTTGAGACATCATCACGGAACCCTAAAAAGAAAGTAACCGCCATCATGTCCAATGAAGATACACCTTTATTGCGGCTTATATTCATGCTACAATTTTGACTTAATTTCAATTGCGGAACTCTTCATAATGTGGTGGTAGTGATTGTTTCCTAAGTAAATTTATTTCTAAAAATTTACAAATTACAAAAAGTACACACAAATTACAAATTAATTAAAACAAAAAAAAAACATACGTCCCATCACCATAACTTAAAATAGACTAAAACTACCCGCTACAAGGCAAACACGTCATCGAAGGAAGTCACTGGCTGGTTTCCTAAGTTATAAAAATAATGTCTGAAATTATTAAATACAAAAAGTTGTAGTAGAACATTATGCTACAAATCTGGTTTGAGGCTTTTTGTTATAATTATACGTATGAATTTCCTTCATTAAACTGTAAATATGGAAAAAAGTTATTAATTATTGTAGGTATTTTGTTTTATAAAACTAACGCACACACACACAAACACACGCACGCACGCAAGCACGTAAGTACGCACGCAAGCACGCACGCAAGCACGCACGCACGCACGCACGCACGCACGCACGCCAAACATTGCAACATTTTTATTTATAAGTCTCGTAATAATCTGTTATTTTAACAGATATTCAGTTGGTTGGTTTTATTTATATGTAAGGTAATAAAGAAAGTATTGTGATCATCATTCCCGTTCCGATCATTTTGATCACTGGTAATAGGATATCACCTAACAATATTTTTCGTCCTGCGTAATTACCTTGCGATGTCTTTTATGGATGTCATAAATATTTATTGGCTGGTAGGTACCTACCTAAGCAAAAGGTAGAAAAACATAGAGTATTTTTTTACAAAATAGGGATAAATAGGCTGATGCTGCGGGATAAATCTAACACCGTCTTAGCCACCGCTGTCACATTTTAACAGAAAGGAGGCTTAGTAAACAGTAGCTTCTGATCTAAGTACGGTCGACCAAGAAAGTGGTCTACTAGTTTTTACAAAAGTTTCTGTGACATCTAAATAAATATCCCTAAGTCACTGGCATCATATTGTTATTGCAAGGGAAAATCGACCTCGTTGTATCATGACGTGCAAATGAACTTCGACCGTAGGGGGGTTGACCATATTTTTGGCCGACTGTACCTATGGCATAGCTTCCATAATCAGTTTTCTACCGCGGGAAAATACCTTTTCCTACGGGAAAATTAATTTATCGCGGGCGAAGCTGCGGACGGAAGGCTAGTCTAATATATAAAAAATCTCGTGTCACGGTGTTTGTTATCGAACTCCTCCGAAACGGCTCGACCGATTTTAATGAAATTTTTTTCTATGTACTCGGTTAGCCTGCGAATAGGTCGAAGGCTATTTTTTATACCCCTATTCTCGTGTTACGGTGTTTGTTATCGAACTCCTCCGAAACGGTTTGACCGATTTTTATGAAACTTATTTTTCTATATTCGGTAGGTCTTGTCATTTAGTCATTTATTAATTGTTTTCATGGGTACATTGGATCTTAAAAACGTCTGAGAATAGGTCGTAGGGTATTTTTATACCCCTAGGTGATATACGAGTATGGCAAAACAACGTTTGCGCGGTCAGCTAGTAATGTATAACTTTCGTTATCTGAATTACTTAAAATTGTACCATAGGACAGAACCCATTTACTGAAAAAACATGTCTGAATTACTTACAAATCGATTACGGTTTTACGATAACGTAAAACCGTATTTGAACAGTCGATAAAGTAATTTACGTAAGTGTAGGTATTTCATTTCAATCTTAATTAGACAAACTAATTTTTTGAATGTCAGCAATAACGTGTAAACATTTTTAATTTCTCTTTCGTTCGTTTTCTTTTTATTGCCTGACTCTAGATTGTGCAAATATTTTGTATATTTGTTTTAGATTCTCATCCTTTTTGTTAATCGATGGCTGATTGCGACTTGAGTCCTTTGTCTTGTCATGTAAATACCACAACAAAAAAATTTTGCTGTCAGCGGGACGCTTAAACCTGTCTAGCTCTAGCTAGCGCTTAGGTACGTTTTTTTATTGTATTGAGTGATATCTGACATAGGAAATACGAAATTATTTAATTATAATTACTATTGTTAACTTTCATAGAAGTATACTATGTGCATACGTATCTACGGGATGTGCATAAATAATCTAGAAATGGAGCTATTTGACACGAGCTCAATGGATACTACGTCGAAGGAGCATCCTAAAGGTTAGTGATTTAAATATGATTCCGTATACCTAAAACTGCACAAGCGATACTAAACCATGGCTGTAGTATCAGTCACTATCAGACTTATGTAAAGTTTCAATTAACAACTTGCACCACTGCTGCAGTTACGCTCCAATCCAAGCCGGCCGGCATTAAACTGCATTGTTTACTGGTCACGCAGCGCCATCTTTGAAGAGTAACGCGAACTAATAGCACTGACTGAAAACCAGTTTTCTACTACCTTGGTTTTACTCGGTTCGCCGGAAGATATCTTTAAAAGTACACTAGTTGGATCACAGATGGCGTGCTTTTCAAAACATTCAAGCAATTTTTTCATCGTATATAAAACAACATTATGTACTTAATCGCATCACAACAGACAATTACTCAATTGAATAGCGTAGTGTAGTGCCATTGTTTTTAAATACTCCACTTGGGAAATAATGTTCAATAAAAATGCACTCAAAGACAATCTGTGCTCTTAACCACATGGTTAAGTACTTATGTGTCATAAAGTGGGGTCAAATTCCCATTTTTTCAGTTCACTTGAAAACATAAGTAAATTTTATTGCTTAAATTACCTGGAAGTTTTGACCGCATTGCAGCGGCCGCGGTCGCGAGTCGACTGACGTGTAGAAAAGTTTAAATCATTACGCCTGCAAGTGCCAAAATATTATACGCTATTTAAACATAGAATAAGAACGTAAGTACTGAGCTATGAACGGGCACATCTGTGAAAATCCAGTGTCAGCAGAACTCTGGCCCTAAGCAAAATGCGCGCAGTGTGGGAATTCTATATTGGTAAATAAAATAAATAGCCCAAGTGTTTTATTGGTGGTGCTACTTAAATGAGCTACATTCATACCAAACTTCTAGCTTCCAGGACCACTGGTGAATATACCCTATTTTTTCTGATCCCACTGCAATTTGTATGGAAAAACCTTTTTAAGTACTCTATTTTTTGATTGAGTAAACTATTAGCTTCAAATAAGGGATTACAGACTTGGGTATATTATTAGGTACTTATTGAGAATTTTAATTAGTATAGATTGATAGACCTGGTATCTCCACGCGTTCCTGAGACGAAGGGTTTTGGCTTTTTAACCTCAAAAGGTTCCGCTTTTTTCTTTCGTCCCTTACTTACGAGATAAATAAATATCTTGATTTCACGACTTTCGGGACTTATAGCCCTTTGAATGTTCACTTTAACAGAAAGATCGACATAAAATTAAATATCTTGCATGTAATAAAGATTTATCAATAATTAACTATTAGGTCGCTCTAAAGCGGAATCTTATGCTAACATTAGTATATCCCACAAAAACATTTAATGTTAAATGTTGCCAAGACGAGACCATGTACGCACTGTCAAAAAGTAATCAGATCTCTTGTAGAGCCAAGTTTCTAACCCTAGGTGCCCAGCTCTAAATCTATAAGCCCTAATTTTACACTAATTAATCTCGTAGGCGTGCAAACCGTGGACTAAACTGGCGAGTCGGCCGCACGAACCTTTTGCAATTCGGCATATGGGCTTGAACTTAAAAATCTATTCAATCTTTTAAACTCTTTCCGTGCGGCCGACTCGCCAGTTTAGTCCACGGTTTGCACGCCTACGAGATTAATTAGTGTAAAATTAGGGCTTATAGATTTAGAGCTGGGCACGTAGGGTTAGAAACTTGGCTCTACAAGAGATCTGATTACTTTATGACAGTGCGAGCTACATGGTCTCGTCTTGGCAACATTTAACATGAAATGTTTTTGTGGGATTTCATTTCTTTTTGGTAGGAGATGATTTACTAAAAATCCTGAAATACATAATAATATCTTATTATTTATAACAAGGATAACAAGGACCCTCTATATCAATTTTCAGACCTCTAGCATCAAAATTTGCGGAAGTCTCATACAAGCTTTCACCCCCTAGTTTAAGGGGTTGGGGGGGGTAAAAGTTTCAAGTTTTAAGATTTTTTCGTTGTTTGTATACTATTACTAGCTTACATACCAAATTTCAGCTTTCTAAGACTTCAGGAAGTACCTTAAGATTTTTGATGATCAGTGAGTGAGTGAATTAGTGACGAAATCGGGGGTTTTTAGACATTGACAAAATCTAAAGTATAATAGCTACGACATTCAAACTTTGTATGTTTTATGTCTGTACTAGTTTCATTATATCTTGAAATTTTCAACTATTTAACACCATCCAAAGCAAAGTTATAAGAGTTCAAAAAAACGACGAAACGTTTCGAGAAAAGGTAGGTAGTGCCCTTGCGCTCCGCTTGGCTCGTCTTGGCGGGGGCACTCCCGTGCCCCCAGATCACCCTAAGGTTATTTTTCTCCATCAGTTGCTTTGTATGGAGTCCTATCCACCAAAATATTTTTTTCGTACATTAACTACAGAAATATGTTAGCGCTTTATAAAACAATTTACTTAAAAAAAAAATCATAATATCTATTCCATATAGTCAAGTTTCTGAGTAAAATGTTTGTGACAGACAGACGGACAAGTCAAAACTATAAGGAGTACGATTTAACATTTCGACTACGGAAACTTAAAAAAAAAATATATCGTGCAACTTTCAATGTTCTTAGTTAGGTACTTGAATTGGTACTTACGACGACAGTAGTTAGATGCTAAGCATGAGGAGGGTTAAAAACCTCTATCATCAAACAATCTGAGATGTGCTACATCGATAATTGTACAGTCAAATAAACCTTGTAGTAAGTACATTTTATGAATCTTTATGCTCGATACTTAGTAACAGTTACATACGTACAATGTCAATTTTATTACACTTAGCACGTTCTTTCGTTATTGGAGTGTGGGTGATAAACGCTAGTGTACACACGCCAACACGTGCGTCTGTCTGTAATAGTATTATAATCGTGAGGCTAAAATTTGTAATGAATACTTAGCTCTCTCCACTGCATTCAAGTTCAAGTTTAAAGTTTGTATAATTATTTGCAATACATTACATCATGGTCTCTTCGGATCGTAAAAAACACTCTCTTCACTAGCACTTTCTTTTTGGAGAGTTTTTATATTATGTTGATATTGATATTGAGTGTGCATACTCACATAATACAGCCATACTGTTCCTTCGAAGTTCGACTGGATGGGAGTAAAAAATACAAATGGACGGGAATTAAATATGGACGATAAGGATGAAATCAGGCTGGATGGTTACAAATCGTAAAGGGATGGAGATAAATTAGATAAATGCAACGTATAGATAGGGAATGAAATAAAGATTATACATTTTCGTATTTTTTAATAGGTACCATACGTATTAATTAACATTACAAAATTTTATTTTCCAGAAGCATAAAAAAATCTAAGACATTCGCATAATGGTACGAGATCTAAAAATAAGTTGAGAACTTACACAAAATATACCTAAAATATCTTTATCGGCTTGAAAAAATGTGTTGTAAAAATAATTATGTTCGAAACAACTTAAAAGTCTTTATATCTAACGTTAAGATTAAAACGAAAATATATTTTGGCCTCTAGGTATTTCCAACCAAATGAAAAGATTATCAAGTTGTTCTCCAGACCAGTGATGGTGTAGGGGTAAGCACGCAGCACGGAATGCTGAGGACCTGGGTTCGATTCCCAGCATTAGTCTTTTTTCTGGGGTTTTTTCTGTGCATCTATATTTCAGTTTGTATTAAGTTTGAAATGAAAAGATTATCTTATATATAAAATTCTCGTGTCGCGGTGTTTGTTACCAAACTCCTCCGAAATGGCTCGACCGATTATCATGAAATTTTGTGTGCATATTGGGTAGGTCTGAGAATCGGCCAACATCTATTTTTCATACCCCTAAATGTTAAGGGTGGTTAACCCCTTAATTTTTTCTAATAAATCGATGAACGCCGGCTGCATACACGAAAAAGGATGACGCAATGTAAGTACAGAGAGCGGCGAACGCGTTGCAAGAGGACGTACAATGTGGGGTGCGGAGGGGGGGGTGTTGTGTTGCGTGCGGCGGTATTAAAGGGGGTTTCATTTTTTTTGCCTATACTCTAAGGCGGAACAAAGTATTTTAAGCAAAAGATTTCACTTTGTGAGTGCCAAATTTTCTTTTGAGTTTTTAATATACTGTACTATTATAGTATTGCAGTGTTTAAAAATGTTTCAGGCACAGGGTCTAATCTCTTTAAAGTTATTTCAGTCTTTTTTATATATATAAAACTTACTTACTTACTTACTTGTTACTTATGTTCTTGAATCTCTGTTTTCCGTCTCCTATAGTAATTGATAAATTATTTTATAAATTACTAGCTGTTGCCCGCGACTCCGTCCGCGAAGAGTAGTGGCATAAAAAATACCCTACGACCTATTCTCAGACCTACCGAATACAGAGAAAAAAGTTTCATGAGAATCGGTCAAACCGTTTCGGAGGAGTTCGGTAACAAACACCGTGACATGAGATTTTTATATATTAGATAACATAATCGTTCTTAACATTTCACTTTTTTTGTATTTTTTTTAAATAATTTTTCTCAAAATCCTCATGTTGGTTTCTGATAATAACAGTTTATCATTTCTATTTTATCTTGTTTTATGTCTTTGATTCTACGCAGGTTTTCATTTTCTTTTTGAAAGATATTAATTTTTATCATTAACTTTTAATTTTTTTTAGGTGATTAAATCTTCTACGCCTGACTATCTCAATTACATTTCTTGTATTAGCACAAATGTTTTATAACTCATCACGCCAAAACAGCTGTACTAAGTCAAATTAATTCTGTTCTTTTAATAAATACTTACCATAGCAATGAACTGAAGCGATTACTTTGCTCACCTTACTTTGCGGATGTCCATATCAATGAACTGACACAATTACTTTGTTCACTCGCGACGAGTACAAGCGCGCGCGGGTGAGCAAAGTAATTGTGTCAGTTCATTGATAACTATGGACCTCCGCAAAGTAACACCTGATTTAATAAATTACTTACCATAGCCCTTACCTTTTTAGGATTCCGAAGTCAAAATGGCAAAACGGAAGAAAGACCGAAAGGTAAGAACCTTATATTCGCCATGTCCGTTCATCCGTCAGTTTGTTTGCGGCTAAGCTCATAAGCAAATGTAGGGTAGGGTAGCGTAGACTCATGTAATCTTTTTGAAGTTATCCATTTAACTTTACCTAAGCCTCGATTATATTGAACGAGTGAATCCAGCCAGAAGTAATTCATTGACTAGTGGACATCACATTACTGGATCGCAAACTTTAGTAGCTCCGCAATGTATTACGAATGGGCACTCGTCAGCATTTACTCGATCAATGTCTCAAAATCGACGATATACTGTGGCAAAATCTTCACAAAGTGATTTTGGCCATAATCTTGAAACATTTGCTTAAACTGGTTTATTTGCATCTTACGATTTGTGTGTCCATCTCGGATATTACGTAACGAACTGTCCTCAGCCGTGAGATGCGATCAATGCCAATTTGTGTAAATTTATTAATCACACAAAAGTAGGCTTTACATTTCTGACGTGGTAAAGTTTACCTTTACGTTCCATTGCATGTTTGGTATGTTTACCAACAAAGACCTTCTAAAGCTATTTAGCTACTTTGAAACCGATTGTTGGGTGTTCAGCGGATAATGTTATGCTAATCGCTCTAAGTGATTTGACTGAATCATCCATAGGCAGTGCGATAGCAGAAGTAAGGTTACTTTCAAGGCTGAGATAAATAAACGTTGGCACAAATATTAGGACTTCAATTTCAGCCTTTACATAATACGACTAACTGCCGGGCGAGGCTTCCATTCAGAACGAGTTTTCAATTATTTTCTCCATTAAGTCTTGTTTGCAGTCCTCGATAGTTGTTAAGGATATAAAAAAAACTGGTATTAAGAAAACCTACAGAGAGCCATTGAAATAACCCACACGTTTTTCAGTAATTTGCTTTTTGTTTCTAACTGTTTTCTTATAAGTATGAAAGACGCCACGTGTGTAAATCAAGACAATTAACATTATTACAGCTGTATCTGTAATTGCCTGTCAGGGTATTTATTTTTTTAAATTACTTCTAGAAAATTAAAGAGTAATTTTAAGTAAGATTAGATTTACAAACTGCGCTGTAACTCAGACTATGATTAACTTTCAGCAATAACTACACAACTGTTAATAATAATAATAATAATAATAATAATAAGGCCTCTTCATGTTGGCTTCGGCCCCATGAATGCCTTTCAAATGACCGGGTCCCCATGGGCCCGTGATTGGAAATCCGTACCAACATAATAATAATAATAATAATAATAATAATAATAATAATAATAAGTAGTAGTTTGCCTTTGTTGGCCGCCTAGAGTGGAGCGCAAGAGCTAAATGCTCGAAGGATGGATGTGTTTGGCCGTAAGTGGCGAGTTGGCATTTTGAAGTTTAAAGTCCAGGGACACCTCTCCATCCTTAGCCGTTCACACCAATGTTGCCGCCTCGTTGCCCCGAGCGGGCAATAGTTTGAGGGGCCCATTTAATGAATGGCGAGTCACCGCCTACCAAAAGTTCAGTTTATGAGATATTGAAATGGTAGGTGTCCGTTATCTCACTCCATAGCCCGGTAATCCTGTCCACAACATCCCAACCCCATAGCCAATTCCATGTCGCTTCCTACCTGGCAATAGATTGGCAACTGTGGAGGACTGTCCGCTAGCACATCCTCATGGTGTATTAGGGGATAGACCTCCATAGTTGCGCCCATCTCATTTATATTATATGGTACCAAAGGCCTCTTCATGTTGGCTTCGGCCCCATGAATGCCTTTCAAATGACCGGGTCCCCATGGGCCCGTGATCGGAAATCCGTACCAACATAATAATAATAATATAATAATAATAATAATAATAATGTTTTATTATAGCACCAGGAGATTACAATCATTCATACTGTGGATCCCAAACTAGGCTGTGCCTGTATCTTGGGACCCGAAGTTGATATATTGACTTGACAATAACAATGTTTACTGTTCCAATGCGCAATAAACGAAATTCTTAATACATACTTAACATAAAAGCAAATATTTAAAATCAAACAAGATTCAAATTAATTATACTAAAACGAGACTTATCATGTAACCAATCTGTTCAGTACAATAATTTTAAAATAGAATATAAGATTAAAATTGCTTCGTCACTTCCACCCTCACATTGTATAGTGTGCATGCATATTGTGCGTGTGTGTGCGTGCATGCGTGGGTATGTGCGTGCATGTTTGTGTGTGTGTGTGTGTGTGTGTGTGTGTGTATATGTGTGTGTATGTGTGTGTGTCTGTTAGTGTATGTATATGTATACGTGTGCGTCTGTTACATGAGCGAAGAAATCCTACGAACAAATCCCAAGCAAGTCCTCCGTTTGGGAGTAGGACAATGCAACCAACCACCTCCTAGTAGCTGCCTTTACCTCGGACTTACTACGATTCTTTAAGTCCACCCTTCTGCACACTGCATTATATGCAAAAGGGTGGACGAAATACGGTGATCGTCTGGCGAGAGCCGATCTGACTCGCGGGACGGGTGACCTATACACACGTCTTGCCAGAATCTGCCTGTGATTTGTGGATTTAGTTATGGAGCTATGCGTACGGACGACCGCTCTAAGAATGAAATGCTGTGTGCTGTTGTAGCAGATTTTAATGATTTCTGCAATTGAAATTTAAATAAAGTGAATTAATTTCAAATTTTTATAGTCATTTTTACTTCTACTTGATATTTTCAAAGCTATTTTTAAAATTTTGTTTTTTGGTGTCCTGTTTTATAAGTACGACTAGCTGTTGCCCGCGACTCCGTCCGCGAAGAATAGGGGTAGGTATACAAAAAATAGCCTACGACTTATTCTCAGACCTAACGAATATAGAGAAAAAGGTTTCATAAAAATCGGTTAAGCCGTTTCGGGGGAGTTTGATAACAAACACCATGAAACGAGATTTTTATATAATAGAAGATTAGGTAACTGCGATTTGTCGATCTGATCCTTAAAGACTTTACATCTCGAATTTAGGTTAGGTGTTTAGATAAGGATTTATGATTTGGTAGCATTAGATAAATATAGTAGATATCTTTAACATTTTTAGATGAGTCAGTAGTCAAAGGGAATGATTATATAGGTTCAATTTTAAGATGAGCAATAAATTGCACATAACACAATGCATACCTAACTTTAATGCTACGCGAATACATAACTATATAACATACTTTATTAATGATAATGATTGAGATACTGGTATCTGGGCTTTGTCTTTTTGAATAGCGCAATAGTAACGTAACGGAAAGGTTGCAGTGTAAAGGTTTAAGGATACTGTTTTAAAACAAATAAATATCAAGTAAAATATAAAATTCATTTATTTATTTCAACAACTCGCTCCTGTTCTCCGCTAATACTAGAAGGTCATAGACGACAGCACTTGTTATGTCTAAAAAAATCTCTACCTTCACAATATCTGAAGTCGAATAAGATTTCAGAATTAATATTATGTCTTAGTGAAAGTTCCTTGTAAAACCAAGGAATAACAATATTAACTATAAATAGCTCCGAAAATGTTCTTGAAACAGTTTCGAATAATCAGTCGAGTAACACAACTGTCACAATAATTTATAAATACTGCTATTTGTAGGCTAAATAAATACAAGTGAAATTTTATAAGTACACAGTACCGAATCTGAACCCTCTCGACTTGGGCTGAGTGAACAGATTCGACGCAGACTTGAACAAGCTGATGAACGGCCTGTAGGTCGTCGTTTGCGGTTCCGTTTGGTAGTAGGTCGGTTGTTGGTATTGGTACTGATACTGGTTGCTAAACTGATTGCTGAACTGGTTGCTGAATTGGTTGCTGTACTGGTAGTTGTAGTTTTGAGTGTTTCCCGTGCTGTCGGGGATGGCGTTTGAAATGAAGCTGTTCGTATTGTCGACCGTCTGGTAACTCGAAGAAGCAATGTAACTGGTTGCTGTAAACAAAACATATGATAAATTAGTTTTTCATCATATAAAAAAAAATAACAAACACTAAGACATCCATTTTAATCCACTAAGTTGACAAGCAAAGATGCTTACCGCATAGACCAGAATATTTGTTGGATTCTGCAAGTCCGAAGGTGCTGCACGCCGGATAACCCTTTTGGTAGGGGTTGACACCGATGACATTTCCTCCAGGACCGTAATTGCAGACGTAAAGCTTAGTATAGCCTCGTGATGGATCATAGTAGAAAGTGAAGCCGCAACCAACGTGAGAAGTCTCGCCCCAGACCAACTGTTGAAAAAAGAAAACAAATGATATTCGGTTTCTAATTCAGTCCAAATGAAATGATATCAAAGATATACCCAATTTCGATTTGATAATCTCTTCCGTATTTACCTGGGAGTAATGACCGGTGCCATGTCCTCCGCTAATAGGCTTGAATCCAAATATGCGGACTTCGTCGAACCAAGCGTTGATCTGTCTCATGAAGTCAGGTTGAGAGTCTTTGGGCTCAGATGGAGGGCGAGTTGTCCACGTGGCTGCGAGGTTCTGGCCGACTTCAAAACGACCGACGTCGCGCTGCGCGGCGCGGTCGTGCGCCGGGGTGCATTGGTCAGCCCACCGTTGCGCAGTGGCGGCCAACTCATCGTCCCACACCTGTCAAACGAAATTTATGTTAAAGCTTAAGTGTTTTTAGGCCTGATCTTGTAAGACCGTTGGAATGCAAAAATACCACAATTTACGATACAGGCAACCCATTAACGGTCCAAAGTTGCGTTAATATTGGCGCCAGACGTCGAACTCTTGAGAGTTTCGACCGGAATAAATATTTAAATCGGTAATGTTTGAAATACTTGAAACGTTTTTATCAAATTGAGAAACTGATTAAGTACAGTGGATGTTGTTTGAGCTATAATTATCTCAGTTAAGAAAGTTTTGCATAAAGCACACGCTGCTTACCATTTCCATCATATTAGCGGCGGGTGGTTGGCTGGTGACCTGACCGAGGGCGATGCTTTGCCGGAGACGATTGTGCGCGTCTACGATAGTTTGCTTCTCGAGCGCCGACAATCCTCCAGAAGCTGAAGCAATCATACATATTCATCAGTACAAGCTTAATCCTCTGTTTATTACCAATACATATGAAGTCGTAAAATCGCTTCGCATATGAAGATTAGCTGATACCGATATGCTCTACGGAATCAAGTGTCAAGGTTTTACATTTTGTCTACAATTTCAATATTTGTCACATAATGAGTCGGATTTATCTGATTTATTGTGACCGGTGTGTGTTAACACAGGTGTCTGTCAATAAATTTTTATGACCTCGACCCATACGAGTATGCTAATGGACTCATCTTTGGCAGAACTCGTTCAAAAATTGTAGACTGGGTGGCGGCGGGCGATTTTATTACTTCTATGACTGCAAAATGACTTTGAATGATACCTACTTGTGATGAAAATTTCACGACCACTTAAATTGGCCTCATAGAATACTAAAGAAGGGCGGGCCGAGCCGTAGATTACATCATTTCACGACACTTGGTAGTGTTGTATTGAATTGTAATATTAGCATGATTAATATTTTAATTCATACATTTTGTCATAATGTAAACTAATATATCAAGTTTCACAGGTAGTTAATATTTAAACAAAACAAATTTAGTATTAATTTGATGTTTTGATTGCTAATTTATTATCATCTAGTTAGTTCCTTATTTTCAATGATTGTTTACTTTAACTATATAAATGTTCAAGTAGATAGATGCTGGATCTTCAAAAAAAAATGCAAATCTAAAGTGGAATGAAGGAAATATTTTTAAATTAAAAATAAAGTATGAAATGAAAGATAAATTTTAATCAATGAAGAAAAAATAGGATTTTGTTATATTATAAACTTACTTATCATGGTCTTTCCAGCGCCGCAACCTTCTGTCGTTGCAAGGAACCCTCCCAAAACAAACAACACTAAGGAAAACATATTGATTATTTAAAGTTCTTTTCACCACACTTTTAACTCGTTGAGATTCGTAACTAAAATTCACTTGTAATTTACGAAACGTCAAACTGCTGCCGAGATCCGCTGCACTACGTGCGGCGCGCTCTACGGTCTTTTGCGGTATGTCGATTACTTTGCTCTGGGACAAGCTTAAATACCAACGCCGCGTTACCATGAAGACTTGGAGACGCCGGCGCACCGCAGTGCCGAACAATGTTGTGTGTTCACTGTTTCAGGAGACGATCGGATTTTCAGGATTCATTTCATGCATTGGATAATTAAATTTTTCCGGAGAAATATTTTGAAGTTTCATTCGAAAACTCTGATAATTTTATTGCTTTTCACGAGATGCCTGAAACATGAAAATGTGAGAAGAAAATTACTAATCTATTTATTTATTATTCTATTGCGGCTAATTATTATGATTCTTACATTGTAACATTAAAAATTACCGATTTTAAATCGTTATCTGGACTTAAAAATCACGTTCAAAATGTCGCTCTTCCAGGTTGAAAATAATATTTTCAAAATATTTTTGTTGCAAAGCATAATAAACATGAAACAACTTTGTAAACTCTCGCATTTTGTTTATTCTTTTTGTAAGTATCACTTGGGTTTTATTGATGTGTTAAACAGATTGAATGTTTACTTTTAGCTCAGAAGGTCTGTAAACGTGATTTTGGAGACAAAAAAAGGAAAACTTTTGTTTCGATATCGTAACGGGTTTTCGCTGACCCTTTTCGGAATCGAATAATGAGATATATCAGCAAATTAAGCTTTTATAAGTTAGTGGTAACAACGATAAAAAAATCAGGTTAAATGAATGAGATCAGAACACCTCGAGTACGATTCCGTCGAGCCATGTATCGTCATCGGCCAAAAACTAAAGGAAAGGTTATACGGACATCGGCAGGCGAGTTTTTATCAGCAGTTAATAATTTAAAGCTCATTATATTGCACCCGCAGTTGTCAATGTAATCGAGTACTGGTGATGTATCCAAGCCGAACGTGGAAATATGCCGACAGATATTGGTCGCAACGGAAGTAGTATTTAAGCAAAAATTATAAGCGGCTCAAAAACAAGGAAAATATAAATATTACGTCGATAATCACCCATTTTGTGTCAAAGGATACTCAATCTTACGACCTTTTTGAATTAAAGGTTAACACATTTACTGTCAAGCTGTGTGGTCTTTTATTAAAAATAGTCAAGTCAAGGACGGCTGGCAACTTGGCAACCAAGTAAATCTGTAAAAATTACGAGTTTTTTTACAGATACTACCTATAGGCTACCTTCTAGGCTTCATACGGAAAGAAAATAATTTTGCCTTATTTGCCTGCGGGTTATTTTTGGTGTTACGTCTGGTTCAATGAATCGCAAAGTCATCCATAATTATGTCACCGTTATTTTTCATTTTCAATGAAATATTTAAGTCATTGTTTAATCATTAATTACTAACTTACCTACCGTTGAATCAGCTTCAAGTAACCTATCAAGACCGTGCTTCTCTGTAGAGCTGATCAAAGTAAAGTACCATTCAATATTATTAAAATTTTGTTGAAATAATGAAGTAACGGAACCCCGAGAAATGGCGGAAAAAGTAGGTATATGTATCTACTTAATGAAACCATTAGGTGACAACATGTCTGTTACCAGGCAATCCGGTTTACCACCTGGGGTGAATTTATCATTTGCATATTAATGAATTTTATTTGATCGAGTTTTATATCCTAGCCAGTGAACAGTACGGTCGTAGGGATAGAAAATTATTATCTACATAAAGCTCGAGATCAAAAAACTCGAACAAGTTCAAGTTCACGAATACAGCTGCGTTAATTAACTAAATTGATGTCGTAAACCGATTTGAATTTGGATTAAAATATTATATAATAGTGATTATAAAATTAGCGCACCATAATCTTTACCTAAACCAAACTTTTACTGTGGGAAGGTCCCTTAATGGGTTGAAATTGACAGCGATAATAAAACAGGTGTGAATGTTTTTTTTTTATTTATTTAGTGTAGTTCTGTTGATTGACAACCAAATAACGTACGATTTAATGAGATAGGTTCTCTACAGCGTTATACATTTACGTAAAATCGTTTATACATATTTTATACTATGTTTTTGTGAAGAAATAATATCCTCATTGCTGTTTGCTGCGACAACTTGCAACAAAAATTTGACTTTCTCAGTGACGTTTTATTACTACACTATCTATCACGTAGCAAACTAGTAATAATGAAAAATTTCTAAAACAATATCACTATTTTATTTCACAGACTCTAAAAGTCGTTGCCCTTTGACAACATTTTTTTTATCACCCGTTATGTTAAACTTTCACATGTCCCATAATGTATGCAAACATTAGCAAACTTGATTTAAAAACGAATCTTTTAGACTTTTAAAAGTTCATATTGTCTGCAGATCGGTATACTTTTTTTTATTAGTAGGCAGTAATACGTGGTATAGGTATATTTAATAAACAACTTAGGGTATCTTAGTATTAGGGGTTCTTCGACCCGTAGAGATCTTTTGAACAACTTAGGGTACCTTCCTTACTCTAAATACAATTGTATACACAAGATTTTGATATGTTTATCCTGCTGTCTCTACGCAGCTTATCCGAACTTGTGTAATTCGAATTCAGTCCTTTTCTTATGAAATGAATTATTTTGTGTGTTTTAGTATTATTGAATCCTAATGTAAATGAGATGAAAATATTAGATGGCAATCAACGACTCTAAACAAATACCTATCTGGATATTCCTTGACTTTGACTCTTCCGGCCTTGATATTAAAACGTTTACCTTGGACATGGATTCTTGAATAATCAGATGAATACTTAGAAAGTCGGCTTTTCTAATAGTAGTATCGTTACAACTCTGCATCAAAACAATGCTACATAGGTGTTAAACGATTTAAAGGAAATTAATGGACTATTATTAGGACCTCTTGTTATAGTACGTACTCTACTGACATCATCCTAACCTACAAGCTGCAGGGCACAGGCCTCCTCTCAGAATGGGCGGGATTGGGCCGTAATTTCCAGCTAGGCCCAGTGCGCATTGGGAACTTGACACACACTCATACATAACTATTTATTACATTAAACGAGAAATATCACGCAAACAATATTTACGCTTTACACACACAAACTGCACTGAATTTTTAAGCTTAGTTGATCAATTGTAAATTAAATTTATCACACGTGACGTTTTATTTCCATTAAGTATCAATAAATAAATAATATTGATTTCATTCACTTAAAATAAGTATAGTTTTATTAGTTAGGTTAATAACAGTTTCCTTAAATTAATATCAGTAAGCTTATAGTAGGTATAGGAGGTTATCTTTTAAAATAAGGAAGAAACTAAAACCTTTCTACTAATCTCGTACTAAATGTATGGGAGTATTTCGTCACCGCCTTGTGAAAGCCGTTTTATAGTTTTATTCATTAGAAAACCTTGTAATGCATCCTGTTTTTGTCTCTACTGTACAATTTTTTTTAGCACTTATGAGGTTTTCACATGGCGGTGACGATTTCATGTGAAAAATTTGGATTTCTCGTTTTATTTTTAACAAGCTATTGGTGTGATTTTACTTATTGGGTATCGTACTTCCGATATCAGTAAATATATTTCGGAATCATAGCTGGGCTACACTTAACGATTACACTTTGTAGACACTGTACTTTGTACACTAAGTGTATCCTAAGTATACACTATCAATTATGGATTTTTTGATACGGAAGCCTCCATCCATCCATGGGTATGATGTAATATAATTTATAAAGTTGTTCTTTTGACACATTCAATGTACACAAACTTGTGTTACAACTTTTTAAAGGTAGAAATGAGCCAGTTAAGTGTCACGTCTTGTGTATTTCTTTTGTTTCAACTTTAACCTTGCAAAACCACAGGGAGGGCTTTTTCCACGGAAATATTAACAATTCAAGAGGAATGGTAGTGCCACTGACTTTTTTGTATATTATATTTTATTCATGAATGATTTGCAAGCTATGAAAAAGAGCGGTGCTTGATATTAAACTTCGTTTTGATATAAGAATATAAAATCTATAGCCAGCCTTTTTTTCTTAATATTTTTATTCTTAAACCTTATGTTTAAAAAAACCGGCCAAGAGCGTGTCACAAACGCCCAGGATAGGGTTCCGCAGCCATTACGACGTGTACTATCTGTATTCAACAAGTAATATTATTCTAAGGATTTTGTATTTACGGAAATTCCCAAGTAGATATATTTCCTAGATCAGACTGCTATTTACTCTTAAACTACTAATAATTCTCAAGCAAACTTAGCTGTTATAGTTTTCCTTGTTGATTTGAGATATTTCCTCCCATCTTGATTTTTTTCAAAATTTTTATACCAGTTTAGCTTTTAGAAGGGGGGAGGGGGCGCTCGATTTTAACAAAAAAAAATCACTTTAAAGTTGAATATTTCGCAAACGAATCACTGTATCGAAAAAATCGTCTCCACGACCCCAAATGTTTTTAAAAGACCTATCCAGCGATACCCCACACTATAAAGTTAGACGAGAAAAAAAAATCACCCCAATTAATAAATAAATAAATAAATAAATAATAAATACTTACTTAATTTTAGACTACCAGATGGCCTAGTGGTTAGAGACCCTGACTATGAAGCTTGAGGTCCCGGGTTCGATTCCCGTGTCGGGGCAGATATTTGTATGAAAAATACGAATGTTTGTTCTCGGGTCTTGGGTGTTTAATATGTATTTAAGTATGTATCTATCTATATAAGTATGTTTATCCGTTGCCTGGTACCCATAACACAAGCTTTGCTAAGCTTACTTTGGGACTAGGTCAATTGGTGTGAATTGTCCCGTGATATTTATTTATTTATTTATTTATTTATTTAGCCACTGCGCTAAGCCGCGGACAGACAGACATGACGAAACTATAAGGGTTCCGTTTTGCCGTTTTGGCTCCGGAACCCTAAAAAGTGATGTAAAAACATAGTAAAAGAAGCGAACAAAAACTACACCTGGTTTATCTATCTCTGCGTCTTCGGTTAATAATATTTTATATTATCATCATCATCATCATCATCAGCCTATGTTCGTCCACTGCTGGACATAGGCCTTTCCCATGGCACGCCACTGACCAAGATCCTTGGCCACTCTCATCCAGCTCTTCCCACGCTACGTTTGCCGATCCGTGGTCTCCACTCAAGAACTCGTCTACCCCAACGGTTATCGGTTCTTCGGGTTATATTATCATGTACCCTTAACTCTTAGCAACACAGGGAACCATCACTACATGACGTCATGTTCACTTAGAAGTATGCAATCCGAAGCACCCCAATCTTTCAATATTAGGTCCATTTTATTGCGCTTGTTTGTTTATTCGTTGTTAAAAAAATGTTTTGATACTTTTTCACATATTAAGATGTCTACTACCTACACAATGTGTTACTCGTATGTAGCCTCCTTAGATCTGGCGTACTTTATAAAGAACAAATCATCAGTAAGAATAACGGCTGAATGTAGTATATAAAGTACAAATTATTCAATGAATCTTAGAACTTCGAAGATGCTTAAATAAGTTCCAAAATTACAAAACGCCAGGACTCAGGAGGGTAGTGTAGCAGACTATTGTCTTTTTTAATTGTACATACACCTACACAAAACTAGATATTACTTGCTTATAATTCCGTGACACAAAACATAGTAAACCGTCTAACATTTATGTATAAATCAATTTA
Organism: Archips xylosteana; assembly: GCA_947563465.1. Lineage (NCBI taxonomy): Eukaryota > Metazoa > Arthropoda > Insecta > Lepidoptera > Tortricidae > Archips > Archips xylosteana. The sequence continues at coordinate 12,756,234 of OX387352.1, read as the reverse complement.
CTTCCGAAACCTGTGTTCTTACGATTGAATTATCATCTTCATAAAAGTCAGTGTTTGGCAATTTTATCAGTGATATTGAAATTTACTTGCCTAGTCTATTTCTATTTTTTATCACGACTGGTTTTTAAATAATAGTCTACCAATAACTGTTTTACACTAAACAATAGTACATTGTGCATCTAGGGCCGTAAGTAGGGGATTACTAACGAGAGTCTATTAGAAGCCCGACGCCGAAGGCGGAGGGCTTTTAATGACTCGAGTTTGTAATTCCCTTACTGCCCGTGATACACACAATGATTTTCATCACATTGCGAGAAAAAAAAATCCAAAAATAAAATAACTATGTCTCTAAACACTTAAACTGAATAAAATAATGGCTACCCGCCAATACAGATTGTCACTTTTTCCAAGTCATCTACCATAGATAATGTAAACTGTGTTTAGTTTAGAATTCGAAAGGTCATACGGCCAGATTCTGCCAACATGTTTAAAAAAATATTTTTACTAAAATTATTGCAAAACTATTTGATATAAATTTAAAATATAAAAATAACGAATTTTCATGAAGCGTAGATAAGTTTTGTGTTGTAAAATTTGGGTTATAGCTAAGTTTTAAAGATAATAAAAAAACGTTGGCTGACTTGAAACCTCCTTAGTCTGAAATGACTTGTTTGCAAATTTTAAAACTAAAGTTAGAACTCCCTTGGGTAGAAAAACTGTACGTAAATCCATAACTCCCTTAAGAACAATTTAGGCCATTGTCATTTAGTATACAGGCATGGAATAAGACCATTGACGAGCAAGTGTGATGAAAAAGTAATTTTTAACTTAGAATCGAAACCAAATTACAATAATAATACACGTATAACTAGCTGTTGCCCGCAACTCCGTCCGCGAAGAAAAGGGGTACCTACCTACTTACAAAAAATAGCCTACGACCTATTCTCTGACCTACCGATTATAGAGAAAAAAGTTTCATAAAAGTCGGTCAAGCCGTTTCGGAGGAGTTCTATAACAAGCACAGTGACACGAGATTTTTATATATTAGAAGATGATGTACTCGTAATTATCTAGATGTTTCGAACTAAGTAAGGAGCCTTTGGATCAGGATATCTTGCGACTTAAATATATTCGAAAATGTAATAAAAGATACTCCTATTTACAAAGCCAAAATAACCATCGGCTAAGTAAGCAAGAAGTAGTATCAATAAATGAGTAGCCATAAATAAGTAGGTAGGTAAAGATTTCCGTTAACCTTAAGAATGTGTACATTGATTTATTTATAGAATTGTAAAAAAGTTGTTTGTAAAATTAGTAAATCCATGTGTGGCTTTTGTTGAAAGCACCAATTAATTAAAGTACCTACTTTACTTACTTAGTGCAGATAATGTATTGACGCGTGACGTAACAGCTCTAAACTATGAGGTCAAGGTACAGGTGGGGAGGGCAAGCGCAGAAGAAAATGCCTTCTTTTCTTAAGTTGACATGATAGGACTAATTTAACTGACGGTTATGTATCAAATATTATGTCTCAACTTATTAAAAAAACCGGTCAAGAGCTAGTCGAACTCGTACATGAAGGGTTCCCGTACCCCTGTACAATGTTTTAAATACGAGTACCTACAGTTCAGTAAAAAAATCACCGAAATACAGACAGACAGACAGCGGAGTCTCAGTAAGCTCCCTTTGCCTTTTTTCGTAGAGTCTACAATAAGTATTACCTACTTGGGATTGTTATTTTGTAATGTGATGTAAATGTGAACCTATTATTAGTTTTTCCTACTCCTGTACTTTTATCTGTTTTTTACATGGTCGCGAACAAATATATAAGAACAAAGATAATATGACTTCAGAAAGTCTATACTTAATCTATTCGCCATAACAGCACTTGTGTCGTAATGTCGTTATTACGATACACCTAGCTGCGACATAATATTCAATGTAGGGTACACTCAACACTAAAGCCCAGTTTAGACCTGCTGAGTTGAGTAGAGTAGGGTACAGTCGGGTACAGTAGGGTAAAATAGGGTACAGTAGGGTACAGTTGGGTACAGTAGGGTAAAATAGGGTACAGTAGGGTACAGTCGGGTACAGTAGGGTAAAATAGGGTACAGTAGGGTACAGTCGGGTACAGTAGGCTAAAATAGGGTGCAGTTGGGTACAGTCGGGTACAGTCAGGTACAGTAGGGTAAAATAGGGTACGGTCGGGTACAGTAGGGTAAAATAGGGTACAGTAGGGTACAGTCGGGTACAGTAGGGTAAAATAGGGAACAGTAGAGTACAGTCAGGTACAGTAGGGTAAAATAGGATACAGTAGGGTACAGTTGGGTACAGTAGGGTAAAATAGGGTACAGTAGAGTACAGTCAGGTACAGTAGGGTAAAATAGGATACAGTAGGGTACAGTTGGGTACAGTAGGGTAAAATAGGGTAAAGTAGGGTAGTCGGGTACAGTCGGGTACAGTAGGGTAAAATAGGGTACAGTTGGGTACTGTTGGGTACAGTAGGGTAAAATAGGGTACAGTAGGGTAGTCGGGTACAGTCGGGTACAGTAGGGTAAAATAGGGTACAGTTGGGTACTGTTGGGTACAGTAGGGTAAAATAGGGTACAGTAGAGTACAGTCAGGTACAGTAGGGTAAAATAGGATACAGTAGGGTACAGTTGGGTACAGTAGGGTAAAATAGGGTACAGTAGAGTACAGTCAGGTACAGTAGGGTAAAATAGGGCACAGTAGGGTACGGTCGGGTACAGTCGGGTACAGTAGGGTAAAATAGGGTACAGTCGGGTACAGTAGGTCAAAATAGGGTACAGTGGAGTACAGTCGGGTACAGTAGGGTAAAATAGGACACAGTAGGGTACAGTCGGGTACAGTAGGGTAAAATAGGGTACAGTAGGGTACAGTCGGGTACAGTGGGGTAAAATAGGGTACAGTAGGGTACAGTCAGGTACAGTAGGGTAAAATAGGGTGCAGTTGGGTACAGTCGGGTACAGTAGGGTGAAATAGGGTACAGTCGGGTACAGCAGAGTAAAATAGGGTACAGTTGGGTACAGTAGGGTAAAATAGGGTACAGTAGAGTACAGTCAGGTACAGTAGGGTAAAATAGGATACAGTAGGGTACAGTTGGGTACAGTAGGGTAAAATAGGGTACAGTAGAGTACAGTCAGGTACAGTAGGGTAAAATAGGGCACAGTAGGGTACGGTCGGGTACAGTCGGGTACAGTAGGGTAAAATAGGGTACAGTCGGGTACAGTAGGTCAAAATAGGGTACAGTGGAGTACAGTCGGGTACAGTAGGGTAAAATAGGACACAGTAGGGTACAGTCGGGTACAGTAGGGTAAAATAGGGTACAGTAGGGTACAGTCGGGTACAGTGGGGTAAAATAGGGTACAGTAGGGTACAGTCAGGTACAGTAGGGTAAAATAGGGTGCAGTTGGGTACAGTCGGGTACAGTAGGGTGAAATAGGGTACAGTCGGGTACAGCAGAGTAAAATAGGGTACAGTTGGGTACAGTAGGGTAAAATGGGGTACAGTCGGGTACAGTAGGGTACAGTCGGGTGAAATAGGGTAAAATAGGGTACAGTAGATTACAGTCGGGTACAGTAGGGTAAAATAGGGTACAGTCGGGTACATTAGGGTAAAATACCCTATTTTACCCTACTGTATTCAACTATACCCTACTGTACCCTATTTTACCCGACTAAACCCTACTGTACCCTATTTTACCCTACTGTACCCGACGTATCCTACTGTACCCTATTTCACCCGACTGTACCCTACTGTACCCGACTGTACCCCATTTTACCCTATTGTACCCGACTGTACCCTATTTTACCCTGCTGTACCCGACTGTACCCTACTGTACCCTATTTCACCCGACTGTACCCTACTGTGCCCTATTTTACCCTACTGTACCCGACTGTACCCTACTGTGCCCTATTTTACCCTACTGTACCCTATTTTACCCTACTGTACCCGACTGTACCCTACAGTAGGGTACAGTACAGTACAGTAGAGTCGAGTCGTAGAAAAAATATTGTATGCAACGGTGTATAATTTGGTCTTAACGGCTCGTGCCGTCTTCCATTGCAATACTCGCATTCGCTCGTATCGCAACTCACGTCACTCGCCTTTTAAGACCTCACTTATACAACCGTTGCATAAAATACTATAGCGATAACTGCACTGAACCATTTCTTGATACATTGCCACGTCTACCAATGACTCTGAGTAGGATTAGGCTTAGGATGTAGACTATTTTATTTATTTTGTATCTGTATCTATTTTTCCCCAATAAATACAAATACGTTTATTGCCAGAAGCAAATTTTAATATATTAGGTCTTAGTGGTACAGGATGTTCTTATGTTCTACCCTAACTAGGCGTGCAAAATATTGTCTTGGGAAACCCCTAAGGTCTTCAACAATTCAATTTTGAGTCCGGAAGTCTCAAACAGAATATAATTCTTAAATTATCCTCATTATTCAAAACTAAGTTTTTACGTCAAAAAAGTTTCTTGTAAGAAGTTTTTGTGCAACACAAATCGCTCTTATTGTGTTCAATGTCCAGCCTTTATATGTATTAGGCTTTTGACAAATTAAAAGGCGCTATTAGTGGTAGTCAATGGTGTTTTTTCCATGCAAAATATTGAAATAAAAAATATGTTTTCCCGACTCCACAGCGTGACACTAAGCGAGTCAATTAAATGAAGCGAGAACTAATTTGTAAACTGTCTTTGCTAGTTTTGTGTAGCATTTATATAACGGTATAAAAATATTTATAGTTCTTAGAAAGCCTTCTCATAGGGAGCAGGTGATAAGTTATGCCTGTCACATTTCCCTAAAGGCCAATTATAGTAGTTTCTAAGTTATTATACCTAAAAATAAAATTTATCGTCCACATTATTTTATTAACAAACTAAAGGCTTGTATAGAGAAGCATAGGTATAACGACGGCGACCCGATCTGGAAAGTTCGGAGCCAGTTTGTATAACCTCTAAATAAATGGCATCGTAACCGGCAGATGGTGTTCCATCTATGGTCATAAAAATATATAGTAACCAAAGGAAAGACAATAGTTGTGCCACCTTATAGATGAGTGTAAGAAATACGTATTTTATTAAATTTCCTAGAGTCTACCATCAGATTTTGATAAAATAATTTAGTAGTGGTAGAGCCATGTTGTAGCTAGCCGCTGCATCACGAATGGGCCGGCTCGTCCAGGACAGTAGGTGCAGTCAAGGGCAAAAATATGTATACACTTTAGTACCTTATCTATTTTCGTCATATTTGAACTGCCATATTATGAACAGTCACAGTGGTTAAAGTGACAAGGTACTAAAGTGTATACATATTTTTGCCCCTGACTGTACCACGCTCTCACAGAACACCGGCGTGAAGCAGCAGTACCTACTCCTGCTGCGTTTCGTACGGTCAGTGAGAGCTTCGGGGGCCCAATACCTCTCCCTTCGTCCTCCTTTTTTAAAGGCTGACAACAGATCAGTGACTCTCTTTGAGTTGTTGATATTTATTAAATGGGCGGTGGTGATCATTTTCCATCAGTGACCCGCTTGCTCGTTTTCCTCCCTTTCATAATAATAAAAAAAATGCAATAGATATACATAAAATAAATTAGTAATGTTCTATGGATAAATTATGAGTATTTAATTGTTTTGTTGTTCCTATGTTCCTAATGTGATTTATTGTGATTTAATTTAATGCTGTATATTATTTATATTGAATAAAGATTTTAGTTTAATTGTTACTTTAGCATATGGTTTCAATGAACGATATCAACGTTCTTGTATTTAATGCATGTGGTTGGGTGACTAGTTTCTCGAAGCTACTTTCTGCCAGACTGATGCGTCCCATGAATATTACTTCGGTTCGCCACTACAAGCTACGTGACTATACTTTGCGATTTAATTGTTAACTGCATTAAATGAGTAATAACTATAAATTAAAAAAATTTAAAAACCCCCAACGCAATTATGTCACTCGTATGTTTGAACATTAAGTCAATGCCCGTTTTGCGTCTAAGATCCCTTCCGCAGCTAACAAAAGAGCTGATAACTTTGAAACGGCTGAACTGATTTTGATGAAACATATCTAAGAACCATTGCCAAGAAACCTGCTTTCCTTTGATCAATTATAACTGTAGATCCACAGTCGCGCGCCCGAAAATGTCCGAGCCAAATGAGCGCCACTTTGATAAAAGTGGCCTTCTTTTTTCTCAGTACGTTGCGTGAAATTGTCAAGTTTAGCTGTCAAGTGTCAACCGAAATTCGACTGTAATGAAGTAAAGACTAGGTTCAAATTTCTGTGTAGGTGATGATTTTAATTGTTACGCAAACAAATAAAAAAGTTCGGACATTCTTTGAAGGGGATTTTGTTCGGCAATGTGTATCTTCAGTTATAATTGATCAAAGCTGCTTTCTATAAAAAAAACCGCATCCAAATCGGTGCACCCGTTTAAGAGCTATGATGCCACACACAGACAGACAGACACACAAACATAGCGGTCAAACTTATAACACCCCTCTTTTTGTGTCAGGGGTTAAAAACAGCATTAGGTTGCTAGGCAATTTCTACATTATGATTATAACATTCAATGTTTAGTGCATAGTTACGGTTATTATAATAATTATGTATGTACTACTTCGGTGGAATATGTGATTTATTCATATAGTTTACTATTTAGCTGACTAAAGATTTTTAAGGACTAACTTATTATATTGCGTGGTTTTGGTTTTTAAAAAGTCTAAATCATGAAAATGAGTTTACTGCTACAATATTTTACAGGAAACTTGAATAAATGGAAAATTTAGGTGAAATAAATGATTTCATATGTAAATTTTTACTTCTGTGGTTTTTTTATCCGTCTGTACTCTTTGTTTTGAGCTTTTGGTGGGAAACGGTGCTAATTCGAATTGTTGTTAGCCTTAAAGGCGGTTGCGGCAGACACAGCGTCGCGCACTTCCTTCGAAGGACCAACTCACTGGGTGATTCCATACACCGCTCTTAGTGACGCTAACATTTATATACGATAAGTTTAAAACAAATTCGTCGATAAAGAAGTTTAGTGGAGTTACTTAAGTTACTAGTTATTTAGTAAAAGTAATATCAGTTCTTTCATAATAGATACCTACTAATGATATCGTATTTTACGAGAGATTCTTTCGAATAAACTTAGAAACTATTAAGTATATCCTTTGTGCATTGATCTTCTTAATTAATTTACTTAATATAATATCCCACAATATTATATCTCTAGTCTAATCTCTAATAAATACAATATCTCTAGGAAGACAACTTGTTATGAATTTTACTCAATCCATGATTCTTCAAATAAATCTATATAAGTTAGTCGAGTGCGAGGGTCAGTGAGGTGCGGGAAGATCAGTGAGCGATCAATATGTTTTAGTTGATCGTTTACTGTCAACTTTGCTTTTTATGGGTGGCTCTGATGGCAAATAAACTACACATATAGCTGTATGTAACAGGCAATATATCAATAAAATTGCATGGATTCACTCAACTTTGAGCTGCGCGTGAGTCCATTGTCTTGCTCAATGTCAAAACAGGTGTATTCGGTACAACGAAAAGGAAATATCATTGTAATTTACGCAGCGGTTAATTTTATACGGTAATCAATGACTTCATTAAATCATCGTGGTGAATATGATTTTAGATATCTATGTATAGGTATACATAAATAAAGATATAATTTTTTTCATAAATGAAGTTTAATTTTGCGATAAAACAAATTCACTCATACAGTATGTAACAAACGAAGAGCGAAGCCGGTAACCTAGTTGATGGCCAAGAAGAGCATGGTGGAGTGATACACTTTTATTAACTGTTTGTCATTTTTTTTCGTTCGGTCAATATGAAATTAGATTAAATATTAAGTAACTTTGTATCGACTAAATGAAAAAAAAGTATTAAAAATGTAATAAAAACTATGACATTCAATCATACTCCACTTGGCCATCAAACAGGTATCAGCTTTGCTCCTCGTTCTGTTGCATAGGTACTGTATAAGCAAACTACTATTATTAGAATAATTCCATTCCATCTTTGTAGTTATATATTTGCGTTTTTCTTGTCGCCAGCAATTTTTTTACGTTTTTTAGTTATTTGCCATATCTGCTAGTTTTTCATACTAAAGCATAAAGTACTGTAAGGTTTTTAAAGCACTTATATATTATAACTGTGCTGAAACAGTTTGCTTTAAAAGTCTTAATGCTAGCTATTTTGGTTATTAAGAAGCGTGGATATCATTTTAATTGTAGGTACTTGCTATGTGTCAATATGTTCCTACTCGAGCAATGATCTACCATTCTATATTTACTCTAATACGCCAAGTTTGTTCTGGACTAACAAAGTACATCCTGTTAAGTCTCTAAAGAAGAATATATTAAGATATTCTATACTCTGAATGGGATAGTGGATTTTAATTACCACGCGAGTTGATCTATAGGTTAGTGTCTGAATTAGCTATCGAAACCTATATATTAAGAAATTCATTTTAGGGATTTGGGAGAAAACCTTTCGACATTTTAACCTGTAAAATCTTGAAAACGTCGGGGTTTAAGGTGAAGAACCACGATCTATAACTGTCCACACTTATAAGTTACTTTAAACGAATTCTTGGTAAATCCAACTTGTTTTAGAAAGTAAGTTAAAACAATTAGAAATTAAATTTAAGACTTGAGGGTTAAATACGCAAAAGATCCTTACGGGTCGAAGTGTACTTATACCAAAGGACCCCTAAAATTACGATAAGATATATGTATTCAAGACTAAACTTTATTCGGATCCGAGCATCTCGGTATCAAAATTTATTTAAAACATCGGACATTATTTCAACACGTCAACATAAAGTATGTGATTAAAACTTTGGTTTTAATTATTTTGTTATTGATATATAGCACAAACATTATGAGGAAGGTTGAAGAATGCACCACACTTCCGTTTAAAGGTCGATTCAATTACAATCTACCTTCTCTTTATGATGTTGATTTCGCCCCAGGCTCTTTGATTCATACTCGTATCTCGGTGTCTGATTAACATAAACAAGTAAGTGTCAGGTTTAAGTATAAGTATATAGTTTTAAGTTATGGACATTGTTTTTATCAATTGTTTTATTCATTACTGGATGTTATCATGTAAATTAAAAATTTAATTTAATTATATTTCACTGGCATTATAAAATTTGTAATATATTATGACTAATTAAAAAAAAACTCAATACTTAAAAAAAAAAGTATATAATATTAAGTACCTACGTTAACAGAGTAGGTAATCCAGATATGGTAGACTAATCGATGCATTCTTCACGTATGAACGTAATCGTAAACGATTTTTGTAAAATTAAATGGTGATGCAAAAGGTGCAGGTGTCTATATGATTAATGATTAATGAAAAACCTATGAATTACTTTTGACAAACTTTTTATATGCTACAAGCTAACCGCTTCAAATTCAATTTATTTAAACATTTTGGGTAAATTGTAGCCCGAGTTAAAATTCACGACCTCTGCTTTTTAGGCAAAAGAAGGTAAAATTAATGTTTTGCTACTACTACTTGATCATAATAATGATTATAAGTAGGTCTTAAATTAAATACATCAAAAATATAGGCTTGCTTCGCCGGAAATCATCGGCATTCCTGCCGCCGCGCCGCCAGGCAGTCTGCAAATTCTAGTTGGACACATTAACGTAATCTTTTTTTATTAGGCAGCTATAAATCAATATAACAACAAAGTAATAATACTAGAGATTGAAATTATATTATAAAAACTGAATAACCACGTATTTATAATCAAACTAAAAGTTATGTAGGTATGTCTTGGACACGTCCATCATAATTCATAAATGAAAACCAGAATTAATTTATATTACAGTATTTGACGCCGAAAAGACAGTTGAAGAAAAAGTAAATGAATTTCATCATCATCGTTTTGACCTTTATTATAATCTCACTGTAGGGCACAGGCTTCCTCTCGGAATGAGAGGGTTTGGGTTGTGGTTTCCACGTGAGTCAAGTGCTGATTAGGAACTTCACCCACACCGGTGAATTCATTTGCAGGTTTGTATAGGTTTCCTCGTAATGTTTTCCTTCTCCGTAGAGCTCATGGAAAAATTCCGAAAACTCAGAATTGCGAGCCCGGTATATGAATTAATTACCAAGACTCACTTAATTAGGTGTATAATCAAGATCTGTTCATTAATGTTCTGCTAGTAAAACTCATGATTTTTATAGATATTCTTCGAATGTTTAAACGTTTGTCGTTTTAAAATGTCTGCTACAAAGAAAAGCTATAAAGATATTTCATTTATTTAAAATTTCGGTTGTAAATCTCCTACTGTTTAAATTAACTAGTTATTTACCATTTGTTAGAATACTTTAAAATGTAGAGCAGAACAATGGAAAAAATATATAATTAATTCGGTGTAGTGTTTGAGGTTGATATGACATATCCAAGTAAGAGCACAGAATAACTAATAGTACTAGTAAGAGTGAGTTTAGAAAAGTAAAAAAACCGGCCAAGTGTGAGTCGGACTCACGCACGACGGGTTCCGTACCATTTTGTCAATAAAAACGGCAAAAAAATCACGTTTGTTGTATGGGAGCCCCCTTAAATATTTTATTCTGTTTTTTAGTTATTAATTTTTTCTTATAGCGGCAACCGAAATACATCATGGTTCATGAGATACACCCTGGTGACAGACGGACGGACAGCGAAGACTCAGTAATAGGGTCCCATTTTTACCCTTTGGGTACGGAACCCTAAACATAGTTTTGCTTCCTCATTGTGCCAAATCATTGAACAATTTCTTTCTGAGAATTCCTCTCTCCTTTCTCTTGTGATTCACATTGCCAGTAGGTGCAAAATATTAGATTACTAACATGTATAATGTAAATATATCCAAGACAAACCGTTTATTAGAGCGATATGAAATTGATATTGTAAAGTATTTTCGGTAATTGGACGTACTTATGCAATCAGGAACCAATCCACACAATGACAGTTTTGAGAAAAAGCGATTTTTGTTTAAAACGTGTAAACAAAAAATATGCAAAAGTTAAAACGATAAGTTTGATTGTAATATTAAACGAATCCATATTTTCTATAGTTTTTAATGGTAATTTGCTCATAAAACAAGACTTATATTGGTTTTTTTCTTTAAAAACTCGATGGTTCCTTTTAGCAAAAAAGGTTGAGTGTGGGTTGGTTCCTTGTTACTTTACTAGTAGGTAATATAATGGTGTATTAAAACAATAATTTTCCCGTTATATTTAATAATAAACGTATGTTTTAATCGCTTTACTTAACTCAATTTTTGACGAAGTGTGGGTTGGTTCCTGTTTGCATAAGTACGTCCAATTTAAAATAGTGTTGAAGTTACAAAAGAGATAGCAGCTTGAATTCAAAAGCAAACTGTATAAATGGTGTGGCGTATTATAAAATTGATGAACACTTTGTAGTCACATGGAACTTTTAACATTATGTAGGTATATTATGGAAAATTTTATGATGATAATATCATCATAAAATTTTCCATATCGCCGGTCCCGGGGAACAAAATGATAACCACCATTATCTTAGTTTTATTTTTACGCCATATTTGGATTATAATGGATTATTTGGAAGTCGTGTGGTCTAGTGGTTTGACCTATTGCCTCTCAAGCATAGGGTCGTGGGGTCAAATCCCGGCTCACACCTCTGAGATTTTCGGAATTTATGTGCTAAATTAAATTTGAAATTTACCATGAGCTTTCGGTGAAGAAAAACATCGTGAGGAAAACTGTACACAACTGTGAAAAAATTCAATGGTGTTTGTGAAATTCCCAATCCGCCCTTTCATTCTGAGAGGCCTGTGCCCCACAGTGGGACGTACCTAATAATTGGGATGATGAATGGATTATTATCTGATTTGAATAATAATTGCAACTATGGCTTGAGTAGGAAGACATTTTAATTTAATTAAGTTAAGCCAATCTATTAATGCTGCGCTATGGATATGTAATTTAAATGAATCACTAGTTATGTCTCTGTAGTAAATAAGTAATATTTATTTAAATTTAGTAAAACCAATAATTAGGTCACTGACATAACTTGCGATTTAAATGTATCTCAGCGAGCTTAGTAAAATAATAAAATTAAAATGTTGTATGTCAAAAATATTGGCATGTCTATTATAATAATTCAAACAATTGCTGTATTTATGTACCTACAGCTTACAATAATAGTAGATTGTATAACGAGAACATAAAACGAGCCATTTCCATTTTACATTTTGGAAATAATGTATGTACCTCTATGTAAAACTCTTTATTGTACGTAAAACATGAAAAATAACAGTTAACAAGAAAAACAGATGTACAAAAGCGAACTTATCCCATAAAGGGATCATTAATAATGGCAGCATTAATAATGTTCATTTGCAAGTTTTAACTTTTATGCATTGCAATTTCTATAAAAATGTCCAAGACTTGCCTAGTTTTATTAATTTCGTAATCAAGAAACTTATACTTTATAAATGTGTATTGTTCTTGGCTGTTTGCTCCTTATTACCTAAGTCTAAGACGAAAATTTTACTTTATGCACTTGAGCTTAAAAAATATGTTGTGTGTATGTACACTTTATTATTGTACATAAAACACAAAAATAATACAAAACAACAAAACAAAAAGAGTACAAAGGCAAGTAATTATATACAGCTCACATCCGACATAAATACTAACATTAAGATCATGAGAAGTGAAAAAATATTTGACTTTTACTCGGAACTTTGTCTTTTATACTTAACAATGTTTCATTAGAATAGTATTTAAAGTAAAATACGCCAGAGGCCGCGTATTGTCTAACGCTTCTGACGTTTGCCTTCGCTTTCACCATCTCTTTCTGTCATCATTTTATACCATTTGACAGAAAGAAATAGTGATTGCGAAGGCAATCGTAAGAAACGTTAGACAATAAATCAACTGAAGATATGATTCTGAGTCGAACACATTCAGACAGAGATTTGGTTTCAGCGTCACATGTGTCTGAAGTTACCCAAGAGGCTGACATAGTCACATTTGGTGTATTAGAGACTCGTTAAAATAGTAATAAAAAAATGGATCATTTGAGAAATCATCTGCAGCATCTGCGTTTTTATCTGAATATATTTTTTTAACCCTAATTGTAGACGAAGAACAAATTTTTAGTTCCACTGCTGGGCAAAGGCCTCCCATTTCTCCTTGTTTTGAGCCAAATCTGGCCAATCGTTTAATTAAATAATTATAGTTTATGCAATAAATATTTCTATTTCTATTTTTATATTTATTTGTATTTCAAAAGCCGTAGTAACCTATGGCCTCTCAAGCAGAGGGGCGTAGGTTCGGGGTATGTATTACAATACCGAAGTACGAAAGACCGAATGTATTAAAACATCGAATGGGTCAAAAGACCGACACTATTTTTGTCTGAAACAGTTAACTTTTTAAGATTGTTATAAAGCAAACCTAACCTAACCTAATGGGTGCTGTATGATGGCGTTTTAATAAATTCTGAAAAGTTTACGGTTTCAGAAAAAAATCGTGTCGCTCTTTTGACCCATTCGATGTTTTAATACATTCGGTCTTTCGTACTTCGGTATTGTAATACATACCCTAGGTTCGAGCCCTAGCTCTATCCCTCTATAGCCTCTGAGTTTGATTGATATGCGGAATTGCGTTTTGAAATTTATCATGATCTTTACGGCGAAGGAAAAAATCGTGAGGAAACCTGTACAAACCCGCGTAGAAGTTCAATGGTGCGTGTGATGGTCCCAATGCGTACTGAGACCGTGTGGGAACTACGGCCCAAGCCTTCTCATTCTGAGAGGAGGCCTGTGCCCTGCGGTGGGACGTATAAAGGTTGGCATGATGATGATTTGTAATCCCATTAAAGGTCTCTACCCATTAGACCGTATCATACCATGACCGTGCTATGAACGAATCAGACACGCCAAGCAACACGATACATGCGACGCGACGATGTTGGTCGCTGACGGAACGGTCTAGTCGGCATAGTCACATGTATTTCAATACGAAGAATATTTTTTTGCCTGACACGCTCCTATTACAATCATGGTATGATACTGTGTAGTGGGAAGATACCTTAAACCAATGAAACTCAAGTGATCTATCTATATTTTCTTTTGAGTATGAAATTCAAGAATAAATAAAATAATGATGTAAATGGTTAAAGATTTAGATTGTATCATTTTCTTGTTTGTTCGTCAAATTCCATGAATCCTATCTTAGTTGAAATCGATACTTAATATTTATTATGACTGTTTAATTAATCGATTCGTTTATGTTCGGCCACAGCGTGAGGTGCACTAATAACCAAGATTATCGGAATTGCAAAATTTAAATGGTTCTTACTTAAAATTACCATTTTGGCCTCTTTACTTCCGTAACTAAGTTAGTCATAATCTCATAATGCATCAATAATTTTGTGTTTAAACTTGTCTTACAGGTTCTAAATGGCAAGTACCTTTGTTCAGTTGTAAGCCTTTTACTTTCTCTAGATATTCGTATGGAGTTTTTGTGGTTCACGTTGGCCCACTTTCAATTTCTTTTGACATTCCCAACAAACAAATAATGACAAATCATCTTGGGCATGTTTGTTCTATCAATTTTCTAACCGAGATTCGATAAAAGCTTACCAAGCACTTACTGAACAAAAAGAGGTTAACCATTTGACATGGCATGCTTATTTTTGTTTGCTGTGGTTGGATAAAGTTGTCTGTTCAATATTTAGATCGGAAGAGAAAGCTAATGCAATACAATCTATAACACAGCAAGACGTCTGCGCATTTGCATTATTTTTACTAGAGATAATGCGCGATGAGTCAGAAACTAAATGTTGAGCACCTAAACTTGGCAATCGGCTTATCGTCCAAATACCGTAAAATACCGTTAAGCAAATACTGCACATGTATTAAGAAAACAAAAGGGCATTGACTCGAACCCGTAAGAGTTCTGATTGTAAGGAATGCATTTCTTCAAGTGCTCTTAATTACAGTTTGAGCGGATAAACTGATATGGACATATTAACATTACCCGTATATTTAGGACGTTTAAATGCATAATACACTTGCTGCAAGTGAAAGAAAACAGGAGCTCATAACGATTAATGACTAAGCTTACCATTGCACAGATGTCCACAAGCGTTTGTTTACGATGTTGGTTTAAAAATTTAAAAATAATCATTAATACTTATCTGGAAAATTACGGAGCGACAGATATTTCGTGGAACGATAACAAAGTTTTAAAATCCGTTTTACATTTTGTGTCATAATTATCCAGATTTTTATGGCATTGTAAAATATTTAGAAAAAAAACTTTACTGCCTTGCGAATATGGAAGTAAAATGGTCGCGCATTGATACACTCACTTTATTAAAGTAATAAAACCTTTTGCGTTTCTCAGAAATTGCTGAGCAACCAGCTCGTGCTAGTTAAGGACGCTATGTGAGCTTTAGACGATCAATAAAAACTAATATGTAGATATTATTACGTAATCTTCACAGTGTCAACTACTTTGAAAGATGTCAGGCAGTTGATCTATATGACATTATCGAGCGGTTCTTTTGTGTTTATTTCTATAACTTTTTCAAGGTAAGGCCAAGCTGAAAAGTATAACAAATTTTAAAATAAAGAACTAACAGTATCTCTGAGAGCACCAACGAGATGGACGAACGATTTGTTGGAGGCCGCAGGTTCAGGGTGAATTTAAGTCGCTTCCAACCGTAATGATTGGGCGTCAATGAGGGAGGCCTATGTCCAGCAGTGGACGTCCTACGGCTGAAATGATGATGATGATGATGATGATGGTGATCTCCGAAATGCTTTAATATGACGCTGTCCTGTGGAAGAATAAAGATTTAACGCGAACAGTATGCAGGTGTAACACAAATTTGCATTGCACATATCTACCATATTATTCTACTTATTTCAACTAGGTGCAGTAATTATAAAAATGTAAATTATTAATATGTATACGTACTTATTTTGGTTTGATAGCCTAGTGATTTGACATTATGGCTTCTCAAACAGAGGGTCGTGGATTCGAGCACGGGCTCTCATCTCTGAGTTTTTCAGAATTTACGTGCAAAATTACATTTGAAATTTACTATGAGCTGCACACACGCGCGAGGTAATTCAATGGTGTGTGTGAAGTTCCTAATCCACACTGGGCCCGCGTGTGAAGTACGGTCTAAGCCCTCTCATTCTGAGAGGAGGCCTGTGCTCTGCAGTGGGACGTATAATGACGTTGATTTTGTTTGATGGCCAAGACTATATCAATATTTTGTACAATTATGTTGATGACCGAACAGATTCTACCCATAAAAGCCTTCCTGATTCCATTCCACATAACTTAATTAAAACTTAGAATAAACCAACCACTAACGATTCCTAGGTGTTATTAGCGTAGCATCATTAAAAGTAATGTTAGTAGGACGAACCTCGACATAATTTGTATAATAATCGTTTTCCTCATTTGTAAGCAAGGATCCGCGGAAAATATGATATACCCTGAAAACTCGCAAACGTCTCTATAAATAATATACACTATGTACGGGAGTACGCGTACATCATATCAGGCTTCGCTTCTGGGTGCTATTAGTTATTAATATTACGATTTCTGATAAGAATCTGAACATGTATTTATGTTTTTTTAAACTCTTTGAAGGTTATGCTCATTGATTGTAACTCGTAATGTCATAATCATAAATGTCATTAGTAGTTATGACAATTTTTATAATTTACTTACACATTTTTACATGCATTTAAGTTATCAAAAACGTTATTCTTTTAGTATTGTTAAAATATATTCAATATTGAAAAATATCCCCAGTTGGTGTATGGAATTTAGAAGACAGTCTTAATATTCTCGCCTGTTGCTATTTTTAGATTTAAATATGACCAGTATAAGGTATAAAGATTAAAATAAAAACCAAATTGAGGCCAGGAATGTAAAGGATTTCACGGTAGGTACAAATGCCTGCGCCAAAAACCTTAAAAGCTTATGCAGGTCAATTGATGGCAATTGTTGGAATGCAAGATTCAATGTGTACTTTAGCGAGGAATTTTATTATATGATACAAAAGAAATATTGCTCCATCAGAAAATAACTTGGATAAAGTAGAACAGGCTTCCTGGAATTGGGGTTGTCTATTTTTTTACAATGTATACATAGTTAATCGAAAACCATTTCGAGATAAATGCTTTTTAACTCGTTTTCTGTAGTTATTTAATTTTAATATTATGTAATAAATTTATTATATAACAAATAAGCAATGACCTTCATTTGACATTGGTGTAAATTGCGTGACCGGTCCAAGTCGTACTTTATTTTGTGTGGTTAGTATTCTTCACAATTTACGTGTGGATTATACTACGGAGTTTGATTTGGACCCGCTGTCTGACATCTAGCACTTTGACAGTGCCAGTAAAGTGACACTAGTTACAGTGTACCACTACGCAAAAATAATTAAAGGGGTTACCTTATCGTACGCATTAAGATAGATTTATAAATTTGGCAGCGTGGGAGCCCTCAATTATAATCTGACGTGATGACGTCCAAAATAGTGCCAAAATAGTTTCAATAGTTAATTTTGAAAAAAGTAGAGAACTAAATGACAAAATACTGAAATCAGTTTCTTATAATTGACTTTTCTATACAAAAAAATAAAATAAAACCACTGGTAATTTTTATTAGATGTTTCCAATCAGCAGAAAAATTACAGTTTCCAAAATAAATAACTAACTTATGAAATCAGTGTCAGTCAGTGGATAGAAGACCAATAGATAGCGTGTAAGTAGGTAAGGTGACTAGGTCCACTCCTGGTGGCTCGTGCTGAAGTACCGAGTTCAAACAGATCAGAAGAAAAATATTTTAATGTTTTTGTTGTATTTTTTTGTTGGTTTAACTATATAGTTTTATGAAACTTTTCGAAAACTGGCTGTGTGCAGTTTAATACCATATCTCTGGCCCTTATAAAGTTCTATAACTTGGAATATTAAGAACATTGAGTGAGGCTGCTGTTGATACGACTATAACGGTTTCCAACTCCTAAAAGATATGAAATAGCTTATTTTTGTTTTTATTTCACAATTTCCTTTTCAAGTTTGTAAGTGTACTACTTAAGGAATCTTTTACGGAAAATAATGAAGGTTATTTTTTTAATTTCGGGATCATTAGAATTAACAGATTGCGTAAAAATGTCTGTATTGTTGTGTAGTAGTGTAGAACTGTAAAAAGCCTTTACTTTATTAATATTTTAGACGTATTTTATATAGGGTGTAGACCGCGATTCGCTCGTATATTATTAAAAAAGTATTCTTGATACATATCTAACCTATTTAGTATCACACTTTCCGATAGTATTATGACAAACAGCATAATGTTTAGTAAGTTACCCGTCGTTTTATTATCGTCCTATTTTACTGCTATGCAGTTTGGCAGAGGTATTTTAACATAAGTATTTCTGTACTTCTTTTGTTTGCTTTTGTGTAAATAAATTAAAAAAATATCGACTGGCTATAAATGTTATATTTGTAGCCTTACAAAGCGACGTATAATATGGACTTGAAGTTTATTGAGCAATTAATTGGCAAAGAACTCGTAGACCACTTATATTTATTAAGACTATGCTTTTCATATATAAATGTAATTTTATGTCTTTGTTTTATAAATGACTAGAAATTAAAGTAACCAAAATAAACTATTGCACCTTCATTGTGTGTAGGTACAAAACCCTTGTTAGATTGTAACAATGTTACAAATTACCTTATCGAATATTTTTTTGCATGGTAATAATGTAATAATAACAGCTCGGTTGGGTTCACAAAACGAAATAATTCATTTTTTACGTCACATGGCCCTTGCGTGTGAACTATGACAAAATTTTTATATCGATCTTATTCAGATAATGAATTAATAATTTTCTGTTAATAAACTAGACTTTTTTACTTAGCCTCTCTGCTAGAAACCGTGCACCATAGTTACGACAAATGGAAACATGCAGAAATGGATTTCTTCCACATGAAATAATAATGCCACACAGGCCCCACTATCACAAACACTACAAATGGGTTTGTACAGTGTGGTGGAAGAACTGCATGAACACACATTTCTTGCATAAACGTAGCTATCATAAGGTCGCAGGTGAGCAAAAAAATTGTTTCAGTTCATTGATATGTATTGTATTAATGAAAGAGGAGGAAGGGTTGTTGCACAGATGGAGCTGTATTGCGCAGTTGGTAACGGAGAAGTACGGTAAACATATTGTAGTTCTCTCATAATGACCTTCGAACGATAATGTCTGAATCAATCATCAGAATTAATCAATTGGAAAACCCTTTTACTCTTTTAAATGCGGAAATTTTGGGGCTTTCTTGCTCAAAATTAAGAGCGCGATTGATTTTGATGATTTAAAAGAATATCCCTAATTTTTCATATAATTTTTTTGTTTCACTTTTGTGACGAGCCTGATAAACTGTCCGTATTAAACAAGCAATATTTTATAGGTCAGGCTGCTACTCTTAAACTACTTATAATTCTCAAGCAAACTTAGCCGTTATAGTTTTCCTTGTTAATTTAACATTATTTCCTCCAGTCCTGTTTTTTTTTTTCAAAATATTTATACCAACAGTTTAGCTTTTAGAGGGGGGATACACTTCAAAGTTGAATATTTCGCAAATGAATCACTATATCGAAAAATCGTCTTCACAACCTTGTAATGATTTTAAAAGACTTATCTAACTACACCCCACCCTATAAGGTTAAATGAGAAAAAAAAATCACCCACTTTACGTAGATAGCCCAAAAAAAATTTTTTTTTCCTCATTTTTTTTAATTTGTGCGGATAATTGCTACACATGTCCATGCAAAATTACAGCTTTCTAGTCCTAATAGTCTCTGAGCTAAGGGTAAGGGTTCCGTTTTTGCCATTTTGGCACCGGAACCCTAAAAATGCCCAATTACATATTAAGTTCAGTCAGATCATCACTTTGTTTCGTCATTGATTACGATACGCGTAAACTTCTCAGCGCTGAGTAAATTTGTATTACGTTAAAACAAAATACAACGAAAGTTGCATTCGAACAGTCCATGCGCAAGGTAGCAGATCAATATTTTTTGGTGATAAGCACAAATCCAAATGTCGCCAATAACACAATATCTGAACAGTTGTAAAAATAAAGCTGTAAAATTACGCGGTCCTCGACTTTATAAACTGATTGTTTATAGCACGACAATTTAATCGGTTATTTAAAGTATGTGTTGACACAAATACCTTTATTGTTTCAAACGCTGTAAAACTTTATTAGAAGTTTTAGTGGTTTATTATTAAAAAAAATGTTTAAGTGTATAAACCTATCGTCTGATAATTTTATTATTGTTTAACAAAGTAAGTATATACTTAGGTCATACTGAAAGTTTCTGGATTCTAAAAAATGAGACTACGCATTATCGTTATGACACATTTATTGTTTTTCAAAGTATATACCCTCCCTATTTACACACTTTTGCATTCGCTGGAACCATTGTAAAAAGCAGTGGGTCCAGTCTTCCTTAGGGACTTCTTCGATGGCCTCGTGGAAAGCATTTACTGCCATTTCCGGACTTGTAAACCGTAAACCTCTAAGTTTATCTTTAATCTTTGGGAAAAAAAAGAAAACGCATGGTGCAAGATCAGGGCTGTGTGGCGGATGAGTCATTAATTCTACATTTGAGGCCTCCAAATACGCATTCGTTGCTTTAGCGGAATGTGCCGACGCGTTGTCATGATGAAGGACTATTTTGCTACGGGGACGCTTTTCACGAATTTTTTCAAACACTTTGGGCAAGCACGTGTTCACATACCAATCTGCAGTTACTTTTACGGTTTTCAAGTGACACAGTAATGTCCCGATTTGCCGAAAAACGAAGGAACCATTTTCTTACCTGTGCTTCGACTCTTTTTTACTTTCGTCGGCAAGTCTTCAAAAGGAAAGACCCATTCAGCCGATTGACTTTTTCTTTCCGGTTCAAAGCAGTATACCCAGGTTTCGTCACCTGTCACAATGTTATATACAGCCATTGATTGTCCTCCGTCAAATTTTTTTATCATTTTGCGGCACCACTCTACACGCAGTCGTTTCTGGTCTTCCGATAAATCATGCGGTATTCATCGGGTGCAAAGTTTCCGAACCTTCAGATGCAAATGCAATATCTTTAAACTCACTAAACCACGAATAGACAGAGCTAAGACATGGGGCTTCATCACCAAATGCTAATAGAAGTCTTTGACAACTCTCTTGCTGACTTAATCCACATCGGAAATCGTAAAAAATCATGGATCGAAAATTTTCACGACTTAAATTCATTGCAACAGCGACACACAAATTTCAATCCAACACCACGATGAAAAAACAAAGACAGTCACGTAAATTAAAAAGTAATTTACTGCCAGAGACTTATTTTTTCAAATCCTATTATTGCTTTTTTAATTTTCTTTTTATAAGTGGCCAGTTCCAGAAACTTTCAGTATGCCCCACGTAGGTACTTGTGTAAATTACATACGATTTCAACCATCTTTTTTTCCGTAGGAAATCCGTTGTTATGGGACGTACAAGTTTGTAAAATTGAAGACGTGAGTGGATGAAGGGGGTATGTCGCATTTTTTTAATTTTCGGTTTTATGCCATAAATGAAGGTTCTAAGTCATAATGCAACACCCGACGCTATCAGTTCTCATATTTTTAAGCTATAATAGCTTTAAACCCAGTGTATGAAGGGCCTATGTACAAGAATAAGTTACGTTCTTCGTGAATGAAGGTGCTAAGGGCACATGACTCTAGAAGTGGTTACCAGTTTGCGAGTGAATGTAATAGAAGAAAGTGTCATGTACGCACTTAGCTCCTTCATCCATGTTATGAGATAAACTTTTATTTTCTCTTATTCTGATTTATCAGATATCCAAAAAAAAAAGAAAACATTATAGGGATCAGCTGAAATTTATAAACTCTGAATGCAGGTATTTTTACGAAGAAATTCTTCTAAATCAATAAATTTTGTTACAATAAACACTTAAATTTATTTAACTTCTTTTCTTTGCAGAACAGCTTAAAGGAGAAAGAAGGGGTTATGTACTTTTTTTTTATAAAAAAAATGTTTTTTAAAATCATTTATTAAAAAAAAATCAATAGATCAGGCTATTTGGTTGATTTTTATAAAAGTAACAATACCCTATTCAATTTAGAAACAAAATTACAACGTAAAAACCTTTAACTGCGATTTACTCGAAATAATGTTTTTGTGACATACCCTCTTCATCCACTCATGTCTTCAATTACTCTTACATTTTTTAAGTAGGTACTTTTGAAAATGGCGTAAGAAAGATTTTTGGATATAAAGCAAGCTTGATTTCTATTATATTGCAGTGAAATTTTCAACAACAGCAACAATATGGGCGTGGCATGGACACATGTCTACGGTACGGCACCGGCCACCGTGTAACGGCGCGGTGCCGCCACCTTGAGACGGCACGGCGTCGTGCCTTGTACGGTGCCGTGTGCGGTGCACCACACCAGTGCACGGCGCACTGTTCGGTAATTTTTATTTTGCAGTTGCTTTTTTCGCACGTGTTTGCAGCAAACATCGTTTCAAAAATACACTTTTTGTCTTAATATGGATTGCGAAAGACGTATTCTCCTGCTCTTGCCGCTAAGACGACGAATGAAGAAGAAACAGAAACGAAAATATTGGGTGAATCCATACATTTCTTTAATGAACCATTGTGGAGGTCAGCCATTTTATGCATTAATTAGCACGTGCGAACTAAGTAACAGCAAAACAAAAACTACCGAGCAGTGCGCCGTGCGCCAGTGCGGTGCACCGTGCACGACACCGTACAAGGCACGACGCCGTGCCGTCTCACGGTGGCCAGTGCCGTACCATGGACATGTGTCCACGCCTTTAGGATGTTTAATATGTATTTAAGTATGTATGTATCTATACCTTGACAAGCTCGGCGCGGCGCTCGGCGGAACCTTGTCGCAGGGAGCCTCTGCTGTCCTTAACGAGATTGTTTTTAATAAGTGCGGCAAATGCTGACTGCGACAGGGTTCCACGGAGAGCCGCGCACGAGCTTGTCGGACTATATATAAGTATGTTTATCCGTTGTCTAGTACCCATAGTACAAGCTTTGCTTAGTTTGAGACTAGGTCAATTCGTGTGAATTGTCCCGTGATATTATTATTATTAATTTCTAGAGTGGAAAGTAAAGGGATATAAAATAAAACCAAATACTTACATAGGTCCTCGTTCTTATTAGCAACTTATAACTCTAGTGCTTATTGGCATATCTATCGACTTCTTTAGACAATAATTATTTACCATTGATGCCAATACGTCAACAGAACCTTCATGCTAATTAATGTTCAAATAAAACTCAAACAAACCGACACTACCAGAGACAGTATCATGGAACTTTACCGATTGCTCACTTTACATTCCTAATTCTGTTTGCGAATAGTTGTGAATATTATCAGCAGAGCAGCAATGTACTGTTAACAACAGGTTAATTGTTTATTATTTAGTTAGACTCTCACCATTAAAATAATGAAGTAGGCGTGTATTATCTACATAACAATCTGTAACCATTAGCATATTTATAATAATTTAACCCTTCTGCAGTCTTGAGGCTCCTTTTATATTTTAGAAATTATGATTGAAGTTGGCCTGCTGATATTTTTTCTGACAGTTAAAAAAAAGCATTGAATGATATATGGGATAAAGCTACGTTAAAAAAATGGAATACCCAATGTCTTCCGGAACCTACAGAAACTTTTTAAGTTTCGATATACTGTTTGACGAATCAAAATACATCAAACCTTACTTCATGATACTTTTTACGTATATTAGTTTTTTCTTATGACGCATGATTGACATGAAAGAGAAAGACGTTAATTCTGGTTAATAGAACATAAATTTCGACACCTTTTTAATACGTAAATGACAAGTTGATGTCCACCGTCAAAACATCTATTTGTTTTTAGACAGCCAAATGAATCAAGGAAGCGATGAATAATAATAATGTGACTTATTATAATAATTATAATAATAACCGGCCATTCGTTCACTGTATGAAAAGCGCCGCAGTGATTAATTACCCTCTTGAACCTTTATTCCGGTGGACATTCGACATTATTGAACTTTTTAAGCCAACTCTGACCTTTTCTTTTGCTTTGCTGTCGCCGATACCTTGCATGTTTATTACGTTTTATAAATTACAAACACCTTGACAACCTGAAAGTGTTTTAATCGTATGTAGATAAGGTCAAATAACAGAACGTGTAAAGAGATCTTGAAGATGATCATAATTAATTTACAGATTTGGTTCACGTTGGATTGGGCACGGTCCGATCCCAATGCATATTTTAAGCGAACTACTGACACACGTTAATAAAAGGATGATTTGAATAAGTAGAACAAGAATAAAAGCTTTGTTAATTAGTTTTTTATAAAGTAGGTAATCAACTTAGACGACGTTTTTAAAGGTTTATTGAATCAGGCGTTACTTTGCGGAGGTCCATATTAATGAACTAAAACAATTACTTTGCTCACCCGCGACCTTTAAAGGTCGCGGGTGAGCAAAGTAATTGTTTTAGTTCGTTTTTAAAGGTTTTAGGTAGGACATTATTTAGGATAAATAAATAAGTACTTGTTTTATCGAAAAATTCGTTCAGAACTTTAATGTTTCTGACAATATCGTTTTCAGTATTCATGCAATTTGCGAACTCAGCGATTGACCGACTTATGAAAAAATATACCAAGATATTCAGACGGCGCGACGAATGAATCTTTACTGCTATTATCTGCTTAATTGGTAATTCAGAAGTATTTACTTATATGTCCATTGCCCATGTCTTTTACTTGGTTATTTTGTTTAAAAATAGACGTATTCATTGTCAATATATCTACCCACGCAGTTGTAAGACAAGCTATTAGAGTCATAAGGAACAAATTGATGAGAGAACAAAATATTGATTAGCGTATTAATTGGAAATCAAACTGTACAAGCGCGTGTAGTTCTGACACGGTCATATTAAAACAAATGTTTACTTATTTATAAAGTCACAAGATGCTTAATTAATATGATGTTTATTTTTATAAACTATTTTGTCATATTTGCCTGTGATTTATAATTAAAGTGTCTTTGAGAACAATGTGTTAGTTTTTAATTTCTGTTTAGCTATTTTAAGTTAGTTTTAGTTATGTTAATTTTATACTTAGTCCCTGTTTTTATACCTTATTTTATAATGTGTTTACGTGATATTGTGTTACCAATTAGCCCAAGAGCTGATGATGAAATCAGGGAAGGTATTTAGGCACGTTGAAATAATAAAAAAACATATTTAATCAATGTGTAAATCTAGAATTTCGAGCCTGGCAGAGCGCTTGCGGTTATATCACTACTGCGCAGTATATGACTTTTGCAAAAAAAATAAGCTCAAAAAATATGTTTTAGGCAATTTGGAATTTTATTAAAATCTCATTTTTGGATGAATATAATCCAGAAATAAAAACCCCAGACTATTTTGTTTGATTTGAAGCATCACCTGACTCTTCCAAAACATTTTCTTATTATGCGCCAAAAATATAGGTACTACAGGCATTTTAAAATTTTTGTAGCATGCTTATTAATTAACATTAAAATTAAAAATTGGAATTATCTTTTTTTTATTATTTCAACGTGCCTAAAATACCTTCCATAAATTCGTCATCAGCTCTCCGGCTAAATGATGTTACTGGTGCAGTAATAAAATAAGTAATAAAAAAGATATACTGAAATTATTTTAAAAACTTTCTAATATAGCTTTTTTTTTCTGGAACAGGTGTAAAAGCACCAATTTATTGTGCAAATTAAACGAACTTTTACTAAAAAAAATATTTGATTTCATAGTAATTACGACGGACTTGGGAGGATTAAAATTAACATAAGGATGTTCTGATGTTTTTATTTGATTCAAAATGTTAGGCTAAGTCCAGTTTTTGAAACCGCTTCAACTGGTCTATATTATCCACTCAAGTCGTTTCATTAAGAAATATTGACACCGGCGCTTATATTGGTATACATAATTACCTCTGTCACCTGATACACGTATTAAACTGTGAGGTTTAACTATTTATGAATATTGAAACCTTTGCCTTGAATATTACTTGATGGATATAATGTATTCAAACATCAATAATCGCGGAAATACTACCGGCGCGCGATTGTTAAAATGTGGTCAATAGATCGTTGTTGTAAATCAATCTTCATAATATTGTATAGAGTGATATAAAATTAGCACTAATGATATAAGTTTGAGAATGAGATTAGCTCACCAGGGGGCGCATCGTAACATCTTAATAAAAGGATTTTGTTAAAGTTGATCACCTCACTATAATACGAGTATGTATTGTAAGTATACGTACCTACCCAAAGATACAGGTCGATTCACAAGAGCTGGCACGAATGGATTGAACGAAAGTAATGTCACTTTGACACTTTTGTAGGAAAATGACTGACGCATGTCGTTTTCATATTTGCGTGAAGTGTATTCAAATAGGTAACACATAGATACTTTCATTCGCTCATTCGATCCATTCGTGCCAGCTGTTGTGATTCGATCTGTACATAAGCAAGCAAAATTATTTTTCACCTCACTAGCTCGGAAAGCCCTTTTTGTTTGTTTGACATCTATTGAGAAAATCGCTTTTTATCCACATGTGAAGAAAGAGTTTTGACATTTGAAGGCAGCTTACGTGATATTTATTTGACAGCTAACAAAACGTAAAACGTTAAAAGTGCTGAATTTTTAACATCACAATTAATGAATTGCATCGAGTAAAAAACACTAAATACAGTCTTACAACTTTATTTTAATTCATAAATATCAGCATTCATCATTAACCTTCATTCTTGTTGCAAAAACGGATAAAATGTTCTGACAGTCCAAGTAAGTCGATGTGCGAACAAAACGCATCCGAAATAATAAAAATACTTAAGTCAAAACTTTTCAATTAATTATTTTGAGTGAATAAATAAATAATAATTGATAGTACAAACCCTTTTTCTTATTTTCCTCGCTGTAGTGAGGTGAAAAGTTTTGTGTTATACACGGGTGAAAAGTTATTTTACGTCTCGTGTGTTGAAACACTCGCTATCGAAAGGATTCTATTTTTGAACCACTCGCTTCGCTCGTGGTCAATCATAGAATCCTTTCGATAGCTTGTGTTTCAAATGGACACTCGCAGGTAAAATACAACTTTCCCCCCTTGTATAACAAATAACTATTGCATGTTCACACAAATGTCAATACTTACATCTATAGAGTTTGTCGGTCTTATCTTAACCCATTCACGGCAGACTGGCAAGTCGGGCACATCTTTGGATAATTTCACGGAGTGCTGCTGTCACATTTTTTCTGTCATTTGAATGCACCTATATGTGTGTTTGCGGCAGCAGTAAAAATTTCGAGGCGCCGGTGGCAATTGGGTTAATTTTGTTCCTCAATTACAGTAATCTCCAATTATTATAATGTACTTACTTACTTACTGTAGTAAATGAGCGCCAGAGGTTTTTTTTCGTATTTATTTTTGCATAGAAAAGAGATAAATCTAAAAAATTAAAAGATTATTTTTTGGAAAACAAGCTTTAATTAAGTAGATGTTAATTAAAAAGAACTAAAAAGCTGATAATAATTAAATTCTGACAACGTGTAGACGCAAAGATTTAATACATGGTCTATTTTTTGTCAGAATTAAATTATTTTCAGCTTTATAGTTCTTTTTATTAAAATCTACTTAGGGGCCATCCATAAATTACGTCACACATTTAGGGGGGGGGGGGGGGAGTCAAGCGATCTGTGATACTAGAACAAAATAATGGCAATTTTAATTTTCATAGTAATAAGTTTAACAAGGGGGGGGGGGAGGGGTCCAAATTGATCGAAATTGGTGTGACGTAATTTATGGATGGCCCCTTAGTTAAAGTTTTTTTATTTTAACTTTATTATTAACATTGTAGCGGCCACCTTCCAGCTCCATTATCAGACCTTGGTTACTACCTAGCACCAAAGTGTGTACTCGTTATGACGAATCAAACGAGCCCAAACTCGATGGGGTTATGTCGTTTAATTACTGAGTTCCTAACTTCCTATGGCCATCTTCCAGCTCCGTCATCAGACCCTGGTTACCATCTAGCACCAAAGTAATCGTCGAGCGAGACAAATCGTACGAGCCCAAACTCGATGGGGTTGTGTCGTTTAATTACAGAGTTCCTATGGCCATCTTCCAGCTCCATCATCAGACCCTGGTTACCATCTAACACCAAAATACTCGTCAAGACGGATAAAACAAGTCCAAACTCGATGGGGCTGTGTCGTTTAACCACCTTTCGGTTCCATCCATAATAATTTTGCATTGTCATCCGTTTTACACATGCATGCAAAATTTCAGCTCAATCGGTAAACGGGAAGTGGATCAAATTTAACTTGCAAGATTTGATTACAGACAAACATCGGGACAGTTGAAGCTAAATAAAACCTTGTAAATACTAAAAAAAATATTTTACAATGCATATGCTCGGAAAGTGCCTCTTGACGCGAGTCAACATATCTATAGAAAGTTAGTCATCCCAGCACACTTTCGCAAGTGTGAAAAAAAATTGTATAGATTTTACTTTCCACACGCGTGCGGAAAAGTAACTTTTTAAATTGCCAATTCTCAAAAAGTTGTGTCCAAACTAGTGTTTAAAAAATAAGACAAGAGAGTTGTGTCTTCATAATTCAGCTTTGCACAAATAAGAAAATGTTTGATGCAACCAAATGAACATTTACTGATAAAATAATAAAACAGATTGTTTTAATATTAAAACACACAAATTTTAATTTCGTCAAAAGTTTTGAAATAAAAAATTTAGTACTAAAATAATTCCTTGAGTCCATTTCGGACCGTACGACATCTGCGCTTTCAGTGCGCGCGCATGGCGTAACACGAACCAATCATGTTTACCCGTTCGCGCCTGTCAACCAATGAGCTTTCAGTGTGCGCGCATGGCGTAACACGAACCAATCACGGTTACCCGTTCGCGCCTGTCAACCAATGAGTTTTCAGTGCGCGCGCATGGCGTAACACGAACCAATCATGGTTAGTTCCGTTCGCGCCTGTCATGAAAACCCGCCACAGTAATGTTCATGAATTCAGTCCGGAGAATTAATTTAAGTTTAGTAAATTAAAATGGAGAGTTCAAGTGATGAATTTACATAGGACTTAACGCCGCCTGACGTCCTAGACCAAGCACAAAATTAAATGTGATAGCCTCCTGCTGACTAAACCGATGCTGAAATATGTAAACATCTACGAGACTTTCCCTCAATGAAAGGTAAATAAGAACGCAACATCTTTTTCCGAAAATGTTTATGAGCGCGCGCAGACAGAGAGCGGTCTGGAGTTCCGAGTTCAGAGTTCTGCGTTCTTTAGAATGTACTGAGTCTCTTACGATAACGCATACAGCAAGCGACTGGAACTCTCGAGCGATGAAAACACAGAACTCTGAACGCGGAACTCGGTACTCCAGACCGCTCTCTGTCTGCGCGCGCTCTTAGCCCCAATTTTTTTCCTCGCTTAATGCATTGTAAAATTTTGTATGATATACGTGTCGAAAGTAGGAAATTCCCAACTCATGTCGGCTAAACCAAACTCGCTTCGCTCGTTTGTTTAGATCTCCGCCATTCGTTGGGAATAGCCTACTTTCCGCACTTGTATCATAAATAACTACTGCCTCTAATCTTCTCAGACGGCCTCAAATCTTAACGCGATATTAAAATCATGAGTTCATGCCTTTTTTCTAGTTTTTGATATCCGTGTCTTTTCTGTTGACAAGTACTCTATGATACTTTTTACTTTCTAAACAATATTGAGTTATTTTTTAAAAGGCTTGATAATAAATATGAATCAAAAGTAGTTGTGGCAAAATTTTGCTAGGCTACCCTGCGGCGCTGTCCGACTCCAATTGTGAAACCTTTCATAAACTTAAGTCACATTTCGATAAAAAAAATAAAGTCGGTTTACGGACGATAGTTTAACGTGACAACGTTATAACAAAACATTCAAAGAACAAAAATGAAACTAGGCGGTCACCCATCCAAGTACTGACCGTTCGACTTTGCTTAACCTCGGTGATCGGACGAGAACCGGTGTTTTGTCAAATATTTTGAAAACGGTGCATCCTACGGCAAAATCAATGAAATTTTCATCCCCCTTTAATACTCCCGCACCCCGTCCCCATTAAAAATTACCCGAGCGCTAGTACTAAGATTGTAGATCCTGGCGCGCGCTGCTCTCTTGTACATCCTGGCGTTCACTGCTCTCTCTTGTACGGGACATGTACGGGGCATGTACGGGACATTGCGTCATCCTTTTTTGTGCGTGCAGCCGGCGTTCATCGATTTATTAGACGTTATCACGTCAAAAAACATAACACGTAACAAAAACTTTGCAAGTAAATAATAATATCAATCAACGAAAACGACTACAATAATACGGAAACAGGAGAGCGAGCACATTCGAAAATTAAAGACAGAAGCCGAATGACTTTAATGTTGTTTTGACAGAAGAATGGAAAAAAGAAAACACTGCATCCTACGGCAAATCAATCAATCAATGAAATGAACCCCTCTCCCCGCACCCCCCCCCCCCCCCCCCTCAACCCACCGCACCCCGAACGCACCCATTAAAAATAAAAAATTACCCGAGCGCTAGTACTAATACTAAGACTGTACATCCTGGCGCGCGCTGCTCTCTTGTACATCCTGGCGTTCACTGCTCTATTTTGTACGGGACAATATATACGGGCATGTACGGGACATTGCGTCATCCTTTTTCGTGCGTGCAGCCGGCTTCATCGATTTATTAGACGTTGTCACGTCAGTAATATAATAAGTCTTAAGGTGGGTCTTAGGCTATAAATATAATATAATATGCAATACATTGGAAGACTCCAAGTACTGTTACAAAACAATGTAAGACAATATCCAATAACACTTAGTGTGTTAGGTATAGTGACAATAAAATTAATATGGTGATGTTACAAAATGTCTGAGAGATTGTGTGATAACTATGATAATCACACCGAATGGGAGATCGTTTAGCACAGTTTAGTTCAATAAGTTCAAGCGGAAGGTCTCGGAAGAGTTGAAGGTTAATGTTGTATAATTTGGGTTCCACATTCACAATGAACGCATAAAGAAAACCTTTAGGCTGCGTATCCACCGGAGCTGTGCGAGGATGCGTTGTGAGGGATGTGTTTGTCATGAACCAATAGAAACACTTCATTTAAAAGGTCCTAAGTGAATGAAGTGTTTCTATTTGTTCATGACAAACACATCTCTCGCAACACATCCTCGCACATCTCTGGTAGAAACGCAGCCTAATAGGGGTTTCCGTCTGTCAGTCGATCTATATGTCTGTTCGTCCGTTCATCCATCGATCTAATCGTTCGTAGGTTTTTGTTTTGCTGCGATTTTTGTTGTCCGAAGAGATAATTACGACGACTTACTTCTAAGATTTCATGATAATTGTTGTTAATGCGCATAATGATTTTTTTTTGGGTAATGTTTAAAGTTAAGATTAAACCTTCGTATAAGTTTAAATAGTTGAGAGAAACGAAACCGAGACGCACGAAATATTATTTTTCCTCGTCAAAAATATAAACAATAAAACTATTAAATTGAATAATAATAAACATTTGGTAAACAGTGGAGTGTCAGGTAGAGATATGTTTTAATAATTATTTAAAATTAGACGTTTAAGCACCATTATAGTCGGGAAATAATCGGGCTAGTTTTAGCCTTTTCGGAAGACCTTCCTCGGGTTGAGTTTGACACTGGTTAGGTTTCCCATCTGTAGTATAGTCGAGTATCAGAATGACTCTGACTCAATAAGTTAGATTTTACGGATTTTACGGCGGATTTTACGGCGCGAAAGAACGCTCAGTTTCCGAAGAAAATCCTTATTTTTGAGCTCATTGATCAGTAGACGGGGTACATTAAAAAACCAGCCAGTTATTGGTGAACCCTTCTCCGAGACTGGTCCAACATGAACTTTTGCGATTTTAAATATCGAAATAATACTTAAAAATTCTCCATAAAATAAATCTCTTCGTAATGAACAGGTTGTTGCTATGGTTATCCAGTTTTTCGTGTACTCGTACCATACCACCCGTCGTGATTTTATCAACGACATTTCAAATCAATGATTGGCACATTTTCATTCATGTTACAAATAAAAATGTTAAGTAATACGTGCTTAGTTTTTTTTTTAATAATAATAATTTTAATAATAATTTTTATTTCCAAAAACATACATCAGCAATATACAAGGTGAATATCTGGCAGACCCCAAACTAGGCAGAGCCTGTATCTTGGGGCCTTGAAAGTCTTCTATAAAAAATGTCTGTTAAATTTATTTTCCTCAATTATATTATTTTGTAAGCTAACCAATACTTGGAATGCTAGTTAACACTAAACAGAGGAATAAGAAAATAGATACCGTAAGTCTAATTGCTAGTGCAAATTGCCATCCACAACACTGTATCCTTACTACGTCAAATTATTAGAAAAATGATCATCGATCGGCATTAAAAAAACCTGTTGATCATTTATGACCTTTCAGATTTTACGTTGTGCGTTATTCACTACTTTGTCAGTTACAACGAAAAGGTGTAGTAATTACGTCGGTTGAGTGTAAATATTTTCATCCTCAACTTTGTTGTCCTTGCTTTGTGATGTGTGTGAGTTGGATAATTTGTACATCGTTCGTCTCGAACATGAGTTTATTTACTTCCTTGTTATTATATTGTACTATAAGGTGTCATAAATAAGATAAATATATTTTTTCATGATTCACCCTTGTTCTGTAACTCCTCCTCTGGTTCTGAAAATATGTAGTCCACCATTAAAAATATAACGTCGTGATACCTTTATTTACTTTTTTTTATATATTTAAAGCAAAATCTCGAAAAGCCTAAAGTATTATTTAAATAAATAAAATTACAATAGGAGCAAAATAACTTCATAAACCTTAAAAATAACCATTTTTTGTTTTAAGTGTAAAAACCCTTCTCTCCTTCGATTTAAACATAAAGTTAGTAAAAGTTAACATAAATAGTGTGAAGGATAACCTTTTACACAGAATCCGTTATAAATAAATGGTTATAAATAAAGTTGACCGAGAACTAGAAAAACTGAAAAATTAAGTTAATTTTAAAAAGGCGTGTCCCTATTCCAATGGACAAGAACACATTTGATTTATATGCGTTTAACACTTTTTGTCTACTAACAAATATTCAACCAAATTACCGTTACTAAAGCTGTCGCAAAGTATAATAAATTTAGGGATTTGCGTAATTTATGTGAATCTAGGATTATTATAAACCTATAATCCTAATTGTGTTCCAAAATGTGAACATTTAATGTTCCATGGACGTAAAATGGTTCTAATAAGACATCAATCCGGCTTAAAGAAATTGAAATTTAACAGCGGTACTGAACTACCAATACATTTGTCTAACGAAACATTAAAGTTGGGAGTTCAGTGACACCGAGAGATATGATGTAACTTGAGCCGCGGTCATGAGTTGTTTCAAGATCAGCTTATCATATTCCTTCCTCAGCTAGGCAAGGACCGAACGAAGATTGTCTTATTGCGAAAGATTTCTTTAGTGACAGTGAAGGGGTCGTTAAAAAAACCGGTTAATGTCACACATGTTTTTCCGGTTTTTTCACCAAAATTGTGCGTGGTTGCTGTGCGAAGCCATTAATTTATGTATTTAGCAAAGCAACAATTCTGGCAAATATTACGCATTTATTAGTCTTATTCATATCACTATACACCCGTACGTTCTTTTAGTCACGTACCTATACTTGCAGCTTTAATGCTTTGAGTTTTTCCTTATTTTTGGGACAAAATAAGCAACGTTTCCTAAATTAGTGTGTGTTCAGTTATTGAGGTTAATTTGTTATTGTATACTTAGACAATACGACGCAAGCTGCGACGTCTTTCACATCTAAGTGATTTGTTTGTAATTTATAGCTGGCACTAGCCGCGCTAAATACGTCACTATTACGGGAACCGCACACGGACATTGTCGTGGGCAGCTTTAAAAATGTAAATCGTAAATATTTTTCTAGACTTTCCGCGTCGCTTATTTCCAGAAAGTACTTTTCCTCATAAACATCCTATATTTTATTCTTTACTTAACAGAAATATCGTTAAAAGTATAAACTTGCTTACGCTCCAAAAATTCATAAGTTGCGACAATGTTTCAAAAACACCTAGAAACAAATACAAAAAAAACTATCCTTCGCCGCATT
This sequence comes from Archips xylosteana, assembly GCA_947563465.1. NCBI lineage: Eukaryota > Metazoa > Arthropoda > Insecta > Lepidoptera > Tortricidae > Archips > Archips xylosteana. The sequence goes on along the minus strand of OX387352.1, from coordinate 12,721,791 downwards.
GTTAGTGATAATATCTACAAAGGTAATACATGACTTTTCCTCATATAAATATTCTATGACTGTGGGAACTAACGACATAAAAAAGTACGTTGCCCTCAGCTACTTTTCTAATTAATATTTCGCGATTAATCGTAGACACCGCGTGAATAAATCTCGGTGGCGATATATTTTATCTCACGTAGTCAGGTTATGGTGGTCAGGTGGCCAGTGTCTTGACTCCTTTTTATTCGCCGTTGAGAATTTACGATTGTTGAATATGTATTGGACGGTCACGTTGCGTGCTCATGAGACTTATGTAAATTTTTACACGGAGGCTGCAGACAGAGTGGCAGCGACACAATGCCAATTTCTTACGGACAACACACTTGTTTCGATACAAACTACCAATACATTATTATTTTATTCGTAGCCTTTATCATTTAGAATATTGTATGGCTAAGAAAAAATAAATGCTTTAACCTTTTTATTGTTATGGAGTTTGGTTAACAATGTGGTATCATTTCTTCCACATGTATAACTTTCGTAACTACGTTTTGACTTCAAACAGTAGGTAGATTAAGGACCTATACGAAGGAAAAGATATTAAAACTCACAATGCATTAAATAGTAGGTATTGTTTTCAGCATTATTGCTGAATTTTCGTTACGAACTTACTGATTAGGTTTTTTTATATAGATACCTGAATCTGGTTATCCATCCTATCATGTAGTTAAAAGAAGATTATCACACTTTTATGTCGTGACATGGTGTAAAATCATATACACCCGTTCTAATTATCAATTCATATTCTACATAAGCCAATACCTATACTATTCTATTATGTAATAAAATGGTTACTAAAACTAGTTTTCGGGGTAAAAATGCTATACTTTAGACGACTGTGCACGTGCTGTGAAATGATTTTATAATAATTAAGCTACAATGCGACCGGTTTCTATAATGTTCGATAGGTATTTTAATATATTCTTATATCCCAGACGTTTATAAAATAATGTAATCAATAAGCATGAGATGGTAGGCTAATTATTTTATGATTAAGCATTCGAGAGGAATGAACGATTGCGTAGTGTGCGTTACGTGCTGCACGCGTCGAGTATTAGGCACTACAAAAAAAAATTTTACGTTTCTTGTATGGGGAGAGGACAATTACTGTTCTTGAGATACAGGCCTACGACGGACAGTGTAGCGAAAGTAATGGGTTCCATTTAGGAAAGGGTCCTGTAACACAGGGTATCTTAGCGCAGGACCCTTAGTTGTAACTTTTTTTTTGGAATAAACGCTTTTTTTTTGTTACAATTCGAGTATGTAAAGGTAGAAAGAGTGTAAAAATACATATCTATCTACAGTGGCAATGTAATTACTTTTTCTCAAAAATGGTATGAAATGTTGCCTTTACGTCATCAAAAACGTCGTAGAAAGTAACGCATCCTGGAGACTAGCTGCTAGCTGCCAGGAAGTAATCTCGAGCTGCCAGGAAGTAAGTATGAAATTCCATTACATATCAAGTGTTCAAATTTGGAACCCGTGCTCTAAGTCTGTGAAAAACTGAAACTATTAAAAAAGTTCACACTTAAGAGGATGTATGCAAATGTGAGTTCTCTGATTAAATAACTGGAACATTTTTCACTAATTTATGTTTTATAATTACAATTTTCGTGTTTCAAATGTTTCAAAATTAAGAAAATTCTTATTAAAATTATGACGTTTGTAATTTAAAGTTGGCAGGTATCTTAGTGTTGCCGGACAATTGTTGGTGAATCGATTAATCGTCGATTATAATTGCGGCGCACAAATAATCTAATATCGATTACCCAATCAATCAATTATATCGATTATATCGATTGTTAATATTTTACAAGTTAATCGATTTAATCGATTATATCGATTGTTAAAATGGAGCGACGACCTGGTGAAGGTAGCGGGAACGCATTGGATGCGTGCGGATGGCGCAGGGCCGATCTGTTTGGCGAGCCTTGGGGGAGGCCTATGTTCAGCAGTGGACGTCTTTCGGCTGAAATGATGATGATGATGATCGATTGTTAATATTTTACAATTTAATCGATTAAATGGATTATGTAGATATAATCGTTTTAATCGATTATATCGTGTACTTGACCGATTATAATCGATATAATTGTATGAATCTTGGTATCGATTATATCGATATAATTGATTTAATCGATACATCGATTGGATAATCAATACATCGATTGGATAATCGATACATCGATTGGATAATCGATACATCGATTGGATAATCGATATCTAGATTATTTAGGGGGAAAATAATCGATTAATTGATAATCGATTATCCGGCAACACTAAGATATCTAAACATCACCGCCCGGTACCTTTAAAAAAACAATCATACCATAGACAGATACAGGTTAGCGAGTGAGTAGCTAATGGCGGGTCGTAGATTTTCTTTATTTTTTCAATGTGTACTTTTATTTTATTTTTATCAACTTGTTTCATTTTTGAGAAAAGCACTATACAAGCTTCGCCCAGTAATCGCCATCCTGGCCTCGTATCATTGCTGGCCTCACCAAGCGGTTCGGCCATCAAACTTCTACTCGTCCAGGATGGCTTTCTTACTAGTCTCTGCAGTAATGTACTATTTTGTTTCCTATTTTCTGAGGGTTGTGCTAATTTCAATGCAATTACATATTAGTTTCGAACTGCTTGCTCCATGAGCGTCTATCCGAAACAGAGTGAAAGTATAGTAGAAAGTCGTTTCAAAGACTGTGCGAATCTGGTCTGTCTAACACATTGGACTCCTTCTTGTAGGTCTTTTGTCTTCCACTTTGCTTTTGCCGCTGATCATTTTGATATCCCTAATCTAAGTTTCTTCCAATGAAGCCAAAGTATTCGAGACTTAACGTAGGCAGATAGTAAAGAACCATGTTTTAATATTCTGCTGCTGTAGGACCGACTCATTACTTTGATGTTCTGCCGAAGGGTGTGCTAACACCTCATGCATGTATGGAGAACATTACTGCCCGCAGTTCTGTTCTTCAATTTACATAGTTACATAAATATATACCCACTTACTAGAAATTAAAAAATGTTAAAGATCTTCAAAGTATATTATTTTATACTTTATTCTGTTACTTATAAAACGAAATATATTGCACGTCTAGAAAATAATAAACAAAAATTACTCGAGTCAATCAATAAAGTCAATTTTAACTATATTAAAAGTTACATGATCGATCATCATCATCGTCTTGTTTATAAGTAGAATTAAAAGTTTTACATACGTACATTTTATTTTAAAATTATGCTTTCTCCAAACTTCGTAAAATAAAATTATAAAAAATTTAGCGAAATCTATTGTTAAAAATGAGGAAGTACCTACGTAAGTTTGCTAACTTTATGTTTGTAGTTCAATTACGTGCAATCGGCTCCATGGGTTTTGATAAAAAATATATCACGTTGATAGATTATTATGAGTAGGTATGACCCAGAGACGAATTAACAGAAATCTTATATAGGAAACAGCTAAACAATGTATAATGGCAGCTTAATTAAACTCTTTTTTTTCTCAGTAGCTACGAAAAATAATAAATCCCATCAAAAATATTACATGTAATAATATGAAAGTCTCGCAAAGCAGTTCATATTATTGCAAAAATGTTTTGAAATCTAATATTATGTTAAACTAAGTCGGTTATTTTAGTGTGTCAGTGACAAAAAACTAAGGAGCTTAAACATGCAGCAATAGTTCTTAAACTGCAAGTTAAAAATGAATGTTACTGAAATAAATCTAAGTCAGATTTTGCTCTATATGCAACTGAAAATTCAGGTTCTAATTATAGCCAGCACAAAGTTACAGGAGATTAAAAATAGCCTAAATGGCTTCGAGAAATGGATGGTACGGCCGTGCCTTTGTTTTTCTCGACTTAGCTAGGCCACTGCCGTGCCCTCAAATTATATATAAAAAAATAAACCAGATCTGTCGCACACATCACACATTCACGGTCACACTGGTGGTGATAGAAAACAAATTCATTTGGAAACCCAACGATAATGGGCCCCCAAACCGGACTTGAAAAGCATTAGATATTTAATTATCAAGGCCAAGAAAATGAACTAACTGCTTTTAATGCTGGCATAAAGATGAAATACCTATTTTATAAGCTGATAACATATTTCTGAAGTTGTAAGAGAATTGCGCTCTGTCTGAAGCCAGGGTTACGGCAGTATCAGTTTTGGCAGATTTAAATGGACATCGACTTTACCTACCAATTTCTAGTTAGCCTTTAAAATATAACTTTATTATAAATAAATTTTAAATGTAGCTATGAGCCACGTCTACTTTGAATGTTTTTTGCATTGTTTGTAAATTTATGATATTTCGGTTCTAATTGCAATTTAAAATTTTGTGAGAAGATTCGTAGGTAGGGTCAACGTCATAAATAAGTGATCACTTTTGTACCTTGACACTTTAACAACATGTTCGAAAAGTCATACGAAATTATGTAACAACTGAAAGTGAAAAGGTGCAAAAGTGATCACTTATTTATGACGTTGACTGTACCTACCAAAATATATTATGCTTGTATGTATACGTACAACCTAAAATTTAACTTCCGATGTATTGTCAAATCAAGTCAAAGCAAGTCAAATTTTATCTACTTCAGTCTAGTGATCGCATTGACTTAAAATCTGTTGTTTTAATGACAAGGCAAGTACAGTCAACAACAAAACATACAGTCAGATAATAATATTTTTAACAAAAACCAATTTATTCCTTTTTCATGTACTTATATTTTATCGTAAAATAAGACATGTTTATAAATAAAACTGCTAGATAGTTCCTAATTGAACTACTAATGAAAATTTAGCTAAGTAGTTGTATATACTGTTTTAAACTTTCGTGATTTCCACTCAACGTTCGTTCATCGTTGTAAGTAGTTGAAGTAGCATTCAAGATATTATATTGTTTGTTTTGTACAAATACTTACGTCTTAAAAAACAATAGTGGTGATCTCGTGAAACGGTTGAATTAGGAATACAGTTCAAGATACCTATATTGCTGGTTTAAACGCTCGTGGGTCTGGTGGCTACTGGTAACAATAGGTTCTCAAAGGGCTATTTCTTATCGATGACTCACTGCCCATTATCAACTTACACTTGAAGTACGATAAATTAAATTAATGATTCATTTTATACGTTTTTAATAGTTTAGCTGGGTACGGAATGATCGGCTCGCCTAGTTTCAGGTCAACAGTTCAAGCTCAGAATCATAATTTTTCAACTTAACATTTTGTATACTTTAGTAAAACAGTAAATGATGTCACGGTCGATCTGACTCATGGCTTATTTAAATAACGAATTAAAATAAGAGCTTTTATACATATCTTTACATATAATGATTGTTTAATATAAATAATGCGTCGTCTGTTTGTGGATATTTCCATTGTCACGTCAAAACAGCAAAAAAGAATTGTATTTTTTGTTTATGCATTGTTAAAAAAAAATGCAAGAGGTCCTTGTAAATTAATCAAACCTAACAGTGGTTTTAATAATGTTTGAGGAGTTAGTTTATTTCGAAAAATAATGCTATCTACATGTTTTAAAAAAAGTTAAAATTATATTCTAAGCTCAATAGTTGTACTCGTACCATTTAATATTACTAATCCTAATCATCTATAAACAATTGTTCGAAATAAATAAATTATTATTTTATAAATAACAAATAATAATAATATATTTTATAATTATTGTTTTAGTAATAACATTATAAAGCTATTATTAGCTTTATAATGTTATTACTAGCTGATACCCGCGACTTCATCCGCGTTAATCATTGATACTCCACTCGTATTGGTCGTAGCGTGATGTTATATAACCTATACTATAGGCCCTATAGCCTTCATCGATAAATTAAGTATTCAATACAAAAATATTTTTTCAATTCAAACCAGTACTGATAGTTGCAGAGATTATCGTATTCAACCAAACAAACAAACTCTTCAGCTTTATAATATTAGTATAAATAGCTATATTTATTATTATTAGAGACGAGTGCCGTCACCCACAAAAACTAGTCCTACTTTACTACAAATTCACTTATCATTCTTTAACAATAAAATACTATATTGATAAGATATACGATCACTGTTTTGCCTAAAGAGGCACGTTGAAAAGTGGGTGTGGCACTAGTTCATCCTCCAAGCCCATCCATGTAAATAATGGTGTCACAATGATTTAGGTAACGTATTTTTTATTGAAGTACTTTAACCAGGAAAGTTTTACGTTTGATTTAGTTTATAAATGTGTTCTCAGCATATTTGTTAGCTATTTACACAGGTAACTATAAGCTTGTAGGTAGATATGTTCCTATTATTGCATACCTACATTTTTCGACTAACATACAACTTTTTTGTAGTTATTTCCACAGGGTGCACACTGGACCTAAATTAGTACCTAAGTCTCTGCACTCCGTGTTGTAGGATTTTATTTTTTGAACTGTGGCAGCAGTGGCGTGATGTGACAATTCTAATAAGACACCCCTCATCACCTCAATAGCTGGCAGTACACTACGGTCAGTTTAGTCGCGAAACTTTTTGCCACGCACGGTGAAACTTTGGAATTAACTTGCACCGACAGTATTTCCGGACCTATACAACTTGGGGATCTTCAAAAAACGAGCCTACTCTTTTCTCAAAGGGCTGGCATAGCATCCGTAACTCAACTTGAGTTGTGGGTGTCCATGGGCGGCGGTGATTGCTTTCCATCAGGTGACTCGCCTGCTCGTTTTTCCCCTATCATATAAAAAAGGCAACCCAGAACAAAAAAGACACCTGAGCCTCTACCATGAGTTGTACTAGTTTACAGTAACCGTACTCGCTAGCGACGGCGTAAATGATTTGTATGGAGAATTGTGTACAGCGCCTCTAGCGGTCACTTACGGAAGTACAATTCTCCATACAAATCATTTACGCCGTCGCTAGCGAGTACGGTCACTGTAAACTAGTGTAACTCATGGTAGAGGTACTGCTTTAAAGCGGCGAGTGGGAGAAGTGTGAGTTGGTATGCCTTTAGACTGAACGTCCCGCAGTTAGTGTACCTACATGTAAGTACACAACCTTTATCATTCTTATCATCACTGACTTCACTTAAATCTATCTATACATATAATAAATCTGTAACAAGTCGGTGTCTGTACATTGAAGATATTTGAGAAAAACTGCCACTAGGGCTATTTACTAGCGCAATAGAACCCAAAACAATGTTTTTTAGAATTATTGTCTGTTTGTCTGTTTATCTGTTTGTCTGTTTGTCTGTTTGTCTGTTTGTCTGTGCGTTTGTGTGCGCTAATCTCAGAAACGGCTTAACCTAGAAGGATGCGGTTTTCACTGATATGTTGGTATTTTCTTGGATTAACATTTAGTGTTTGTTTCATTTGAATCGGTTCACAAATAAGAAAGATACGTATTTTAAGAATTTATAGAACAGTTTTTAGAAGTAGTGACTTGGGAGTAGGTACGGTTGTAAATGTGAACGCGGGTGTGCGTGGGGGGGTTCGATTGGGGGGTCGGTGGGGGGGGGTGCGGGGAGTGCGGTGGGGGTATTTTTTTTATATCGAGGAACTAAGGAGAGCCATGATTGATGAAAAAGCAAATTGGATAAAAAAATAAGGTGCCCAAATTACTGATTCCACGCGGACGGAGTCGCGGGCAAAAGCTAGTATTGAATATGGCAAAAGTAACAGGCGACCCAGTGGAAATCAAGGTGTTACGAGGCAACGCCACTGATAGGCAGACACATGAATCTTAGAGTGTGTGTATTATTACAATGCCTGCTATAACAACGGATAAAACAAATAAAACAAAGTTGATAATTAAATTGTGTTCATATACAGGAAACGTGTATTTTTGATACGGTGGTACAGAAACCCTCATGTGCGAGTTCGACTCGCACTTAGCCGGTTCTCAAAATAATTAAAACAGTGTAATTTCAGTATCGCGCTATTTTGTGACAGCTTAGTCTTATTAACTGACAATGTTAGGCACAGGTATGGAACCAGATACCACAAAAATAATAAATCACACACGCCCCACGCAATCTCAAGGCGTTGCAGGAAGCGCTAACACGAATCGATAACGAGACATTTGCAAAAAACAAGTAAATAGCAACGTTTTGATTGATTGAAGAAGATAAACTTAGACGTGCACTTTTTTTCGCATACGCAAAAACCATTTGGCGCAATATTTGACGGGTCAAGAAATACATAAATACTGATGTCGGAAGCGAACAAGCGGTTTTTATTAAGTTTTTAACAATCATTAATTAGATGCTTCTTATTGGCTCGTTATCAGAGACGATCGTCAGATATGTGCCGAAGTGACAGATTTATTACTTGCGCAAGGTAATGTTTTGCCGATTCTTCCTGATGTTAATTTACTTTTAGTGTTTTTAAGTCTAATTTTGTACCGAAAACATTGAGTAGCTTACTTATGTGAAGTTATTAACCTGCTCCGTCTAAGATTATATAACATTTGTGGACTTAGAAGCCTACATAGAAGTCTGACGGTAAATCAATATTTACCAACTAAATAATGGTAATATTTACCTACTTAGTAGAGTAAATGAAAACCTGCTTATAATGGTAACTACAGTCTGCAATAACTACGACACTTCTGAACTAGGGAAACCCATGAATAGTTTATTTACTTAAAAACTTGATGACTTTTTGACTGGCGTTAAAAGTAAAGCGTATTTATCGACAACAACACTGGTTTATTATTATAGGCATTGTTGCTATTTGGCACTGGATGACAACATTTTAAAATTGTATTTTTTTTTTATTGAGTGTAAAATATGAATATCAATTTTATTAAGTATTCGACCTGTACCTGTAAAAATATATGGAGTAAAGGTAAAAAATAATATTATTTATGCAATAATATAACCATTTTTTGGAAGCTTCCAATTATTTTTAAATTGTCCTTCTGTCATAACCTTGTAACAAATAGGTAAAAATCGTGAATTAGAGAAGGATTTTTCTGAGAAACTTACGTAAGTAATTAATTGATAACTTGAAGCTTTTTGGCGGTTCTTGGCCAAAAGGCACAGCGGATTTACCTATTCTGTTTTACGATGATTAAGATCAATAACTTTAATTTACTATCGGATCGATGACTAGGTTTATGATCTTAATATTTTTTTTTAATATTTAATTTAGACAATAATGTCGTTGTGGGATATTTTTAATTAGGTATGCCTACTTCATCTGCGTTGAATGTTTGTATGGAAGCGTTACATTCACAGGATATTTTTAATTTATGTTTTTAGTAAAAATGTGTTTCTCGACTCTTACTATCTTTAAGTATAAAAAACCGGCCAAGTGCGAGTCGGACTCGCGCACGAAGGGTTCCGTACAATTATCTATAAAAATCACGTTTGTTGTATGGGAGCCCCCTTAAATATTTTTTTTTATTTAAATTAATGATTCATTTTTGAAGTCAATATATAATTAAATATTCTGTGAATATTTCAAGTGTCTACCTGTTGCCGTTATCAATATCGAGCAAAAACGAGCAAAAAATCATGTTTGTTGTATGAGAGCCCCCTTAAATATTTATTTTATTCCATTTTTTAGTATTTGTTGTTATAGCGGCAACTGAAATACATCATCTGTGAAAATTTCAACTCTCTAGCTATCACGGTTCTCGAGATACAGCCGGGTGACAGACGGACGGACGGGCGGACGTTCGGACAGCGGAGCCTCAGTAATAGGGTTTCCGTTTTTACTCTTTGGGTACGGAACCCTAAAAATACATACTTAACATTAGGAGCAGGTACAATGATGTTTGCGAGTAATGTTGTATCTATCACTTTAATTATATTTTATATCATCAGTCATTTTGTAGTGAAGGTTAATGTTTTGTGATGTAAATACTATAGATTTACCCAGTACCCACCATTCAAGCATTGAAAAATTTTAAATAAATTCGATTCAATACAGTATAAGTATTGTTAACACCACTCCACAAATTGTCCAAATCCATTCGGTTCGCATAAAATGTCACCTGGTCAGACAGCCTATGCATATGTCCAAAAGGTCAGGGCTACCCATACTACTCGATAATTAAAGGTTATTTTTAGCGATAACCATCAGTAAAACAGTTACCTACTTGCAAGAAATAAAAACCCGATGCCACCTCAGCGGACCTTGGCAGGACTAGCCTTCGTGTGCAAAAAGTCAACGCTTTCGTGTGTCATTTGTAAACACACTTGAGAAATTGAAAAACTTCATTATTTTTTGTTATTAAATGGAAACACCATTTAGAAAATAATTTAACATAAAAATTCTAACTGGCTCCTTGAGTACTGGCAGTTAAATCGAAATCTCGAGATTTTACTTAATTCCCGTAGGAATTCTCAAAAATTACATTGTGATCTACATTGTATGAAAAACATCTATTTATACACATTTTCATGTCTAAGATTTCGAGATTATATTTTCATACATATGTGTACATCTTCAGCCCTTAGAAATATTTACATACCAAATTTAATTTAAATCCGTCCAAACGTTTTAGTGTCAAAGACTAACAAAAATACACTCACACACTTAGTAGCAGCTATATCCTCATCTACTTTAGGCACTCGTCCCACCGCCGGCGAGTAAGCGATGAGATATCGGCGATCTTCTCGCCCAAGAAACGAACAAAAGATTATAGCTCCCGTGTAAATGAAAGAGAGAGATATATATTTATAGTTCATCGCTGGCTGTTCACACTGCCGGCGAAGACTCTCTCTTCACTAGTTGATCGCAGTGATAAAAGCTGTCAACAATAAAACTCGCTCAGCGGTACTCGGTGATGAACGCTCGGCGATCGAAGCGATCATTCTACCGTACAATCGCCCGCCGCACTCGAACACTCGCTTATAGCCGAGCGACAAAACTATCGAAACTACACACTCGCTTCTCGCCGCTCGCCCACTCGTTTCTAGTTCTACTCGTTTATCGCTCGTCGCCGGCGGTAGGACCAGTGCCTTAATAGGGCTGTGTCCAGTCCACTCTAGATTATGATTTACTATTGTAACCTTACAAACGTCAATCTGTAATGTTCCATCTTATGGTAAACATAGTTTTAGATATGAAAATTAAATATAACTTATGTTACAAAATAAAATTATTTCATACACAAATAGGGCGATTTTATTATTAATTATCAATAATAAACTTATCATCTCCATTTCGACCCTTTCATTGTGAGAGCCCGTATGAGGCGTGTATGGGATGTGGTGTTGGTGATGACGATGTTACGAGGTTAAATTGCTTCATTTACCAAATAGTTATATGCAAAAAAAAAATCCTCATTCAAGATCTTTCATTATGTGGGAGGTCTGTTATGATGATGATGATGATGATGATGATAAAACATTTCATTTTAAAATATTCAAATAAGATCACCCACGGACTGATCAACCTGTCTGTGAATCAGATCAGGTAATACTGCACTTTATGCTAACGGCGTAAAGACTTTTCCAATTGATGAGATTTCATTTTTTTGACACCTGAAAATTACTACAGGAATCGAAAAAGTTTTGCCTCCTGAACGTGGAAAAGTATTTATTATAATTCATTTCTCCATATTTAAAAAAATGTATCTAAATTTACCAATACTACCACAGAATGTTTCCTTTGCCTTTTTCACCAGAAAAAAGAGCTGTCATAATTTTTAATTTGACATTAACATTAAGACTCGACAGATACATAAAATAGTGTTAATGCACGAACGACGTGATTGATTTAAATAAGATTTTAAAGGACTCCGTAGTTGTGATCGAAAAGCAAGAAAGAACCAAACCGCCTAAGCAAACCACACACAACGTCAACGTCAGATTTACGTAACCACTTTTTTTTTAATAGAGACTAGAAAGTATTGGATCTATTGTGTGGTAGTTTTGGAGTTATGCCTTTTTAGAATAAGCACATCTTAAAAAAATTGTAATAAATTAATTAATAATCCTAGTGAAAATTTAAAACTATCAACGTCTTTCTCTTTCCAAACAGAATACAGAGAACGTATTAAATTATAGTCTTAGAAATATGAAATCTTGTCAATTCAAAAATAAATTCTGTCTGGCGGGTAGTCTGCCTGAGTGCTTGAGATACGAGGTTCTCAAGGTTATTTTGTCACCAATAGACTTAAAGGATTAAAATGCTCTAATGGGATGGATTGGATCAATGACCGACTTGTCTGTGAATCAGATCAGGCGAAATTGAACTTTATGTGAACAGCGTAAAGATTATTTCAGTTCTGAAATAAATTCTGTACTAACTACACAGACTGGCAGGTAGTCAGCGTATGGCGCTTGAGATACGAGGTTCTTAAAGTTATTTTGTCACCAATGGACCTAACAGCGAACGAAAAAAGCATAGAATCACAACTAGCATCGCAAAACGACACCACCTAAACTGTGTCAAAGAAGGTGGGGCATCAAAACTGTGTCAAACGGCTGTTTAGTTCGCAGCGTAACAGTTGTATGAAGTGGTCAGAAAAATAAAAAAATATGCCTTATTGTGCAGTGAAATGGTATGTTAATCACTCTGGAAAACATAAATAAAAGATGGAATCACTTTTCATATGTAAATAAAGCCGTAAACATACATGTTTCATTTTTTTAATCGTAACAGATTTTGTATAGGGATGGTGCTATGCAACCTTACATCATCAAAATGTTTATAGGTGAATGAAAGGGTACCTAAGATACCTATTAAACATTTAAATCTTTATTTGTTGAGATACATGGTTTCATGCACGCACATAACAATTTGTATACATTGTTCGAAAAAGGTAGCGCAATTTCATAAGTTTTCATACAGTTTAGGAATATAGTGCTAACAATGTTTTTTCTATTTATTGCAATTGATCTGCGTCATCCTAACTAGACTATTGATTCTAATTAGACTAATTAACTATACGAGAAAAGTCAGAAATAAATTTATTTTTTAACAAAAACAGGTTACAGGAGGTTTGCATATGCATTTATATTTATTCAAATGTTTTTGCTCTATTTGTCGATCCTTGTTTTTTTTTGATTACTCTTCTCTATCACTTAAAGGTTGACTGGCAGAGAGATCCCTTCAGGGATAAGTCCGCCTTTGTACTTATATTTTATTTTTATTCTGTAACCTTTTTGTTTTCCTTTTTGTACAATAAAGAGTATAAACAAACAAACAAACAAACAAACAAACAAACAAAACAATAAAAGGGACAAAAACTGCACTAAAAAGTAAGAAAATAACTGTAAAATTTAGCTATCCAAATAAAATTACAGTGCAACAAATTGTAAGTAAATTAAAGAAATGAAATTACGCAGTTATCTTTTTATAGTTTAAGTGCAATTTTTTGGAGTAGGTTTTATATTTGTTTTTAATAATAGATAAATCGGGGTTTAATGGGATTTTGTGGGCTTAATATAAAGTTTATTGATTTTAATTTATACATGGGATGGCGGAGAACCCAATCGGATTTCGGCAAAGTAAAAGCCGATTTCTGGGGAGTTAGAGCCGGGTCACCTCGGCGGTATTAACTGACAGGCTGGCATTCCCTGGAAACGTTCTTTAACGTAGAGTAGCTACAGCTGATGGAGTGAGGCGGAGTCTTGTATTTCACCACAAGAGACAGACATAAATTCTCCCTGGATATTGAAAGGTTTGGAACGCCACATCGGTGTTTTAAATTCATCTCCTTATTTATTTATTTATCTATCTATTCGTCACACCAGTGACCACCACCACCACCACCACCACCAGTGACACCAATTCGTCTGTCCCAATCCCCTGTGATGGATAGCAATAAGCACACGGATCATAGAAATTAGGTAGAAGAGCCACCCACTCGACGTAGGTTTAATTAGGATAGGCTCTCTCATATCACTTGGAGAGAGAACTCGCGGTTAGTTTAAATGTAGAATACGGATTCTTAGCTTGCCAGTTTCGTATAGATTAGATGGTTAGCTTAGATGTTAGGATAGGTTTAGGGGTAGTTAGGTGTTATTATTATTTAACGATATATTGGTGGAGGGGGTTTTTGTTTATCTGACTTACTTATTGAAATTTGGAGACTTTGATATCATCATCATTATTTCAGCCGAAAGACGTCGACTGCTGAACGTAGGCCTCCCCCAAGGCTCGTGTTTGACTTTGATATACTGACAGACAAATGTACTTACCGACGGATGAAAGATTTCGGGGTTTACTTTCATTCATATGTCTTACATTACAAACTCTAGTAGTAGCAATGAATACAAAATGCTGCCAGCATCTTGGGCACAATGCCGCAGGGGCCTTTTGTAGATCTAGTTTAGTTTTTAATTTAGTTTGTAATATTTAGTATTATTTCTGCTTATTGTTTTATTTTACATTTATAATTAGTAATGTGCCTATTTTTCATGTTTCTGAATTAATAAATTATTTTTAATTTAACGAAAAAAAAAATGCAAAATGAATTCAACAAAGGAATAATATTTATTTGCTGAAAAGTAGAATCTCCTTTGAAGTCTGTGGTCGTCCCTGGTAAAAAACTTTGGGTTAACTGGTCCTGTAGTGGCTAATTATACCAACTAATCCTAATGGCAAAAGTTTTACCAAATACTTATCCTTATAAACTAACAATGTAAGTCATTCTGACTAAGGATGAGGCCACACGAGCGTAATTTTGTGAGTCGTGAGCGGCAGAATTTCGGTTCGTGCCATACAATATGCGGGCCATCACGTGACACTCACATGACACAAGGTATGGCGCAACCGAAATTCTGCCGCTCTAACTCACAAAATTACGCTCGTGTGGCCTCTGCACCCTAAAACTAAGGCAGATGCAAGTTAGTGGTTTACCAGTACCAGGTGGATCTCTGAACTTAGCCGCAAAATTATTGACATATGACTTTTATGAAACTGTAGGCAATTACTTTTCATCTTTTGAAATCTCTATACTATTTACTTAAATTGTATAACAATCAATTCCTTTCCCATATTTATACTAAACGTACTAAAGGGTTATTCTTTACGGACACAACGTGGGATCCTTACTCTAGACCGCTAGCGATCACTTGGCCAATTTTATGACTTAAACAAGGTAAATCAACTTGAGTTAGATGTTGAGGACCCATACATAGGTATACATAGGCGCTATAGGTAGGTTTGCCTTCAAAGGTAGGTATACATATAGGTGCATACATACATAGGAGTACATAGCGATATCTATTTAGTTATTTTCACTTAGGCACTATGGTGCCTAAGTGAAAATAACTAAGTTTAGGTTGTAAGGCAGGCGCTTAGGGTAAAGGGCAGGAGATTAGGGGTGCGGTACACTATTAACACAGCTATTTTTGTAGACAGATCATTCGATTCTGAGAACAAAGTGATAGTACGATACACGATGGTATTGTTGTAGTTTTCGTAAATATTGCACATGTCTTGTCCTCCGATAATTGTTTGAATGAAATTTCCGCTCGGAAGAGCGAACTGGTGTGATGCATCGGCCAATAAATTGCGTATCCAAGAGTCAACCTCTCCAGTCAAGGCAACAGTGCGCGATGAGTTATATGTACTAGCCTCGAGTCAAAAGAAAGTAGCGTTGATACCGTTAATTGTGTTGAGTGCTTAATTTTTATACAAACAGTTATAATACAAACAAAGAAAACTCCGGAGTATGGAAGTAGACTGAAATATAGTAACTTTATTTTGCATTCTACTGTAGGAAAATTTAGATTTTGATTCGTACTCGAACGACTAGTTCGCGCGATGTTTTCTTTCTTGTCGCAGTTACTGAGCGACAAAATAAGACGTGATTATTCGAGGTGGCCATTCAGCAGGTTAAAGGATTCTCCCGAAGAAAAGAGATTTGATTTTATAAAGACTTTCAAATTTCGTGTGCCATTCAGCATTCTATAAACTTAAAATAGTTTTTGTATGTATGAATATACTCATTTGTTCAAGTATAACGTTGTTGTTCAATTCACTTAACTAATTATTTTTGTTCATCAAATGGCATTAATGTTCTTTAATTATAATCGTAGAAATCATTTTTCAGCATTAAACACTTTGATCAATTATAACTGTAGATACACAGTCGCGCGTCCGAAAATGTCCGAGCCAAATGAGCGCCACTTTGATAAAAGTGGCCTTCTTTTTCTCAGTACGTTGCGTGAAATTGTCAAGTTTAGCTGTCAAGTGTCAACCGAAATTCGACCGTAATGAAGTAAAGACTAGGTTCAAATTTCTGTGTAGGTGATGATTTTAATTGTTACGCAAACAAATTAAAAAGTTCGGACATTCTTTGAAGGGGATTTTGTTCGGCAATGTGTATCTTCAGTTATAATTGATCAAAGATTAAACAGATTTTTGACGATAAATGCTTTTATCCGTTTTTCACTCTTTGTTGTAGAATCTAGAGGAACCGTCTTTTTTACACAAATCGCTTTTAGTCTGATACTTGGTCCAAAGCATTAAGAAATAATGAGAACAACTCATCGATTCCCGAATAAATTCACCGTTGTAAGTGACATCACACCAAATGATCAATAATAAGAAGATACCCTCAGACAAGATTCGTCAAGACAGATGTACTATTGCGGATACAACAAATAAAATGGTTTGATGTGCTAACAGTCCGTTTTTCTGTGGTTATGGATTTTTAAACGTATAGTCTACCAAGCAAGTGCTTTATCATTTTTATTACAGTTCATACATCAAAATAAAAACAATAAAGCTGATTGTCACATTGACTTCTTAGTGAAAATGGCATTTGATATTTTACGCCATACAAATGACATTGAACCTTAAAGTGGTAAAGGAATTTCTTGGTCGACTAAGCATTATGGCACCTTCACATAGACATAGGTGGTCAAAATTGTGATTACGCGCTTAAGCAGTTGACAATACGATCGTGTTCAGATATTTATGAGCACCTAACTAGGCAACTTCGCTTAGCTTCATTTTTAGGGTTCCGTACCCAAAGGGTTAAACGGGACCCTATTACCAAGACTCCGCTGTCCATCTGTCTGTCTGTCTGTCCATCTGTCACCAGGCTACAGCCTGAGACACATCTCATGAACCGTGATAGTTAGATGGTTGAAAGTTTCACAGATGATCTTTTTCTGTTGCCACTATAACAACAAATCATCATCATCATCATTTCAGCCGAAAGACGTCCACTGCTGAACATAGGCCTCCCCCAATGCTCGCCAAACAGATCGGCCCTGCGCCATCCGCATCTAATGCGTTCCCGCTACCTTCACCAGGTCGTCGCTCCATCTTGTTGGAGGCCTACCTCACTGCGTCTTCCAGTCCGCGGACGCCACTCGAGAACCTTTCGGCCCCATCGGCCGTCAGTTCCACGGGCGATGTGCCCTGCTCACTGCCACTTAAGTCTAGCGATTCTTCGAGCTATGTCCGTGACTTTAACTCTTGCGCAGATTTCATCATTTCTAATGCAATCCCGCAGAGAAACTCCAAGCATAGCCCTCTCCATCGCCCTCTGAGTGACCTTGAGCTTCCTTATAAGACCCATCGTTAGCGGCCACGTCTCAGTGCCATAAGTCATCACTGGCAACACACACTGGTCAAAGACTTTTGACTTGAGACACTGCGGTATATCGGATGACAAGATTTACTCTGGATTCTAACACTGGATTATTATAGTAGTTTTGTTTACGGCTTATATTTTAACATACCCAAATATTTGTACGGAACCCTCGATGCGCGAGGCCGACTCTCACTTGGCCGGTTTTTTTTAATATGGCGACTATTCTACGGACACCTTAAAGATAGCGGATAAATTAAGGACTGCTTACTGACTGCTCCATGACAGCTGACATTTAGTTTCATTCATAATGTTTACTCAAAGCATATTTGTATTGTAAGTTGACACTAATAAATGTCTCAATTTGGTCCATTCTGAGGGAAATAAAACTTTGCATGTGTCAAGGCAGTAAATACGGTGACTGTCCAACAACTCCTGCGCTTGCTTCAGAATAAATCGGTCGGCGCGAATTAAAGGAACATATTAAAAATTCTGATTTACCGCCGAAATTATAATACAATGGACATTGTTGAATTTATGTCTTCGAATTCAATGATCATGTACATAATTCTGTGGTTTTTTTATAAAGTTTACGGCCATTTGTCATTTATTGTTTCCGTGGTCTCCGAAAATGGACAAAACAATATTTCAATATTTTAGAACTACCAATGTAAAATATCTAAGTATCACTTTTTTGTCGGAACGAGCAAAACGATCTGCTATAGAAGACAAGATAAAATTACTGTTTAACCATTTAAAGATTAGTCGCTTCTCGTTATAATCGTATGTCTGATACAGTGGTAATAGTTTGATAGCAATAAATCGAATTCAATAACACAGGACAGGTGTACCTAATACTAATAAATACGATAAAATAACTCATTGCAACAACGACCACCTGGAAGCCATACGTAGGGTACATAAGTAAACGAATAAAATATATATAAGTGTGAACGATAGTTGTATCTTGATCCAAGGGATCAATCAAAAATTTTAATTACGAGTACTGATTGATTAGCTAGCTCTCAGCTTACCACAAATTGTATAAGTGTATAAGTTGGTCACCAGATTTATGACCATTTGAGTTCATGTGTTGAAGCCACTAGATTTCTAAGAAAAGTAAAAGCATGTTGTAAAAACCTGATGACAGCCGTTTGTTTTCCTTGTATCTTGTCGTTTATGGCTACATTTTAACTTATCGTAATACTACTTAATTTTTCTTTCAATATTGTGAGCAGGGCGAGTAAAATACTTATTTTGTTTTATTTACTCATAGGTACAGTCAAGTGTAAAAAATATGGGTGCACACAACTTGCTCATAAATATGTCCCATAGCTCTTAAGTCGTCGAATTAAGGTATAGGTATGTAACGATGGGAGGATTAAATCGATACTTATTTTTGCACTTGACCGTACCTAACTACTTGAATTAAATTGAAGTATGTATTTGTCTTTGGCAAACAGAAGTTGAGAACACAAAACGGTTTTATTTTATCTCATCTTTTACTTAATGTTAAAACTGGTCCAACAAAAGGTGACTGTGCTGTTTTTCAATATACATAACGTCCACTAATGTTTAAATTTTAAATTCAAACTAAATGATCATCATTATCTCGGGCAGACTCTATGGCGACTTGTCTCGCTTTTTTTTATTATCTTTACTCGTTATTTATGATCTTATTTCGGGCTGGTCGGTATTTTGTAGAATTACCAAGTGTTCTCAAATTTATTTAAAATGTCATCTTAAACATTTTTCTTTTAAAAATGGAACTAAATGAAAAATCAAATGGCTCTGATACATTTGCAGTTCGATTATTACTTCAAGTAGGAAAAAGGCGAATTCTATCTACTTTAAAAAGGGTCCTTATTTTTTGTAAATTGAAGTAAAGTATGTTACAAGTAAAGTGTGTTATGTTATGTATTAAGTATGTGTGTTAACGACCGCTTTAGCCTAGTTGGTAGTGACCCTGCCTACGAAGCAAGAGGTCCTGGGTTCAAATCCCGGTAAGGGCATTTATTTGTGTGATGAGCACGAATATTTGTTCCTGAGTTATGGATGTTTTTTATGTATTTAAGTATATATTTATCTATATAAGTATGTCTATCGTCGTCTAGTACCCATAGTACAAGCTTTGCTTAGTTTGGGACTAGATCGATTTGTGTGAGATTGTCCCCTAATATTATTATTATTATTATTATATTATTAATTGAAAATTTATACAAACAAGCTCTGCTTTCGTGACTACTTCACATCAAACCCTTGCTAATCTTAACGAATGAGCATTTTTTAGGAAAGTTTTAGAAAAAAGAACGTGAAACAATTTTATTAGGCTTCCGGAGCCAAAATGGCAAAAACGGAACTCTTATAGTTTCGCCATGTCGGTCTGTCCATTCGTCCGACCGCGGCTTAGCTTTGAGACTGTTAGTGCTAGAAAGCTGTAATTTTGTATGGTTATATTTTGTAGCAACTACCCCGATAAAGTGGTAAAATAAAATATAAAAACATTTTTTTTAGGGTATCTCCCTTAGACGTGAAGTGGGGGTGATTTTCTTTTCTCATCTAACCTTTTAGTGTGGGGTATTATTGGATAGGTCTTTTAAAATCAGGGGTTCTGAAAACGATTTTACGATGCCTTCAGTGATTCGTTTACGAAATATATTCTACTTTAAAGTGCAAACTTATGTTAAAATCAAGCGCCCCCCCTCCTCTAAAAGATAAACTGTTGTCTTGAAAAT
The DNA here is from genome assembly GCA_947563465.1 of Archips xylosteana. NCBI lineage: Eukaryota > Metazoa > Arthropoda > Insecta > Lepidoptera > Tortricidae > Archips > Archips xylosteana. The sequence continues at coordinate 12,701,507 of OX387352.1, read as the reverse complement.
CTTGAAAAGATTCATGATAGGAGTGTAAATAAATGTTTATCACATTAACAAGGAAAATTATTACGGCTACGTTTGCTTGAGAATTATTAGTAGTTTAAGAGTAAGTAGCAGCCTGACCTATAAAATTATATTTGTTTAATACGGATAGTATAATAGGGATGTACTTCCAGTAAAATAACGCTTTATTTTAGCCCTGAAAACCAGATTAATTTTCGATAACTGCAAAATTAGATTTTTTGTTGTTTTACAAATAAATAGTTAGTTGATTGAGTTGGCGAACAAGTGACGTCATAAGTTGCTTTTGCCATTCAAACTATTGGAAAAATGTGTTTTGACAGCTCATAAAAAGTACGTTAGTTGATTGGTGGTTTCAACATCCCTATTAATAGTAAAATTAATAAGATATGCAAGGATTTTTTCGTAAGGGCTGCGGAACATTATCCTAGGTTTGTCCGACATTCTCTTGGCCGGTTTTTACACCTCTGTTGTGGAGTACTTTATAACTGGATGCTGATAAGCAATAACGTGTCAACCCACAAAATCTCGAAAAAACTGAAAAAAATCCAATAAAAATCTTTCGCGCTAATTTTTTCAAAATGACGTTCGTGTGGGTTGACATGTTATTGCTTATTATCAGCATCCCTAATAATGCCCATCCTCAAAATCAGCTCAGATTTCAGGTAGGTTTTTTATATACAGTACTGCAGTCGAAACTATTTGTGTCTCACGTAATGCAATAAAATAAATATTCAGACAGTCCTTCGGCTCACCAAAGCTTAAGTAAAGTAGAATTTTAAACATGAACAGAACAAGGGTACCGAGTTGACTGCCATCTATTGCAAAATGATTGAACTAAATAGCCCACTTGGCACTTTGTCGTTCTATACACCTCGCAGTGTCGCATGGTATCAAATTACTTGTCCAATAACCTTCACCACTAGATGCCACTAGCAGTTACAAACGGATTTTAAAACAAATACATCTACTAGTAAAGTCGATGTAAAGTTAGCACGAAATAATAAATCTACCCTTCTTTAATAATGCGAAATTTATTCCAACTTAAATACTTACAATAAAAACTGGATTTTATTCAATTTAGTGCTTCTAAAGCTGAATATTTTTTTATAATAAATAATTAACTAACTGTTTAACATTAAAAACTACTGAAGATAACATTTTCTTGACCTCAAAGGCATTCTATGTTAAGAAAATAACACTTCTTCACGTTGTCATCAAAATTATCTAAAATAGCTCTCGCAATGGGATTATCTGTATTTCTCATTTTGATGCTTGTATAGTTATTGAGCGCGACTTCGTGGAAAGGCTCCAAAACGATCTTCGTGTGCGGGTCAAATATTGATTTTTCTGGTGTTTTTAGTTGTTTCGCGTGGCCACTGAAGTAATTAAGTTCCCTACAAATGGCTTCTAGTTCCAGTTTTGTGTGTGTGGGTGAATCATAGCATTTGGCGTGCCACACACCGTGAGATAGAACGGTCACTATACCTGTGCCTCTTCTGAAAAAGATTAATATAAATGTGTATAAGCTTCAGACGTATACAGGCAGACGTACCTAATGAAAACAACACTAAAAACATACGTAAGATCGAGCACGGTCTATTAGATTTTCTGCGATTCATTCATAATGATTATAATAATTCACTGATATCTCCTATTCAGAGAAAACCTATAGATGACTTGTAAAGGGTGGCTTAAGAAACATAAGTATAATTAATTTAATTTGTCCTTACGGTGCTGAAGCAGCGCTTAATCCGAGACAAGACATCTCGTCTTCTCCGTTGGGGCAATCCCGGACTCCATCGCATAGCATGTCATGAGCCACGCAGTACTCTACTTTGCTTGAGCTTCCTCCGCATCTTTAAAATAAATCACTATATTTAAAATCTGCTTTGTCTATAGACTGGAGAAGAAACCACTACCTCTATACACGAGATCATGATTATGTTTGTACTTTGCTTTCATATGAAATGAATAAGCAAGGAAAACTTATACGATTAAAGTTCAGTAGGTAGATACTATTGGCTTTTGAAATTTAGGACACAATGTTTGCTTCATTAAATTAGTACACAGCAAGCCTGTGTACTTACTTGTCTTATCTACAATTTCTGGTCTTAAATGTATTGGAAACCAACCCTCGTCAAAAGTAATTGTACCGACCTTTTGCATCGGCAAACCAATGATCAGGCTACTACAAAAACAAAACTACACTGACGAACAAAAATAATGGTTTACATTCCATACAAAATTGTATGCCATATTATGTCGTTATTTTTGCTCGTCAGTATACTTAGGCCTATATTGATGTTCATAGCCAAAACCAACTTGATAGTGTGGAATCAAACCCTTGTCTGTAATATAATGGAATAAACAATTGAACGAGATCCTTTATGGCGAAAGCGTAAGCCCTATTCATTCGTGGATTTAATTCGATATTTGCACATCTTCATCAACAAGCAGGTTGCGCTATTGTTTGCCCGTCATTACACAATGCATAGTGTTATTACGAACAAAATAGTGGGTTCAATCTAGTTACTTTAAATTTTTAATGCTCGTTAATTAAAATAAAACTATGACAATTGATCATGTAAAAAGTAGTGGCTTGACTCCTGATTTTTGCTTATTATACTAAACTAGCTGTTGCCCGCGACTCCGTCGGCGAAGAATTCGTTTATCGCTACCCCGCAAAAACAATGTTTAATAAAAAAAATGTTTAATGTTTATAGCTTTAAGATCTTTTGTGCCCACCTATGTTGAACTAATAAATGAATGAATTGAATTGAACTAAAAAAAAGTGTTCGTTTTTGTTAATCCAGATTATAAACTAAACATTTTAGCGTGAAAGAGTAACAAACATCCATACTTTCGCGTTCATAATATTAAACAAGATTTATTACTGGTCCGCAGGACTCAGTGTACATATTAGATAAAGTAACGACTTGGTTATGTCACTGATACTGCTGGTTGCAAAAGGCGCAGGTATTTATACAGGTTCCTTATGAAAACGTTCATGGGAAGATAACTTTTTCAGTAGTAAAAGTATTCAGATTGAAAAAATAACTTAGTAGAAGGCTTTTAGGGCTTTGAAACCTTTGTGTGTTTGTATGGTACCTCACCTATAACTGTGTTTGGCGTGGCACTTGCAGAATTTGGGATCTTCGTCACTCCTGTCATGACAATGGAGGATGCCATCACACAGGCGTGTGGGCATCACCATTGATAGGTAGTCGGAGCATATGGTCTGGCCAGGCTCATCGGTACCGTCTCCGCAATCGTCTCGGCCATTTCTGAAAAGTTGTTTAGAAACACACCGTCCATTTCCGCATTTGAGCTGTCCGGTTGTACACTCTGCAAATATACATAAATAAACATTTTTTTTTTTATAATAAAATTATAATTTATTGGTATAAATTAATTAAAACAATTAAGAAAAAATAACAATGAATAAAACTTAACTATAAACATTATTGTAGTTCATTTTATAATCTTTCGAGTAAGTACGCTACGTTTTATGAAAAAAATTAAAATATAAAAATACAAAATTATAATTTGATTTTGATATATTTATTATTATTATTTTTTCTATGAAATCAGAATAGTATTTATTTATCGAATACTGAACCCGCACTATGGCATTGAAACTGTATTTGAATAACTTGAGACAGTTTATTTACCTCTAATTTGTTTGTTAACACCCTGTTGGGTGACAACAAAATTAATACGGGACAAAGATAATTTTTCTCGAAGAATGTTGAATAAGTAGATGTTTAATTTTAAGTAATTAGATACAAAGACTGCCACGACTACATAATGCTAATGTAAAGGTCAGATTGTCAAAAAATAACCTAACGCAAATAAACGCGAGAGATAGAGGTAGGTACAGTCAAGTGTAAAAATATGTACTGAATGAAAGTTTCAAAAATAAGTACCGCAGACTCTTATTTCGACGCAATAAGGCCGTAGTAACATATTTTTGAGTGGTTCGAATAGATACTTATTTTTGCACTTGACCCTACATGACTGTATTATTGTAATAAAAATAAAAGTAAGTTACTTAAAACGTTACTTTTTGTTTTCTTTTTAGGGTTCCGTAGCCAAATGGCAAAAAACGTAACCCTTATGGATTCGTCATGTCTGTCTGTCTGTTCGTCCGTATGTCACAGCCACTTTTTTCCGAAACTATAAGAACTATGCTGTTGAAACTTGGTAAGTAGATGTCATTGTATTTTGTGAACCGCATTAAGATTTTCACACAAAAATAGAAAAAAAAACAATGAATTTTGGGGGTTTCCCCATACTTAGAACTGAAACTCAAATAAATTTTTTTCATCAAACCCATACGTGTGGGGTATCTATGGATAGGTCTACAAAGATGATATTGAGGTTTTAAATATAATTTTTTTATAAACTGAATAGTTTGCGCGAGAGACACTTCCAAAGTGGTAAAATGTGTGCCCCCCCCTCTGTAACTTCTAAAATAAAAAACTTTAACTTTAACTTTGTATATTAAACATATAAACATATATTATATATGTACATCATATAGATAAATGGAGCTGAAGAAGTGCTTTAGCACACTCGGTTTTTTTTAAGGTTTCTTGGACAGTGTTGCGACACATGAGAAAACGGGATAATAATATTCCTGATCATAAGAAATAAGTACGCACGCACACGTAGTTGTGTTTAGTCTAGTCTGCTATTATATTAGAAGTCTGTGATGGATACTTCTTCCTAAGATACAAAAATTAAACCAGGCGGTCACCCATCCAAGTACTGACCGCGCCCGACGTTGCTTAACCTCGGTGATCGGAAGAGAAGCGGTGATTTTGTCAAATATCTTGAAAACGGTGTATCCCACAGTAAAATCAATGAATTTTTCACCCCCCTGCTCACTCCCCTCTAACCCCCCCCCCACCCCTTGCACCCCGCCGGCATTTAAAGTACCCGAGCGCTAGTACTCAGATTGTACATCCTGGCGTTCGCCGCTCTCTTGTACATCCTGGCGTTCACTGCTCTCTCTTGCCCCTACACCCCGTCCCCCGCGTTTGCCTTATTTTCGTAGGTCCACCATCTTACTCCCAAGTCAAGCGTACCTATAGAAGTTATACTTCAAAAATATATGTTGTACATTACAGTGGCGATCCTTACATAGAAGCCCAAAAGCCGGGCTTGCCTTATAAATCTCAAATCAAGATTAAAAATAAAAGCCAAACCTCGTCCAAACGAAAAAAGTTCTAATAAAATCACTTTCATAATAACGCGCTTTATTTTACGTAAAATACCAAGAATTGCATAACAAATCCGCTGCGCGGCCCAGCGGCGCTGTACGGCGGCCGACGCGGCGATAGGCGATAGTAGCGACGTTATAAATAGCATGACATCTCGCTCGCTCTTGTGGGCTTTTACGGGGCTTCGAAACGCTCTCTTCATACTTAGGAAAACGTTAGTTTTGCAAATATCTATGTATAGCTGCATATATAGCGCTTTCTTTGCAATTTTGAATCTGGCTTACGGTGTGAAGTTTGCTGCGTTTGGTTTAGAACGCGAGTGCGCGGGTGAGATGAATAACTTCACGATTGTTTATATCGAATCGTGGGCCATACCATGCAAGGCGTTGTAAAATGCGTGAATTAATGTAATTACAAAATAAATATGTATTCTTGTTTTAGTGCGTTGCGTGTGAGAATGAGTCTGTAAAATTTAAAATTCTGTTTAGTAATAGAATGAAGTGTGCTTTGGTAAGCTTGCCCAAACTGAGTAAAGCGGCAACAAGATGGATTTACCTACATTCAATTATAAATAAATACTAAAACATATCTCTCTGCTTGCCATAGCCTGATACCCTAGGCACGCCACTGGTACATTACCATGTAAACTTCCACCGAAAATTGGTTTGAACGAGATCTAGTAGGAAGTTTTTTTTAATACGTCATAAATCGTAAACCGCAGTTTACCTTTAATTTTGCTGCTACGGAACCCTTCATGGGCGAGTCCGACTCGCGCTTGGCCGCTTTTTTTTTATTGTAATTATTTTTAGTTTTGGATAGTTTATACACATATAATGTGTAAGTATTGTGTTGTAAGTAAATAAAGTAATAAATAATTTAGTTGTTTGGAATAAAACAGTTGGTAGACGTAGCACCACTAAACAGTTAAAAAAAGTGTTTTCAGTGTTTACGTTTGGTAAGAAGAAGAATTTTGTGTCATCGTCTGACACTGTCTGTGTTTGTTAATAATATGCAAAAATTACTAAAATCACTCGAGTTACATATATGTAGAATTAATTTAATTTTGATTCCTATTTCAGATAATAACTTGTTTACTTAGCTCGTATCCAGACTATTTTTAAATAAAATATGTACTTAAATGTCTTACCACATCCTCCATGGTACGGATTATTTCTGCAAATAAGTTGTTTCTTTTCACAAGCCGCTTGCGACTCGTCGTTACCATCCGCACAGTCCTTTACTCCGTCGCACACTTGCTTTAAGTCCACGCACTGACCACGACCGCATCTCTGGCCATGGCATTCATCAATGACGTATGGTTTTGTACCGTTGAACATTCCTGATTTATAAATTACATAAATATAGATAACAATAAAGAAAATAAACAAATCCTTCGGCGCTGGACATTTTAATTCAGGTATGAATAACGTTGTTTTTGTTGCATTTGAAGATATCATTTTTGTATGTTATTATAGTAGCTCAAGATAGGCACCAGGTGCATTTTAAGATATTAAGCTACGGATTTTGACTATAAATTACACATTACCTTCATTGATACGAACTAAAACCAATTATTTTGATACTCCACAACTAAAAGCAACTTAGCAAGCTGGTATCAAGCAAGGTAATTGTTTTCGGTTAGTGGATATGGACCCCTACAAAGTGGTCCCTGATTTAATTTGTTATTTCATAGATAGGTTTTAAATATTGCTGTTACTGTAATTAATAATAAGGCTGTAACCGAGAAAACAAATGCTCACCAATAGTAGATCTCAAATCCTTTCGTAAATAGTGTATATCGTTTGCTAAAATTTTGTCTTTCAATCCACATTCACCTTCGCTATCAACAAATGTAGCTGCTGGATACCAGCCCTGCTCCGAGTGACAACTTATGACACCGGACCATTGGCGATGTGTAACCATACCTTCCTAAAGAAAGAAAAGATCACGTTAGTTAATTGCATTAGTTTCAAATTTATTACAGTGCCGTTTTTTTTTACATTATGTGCTTACAGGACAAATAGATTTTTTCTCGTTACGCACGAAACATCGATATTGTTGGTCGCAGTCTTCACTTGTTTCTTTAAGGATTGCGCTGACTGTGTTGTTATTGGTATCTTGCCCGACTGCTACACATGCTGTATTTTTTTCTTCTTCAATGTTGTTCCTATAAACAAAAAGTATTTTAAGTACCTAATATTAGTATTTTCGCTGAAAAACTTTAAAGCATACTTACACAGAAGGTATAATCATTGGTTTAACCATGTTTGAGTACTTTGCCGGATGTTTTAAATGTAATAGTGCCACTCGGTGGTGGTACATCTCTTCCTTGGCATCAACTTGATATATTTGTTCGTACGGCCCGTTGGTAGATTTTAAAGTCCTATGTGATCCCAAAACCGCTGTTACATAGTTCCTGCCCATCCTAAAAACGTTAAAAATTACATTTACCTACTACATATTTTAATTTGAGAGTTATTGATGAAGTAAACGAAGAATAATTAAATAAGAAGAATGGAAACGGAAGACAGAAAAATGGAGAAGCTTATACACTTACATGGTATCCCACAAGCACGACTGGCTGACCAAAACCCATGAAAGTTCCACTAAAACACCTGTGCATCTATAATCGCCTTCTACATAAATTTTAGCTATCCACGGCCACATTTCCTTGGAAATAGAGTCAGCTGATCGACTAAACAGCCGTTCTTGAGACTCATCAAAATTAGTAAACAGTGAGGAATCGCAAACTACATACAAAGACATGCAAAGTTTATTAATATTTGGCACACAATGTTCTTTTAAAACTTGTGGTTCAGTGATTACTACATGTCTTGCTGTTTTATTTTCTTCACTTTCTTGTCGATACATAAAATTTATCGGTGCTGCTTCAATAACATCACGTTTTTTTCTATCAGTGACTAAAGGAAGCAGCCTATCATTTTCTTTTATATTTATATACTTAACAAAGTACCTATTTGCAGAGCTGTAAATAATAATAATTAGAAATCAAAATGAAACGTAAATACACCTCGTAAATTTATAGATATTGTCTTGCAATTACCTAAAACCTAAGTATCTACAGGCGTGATTTGCTTCAAGTTCTTGTTGCTTAATTGTTAAGTTATCTTCACACATAATGTTCCAATTATTTTTCTCTTTTTTGGTTAAATATCCTTCTAAATTAATCCTCGGTCTTCCATCAAAGTCGAACAGTACATTTTTGCCATTAGAAAGTGCAACTAAAAATTAAAGTTTATTAAGTTTATTGTTCAAAGTACATTTCACATAAAATGCTATTGATAACTTACAGCAATCTTGTTCATCTTCTCCTAGTGGACATTGTGGTTTTCCGTCACACACGTATTTTGAAGGAAGACATATCTGACTATGAGGACAGAGAAAATGATTTTCATCACAGCCATCTAAAATTTTAAAATATAATTGATATTATTTTCATATTATACTTATTATTCAATTTCTGTGTAGCACATAATTTAGCCTGACCAGAAATATATGACTATTCGCCATGTTGCGGAATTTCATTGGAACTAATTTCTTACACTGGCAATAATTTTAATGATTGTCAGTGTCACTGTGGCGGCTTCTTTGAATAATAACAAAAATGCCCGAAACGATTTGTAGTCAACAACGGAACATTGTAAATAATGTTTATAATAAACTACTGGATAAAAAACGCTTGGGGAATGAAACTATTTCGCTACAAAACCTTTCCAAATTAACATCAGAGCTAACAGGTAGGTAAACATTGTAAAATCGCTGTCAATTGAAATTTCGAACAATGTAAATAAACCATTTAATGAAATATCCATATTCTAGCACTTGTTTATTGTATTAATGGTTTAGGATAGTGTTGTGGTAAGTATTGATTAAATAACACACGGATTTAGCAGTATTTGATGAGGGAAAATGCAAATTAAAGACATTTTAAATACAAGGCTTGTTTACAATGTTTGCAATTTCAATTGACTGACAGTTTAGACACGTCAAGATGTCATTGTTCCGACTATACTGAACTATTGATTATTATAAATAAGAATAATAGCGCCCTCATGACAATAGTCATATATTTTTGGTTTAAAGCCCGAACAGGAAAATAAAAACCCTCGCCATATTGCGGAAAACTAATGGAACTAATTTCTTTAACTGGCAACAGTAAGTTTGAAGTCGTCATTAATGTCATCTGCCAATTGCTGTCTAAGTGTGGTGCGTTAAAATGCCGAAAACTATTAAAATACATTTACAAAAAGTTATATTCAATATGACGAAGTATTTGTCGGAGAGAAAGTTTGAAGGATTGGAATCTATTCCTCTAAATAACATTACCGGCCTTGTTGTCAATATGACTGGTAGGTACCTGGTACAGTGTTGCTATAATTATTGCTAATTTAACGCGCCCAGAGCAGGGTTTTTATTTTCCTGGTTGGGCTTTACCTTTATATTATTTCTACTTACAACAGTTTGATTCGTCTTGACCATCTAAACAATCGTAAATGCCATCACATATTAAGTTTTCATCTATTGCCCACAGATAGTCAACGCACTTGCATCCTAATTCATCAGTGCCATCTTCACAATCAGCTTTATGATCGCAACGATGACGATAGGGAACGTGTTGATATATTCTATTAAATTAAAACACTATTTTAATGAAGTACGTACTTTTTGAATAATAACAAGTAAAACAGAAATATCAAGTCAATTTACCTAAGACATTGGAATTCTTTTGGAGTTCTATGTTTTTTCTTTGATTTAACGGCATGAATTTCGCTTAGGACAATATCTTCGATTTTGTTTATTAAATCACGATTTTTTAATTCATCTGGAAGTTCTCTGCCTGATAATTCAGTGTCTTTATCGGAGAAAGATATATTTGGAATAGAAATTTGATTAATGGTAGTTGTTGGTTTATTATTATTTATTAAAATTGTTTTACTTGTTGTGCTCGAAGATTCATGAATTTCAGGGTTTTTGAGGTCTTCTTCTATGTCATCAATTTTATTTTGATTTGAATTTATCTGTTTTTGTAATGATTTTAATTCATCAGCTATACTGCTCTCTGAAGTCAAAAAAATATCTTCAATGTCTTTTTTTTCACTGACTAAACCAGGGGTAGTGTGTTCTGGAGGGTTCAATTCATCGTCATTTTCCCAAGAAGAGATGCCAGTTGAAGATTCATCTGTGTTTGGAGTTTCAGTAAGCGAAGAAGTAAACATTTCGGGTATATCAGCGTCTTTCATTTCACTCTTTTTAGAATTTTCAGATTTTGATGATCTTTCTTTTGATTCTTCTTGTGATTTTGTTATTGAAATATCTTCACGACTATTTTGAGTGTCAGTGTTGTCAAAGCTGTTATTTAGATCCTCTGTAACATTTTCCGTCGAATCCTCTTCATTACTACTTTTAGATTCTGACCTTGTTGGACCGGCCACTTCAATTGTTGATGCACGTAACAAATCATCAACATGTGTATCTATCACATGTTTGAGTGATGAGTTTTTTACTTCGTCTGTAAATTCTTCATATTTTAAGGTTAATATACTTCATTAAACAATAATTACAAAGCTTATTTAGGTGCTAAATGATTCGTGTTTATGAAATTATTGTACAAGTTATTGTACTTTATTTTAATTTAGGTTATAGTCGTAATGAAATAATATTTTTTTTTATTGCAAACCATAAAGCATTTCAGTAAATAAACTTAAAAATAAAAAAAAACAGGCCCACCAACAGTTCGCATAAATCAATCTCACCCGAACAATCGTATTAAATTTTAATGAAGAAATGCGATGAAGCGACTGTAATTAGTGCTTTGGTTAGTTTCGATCAGACACTAAAGGAAAAGGTGGTAGTCATTTTATACTTACTCGCTGAATCACAGTTTATTTCATCTTCTCCTCCAATACAGTCAACAATTTTATCGCATCTTTGTTTTTCCGAAATGCATTTAGAACTTCCAATTGTGCATAGAAAACCTGCGCATGCTTTTTTAGGTTGACCTTTGGGTTGAGTTTGGAAAACTGCAAAAATAACGAAGTGTTAATAATTTGCTAATAAAAACCTAATATTTGCAATTTTTTAACAAAATTATTGTACTTACAACTGTATTGTGCTTGTGAGTTATTTAATTCTTCTGAAGAATCAATCACTGGCTTTTTAATCGGCACTGGTTTCGTTTCTTGCACGTCCATGTCTGAATGTGATCCAGATTGATTAACTTTAAGTTCCAAGTTGCTTTGGTTTGCATTAATAATTATTTTTTCTTCAACCGTATTTGCTGACCTCATGGAATCACAATTCATTTCATCTTCACCTCCAAGGCAGTCGATAACTTTATCACATATTCGTTTTCTCGGGAGGCATTTAAATATTCCTGATATGCATTTGAATCCAGGACATTCTTGTTTAGGCTGAATGGTTGGCAGATTTTTTGAAACTGAAAATATCGTTACTTTAATAGTGGGTGGGTAAAAATATTTCAAAAAGACAAAATTTGTGATTTCGCAGTTTACTAATGTTTCGCAAATTATTTTTCCCAAACTGATTCATTTGGCAAATGTTTAATTTCCCAACTGTTTATTTTTTCTGAAACTGTTTACTTTTCAGGATTGTTATAAAACAAACTTAACCTAACCTAACCTACAGAATAGTCCTGAAATATATCCTGAATAGTTTAATTTCAGAAAAAAAAATTGGGAAATTAAACATTTGCCAAATGAATCGGTTTGGGAAAAATAATTTGCCAAACGGAAGTACACCTTAAACACCTTAAGACATTGGTAAGAATAAGAAACGATACTTACAAATGTGGAATTTTATCCATTTTACGAAGAGACTAACCCGAGTATACACTCCGGGCTCATCTTTACGACCGCAACCATCTCCGTGACTTACGATCCCGGCGATGTACCATTGTTGCGAATTCAAAGGGTTTCCGCACAGAAGTGGACCCCCACTATCGCCCTGGATTACATAAAAATCAAATTAAGCTTACTGTATATCGTATTTGAACAGGACTCTCTGATTTATCTATTTGAAAGCTGTTTTTACAAAATTCAATATAATCCATTAGAATTTTTCGTTATAAGCGACTGCCTGAAATCTGAGACTTATTATAACTAGGAGACTGCACAGATGGAAGTTAATTATATAACTCCAAGTTAAGTGCTAATCCAGGGCTAAGTAGGTAGTATCAAAATGTCAAAAATCAAAATGTAATGTATGTTTTAACTTTAACCCCAAACCATGCAGGCGGCCCTTAGGTACTTAGTAAAATAATAACAGGATTTAAAACATGATTTTAGTGTGGAGTCTGCTCTTGTCCCCGCCTGTGGCGACAATTTCAAAGGTAAAAATATATTGCGTTTAAGTCTAGTTTTTACTATTATGGATATAATATAAAGTCAAATGCAGCTGCTTGTAAAAAATATACTAAATAATAATGCGTTACATTAAATAGTACATTACTGCAGAGGCCGTGAAGTAAGGGATTGATGGACGAGATTTGGGGTATACGGCCGAGTCGTAGACGAGGCCGGATAAAACGAGTCCAGCAATCCCTCTTCCGGCCGAGGATTGTATAGAGCTTTTCTCAAACACACAAATTCACATCCATAAATCCATCCATACATCTATACATCCATCCATCCATACATCCATCCATACATCCATACATCAATCCATACATCCATACATCCACCCATCCATACATCCATCCATCCATACATCCATCCATACATCCATCCGTACATCCATCCGTACATCCATACATCCATCCATACATCCATACATCCATCCATACGTCCATCCATTCATCACCAGTAGATTAGGCGGTTTTATAGAAATAAAAGAAGATAGATTTTTTTTTAATGTCGTATGTAATTTTTCCTTAGTCAGTTTAATGTTAGTAAGCAAATTTAAAAAGTTACAGCAGCGGACAATAATGGTTTTTCATACTTACTTTTATGGCCTAGGCCAAGAAGTAATGTAGGGAGCCATAAACAACAAACTTCATGGCTTCATTTCGTGATATTAACGCATAAATTTCAAAGCATGTTTGAGAAAATAAATTTAGTTTTGGTTAATTGAATATTACATAGTACAGTATTTTTTTTATATAAAACTGACCCGTGCCTGACCACTATCTCACCTGATGAATGGTAAACATGAGGCCAAGGGTATATCTCACTGGTTCAGTAACAGCCTATTCACCCTAGTCTTGAAAAAAAAAACAGATTTTACCTGACACGCATCTTTTCCTCCTTCGTTGAAGCCCGCACAAATTTCTTTACCGGCCCTATCTTCCCGATGTTTGCAATTTGACCATATTGGCACTTCCACTTCCCGCATATGGTCAGCTGTAAAAAACAAGCGTATTCTTTCTTTTAAATATATAAAAATCTCGTGTAACGGTGTTTGTTATAGAACTCCTCTGAAACGGCTTGACAGATTTTTATGAAATTGTTTCTAGATATATATATTTGGTAGGTCTGAGAATAGGTCGTAGGCTATTATTTATAGGTACCTACCCCTATTCTTCGCAGACGGAGTCGCGAGCAACAGCTAGTCTAATACATAAAAATCTCGTGTCACGGTGTTTGTTATCGAATTCCTCAAATAAATTAAAAAATCAAAAACCCGCCTGCAGAAATACTGAAAAGGTGGAAACAAGATAAAATGTTCAATAACAATAAAAAGCTAACTGAACTCTACGAAAGAAATCGAAAAAAAAACTAAACATTTGAAACGAATTTACAACACGTCAATGTCAGTCTTTTAAAATTTAACACAATGATATAATGCAGTCGGAGGCATGCATGAAGTGATATTAAATCTCGTGCAGCTACTGACTCCCATGCCTCCGACTGCATTTTATCGTTGCATTAAATTTTGAAAGACTGCCATCGACGTATTTTAAATTCGTTTCAAATGTTTAGTTTTTTTTTCGATTTCTTTCGTTGAGTTCAGTTAGCTTTTTAATGTTATTGAACATTTTATCTTGTTTCCACCTTTTCAGTATTTCTGCAGGCGGGTGTTTTTGATTTTGTAGGTAATTTATTATATTATTTACACTGCAGGCGGGTTTTTAGTTTTTTTAATTACTTTTGAGAATTTGAATTAGAAATCCGTTGCTATTTATAGTTAAAGTTCAAAGCCAATTTTGAAATATGTAGGTACTTAATTTTCCACATGGGTTTCATAGAGAAAATTATTGCTCAAATATATCTTAGTAGGTAGGTTAAGTAAATCGTCGTTTTAATGCATTGATTGCCAATTTACTAATCCAAATTAAATTTAAACACATGACTTGTATATATTTTTGTAATCTCTTTTAAAATCCCTTTATTTTGATACCCTACTCGATAGGTTTGAATAAAAAAAATTTTTTGAAGACACAATTTGGCGCCAAAAAACCGCAATTTTGATTTTTCAAGAATTGCATGTAGTCAGTGTTAGTCGCGTTATTAAGACGAATCCAATGACGTGTCATTTATCATAACCGGTTCAGCCGCTGTGTAGTTACGAGAGGACGTAATAGGCATGGACATACATACATATATACGAGTCAAACACATAACCCTTCCCTCTTCTTTGCAGTTGGGTAAAAACGGCTTGACCGATCGTTATGAAGCCTTTTCTCTGTATTTGGTAGGTCTGATAGGTCGTTGGCTATTTTCTATACCCCTGTAAGATATATTAATACTCGAAATTAAACATATAAATTCGTGAATAAAATATAATTTTCTTACATGACATAAATCAAAATCGATTGTTTTTTAAAAACTTGCGCCAAAAACAGAGACCATGGCTTCTGGCCATTCTGCCCCTACACCCCTATTCTTCGCAGGCGGAGTCGCGGGTAACCGCTAGTTATATATAATATCATACATACATAGTGTAAAGATATCCAACAAACCTTGGAAAATAGTCAAGTGGGAGACTTCCCACGCACAATCTATACACGAAAAGTTAAGTGAAGTGAAAAAAAAATAAAGAAAAATGTTTTTCTGGATCAGAGATATTGTATACGAGTAGGTAGGATATACAAAGTTTACTCACAAAAAAAAAACAATTTGTTGATGAAATCGGATTGTACTGATTGGACAATTTAATTTTACAATAGTTAAGTACGTTTACGAAGGAATCGGAAGAAACGTTCATATTGATAATTTGTAACTTACAAAAGATCAATATGAACGTTTTTTCCGATTTGTACCTAATTTGATTTTGTAACATGTCATTTTGTAAAATTAATCTTCTTCTTTTTCTGACACGCTACAATCTTGTGTTTGGAGTGGTCGGAGTCGTCAGTTGAAGATGACCTTAATGACGAAATTCTTTGGGAAAATAATTTAGCGGTTGCACCTTGCCTCAAAAGCAGTGCTGAACTCGAAGGTTAGCAGTACTGTTGACAATTGAGGGCGTTGCTACTCATTTTTGCCTTTTACGACATCCATGGGAAGAGATAGCTAAGTTCAATTCTAAAACCCGGCCGGTATAGGACGGCTAGGTAGTAATTAAGACTTGATACATTTTGTGAAACTACTCACGATCTGGCCCGTGTTCCATTGTGGCTCCCCATCCAACCGCCGTACAAACTGTGCCTGCCGGTGGACCCCAGAGCCAATCAGCACCTGCCGTTTCCAGTCCCGGCAAACAGATTGGCCGAACCCATCGACTGAACAGTATTGCTGGCTTCACTCTCAGCAAAGAAAGGTCATTTTTCATATCGACCCGATCGTACTTGTGGTTCACGATAATGTGACTGACGCCATGATTTTGCTCTTGAGGTGAGAAGGAAAAACGTCGAAGCATTCCGACTTGAATTTCATAATAGTGATCCCAAAATCTAATAAAAATATGTAAAAATTAGGCACTTTTAAACACAAAAAAACTGCTGTATTTTTGAACCGGTCTAGTTTACGCCAGGTAAACTGTAATGAATAATTTTTATTTTATTTTTGCGATTGCGGGTTCCATACAAATTTGTAATTAATTCCAAATTTAAGCTATAAACTGTCGCATCTATAAATGTCCGAAATTAGTAGAGCCCTTATTCTTACCAAAACGTACATACTGTGAGATCATTTTATATTGGTTGTTCAGAACCCCCCCATAATCTTTTAATTTTTACTGTTTTTAGGGTTCCGTACCTCAAAAGCAAAAAACGGAACCCTTCTAGGATCACATTGTTGTCCGTCCGTCCGTCCGTCCGTCCGTCTGTCTGTCAAGACCCTTTTTCTCAGGAACGCGTGGAGGTATCAAGCTAAAATTTATATCAAATACTCAAGTCTACTGTCCCTTGGAGCTGTGAAAAAATCAAACATCTAAGCCAACGCAATCAAAAGATACAGCCGTTTATGACGCAAATTTCCGCATATTTTCGAAACTCGCAAGGGAATCAAAACCTACAGGGTACTTCCCGTGAACTCAGAATCTTGAAATTTGGTACGAAGCAAGGCCTTTTAGCACAGATAAAGGAAAAATTGCGAAAAGCATAATTTTTTTTGTCTGTCTGTCTATATCAGTAACCAATCTGCAATGATCCCACACTGCGCACATTTTGCTTAGGAGCAGGGGTCTGCTAAGACTGGATGTTAATAGATACATATAAATTTGTATGGAACCCTCGGTGCGCGAGTCCGACTCGCACTTAGCCGGTTTTTTTGTGGTAATGGCATTGGGAATAAAAATACACGTTATGTATAAATTTCAGCTAATAATGTAATAATGTAATGTAATGGAGATACAGCCCTGTATACGGACAGTTGCAGGGTAGCGACATTTATGCTTAGCAGAGTTTCGTTTGTAACCCTTCGGGTACAGAATCCTAAAATCAAATTCAATTTATTAAAAAGTAAGTCGGTTAAGCTAGCTCAGACTACCAAACAGATCTAGTAAACATGTTGGAACTTTGTTTCTCAGTGAATTATACATGAAGATTTGAGACTACAAGCCAGTTAGGTAACAGCTTGAATATTCCAAGTAGAAACACGCTTTTTGTATCGTATTTCATATATTTCTATAGGTAAACACAATTCTAAACCTGTTGAGAAAAACATTATCTAGGTATTGCTTTTAAAAATACACAGCAGGACAAAAATAACGGGCTACTTTTCGTATAGCTTTGTATGGAAAGTGACACATTTATTTCTCTTAGATATTTACATAATACTTACTTTTTTTTAAAGCATTTGTACATAATTATAATTATTATTAAATTCGTATGCGAAATTTTGCGTAAATTATGGTGCCTATTATTGGCTTAAGCACTAATACAGCGTGTGCGTGTCATTGATGGATCATTGCTCCCACTACTTACTCAAATAAGTATATAGGACTGTTGTCTTAAACTGTTTGGAGTGAGGGTGTTTTATTTCTTAGGAATGATTTAGACTACCTAGGCAGCGAAGTAGGTCTGGAAATATCTAATACCTTTAAACGAGCAATTCTTGGTCTTGGTCAATGGTGTCTGTGAAGTTCCCAATCTGCACTGGGCCCGCGTGGGAACTACGGCCCAAGCCCTCTCATAATGAGAGGAGGCCTGTGCCCTGCAGTGGGACGTATATAGGCTGGGATGATTATGATGATGGGATGATGAGCAATTCTTGTTTATATAATATATATAATCAGAATCTTAGAAACGGCTCCAACGATTTCGATGAAATTTGGTATATGGGGGTTTTCGGGGATGAAAAATTGATCTAGTTTGGTCTTATCTCTGGTAAAATGCTTGGTACCGAGTTTCAGCCCAAGCGGAGCTCGGTCGCCCAGGTACTTGTTTTTATCACAGACAAAATTAAATGTACCTAATTGTCGCGTCAGTAGGTACTTATAGTCGTAAGAAGGATGGCCTGTATGCATTAGTAAGTAATTTTTAACTTGTTGCCCCAACTGGATTTTTTCACAAAAAAAACTGTGTTTTCTTTAATTCCTTTTTTAGCCAAACCAAGGAGATTCTAGGCTTGAAATTAGGTAAAAGATATCTTATGATAAGACAAATAAACGTACCTAAGAAAGGTATAATTTCAGCCAGGAGCTGTTTCACTACAGGATTGCGACCAGACCCTTTGATGAAAGCGGTCTCATGCTAAACACTACAGGCAGCTAAGGATTGGAATTTGTACTAGCTTTTGTGTTCCCTAAACATAATAATTAAACCGTTTGCAAATCTAGGCTGAATAGATTATGTACTTATTATACTATTCAATGTTTTTTTTATTGGTATATATTCTTTCCAAATGTATTTTTTATTACTGTGCATCGAATATGTGTAAATAAATTTCTCTCTATATCTCCCTATCCGGCAAGCGTGAACCCACTTTAGGGCACATTTAGTGAGGCGTGATTGTGGTCAAAAGCAAGCCTAAGTACTTCGTATAAAAGATCGTAAAACATAGTTATCCCTTTGTAACTATTAGCGTATGCGAAGGGGGAGGGGGGTGCATGATTTAAGTCTACGATACACTCTAGTGTGATAGTAGAGACGTGATAAATGCTGTAATTGCCGATATCATAAGGAAAATAAAAGCTGTACTTTCTCGAGTAAAGTCAAGCGTAAATAACTAAAGCCAGTAGTGTTTCTGACAGGGACTAATTAACAGCTAGTATTTTATGTAGTGCATTGCTCTTGATGTTCGTTTGTAAAGTGTGTGGATTAAATTTTATTACGAAATATGCATTTTTTGTACGATGTATCTATTATTTTTTGGCAAGTAATGAAATAAAACAAAGAAATTCAAATCCTTAAGTAATTATCGTGAAACTTTGTGAGTATGCCTGTTAGAGTTTTAGGCTTCTCGTAGTCCTGAGAAGATAATACCCTTATAGTTTTGCCATGTTCGCCTGATGTCTGTCCGTCCGTGGCTTACCTGGCTAAAAGAGCTAGAAACCTGTAATTTAGCATAAGTGTATACAGGGTGTTACATTGAACGTAATACAACTCTTGTTTTTTAATTTCGTCTCCCTGATGCTAAACGCCTCTACTAGGTCTCGTGTTGTTAAAGTCATCTTAATTAATTAATATTGCTGTTTAAATTTTTCCTATTTTTTTGGTCTCATCGTGGTTACCCTAATTAGAGAGTTAAAAGAAAAAAAGTTTAAATCTAGTTTTGTAGTGAACACTTACCTTTTTGCTTTCCTATGTTGATAATTTATGAGTAAAATTCATTCTGACACATTACTGAAGTTATTTGTCATAACAAACCAGCATTTCGTTTGATTCTTTATTGTCGCAGTTTAATTTTAAACAGAAGTCATGCCTCCTGCTTATCCGTTTACTAATATTCAGCGATCAGTGATGGTAGAACTTTATTTCACATCGCAGAGTACGATGAGGGCACAAGAACTATTTCATGAGCGATACCCGGAGAGTTCAATCCCCACTCGTCAATTGATCAACACAAGTGTACAGAATTTGAGAGACTATGGACAGTTTACGGTCCCAGCTCATGCCCAAGGTAGAGGCCGGCGTCCAAGGTACTCAGGGGTTTTTAAAACACGAGTACTTAGGTATTTTATCCGCCACCCAGAAGCCAGCACCAGAGAAGCCGCGGCACGATTTGGTACAACCCACATTTTTATTTGAAGACTTTTGAATGCGGAAGGATTACACCCGTTTCACTTTCAACGGGTGCAAGATATTGTCTTAGCAGATTATTCCAGGAGAGTACGGTTTTGTCGTTGGCTATTACAAAACCAACACCTTAACATTTTATGGTCAGATGAAGCTACCTTCACCAGAGTAGGACTGTTTAACATACACAACGAGCACTGGTGGAGTGATGTCAATCCTCATGTGACACGGCGAGACTCGTTTCAAACACGCTTCTCAGTTAATGTTTGGGCGAGTATTCTCAATAATTTTGTCATAGGACCTTATTTCATTGAAGGTAATTTAAATGGAATTAAGTACGAAGCCTTTTTAAGAAACGAGTTGCCAATGCTGTTGCAACAAATTCCCGAACAAAATTTGCAAAACATGCACTATCAACAAGACGGAGCTCCAGCACATTTTTCCCTGCGGGTTCGGAGTTACCTGGACCAAGAGTTCCCTGGACGTTGGATAGGACGCAGTGGTCCAGTGGAATGGCCGCCTCGTAGCCCGGATCTAACTCCACTGGATTATTTTTTTTGGGGTGAGCTCAAAAGACTGGTATACAAACGAGAGTCTGATACTGTTCTGGAGCTCCGCCAAAAAATAATCCAGGCGTTTGAGGTAGTAAAAACCAACGAGGTCGTACTCGGGAGAGTGCAAAGAAATCTTCGACGACGTGCAGAGCTATGTGTTCAGGAAGGAGGTGGACATTTCGAACACTTGCTGAAGTACGTTTGAACTTAACAGTTAATTTTACTTTCTAATAAAAAAATATTTTTAACAGATATCACTTGTTGCTCCTTATCATTTGTTTTGATGTTTTGACACACTGATAACTGATAACAAAGCTTGAGGAATAGATACGTCAAGTAAACGTGACGTCATGATGGGTGACAACACTAGGAGATTTTAATTTCTTTATTCTGTTAGCAAATAAGCAAAAGTTAATTACGAAGTATTTTAATTACTCAATTCGTGCATTTTGTTCTCTATCGTTAACTGAGCCGGAATTACTTAATTTGTACTACGTTCAATGTAACACCCTGTATACATTACGCAGACATTACAAATACGTAAAGCAGAGGTGATTTTTTTCGTATCGTTTCCGATAGTGTGGGGTCTACTTTTCATCCCGGTATTCCTGCGGGATTACGATTTACACAGGTAATATCACAAAGTCTTAACTGCTAAGCGTAGAGAGACATGACATTGTGGACGAGTGTTCTTCATGCGCCGTCAATGGGAATTCAGTGAATTTCCGGAATTTAAATTGAACGGCCGGATCCTAATGGTTCTAGCGAGCAAAGCCGCGGATAAAGGCTAGTGCCTAATATTCACACTATGTTACTTCAGTGGAATTTTAAAAGTTATTATTAACTTTTACTTACAAGTGGACACAGTGGGCCGCCGACATGACCCAACTTTGGCTTATGACAACGCCTCCGCAATGGAACATGCCGTCCCTGTACATCGCCACCATCCAAGGCCATGCGGTAGGCTGGCTAGCCTTCCCACCCACCACTCTGCTTTGTGTTCTTTTGTACCGAGCCCCTTCTATACTCATGTTGCTTGCTTTGCCGTCAGCATAAACAAAATTGGAATTCTTGAAACTCGACTCGTCACCATTGGACTCGTTATCGTGTCTTTTCTTTCGATTTCCGTAAAACATCAAACGATAAGGGTGGCCTTTTACTAGGAATCTTTTGTTCCTTCCATAGAGTCGGTTTTCTAATGCTAAATTCTGTAAATAAAAACGAGTAATTCAGAATATTTTGTCTGTTGATAAATTAAAAATACCTTTTAATTATACCTACTTCTTTTAAGAACTGAGAAGATGTCATAATTCTTGTGCCACACAATAAATCAGGACAAGTGACATATACGGCCGATGAGTTGAAGCACGTGTCACTTGTATGCATCTGTCCACCTTGACCTATGTTCAAATAATTAACCTTCGACACTGGATCAACGTCTACCATTTGTATGAATGGAGGCCTATTAACAAAAAATTGATTTATTTTGTTTAGCTAAGAAAAAAAATATGTCTCAACGCTCTAACGCCGTGTTGAGAATGTACGTTATATTTATGAGTAGTAGTTGGACGGTGTGATATATCTGATCACGAATGTTTACAATATATTCAAGATAATTATTTTTCATTGAAAAATAATCTACAGGTTTACCTTATTATAAGACCTGTTTCTCGACGACAGGCATCGTGAGCCCAGACATAAGGGTTTTTGCATACGGCATACCAGTTTCCTTTGAAATTCCTCAACAAATATCCCTCGGTGTTTGAAATCGCAAATAACTGAAAATTATTGAGAAACTATATTACTTACTTGAAGGAAGACTGTGTATCAGAGTATTAGGTGAACCAAAAATAAATACAACCCTTCATTTCGTAGTTGTTATGAACGGTTTAATTAAGAGGAATTTCGGAGTCATCGGTACGAATAATCGTTTTGCGAATTTCATTCATATTCACCCACGCTTCGAATTATTGTTTTGTGGCGTTTCTTTATTAAAATGAGTGTTCATCACAATGCGATTCGGAAAGTTGTTAAAGAACGAATGAGAGGTATTTTGACTCCGTGATCCAAAGTGACACGGATTCGCTTTTAAACTTTCTTTTGAAACGACGAAATTTTCCTTTTAACATTATGTGGACTTATTCTTCTTATGTTAATCCTGTATTTAATCACATTAAAAGTCCATGAACAAACTGCTCTTATTTTTTTCTGTTAAAGCAAAAGTAGCTTACAGGTTTCTCGTGCAAGATGGGCGCTAACATGTTACATTCAACTTCGTCCTTATGGTTAGGGCAGTTGACAATATTGTTGCACCTTTGTTCTTTGGTAAAGCAGGTGATTTGCATGTCTCTATTATTGCCACAGCTGAAAGAGCTCTCACTACAACCTGTAAAGTGAAATGAAATTAGGATACATCATTTTTAGGGTTCCGTACCCAAAGGATGCCAACGGAACCCTATTACTAAGACTCCGCTGTCTGTCTGCCTGCCCGTCTGCCTGTCACAGGGCTCTATCTCTCGAACCTTAATACCAAGATATTCGAATTTTTTACGGATTATGTACTGTTGCCGCTATAACAACAAATACTAAAAATAAAATAAAGTTAAAAATTAAAGTGGGATACAAAAAAAAACGTGTTTTTTTCAGCGTTTTTAACTCGATCTTTATAATGGCATTAGCTAGATACTTGAAATTTTCATCGATTATGTATTATTACTGTGGGCGCTACAACAACAAATAAGAAAAATGTACTTAAATTAGACATCAAGGGGGGTCCAGAAAAACCAATAAAAAATGATCCCACACTGCGTACATTTTAATTAGAAGCAGGGCTCTGTTAACACTGGATTATTATAGTTACGGCTATTTACGGCTCATCTTTACTCACCTAAAACCTAAAACCCTCGCTGCCCGGGTCCGACTAGCACTTGGCAGTTTTTTCACCTTAATACAATCCATTTCACCTTCATGTGGTAAAAAAAAAATCTTACCATCACATCCCATTTCGTCTTCTCCAAAAGGACAGTCAAAATAACCGTCACAAAGTCTAGTCTCATCAACTCTGGATTTGCAACTACATTGCGCCTCATCGCTAGCATCATCGCAATTCACTTTTCCGTCACACCATTGCTCTTCGGTTACACAGGCTTCGCCGCTGCCACACGACATAGTACCGGCCGGGCATTCGTTTCCGCGCATTGAAAATATATCTGGCTGGTTTTTGGAATCAGGACTAAAAATCAAAAAAAGTGTCACTTACAATAGGTTGAAAGTGATTTATGACAGCCGTATGTACGTACAGTCGCCATCATAAATATCGGAGCATCCAAAGTGGTCAAAATTATCTGAACACGACCGTATTGTCAATCGCGTACAGCGTGTTCAGATATTCTTGAGCACCTTGACTGATCCAATGTTTATGGTGGCGACTGTACCTTCAGCTATTCTGCAAAGTAATAATTAGCAAAGAAGTCGGCTTAAGCGCATGAATATAGGTATATCGATACCTTTAGGTTCAATTGGCGTAAAGGACAAAATGGCGCTTTTCAGGAGAGCCAAAAAATAATTTTATTTTAGAAAAACTTTTGTAACTTTTTTCTTTGTTGACCTATATTTTCGATGTATATGAGAAAAGTGCTTAGAATTCTTGTCTCTATTTAGTAATTTGGTACCTATTACGTTAAATATGAAACTTAAAAAGTTAAGTGTCCTTTACACCGCGGTAAAAAGCGTTATAAAGTCACTTACGACCATACCATTTTAAGTTATTTAAGATTGTTAGTATTTGTTAGGGCCGTAAAGGTCATTTTTGTAAAAAATAATGCATTTTTTGGGTGTACTATAACTTACTAAATTTATATTGTTTTCCTTAGATTTATGTCATTACAGGAATGTATTATGCGAAAATATTCATCATTTGTTGTAATTATACGTTAGTAGTTACTTACCAATAATTTAGTAGTTGGTAGTAGCATAAAATATCATTAAATACCTATATTAAACAGTTTACGGCATTGAAAATATTAAAATTACATCTATGGAATTTTATTATTGTAATAAAACAGGTAGGTTAATCATGGTATGCCGTGAATGAAAGGATGGAGCCATTAGTCTGTAAGAAATTGTTGTAATGTTAACTTTAGTATTCGCAAAATGCACTTTACTAGAGAAACGCTACACAATATAGGTTCAATCACAAAATTACTTTACCTACTAGGAATTTAATAACGTCATTTTCTTTGTGTAAGAACTAATTATCACACATGTTGTACCTACAGCTCTAACGTAACACGAAATCTTCCAGTATAAGACAATACAAATTCTAACAAAAAAATCTCGCCGGATAAAACCATGCTAATTATATATTTTGTAACTTGATATTAATAAACTGGTTCTCAGAAATGACTAACGTCTTTTAGGTAGACCTTAAATAAACGAGTTAGTTTCAAGTAGTTAGTAAGAATAACGCAAAAAGCCTTAAAAGCAACTCATCAGAAAATAATTAATTCATCTACTGCAATGTCACTGTAGACGACTGCTGACGACACTTGCCTCAAAAACACTACTCGATAATAATTCAATCGAACAGCGTTAGAAAATATTTCTACAATAATAACTGAACAAAACAATACAATCATCTGATCTGCATGCGTATGCATCGGGAACTAGGTATAAGTCCATACCGTAATTGACACATTACCTATCTTGCTCTTAAAGCCACCACAAACCGCAGCGCGGGGTATGCGCGTGAAACCGATGGAGTGTGCCCAGCGCGGTCTATAACACTAAATCTTATATACGGTGACATACACCGGCAGTGTTATGCAGCGCGCTTGACACGCTCCATCGGCGTCACGCGCACGCCCCGCGCTGCGGTCTGTGAAGGGCTTTACTATTGATAAAAAACAAAATTGCGAGGATGGCAGAGACAACCGGCATGAGGAGTGTTTTACCGTGCAAAACTGTCGCGTGTTTTGTTACGACGCGAACTGTTATTAGTATGAAAAGGACAATTATAATGAAAATAAAAGAACATCAAAGGTTTAAAGTAAGTAAACCTATTAAAACTTGATTTAATTACATTATGACATCATTACAGGAATGGAAAACTCTTTTAAGCCTTTAACTTTTTTTATCAAGTTCACCAATTTACAAAAAAAAAGAGTAGTAAAGCATTTAAAAGTCCTTTACGCTGCATCATAAATATACCTTAGCATTTATGTAAGTCCTTTAAACCACGTTGTATAATGCAAGGAAAAAAATATACGTCCTTTACGCCCATTGTTTAGCTACGTTATGAAGTAAATGTAGTACGTAAATGAAGAACAGTAAAGGTCGTAAAGGACAGAATAATAAAATAAGGTTCCAAATGGGTGGTCTTAAAGGGCAACGTGTATAATATCAGGACTTTACGTCGTGGTCTATATTTCATGACGTCCTTTACAATCCGTGTGATTTCGAGTATGATATTTACACCCACTAAACAAAGCAGTTTTGATATTGAGCTATGAAAAATTCTGGGGTGTAAAGGTCAAATTTTGCGAGATATCAAAATTTTAAGTATACAGATCGATAGAGCTTGAAATTTTGAACAAAACTGTATATATAACTCATTTTCGGCATTTTGTCCTTTACGCCAAATGAACCTAAAGGTATCGATATATCTCCGCAAAGTAACCTCTAATTCAACCAATTATGACAAATGTTGTAACTTACGGATGTGTAAGAAAACTGAGAAAAATGTCTAGGTCTTGAGGATGCGCATCACGTCTCTTTGCTTCTAATTCACGGTTCTTAGTGTATGGCGACACAAAAGGTAGTAGGATTTGTCGGTTTGGTTGTACTTGCGTGGTGTCATAGGGTTCTGTGAAATAATACATTTTATTAACACTCAATCAATGTAATTGTAACGAAGTAATTGAGAAAATTACCTACCATATGAATGAGGCTGTCCTTGTCTTATTAGACGCTTAAGTAAACAACTATCCGTCAACGGTGGCGGTACTTTGTGATAATGTGCATGATGCTGGGGAAAAATAGCTGTTGCTAGATCATCAAATGCATTACCTTTAAAAGATTTTCTTTGTAATTGTACGCTGGGTGTGGATATCTGCTTAGTATTTCTGTCAAAATCAATAGGTCTAGTTTCTCGTTTAGTCACTTCTTTTGGAAGTTTACTATAAGAATCATGGACATTTTTAGTGTCTGGTGTATCTTTATGAAAAATATTTTTTTTCTGTTCATCATCAGTAATCAACTTCAGTTTTTCTACTAGATCTTTGCAAATTTTATCTTGGTTGTGTTCATTACAAATAGTGTCATGTTTCATAATGATATCTTTTGCTTTGTTAAATTGTATGTCATTAAACTTTTCGCCGTTGATAGCATTCCTTTTTTCTCGCTTTGTAACCGAATGCTTTGTTTTATTCTTGAGACGAATATAAATTGTCAAGTCATCTTGCTCAACCGTAACATTTGATGTTTGCCGGTTTCCTGATACGATATAAATTCCAGTGCTAAGATTATTGTCTGTAAAGAGAAAATATTTTTTTTTATTTGTATTGGACATAAATATGAATACACAAAGTGCCATACTGTGCTTCTCTTACCCGTGTTCTGTAGTACTCGCATCATCATTATGTAAGCGCCTACGGCAAATGTAACAAGCAATGCTATTCCGACTAGTTTCATTAGAATTGAACATATACACTTCTGTATAGGATTAACATTGCGTCCTGTAATATTATAGTTAGACATAATTTAATACTGTGTTAACAGAGTTTTCAGATATAACGTAATACGTTACTTTGTTTTAATAGTAGGTTGTTCAACAAGGGACTAAAACAAACCATAATGCCACCAGATATTTAGCCACCCGAGCACAGCAAGGGTGGCTATAATTCGCGTGTCATTATGGTTGTTTAGTCTCGCGTTAAACACTCTACTTTTCACTTTGAATGCGAGGAAAAAAAACAATGTTCTATACAAAATTACGATATTACTTTTTTACAACGAACGGTCAGTATGAATAATGGACATCTGTTCAAAATTCAAATACTAAGCAAAAAACTTTGCCCGCGGTTTTTTCTTTTCTTTTCTTTAGTTTTTTGTAAAGTGACGCTTCAAATGCTTGCATATTCAGCCAACTATTTTAAAACTAATTGGACTATACATAATAAAATTAATTCATCCTTAA
The DNA here is from genome assembly GCA_947563465.1 of Archips xylosteana. Taxonomy (NCBI): domain Eukaryota; kingdom Metazoa; phylum Arthropoda; class Insecta; order Lepidoptera; family Tortricidae; genus Archips; species Archips xylosteana. The sequence continues at coordinate 12,673,919 of OX387352.1, read as the reverse complement.
TAATTATATAAATATTCGTAATCACTCATTCATTATGTTTCACGAAATCAAATCTTTTATTTTTTTATTTTTGCACTGTTGTCATTTTGAGGTTATTTCCACGCCCCAAGGGCTTCCACAGACCGAAGCGAAGGGCATGCGCGCGATGCCACGGAGCGTCCGCAGCACGTTTCAGTCTGTGGAAGGCCTTAAAATTGTCTATACGGTCACTGAAAACGCGATAATTCTCCATGCGCAAACACCGTGATACGCAGTTTAGGGGTTTCCAAGGTAAATTAAAAAAAAATACTTTAGTCCCTAGAGATTAAAAAGGAGCTTTAGTCCCGATATGCAGAGACTAAAGTAACATTTTAAGGGCATGAGATGTGAAAACTTACTAATTGCAATGGATTCTGCCAGTTCCATCGGAGGCAGGCCTAATTGATCAAAAGCCCTCTCCGATTTTAAATTATCGTTTGAAATCTGAAAGTTAAAAAACAGTGTGTGAAAATTGGGTCCGGTCGTCTAGAATTTTCGAGGTTTGAATAATATTAATTTATCAACACTAGATTTATAGAAGCTAACCGACATCAGAGGGTCAAAAACTGGGGAAATGCGCAATTAAAAGCTACAATTCTACTTCCAACACACTCAATAAACCAAAGGAAATTACTTTTCTTACATAAGTATTTTTTTCTGTACTCATTATTGTTTCTGTACCTGAATAAAAACTAAAAAATACATCGGATACCTAACCCTAGGATTCTATATTGCCGGTAAAGTCGTACACGTCCCATACGTAACATAGGCTATTTTATATCAACATAGGCTATTTTATATCCCGGGAAAAAAAACACAACGCGTAGGGTCAACGTCATAAATAATAGATCACTTTTGTACCTTGTCACTTTAACGTCATGTTTGAAAAGCCATACGAAATTACGTAACGACTGAAAGCGACAAGGTACAAACGTGATCACTTATTTATGACGTTGACTGTACAAAGTCGCGGAAACGCATCTAGTTCAACATATACAATATCGATATTTCAATCATAACATCACTATTTGTATTGCCATAGAATGTAACTTTATTAAAACGTTTATTATTTATCGTACTTTTAAAAAAAAATACTGCATATATGGACTCAATTCGTCTTAGATGAATATTATATGGGATCAAGGAACAAAATTAGGCAGTTGTCGTATTTTTTATACCTCGCATTTAAAAGTTAATTTTTGCGTAAAAATGCAGTTACATTCTACGGGAGCTGTCATCGAGAAAATAAATGATTGGAAATACTATAGAGTACCCACCACTGACTGAGGTCGGTGAAATATTTATTCAATACCAATGTTGCCTTAAAGATAAAATTACATACAATATACTGATCAGCAATTAGTCAATTACGTAATGCCAGACTATCTCTATAATGTGTACTACCAGTAGGTAAGGAATTAAATGTCAACATAATTATTTACCCTTTTTATGTAAATTGAAGATACATGACAAAGTTGTGGACATTGGTTCTGTTATGCTCCTGTATGTATCTTCAGGACGAGTCAAATTGTAATCTAACTATTTTTGGGTAAACAACTTTTTATGTACCGTAGTTTTAATAAGCATCACTTAGCAAGCTAAGAATATTTATACGGTGTCTTCTTGGTGTTTGTTATGATCTCTTACCACGCTTTTAGATTATTGGATAGACTGTCAACTTCAAGTAAGTAGATACCGAATTAAGTGAGACTATATCACAGTACAGAAAAAAGGAGCAGTATCTCGGCAGCGTCCTTGATATAATTACCTACGTCGACTCGGTACACAAACTTGCGATTGGGCTGCCTACTTACAGTCGCTCTTCAGTTATGTGTTGATAATGTCACATGAAATTTAAAGTAGGGAAAGGATTAGGAGCTTTAGGAAATTATGGAAGGAATGGAAAAAGTATTGTTTCAAAAAATACTTACATTTACGTTGATAAACCACAAAACGTATTGTTTTTAAGCGGTTTTATTTAGTTTCATTACTACGTATATTTGCTACCTACAAATTAGCTACTTCTGTATTTGCGCCTCTTCTGGGATGTGCGTACCTAAAGCTTTATTGTTGATTTTAAGAGTATAGTTGGTAATCTTAAAAAAAATGACAATTCTGGTTTCGATATAGATGAATTTAAACATCGTGATATAATTAGGTAAGTACGTAAAAAAAAAATAATAAATATTAGGGGACAATCTTACACAAATCGACCTAGTCCCAAACTAAGCAAAGCTTGTACTATGGGTACTAGACGACGATAAACATACTTATATAAATAAATAAATACTTAAATACATAGAAAACATCCATAACTCAGGAACGAATATTCGTGCTCATCACACAAATAAATGCCCTTACCGGGATTTGAACCCAGGACCTCTTGCTTCGTAGGCAGGGTCACTACCAACTAGGCTAAAGCGGTCGTTAAAATAAGTGCGCGTGAGTCCCGCGCCGACCGTACCTATAACTCGCGTTCCGGCCGTTTGTATGGAGACGTTCTAAACTGCTCCTTTTTTCTGTGCCTCTACCATGAGTTACACTAGTTTACAGTGACCGTACTCGCTAGCGACGGCGTAAATGATTTGTATGGAGAATTGTGTACAGCGCCTCTAGCGGTCTCTTACGGAAGTACAATTCTCCATACAAATCATTTACGCCGTCGCTAGCGAGTACGGTCACTGTAAACTAGTGTAACTCATGGTAGAGGTACTGTTCTGTGACTATATTACGTTGTCAGTAATAAATTCGCGTCTTCATCGTTTTGGGCACCCACATTATATGGCATTTCATACTTATTACATTTAGGTCTGACGTTGAAACTTATTTATATTATTTATACGAGCACACCCACAATTTATTGACATTCGAGTTGAGCATTTTCTTACTCACATACTCATATTTCTTCTTGTGCATTGACATTTTCGAAGTTTATTCGCCGCCAATGATGATCCTAACTAATTTTTTAAATGGGTTATTCTTATTTCAAGATTTGCTGGTCTTTCAAGCCAGAAATTCCGCCAATAAGTTGCTTGTTTATTCCTTCAACATCAGAATATTTTCTTTAGAATCCTATTATTTGAACGTAAACTAAGTGTGTTGACATGGTTCCCGAACACATAAAATCGGAGTTTTCTTTTTCCTTTGCATAAGTAAAGTAAAAACAGTAAATACTTTAACCTACGTATGCTTTTTAGTTAATGATGCCGAATCTCTAATAATTTTGAGAGTATTAAACTATCTTTTTATATTTACTATCTGTTCCCCGCGACTCCGTCTGCGAAGAATAATAGGGGTAGCCTACGACCTATTCTCAAACCTACCGAGTATGGCGAAAAAAATATCATAAAAATCGGTCGAGCCGTTTCGGATGAGTTCGATAACAAACACCGTGATACGAGATTTTTATATATTAGAGAGGACTAGCTGACCCCTCAAACGTTGTTTTGCCATAGTATATCACCTGGGTATAAGAAATAGCCTACGACCTATTCTCAGACCTACCAAGTAATAGACAAACAAGTTTCATAACAATCAGTCAAGCCGTTTCATACGAGTTCGATAACAAACACCGTGACACGAGATTTTTATATATTAGATTAGAGAGAAGAAGATTACACTTGCTTAGTAAGTTTAGAAATACTACTACCCTCAAAAAAATCATGAAAGGTGTTCTAGACCTTTTCTAAAATTAAGGCAGTAATAAAACCTATTAGTAATATTAAATAAATGTTTTTTTCTCGCTGGATTGTAAGACTAATGCGTTGAGCGAGGAAGCTGCCAGCTCTTCGGTCTCCTGTGGCATCTCTGAGTCTCTTTGACAAGTCTTAGAAGAGACTCAGAGCGCCAGGGCCCTATGGACCAAAGGTCGCGATGCCGAAACGTACAAAATTATATTCGGCACCGAGACCATTTTAGTTAGCTTCTTTTTCTTATTTTTGATGAAATAACTGCTGTGAAATATTTGTTGTAAAGTTCGAGAGGTTATAAACACATTAAAATAGAGGAAAATGTACCTATTTAAAGTCTCGATCTCACTTCATTACTAAGGTATTGCGTTAATTAAATTCCAGCCTTTTATTATCCTGAAGTTTGAATGTCGTGGTTTTGTTGATGAAATTTAGGCAAAAAGGAGATAAGGTTGACTGAATTCAACGCTTATATTTTCATTTATTAAAGTGTACTACACAAATACATAGTATATGTTAAAATTTCAATCGATAATTAAAGTGATTTTGGGATTTATACTTTTTAGGGTTCTGTACCCAAACGGTGCCACGGGACCCTATTACTGGGATTCCGGTGTCGATCCGTCCGTTCGTCCGTCTGTCATAGGGCTCTAACTCTTGTACCGTAATAGCTACAAGTTTCACTGATTATGTATCACTGTGGCCACACGCTATAATAAATAATTACTAGGAATAAGCTAAAGTTTAAAAACCGGCCAATTGCGTGTCGGACTCACGCACGAAGGGTTCCGTACCGTTATCTATAAAAACGGCAAAAAAATCAAGTTTTTCGTATGCGAGCCCCCCTTAAATATTTGTTTTGTTTTAATTGAAATATTTATTTTAAAAGTAAATATACTATTATAGCTAAATATTCTGTGAATATTTTAAGCGTCTACCTGTTGCCTTTATCAATATCGAGTAAAAACGAGCAATAAAAATCACGTTTGTTGCATAGGACAACCTTAAATATTTAATTTATTCTGCTTTTTAGTATTTTTTGTTATAGCGGCAACCGAAATACATAATCTGTGAAAATTTCAACTGTCTAGCTATCACGGTTCCTGAGATGCAGCCTGGTGACAGACGGACAGACGGACGTACGGACACGGACAGACAGCAAAGTCTCAGTAATAGCGTCCCGTTTTTACGCTTTGGGTACGGAACCCTAAAAAGGGACCACCTTGGTGGTCATACAAGAAACGTGTTTTTTCCAGCGTTTTTAACTCGATTTTCACTACATAGTATAAAACAAAGTCGCTTCCCGCTGTCTGTCTGTCTATGTATGCTTAGATCTTTAAAACTACGCAACGGATTTTGATGCGGTTTTTTAAATATATAGAGTAATTTAAGAGAAAGGTTAGTATGTATATATGTACATGCATAATTGCACCCGTGCGAAGCCGGGGCGGATCGCTAGCTATAATTATTTTACTTTATAACAATGTACGGAAGGATCCGGCGATGTACGAGTCAGACTGGCGCTTGACCGGTTTTTGTTTATTATGCAACCAATTTAATCCTGTACTTAATATTTTTAATTTTTAGTTTCCTGAGGACATTAGAGATGGCGACAAGACGAATTCGTAAGTTACAAATTGTTTTAATTTAAACTTAATTGTCAAATTTAATGTTGTTCCACAGCACAAATTAGAATATATGTTAAAATAATCTCTATTAGTGATGACAAATGACATTTTTAGAACAGTTTTATGAAAAATAAACGATTTTCGAAATTTTTGATTTTACGTTCATCTGGCTTTTACACCGCGAAATATAATAATCTCATGTCATGAAATTACATACCTACAACTATTAGTAAGAACCTCTTTATCGAGTTCTAACTAAACAAATAATTACTAATTTTATTTCTATTTTCAGTTTTCAAGAACTTTACAATGGCATGTAAACTATTTCATCATTGCGGCTTCTATACGTCCCATTGCACATACAGGCCTCCTCTCAGAATGAGAGGGCTTGGCCCGTAGTTCCCGTGCTGGCCCACTGCGGATTGCAAACTTCAAGATACAGTAAAATTTCTTCGCAAGTATGTGCAGGTTTCCTCACGATGTCTTTCTGCACCGTGGACTTGACCATTTTAAAAAAATAAATAAAACATAATTAAGTACTTACCATCTTTGAATGTATTGGTAATGTGTTTGTAAATTATAGAATATAAGAACACTTTTTTCACAAATCCTACACTGAAACCATTTTCACGGCACTTGTTTTATTAGGATGTTATTTTTTAAATTAAACCTTCAAAGTCACCATTGTTCCGAGACACGTATTGTGTGACTAAACCAAAACCCAACAATTTTGCTGATGGCAACATATTCGATTATAAGCTTAACTGATTACTCAGTACTAATCAAGTAGGTTGTTTGATACAATGCAACAATCAGAACGCATTACTTAAGTTATTAATTTAATTAAGTTGCTCCATACGAGTAGGTACATCAGCGTTTTAATTCACGCGAAGGCGACTAAGAAAAAAATATCTACATATATTTAGTCCTTAAACCTGGTTTAATGGTTCACCTAGTTAAATAGATTTTGACACTACTAAACTGAGTTTAAAACTAATTCAAGATTTATTTTCCCAATGGTCAAATATGGCCAACCTTGCTTGACAGTTCCATACATTTGGACGCTACTAAAATAACAAATACATACGCTCGAAAAACGTGGCATCCTTCGGTAGTCGGGTAAAAACATAACCCTCCTTCGGCAGTCAGGTAAAAAGAGATTTATTAAACCTCAAAATAAAAAAAACCGAGTGTGCTTTAGACCACACGACTGAAGTAAAACTTCTTCAGCTCCATCTATATGAGTCTAAAATAGACTTGCTTGTAGGATTAAAAGTTGTATATTATGTCTGTACGTAGTAATTGAATTTGAAATAAAGACTGTTGGATAAAGTAAGCGTAAAACATTAAGATACATTGTTTACACGCACCTATGCGCTTAAGGAAGGAGTGGTACATACATATTATGTAGCTTGCGTGCATCAATGTAAAAGGCACTTAGTTGGGTGCACTATGAGCGTCAGAGCCATTAATTGATCGATAAGTTCACCTCATCTATCTAGCTTAGGAGAAAATTATGCAGTTTATATATACGTATTAACGATTATACCACACATGTAAACCTGCATATATAAATCTTATCTGGAGATCCTTAAAAACACTTCCTAATGGTAAAGTCTATTCACAAATTTGTAACCGCCATTTTAAATAAGAACAAATAGCCGATGCAAAGAGTTCACCATCATCATCCCAGCGTATATACGTCCCACTGCAGGGCATAGGCCTCCTCTCAGAATGAGAGGGCTTGGTGCGAGCCCACACCCTCTCCAGGTGCGAGCTAGGGGTCGAACCCACGACCCTCTGCTTGAAAGGTGACTAACTAGGCCAGGAAAACAACTAGGCCAGCACGGCTTTTTGTAAAGTGTTATAAATATGTAAATAAAAGACTTAGCAAACTATTTTTCTTTCATGGAACCCAGCATCAGCCCTCACCTACGCTATATCTGTCATCAAAATTTTAACATTACATTCCGTTCGCGAAGCAATAACATTCTGTCAAGTACCTACATTTAAGGGATCATTGAGTTTGCACAGGTTGAATAAAATGGTTATATAAAATTATTATAAACCGGCCAAGTGCGAGTCGGACTCGCGCACGAAGAGTTCCGTACTATTATCTATAAAACCGGCAAAAGAACACGTTTGTTGTATGGGAGCCCCCCTTAACTACTTGTTTTTTTTTTAATTTAATTATTTATTTATAATTTGAATATATAACTAAATATTCTGTGAATATTTCAAGCGTCTACCTGTTGCTGTTATCAATATCGAGCAAAAACGAGCAAAAAAATAAAGTTTGTTCTATGGGAACCCCTTAAATATTTATTTTATTTTGTTTTTAGTATTTTTTTTTATAGCGGCAACCGAAATACATCATCTGTGAAAATTTCAATTGTCTAGCTATCACGGTTCCTGAGATACAGCCTGGTGACAGACGGACGGACAGCGAAGTCTCAGTAATAGGGTCCCGTTTTTACCCTTTGGGTACGGAACCCTAATAAACGAGGTTATATTTCGAGTGCTGTGCCAGGATTTGAAACTTGCAAGTCTAAGATCACCGTATCGTGCATGTCTTATGTTATTCACCAAATTGCTCCTGGACAACCCTTCCGAGTAAATCGATTGCCTGCATACACCATCAGTAGGTACCTATTTAAGAGCTCTGTGATATATTTAGCAGGGTGAGGATATGTATTGACACGGGTTCAAATACACCTACACGGATTCAAATACAAGTACACGTAAAACATTTTTGCTTTTAAAAATATTAGATTTCATTGAGTAAATGTTTTACTTGTATCTTCTTCTATATATATATATCTTCTATATATATAAAATTCTAAACTGACTGACTGACTGTTGATATATCAACGCACAGCCCAAACCACTGGACCTAGAGACTTGAAATTTTGCACATAGATACCTTATACAATGTAGGCATCCACTAAGGAAGGATTTTTGGGAATTCCCACGGGAACGGGAAAAAACGGGATTTATAGATTCGATTCCGAGTGACCGTATCTCAGTAACTATAATAACTAGACTCTTCAAATTTGATACACAAGTAGGTATTACAATAATGAAAACATCAATTTCAAGATTTTTCAAAATTCCCACGGGATAAGGAATAAACGGGATTTATATATTCAGTTCAACGGAATCCTATGAACTATAATTACTAGACTCTTCAAATTTAGCATAGAAGTAGGTAATTATAATAGTAAAAATGAGGTTTTAGGGATTTTTGATAATTCCCACGGGATAAGGAAAAAACGGGATTTTTCGTTTTACTGGTCGTAGAAAGCTGAAATTCGGCATGAAGTTTGCTTGGGGAGTGTAGAGGAGCATTGTGAGAGGAATTTCCAAAATTCCCACGAGAACGGGATAAAACGGGATTTATATATTCGATTCCGAGTGACCCTATCTCAGTAACTATAATAACTAGACTCTTCAAATTTGATACACAAATAGGTATTACATTAGTTAAAATATAAATTTTAGGATTTTTCAAAATTCCCACGGGATAAGAAAAAATCGAGATTTATATATTCAGTTCAACGGAATCCTATGAACTATAATTACTAGACTTTTCAAATTTATCATAGAAGTAGATAATCATAATAGTGAAAAACAGTTTTAAGGATTTTCAGAAATTCCCACCGGATAAAGAAAAAACGGGATTTATCGTTTTACTGGTCGTAGAAGGCTGAAAATCGGCATATAGGTTGCTTGGGGAGTGCAGAGGAGCATTAAGAGAGGACTTTCCAAAATTCCCACGGGAACGTGAAAAAACGGGATTTTTCGTTTTACTGATCGTAGAAAGCTGAAATTCGGCATGTAGGTTGCTTGGGAAGTGTAGAAGAGCATTAAGAGAGGACTATCCAAAATTCCCACGGGAACGGGAAAAAACGGGATTTTTCGTTTTACTGGTCGTAGAAAGCTAAAATTCGGCATGAGGTTGCTTGGGGAGTGTAGAGGAGCATTGAGAGAGGACTTTCCAAAATTCCCACGGGAACGTGAAAAAACGGGATTTTTCGTTTTACTGGTCGTAGAAAGCTGAAATTCGGCATGTAGGTTGCTTGGGAAGTGTAGAAAAGCATTAAGAGAGGACTATCCAAAATTCCCACGGGAACGGGAAAAAACGGGATTTTTCATTTTACTGGTCGTAGAAAGCTGAAATTCGGCATGAGGTTGCTTGGGGAGTGTAGAGGAGCATTGAGAGAGGACTTTCCAAAATTCCTACGGGAACGGGAATAAACGGGATTTTTCGTTTTACTGGTCGTAGAAAGCTGAAATTTGGCAAGTGGGTTCCTTGGGGAGTGTAGAAGAGCATTAAGAAAGGACTATCCAAAATTCCCACTGGAACGGGAAAAACGGGATTTTTCGTTTTTCTGGTCGTAGAAAGCTGAAATTCGGCATGAGGTTGCTTGGGAGTGTAGAGGAGCATTGAGAGAGGACTTTCCAAATTTCCCACGGGAATGGGAAAAAATGGGATTTTTCGTTTTACTGGTCGTAGAAAGCTGAACTTTGGCAAGTAGGTAGGTTCCTTGGGGAGTGTAGAAGAGCATTAAGATTGGACTATCCAAAATTCCCACGGGAACGGGAAAAACGGGATTTTTCGTTTTACTGGTCGTAGAAAGCTGAAATTCGGCATGAGGTTGCTTGGGGAGTGGAGAGGAGCATTGAGAGAGGACTTTCCGAAATTCCCACGGGAACGGGAAAAAACGGGATTTTTCGTTTTACTGGTCGTAGAAAGCTGAAATTTGGCATAAGTTGCTTGGGGAGTGTAGAGGAGCATTGAGAAAGAACTTTCCCCGTATTAAGAAAGTATTTTCCGAAATTCTTACGGGAACGGGAAAAAACGGGATTTTGCGTTTTACTGGTTGTAAGCTAAAATTTCAAAATTCATAAGTTTATACTGTAAGTAGGCCGCAAAGGGCTCTTTAACCGACTTCAAAAAAAGGAGGAAGTTATGCATTCCATTTTATGTATTTTTTTATGTAGGTATGTTCACCGATTTCTCGGTCAATTGTGGACCGATTTTAAAAATTATTTTTTTATTCGAAAGAATATAATATACTCCTGAGATGGTCCCATTGTCACGCAAGCAATCTTGCTTGCATGCTTGCTTGCTTGATATCTTGGTTCTTTGGAATTCTCATGGTACACGCGAGCGAAGCCGCGGGCAAAAGCTAGTAAACATATAATTTAATATTCGCTTTGATGCTAAAAAGTTAGAGAAATAGGTAGATTTTAATGTATTTAATAAAAATAATTTTAAGTAGAAATTTGGAGTTATTTCCTCATAATCGTTCTTTAAAACCCAGCTCAGCAGGAGTTCCCAATCTTGAAAGTTTTTTCTAGTTGCTGGGGGATTTCGTTTATTAAAGGTCACCGAGCAAAGACCGCTTACCCTGCTCAAAATTGTGGATCTCAATAATATTATCACGAAATATATTTTTCAATACAAAGTGAAAGGTTTAATCAATTCCAGGGATGAAGGTAATTTGCATGACAAAGGAAGCAACCGGTTGGCCAGCGGCGTTAAACGTTTGACAGGGAATACCTACAGCCCAGGTTTGAAGGTACAGCATACGTTAAATTCATTATATTTTTATTACGATTTTTGTTGCTTTGGGCAGAAACAAATTGATTAGTCGGGTACATACAAGAAAAATTACAACTAATTCCCTTTTAGGAGGTTATCTAGTTTTCTACACTGGATCGTGCGAATGTGGACACCCGAAACAGACAGTGCGCCATATCGTGCTGGAGTGCCCCCTAACAAAATATGGAGGGAAGATAGAGGACTTCAAAACCCTCAGGAGCGAAGCAGCAGAATATCTTAGGAAGTGTAAATTTAAGTTATAATTTAAGCGTAATTTGTAAGCCATACGATAAATAAATACACTAATATTATAAAGAGGAAAGATTTGTATTTTTGTATGTAATGAATAAACTTAAAACTACTGGACCGATTTCAAAAATTCTTTTGCTGTTAAAAAGCTACATTATCACTGGCTATATTTATTAGTATAAAAAATTAAAGATCCTCAGAAAATCTTACTAAAACCAATCCAAGGTGTAAAAAAATTAGCCATAAAATGTCTTTCATCGCATGCGCTGCGGAAAGTATTGATGATAGAACAAAAAATGTTCTACAATATTTTAGAAGTTATCAATATCTACAAAAAACTTCGCGAGACCATATGTCTATTGTAGTTATGTCACTTTTACTACTTTTTTACATTTTAAAAGATGATAGAAATGCCTATCAAAATCAGACCATGTTATCCACACCTTCGTATTAATTTTTATCCAAACAAATTATTTCGTATTCAAGACTGGTTCAATACCTGTTGATTTCTTTTTGAATTATTGAAATCGGCTATTCCACTCAAAAGATAATACGAAATTAAAAATGTCAATATAAATTAATGACAGTTTTTAATTTTGAAAATTTGGACCTCCTGCTTGGATTCTCGCTTGCATTGCATGCTTGCTGTCATGCTTTCTTGCAAGCTTGCTTGCTTGCATGCTTCTTGCACGCTTCTTTGCATGCTTGCTTGCATGATTGCTTGCTTGCGTGCTTGATTGCATGCTTGCTTGCGTGCTTGATTGCATGCTTGCTTGCATGCTGCTTGCACGCTTGCTTTCATGCTTGCTTGCATGATCGCTTGCATGCTTGCTTGCGTGCTTGCTTTTGTGTGCTTGATTGCGTGCTTGCTTGCATGCTTGTTTGCGTACCTGATTGCGTGCTTGCTTGCATGCTTGCTTGCTTGCTTGCTTGCTTGCATGCATGCTTGCTTGCAAACTGGCTAGAATCCGTTAGGATTGTCGCTTGCATGCTTTTTAAATGCTTGCTTGCAGCTTGCTTGCTTGCATGCATGCTAACTTGCAAGCTTGCTTGCTTGCATGCTCGCTAGAATCCTGCTTAGATTCTCGCTTGCATGCTTTCTTGCATGCTTAAGTGCTTCCTTGCATGCTTTCTTGCAAGCTTGCATGCTTGCGTGCATGCTTGCTTCAGGCTTGCTTGCATAATAGCTTGCTTGCTTAATTGCATCCTTCTCTGAAATATTTATGGTTCACGCGAGCGAAGCCGCGGGTAAAAAAGCTAGTTATAAATAATCCTGAATAACTTTGTTCGGATATGTGTACAACAGTTGCTAGGCAACACTGCCTGTTGCATGTTTATTTGATTTCCCGCGGGACTTTTAAATTTTCAAAGATGGAAAGTAGTCCGTGTGAATCTCTCTCCTGGGTTACGTTTTATTTATAAGTACTAATAATAATAGGCCTTTACATCTGTGACAGATGATTTAAGTAGCACCCTGGCGACACTTGCGCTCGTGGCTAAAAAGACCGATACGGGATAGGATCCCTCGGCCGCACTCGCGACAAGTGTACGCAGCCCCAGATGATCGAGGGTTGGTGGCCTGGTTGTGGCGCTTTATGCGTTTTTCCCTCAGTGACTCAAACCAGGCATCGTCGTGCTTCGTTAAGTACCTACTATGTATTATATATTTCAGCAACTACTTAGTTTAGTTTGTCTAAGCAGCCTTGTAATGGATTATCACAGTTTTTTTTTATTTAAAATGCATCAATGCTTGAGACGCTGTAGGTATACTTTGAACACCGGCCGATGTATAGAAATATTTGTTAAACACAATTTATAAATATCCTGAAAAACGATTACAGTGGTGTTCAATAAAACTTGCCTAATCATCTGCCGAAATAGTTACTCCGGATTAATCATTTTAAGTTAGTTTTAAGTTATATTGTACAAATGTAACTATGTATATTATTTTTTATTTCTAAAAGCAAACTTTCGTCCAAATCGAGCACACGTTCACGTGTGATTGAAAGCCAAACGAAATATTCGGTCAAAATTTTACATTTACTAGGTACATAATATCATTGGGATATAGGATGTGGTCAGAATGAAATATCTCGAGGTACGTAAAATCATTTCAACTGAATGAAATGTAATTTTATTTCAATTATTATCGATGCTAACCCAGACAGCCCAGTTAAAACAACAAACGCACCAATCAATATTTTTTTACGATCAAAATACTGATATTATTGTACCGGACGTCGTCATGGGCATGCGCTGATACTCGTAGTAACACACGTCAAGCCATTTATTAACATGATTTGGTCGGTGATCGCGTAGAAAATCGCTTTCCACTGGTCATAAAATGTAAGGGGGTCGGGTGACATTTTCCATTCAATGTGTGACCTTGACGGTATACAGTTGGATTCTCCTGTTTTCTTTAAAGTGGTATATCTTTGTAGCGTGGGAACGATCTTTTGTGAATATTAGCAGAGTCCGAGTTTCAGTTGATTTTGGTAAGTTCGGTTCAAGTAAAATGCAAATTACTTTGCTTCAAACATTTACGGGTGAAGATTTCAAACTACCTAGGTATAAAGGTTGTATTTCAATTGCAGTTTGATAAATGGTTTACTCCTGATACAAAGTTATCGTAATAATCTTGAACTCGATTAAAGTTTAAATAGATGCCTAACTCGAAGTCTGTGTGTTAATTTATTATTAATACTCTTCAAGTTCGAGAAGGAAACCGTCTGTGGGGTGGTATTCCTTATTAAGAATCTAAAATGAGTGCTTTGTCAAGTTTAAGGATTTGATTGAGTTTTTTTTAATGGTATTGATTTAAGTAATTTGAATTCAATATTTATCTCCAAATTGATTATCTATTTCTGTCCAGAGGTACATCATCACTTTATAATAAAGAATTTAGCGAATCGTTTTCAATCAAGCTTCATTTGTTTCAAACTGCCTCGGTATGATGTGATGTTTGTAGCGTATTTCGCAATTTAATCTTTATGTTAATTAAAATTATTTGTCATTTTGATATATTTCTTTTTACAGTTGGGGTATCTGTTATTCCAGACATGTTAATACCGGTACAAAAACAGGGGTGTAGTTAAAAATGAAAATGAATATTTTTGTAACATTTATTTTTACTGTGGTATTAATGGCCACTGTGAGGACTGAGAAGTTGGAAGACCCAGATGCCCACATGAGTCATTTTGTAGCAGACATATGGCTTGAGGGTGCGGATGTCGTTCGAATTCTATGGCGGGATTGTGCAAAAAAAGTAAGTCAATTAAGTAAAGGAGGCGCCTATTACTGTATTAGACGACGATTAGTTTTTTGCGGAATTAGTAGTTCCTTACAATGTTCTGTCAGACGGTAGTACTACGCCGGCTTAATTGTGCTGTCACCAGCACCATCAGATCACCAGTAAGTAATAAAATTAGAGACTCAAACACTAAGCTCTTATAATATCCCTAGCTATTAGGCGCTACATTATTATATTCATAGTTTATCCCAAGTGTCCATTCAGATTCTGTCCGTACTTCACGTAAATCCGTTAATCTCCAGCGGGGAGCTCAATAATCGGCTTTCTGAGTAACGGATACTTTGTTGATATCGCAGGCAATTACGCATGTAAGATGGTTAGCATTAAATATCACGTTCCTGATAGAGAATAGCGGAGAATTTGGTATATGCTGTATAGTTTTGAGCCACAGAACTAAAAATAAGAGGTATAGATTGTATCGTTCGTATTTCCTTATAGATTAGATGACGGCTTATATTCCTTTTTTTCATAGTTATTACGGTTCTCATTTATGAAATCTTTGCAACAATCAATGAAGTAATCGTCGCAGGAGAAGGTGTTTGAGGAATTTGGCCTTCGAGTCTTCCAATGAGGCTGGCATAGTCACACAGCACTCAAGTCATGAAAAAATAATTTAAAGAAATGATCCGAAGCAATCGTCGCATAATCCGCTTTTGAGCAATTACCTAGAGTGGCGTGGCGATGCCATATAGTCTGCGCAGGTAAAATTTAATACATGGCTTACTAGTGAGATAGATGCCTTGCACTTTTAGCTCCCGTTGTAATATTTCCCAACCTCTTATTATTTTTTCTGTGGTTTGGACTAAACATGTATTATGGTAACAATGGTCTTCAAGACAACAACTGGGTATTTTTATCTTTTGTTAGCCAGTTAGGCGTTTAGGTTACATAACTCCAAGTTTAGTGATAACTTAGGGTTAACTAGTGTCAAAATGTTTGAAAATGTCATCCCAAACCCATGGTTAACGATTTCATTAAACCGGGACAGTGCAAGAGGCTAGAAACTACTGGTTCTGGCTCCTGTAGAAGTTCATTAAAGTAGCACATGGTTTCGAACCCTTTAACTTTATTTCTATTTTTTTCGTACGAATACATTTTTACCCTCTGGTACCTTTTTATAAATTAATACAGCAGTTTACAATGAAATATCAGTAAAGGGTAGTAAGGTTAAGGTGTAGCAATTTAACCCATTGAACGTAGAAAAACGTTGCAATGAATTTTTCAAACCCATTCATTTAATACTTGCCTTACTTTTAATTATAAGACCCTCAATGAAAAGTAGAAAACGGATAAAAAAGGAACTAAACATATTAGTACAAAATTGCTGCCATATTCAAGTATTTTACGTCAATTATGGGGCATTTACAGAGAAAGTGGCGCCCTCATATATTTTCTTTTTTTTCTGTCAGTCTAAAATGTTTTTTTTTTTAAATTAATTATTATTGTTTGTCCATAGCTAGTTGATGTAAAAGACGTGATTGATCATAAAGAGTATTTCCCAAAGTTCGTGCGTTGTATGAAGCGCAAGACTCTGAGGGCTTTGGACCGGTCACTCAGTACGGACATAGTGCCCATAGCAGAAGGAGTTAATTTGGTGCGATTTGAGATGGTCGACAGGACTGGGAATGTTATGCCTGACAACTATACAAGGTGAGTTTATTGGGCAACTAAAAAAAACAAAATTATAACAAAAGGGATTTTGAGGTTTGATTGTTGCGTGGCTCGCCTAAAATTCAGGCAGCACGATTCGAAAGCGTTTCGCTTTTTCGTAGAACTTTGTAGTTTAGAAAATCTTATTTCTATAAACTCATGCCTCTGTCTGTCTATTTGTCTATCTACAGTCTGTAAATATTGTGTCACAACCAATTTGTTCCGAACCTACAATATCAATTAAGTTAAAACACACGTGTATTTCTGTAGCCATTATAAACATTATAACAACTAAGTAGGTAATGAATGACAAAAGTCAAATGGATGCTAGTATAAAATCACAAATACTATTACTATTACAAGTAATTAAGATAGCATATAAAATCGATATCTGTTCATTTCTTCATATATTATTGAATAATTCAAATAATAACTTCTTAGTAATAACTCAGATGAACTAAAACAATTACTTTGCTTAAAAGGTCGCGGGGTGAGCAAAATATTTGTTTTATTTCATTAATATGGACCTCCGCAAAGTAACGCCTGATTCAATAAATAACTCAGATCCCAAAATCAAAATCAAATTCAAATTAGATTTTAAATGAAACGTTGATTGGTGCGCGATCAACAAGAGACTCATCTTCTGCTGGTCAGCTTCAGGGTAAGTACTTAGCACATGGAAGGCATGTCAACCTCGGCGCCACAGTTTGTAGAATGGCGTTGGGACTGGCACACAGCCTACTGACTATCGAGGCAGTCTTTTTGCGCATAATAGTATAGAAATCATCCGTTCTAATGTACGAAAACATGCCCGATGCGGCAGCCCCATCAGCATCGTGAAGCCGTTGTTAAATTGTACTCGATGCTATCCTAGAGACAACACAATGTAGAAGACTTCACTTTGAATTCCTTACTGCAACGAGCAAATCTCCGGGCCAACATGTTACATCTTACTGCCAGCGCCCTTATTTTCCTCTAAAATTATATCATAATGTTCATGTATTATTTTATTAACTTCCATAGTAAAATTACCAAGGGTTTGAAATTTAAACGAAATAAATGCCAACATGTCACTCCAAAATCCACCTGTCATATTCAAAATAAATGGTCCTAAATTTATCAGTTCAATACAATGGCTTAACCTACATTATACATTTCAGCAGATTGATGTCCGTTAAATGTTGACAGCATTATTTTTAGAGGTGAGCGACCGCGCTACTATTTGTCAACGTCGTGTAAAAGAAGGTGTCGAATAAAAGTTGCGCAAATCGCTCCAGTTTCAGGCAGAATGGCTATAACGTAATCTCTCGTACCCCTCAGTGCGTCTTTTTTTGAAAGAGTAAGTTGGAAAAGGATACACTGAACGATGAATGTTAACTGTATGCTATGCTAACTGTGCAGGTTGCGAAACTGCTATGCAGAAGTTTTAATTTCGTTGTCTGTGTGTGCTCTTTGATTTGATCACGCTGTTTTATTATGACACTGTATAAATGTGTTTATTAAAGTGCTGCTTACTTACTGAGCATAATATATTAAGAATATTGTCAACCTGGTCTTTAAAAGGAATTTAGGATATTCTTGGAATCTATGAATAGAGCATGGAATTAATTGAGATATCTCTTACGTTAAAAAAAAATACGAAACTAATTTTCCTGAGTAATAATTTACATTATATTGAAATGCTTTAGTGTCTAACAGCTTTTATAATAAGGTTGAAGCTGTAAATAAATTAGGCGAAGATTATTTTAGGAGCTTGAAACCACAAAATATTTATTTTAAACCTTTATGCAAATTGACGAGAGAAATTGTATAATAATAGATTTGAAATTCAAAGAAACGATTAATTAGGCTTCACAGTTTCTGTAAAATTCAAATGTATCCCTAAAATTAACAAGCATCGAAATTAGTTTCGTATTTAATCGAACGGAAAATTTAAATTGATAATTAGCTGACTTTTAAAGGCTGTCGTCATTCTCGTCGTTTTTCCCTTGATTGCCAACGAGAGTTGCCTACAAAGCAGGACTGATATCATAACACTGACGGACAAAGACTGATAATGAGTAAATTCCCGTTCAAAACCGTATAAAAAGTGACCTGTTATTTTGGATTGTTAGTTTATTTTCAATGAACTGAAACAATTACTTTACTCACCTGCGACCTAACGATAGTTATGTTTATGTAAGAAATGCGTGTTCGTATCGGACGTTTCGAACTCACCCAGAGCTCATCTTCAGAGTAGGTACCACAACCGTACGCAATAAGTACGTTATAAGTAGTAGTACGTTATAAGGCCAAAACCGTACCGTTAAAGAGACTGCGACAGAAAAGCTACGCTAAAACAGACCTTTTGTAACACAAGTACGTGGTAAGAGAACCTGTCCTTAGCATAATATTAATAATTCAATTCTTTGTACATTGACAGTATGTGGTCGGAGAAAGAATTGGAGGAAGGAGAGTGGCGTACTCTCGCCATGCAGCGAATGTCGAAAGTGCTCAGGACTCACGTTATCAAATTTGACTTGGAAGAGGGAAAAACAACGGCAAAGGGTAAACTCTTTATATTTGTTTAAAGAAATAACTCAATAAAAAATGCTTTCGCTGTATAAGTCTTCGAAGATTATGCTGGGAGATTGTAACAATTTGATTAGCGTGAAACAAGAGTTTGCAAAAGTTGGACTTTTTTTAATTAAGGCACAGGCAGGTTTTCTTTAGTCAGGTTTTATACGACGGCTAATTTTAACCCTCGTGTAAAGTTGAAATAAGGCTCAATTATATTTTAACATGTCTTCAGTTAGATACGTAGTGGTTAGTTCGATGGTATTTATACACATCAGACACGAGTTAATAAAGTAAGTTTATAAATAGTCAACAGGCGGTGTACAGTCAAAGTCATAGATTTACAACGTGTCTCTACCCTCTGGACAAAGACGAATAGGACGTGTTGATTAGGGTATTTCTAAGTTGTGCACAAAGCCTCTGCACCAAACGCCACCGTATTAACGGAGAAATGACTGATTTACGAACTCATAGCGAACAACTGATATAGTATATTCCTACTCATTTTTCTTTCAAAGAAAGAAAGAAAATATTTTATTTACGGTTTTAAAAGTACCACCACCAAACTTAAGAAAATAACATAAATAACTACATCTAAAAGACAAGTGTAACATGGCAGTGACACCAATTGTCACCGATAATGGGTCTCCACTCAGCATATGTTGCTACACAAAGAGTACAGTAACGCTGGTTTTCAGTAGAGTCATTGTTGATTTGTATTTTGTTTTTTTTTTTTATTTATCTTAACTAATAATTTGGCAAAAGTAGAACATTCCTGAGAAAAAACTCTACTCAGGTTTTCGGTCTTTGTCCAGGAGAGTAGAGACACGTTGTATCTACGTTATTAAGGCGTCAAAAATATCTATACTACTCTATGCCACTAACCATAAGGTTGATTGATGTTTACATGTGACACGATGGCTGTAATGGCTGTATATATATTTATGCCTTCGACTATACAGTAGGCCTAGGCTAGGGGGTAACTTTGTCCAGCCAACAGTCACTATTATAATACAATAAAACCAACAAAAAAAAATATTCCAACGAAATAATTATATTGATAAATTAAATTATTAGAGGCGGACAAAGTTCTAATTCTAGGAATAATGTAACCCTAATTTATATTTTTTTTATTAAAAAAGATGATAAGTACATTTATCAACTAAAAAAAATATTCTAAGTCGTCAAAAAACGCGATTAAGTAAACTTGCAGAGCTGATATTGCATTTATTTTAGTCGAGTTCCGCGGCCGCCGCCGTCATCAGATGATGGTGATGATGATGTTTGGCATCGTGTCCATTGGCATGGTGGTCGTGCCTATGGGTTTCCAGTTCCTCGCCGTGCTTGGCGGAAAAGCGCTCCTGCTTGCCAAAATGGCTCTCATACTAGCCTCTATACAAGGATTGAAAAAGGTAGGCAAGTGAATTTTAAACAGTTAATGCAACGTGACTTTAAGGACGTGACGTGTGCAAGGTTTAATATTGATCACAGGCATAGGAATCCGCGGGGCAAAATTGTTTGACAAGTAGGGAGTTCCTATATCAATAAACTCAACTATCGATGCTAGTTATATATACTAGTGATCACTCAAGGGTTTGCTTAATATGTTTTTATTAAGAGTAAAAATTAATAATTAAATAATAAATAAAATACTCAATAATAATATTTATTTTCTCTCATAAATATAAAATGCTTATGTAATATAACGTGGTTACAAATGACACTGTCCGACGACATTGACAAGTACCTATTGTTCTTTAGTGAGTGTCTAAGTAGGTAATTTACTTCTATTTAATTATCTAAAGAGATTGAAATAATAATTATTATTTTGTAGTGCAATAGGTATTACGCCCTACCTTTATATAACCTAGCTATTATTAAAAATATGCTATGTTGAACAATAGAACAAAAAAACACACAATCTTGGGGGCGATCACTAGTATATAGAACGAGCACTGATAATTTTAATTTGTCGATATAGGAAGTCCCTACCAGTCAACAAAATTTGCCCCGCGGATTCCTATGTCTGATTGATCATCATATTGATGAATCGGTTACACATTTCTTTAGTTTGCAACATTTAGGACAAGAATTATAATATTGCATGTTATAATTATCGCCTCGAGACAAAAACATGATTTACCTAATTAAAAAAGGGAGTTTTTAACGTTATCTACTTACTAAACATATCTGTTAATATTACTTGTAAACACTACTTTAAATTTAACAAAAATATCTTTTATTGAGCAGATGTTCTATTTTACAAACTCTGTTTGGCTAGTGTCTGTTTTCAAGGTTGTACGTTTTCTGTACATGCACAATGTTTTGTTAGATGACCGCATAGTCACATTAGAAAACAGCTAAACTGATTATGTGAACGAGCAACATCTACAAAAATAACTAACAAAGGGATGATTAAAAATATCAAGTGGAAGTGCCACAAATCCTCATTACAACCCATACCGCTATCGCAGGAATTCTCCACTGCCGCATTGATACACACTGTAAGATCTTGGTTATTTTGAACTTCAATTTTAAGAAATAAATTGTGATGCCATAATATAATTTAAAATGTTCTATGCCAGTATATCGCTGAATGTAGGATGGAACACCGCATTACACACACAGCACCTAGTGTTCGGTAGCTGAACTTAATAGACGTTGTGCAAAAGCATGCCTAATAAAAATTTGACCACTGTTCAAAGTCAGTCAAAATAAAATATCTTTGGCTGTGACAATAATTTATGGATGTCGAAAAATTCACCTTCAATACGAAAAAACCACTGTAGAAAAGAATCCAGTAGAAACACAGTAAGATATATATTTAATAACAATAATATCTGCTTTTAAAGTATTTTTAACACAACATTTTTTTTGAACGCTGTACATAGATGTGCTGTCTTAAGCCAGGGATCGCCAATGGGGATCGGAATTATTTTTAAACATTCTTGTCTACGATATAATCATTAATTTTATAATACGCTTTGGATAATAATATCTTATTGACATTTAATTGGAAATTTGTATCTGTCTAAATGGTAATATTTTTGTTTTTGTTGCTAGGAAACTCCTAAATTAAATAGATTTTTTTTCGGTAGTTGATTTTGCACCATAATATTACTCTTATAGGCATTGTTTGTATGAAATTTTGCATATATGCTTATCATTAAACAAACCACGAGCCGCAATATGACTCCCGAGCAATAATATGGGTATCACTTATGCGTCGAGACATTTTCACTTGACACATCGTCCCACTTCTTTGTCATTTCCTCTTGTTTTTTTTTTATTATTAAGTATTTATGTTCCGTTTGATAAACCAACTAATACCTCTTGATAAAAATTGGTAACAGCCCTAACATCATTATTTTACAATGAATCTACTAACACTACATGTCGACAACATTCCTTTTTAGGTAGACAATAATGATGGGTTACATGACAGAGGGAAGGTACGGTATATTTAATAATCAACCTAGTCTCCTCTCTTAACACTTGTCAATACTTAACTACTTAACATGCATTTGATAATCGCACGTTTTAGGCTTTCCTGCACGATATCTAACAAAGCATTTTGATAACCTGTTAATAGATGTTCTGTTCCAGATCGGTCCAAATCCGCTGAATTATGGATTCTATCATTCCTACCCTCCTTATGATCATTACGAGAAGCGATCCGGAGACGATTGGCCGCCGCCGGTCGCCATGGCTGGCACGCCCCCGCCGTCGCTCTCAAGACACAATTCCTGGTCTAATCACGAAAGCGGAAACATCAAAACTGACAGAATAGATTTAGGCACTGCATACACGGACGATAGTGAAACGAGTATGTCTCAATTTATAAAAAAAAAATCAGATCCTAGACTATATCCAGTTTATAACGGTTCTCCAGATGCATCTCCATTTACTGTTATCGATTCTCCTACTCCACTTTTAGATTTAACAACCACTCCAGGAGATGTCCAAGCAGATTACACATTGGAACTCCCCTACAATGGGTTTCGTTTTCAAAGTCCCACTCCTGTCATTTCACCTTAATGTTTTAGCTCAATTATTTCGTTCATTATATGACATAATTGTTAATATTTTCCGTTATATAGCGCATATCCTTTATCCTACTCGAAACGTTTTCTATAGTAATTTTCGGCCTACAAATGCCCCTCCCGTGTTTGGATTTAACCTACTCAGATTATTCCAGTGGTTAAGGTCACTAATTCCGTTCATTCCATTGCAATTTCCCTTTGCATAGTAATGGTTTACGGTACCGTCCATTTCTGTTGACTATTGGTTAATTATCCATCTCTAATATAGGTCTAATTGAAATGCTATAACTATCTGCATTTTATGAATTTTGAAATGCTAAAGTAATGTAGTGTTTTTTAGACATTCCCAATTGCAAAATAAGGAGAAAGCAACTATCAAAATCTGGGAATTTTACCCAAAGAAAGTCCATTTTCTTATGTAGAGTGAATGACCGCCATCAACTAGTAATGAATGTCTGTTAATTGCCTGACAACCTAATTGGAAACAAAGAGTATACGGGCAGGGTATGAAAAGGTTCAGCACCAAGTCGACATTTGCTTGCGCACCAAGCCACATTGTCAGTCCAAAGGCCGTATTGTCTAACGCGCCTTCGCTTTCACCATCTCTTTCTGTCACCATCTTTTACCGTTTGAGAGAAAGAAATAGTGAATGCGATTGCAAGCGTCCGCGAGTCACACAACACGGCCTCTGTCAATATTTTATTTCAAACGAAACCGAATATCGCATTGATGTTCCCCATTTTTCAAAAGGTATATATATAACTAACAAATGTCTTTGAAATGTATCTAAATGTACCTAACTAGCGTATGTAGTAAATCAACTTGTATTATATAAATTAAGTCAGTATTACTTATTAAATATTGTAAGCACACGTTTGTTTTTTGTTTCAAGCTCAAAATTAATTACCTTCATATTTATATCACATTTATTCAATATAAGCTAACTTAAAAATATAAATAGATTCAATAAAATTAGTTAGGTTTACTCATTTCATTTACTTACTGAAATTTGAAAGACAAGTATTTTCATATACCTCCATTACGTCGTGTTTTTCACCTCTTAACTAGATATCAAGTTACTTTACAGCGTAAACTAGAATATAATAGGAAAACTTTAATATTTAACCGTGTTACAACATAGATGGTCATCATTATCATCATCCTCATCATCCCAGCCTATATACGTCCCACTGCAGGTCACAGGCCTCCTCTCAGAATGAGAGGGCTTGGGCCGTAGTTCCCATGCGGGCCCAGTGCGGATTGGGAACTTCACACACACACCATTGAATTTCTTCGCAGGTATATGCATATTTCCTCACGATGTTTTCCTTCACCGTAAAGCTAATGGTAAATATCAAATGTAATTCGCACGTAAATTCCGAAAAACTCAGAGGTGTGAGCTGGGATTTGAAAACCCACGACCTTCCGCTTCAGAGGCTATTGGTCAAACCGCTAGGCCACCACGGCTTTTACATAGATGGTATTAAATTTTAATATATATCGCAAGTAATAGTTAGTAATAAATAATGTTCACTATATACGTCATAAACAGTAACCGAGGCATAAACAAGGAATGCCTTTTTTTATTTAGTGTACTATTTCTGATCCATTCAGAGTTAATAGGTAGGTATTATTTAAATTTCCAAAGCCACATGCAAATTATCAGATTATGCGGGCCAACGAACAGGCAAAATTTGACTTTGTTTATCATTCATTTCTAGGAACACGACGTTATTATTTTTATGAGCATTATGTCCTGTCTTACAATACAATACAATACAATACAATACAATGACTCTTTGTACACCACAAATAATACAATACAGAAAAACAGGTACATGAAAAAAATAAATAAGGTAAGCAATGGGCGGCCTTATCGCTTCGAAGCGATCTCTTCCAAGCAACCTCTAAAAAATAAAAAATAAAGAAACCCTGAAAAAGTCTCAATTTTTTGTAAAAACTCACAATGTTGGTTTTTGGATATCGTAAATTATAATAATGTACATATTTATTTTACGCAAATTTACTTAACAAAATTTGAAATTGATGAATAAGTCGTAATATTTCATAATTAAACGTTTTTACAGAAGAAACCTAACATGAAAAGCAAAATACATTTTAATAATGGTGATTCCATTAAGTTGCACTGTATCCATTAGTTTTAATATTTATTTTATAGCAAATTTATGGCATGTGTTACAGTTTTATTGCAAGAACGCTAAGAGGGAATTCAATTAAGATTCACGTTAGGCTATAAATTAATAATAATACTTCAATTAATAGTCATTTGCAAAAGGGATCCAGTGGCATAGCACGTGGTAAACAACGTTTCCCGTTGAAAAAAATTCTTGGTTGAATCGTCTTGCTCATTAATCAATATTTTTTCTTTTTTTAATAGAAATAAATGATAAAGAAAACTATGAAAGTATAAATACAAATAAAAAACTACATAAAATAAAACTAAAACTATAAACTAAGACTACATACAAACTAAACTTATAAATAAAAAAGTTGCCCAAAATCACTGCCAGGTGGTAAGGTGCCCAGAAGGCTGGCAGCATTGCCACACTGTATGGCAATGCTTATTCTTTGTGCTAAGAAAAAGCCAGCCCTCTGGTCGCCTGAAGCTGTAATTAATTTTGACGACAGTGATTTAAAGATATTTGATGCACTCAAACCCCAAGGACCCATGGTTTCAACCCCAAACGGCTCAAAAATGTAGGCACTACTGATGCCTGCATATTTGCGCTTCTTGAGGCATTCCGCAGAGTCAGCAGCGGCACCGGCCCTGATGGCTGTAGATGGAAGGTGGGACGACGCGAGTGTGTCGACGCAAGTGGCGTCCCAAACCAACGGCCGTCCCATTTTCCATGGCATGAGTGTCATGCCGTCGGGCCTTTTGCCGTCGTCGCGAACCAAGCCCGAAGGTTCCAAAACGGCTGGTGCACCGGCACTGACCAAGGCCCGGCGGATGACGTCGTTAAGGGCTGCATGCCGCGGGATGCGTCCCGTACTGCTGCGGCAGGAGAGTCCATGGTGGCCGAGGCAGTCGACCTGCACACCGCAGCGGCAGCGATGTGGGGCAACACAAGCCACTCCCAAACAGAGACAAACAGCGAGCCGGAATGTGTTGTCGTCCAGAAAAGTGCCTGTATTTGTGGATGGTAAGGCGTGAAGCCAAGCACCAGATTCCCATTTCGCAACGGCAAGGAGGCGGGCGCGCTCTGTAGGGCTGGTAGACGTATGGTAAAGGTTATCCCGCACCAGTCTACAGAGCGTCTCATCCCATTGCCGCTGCGAACTAGGAAAAATGGGTAAATCGGCAGACGGGCAAGCTGACTTCCATGCTGTTATAGCCTCGTTCAGGTGAGGCACATCTAGGTTGTCTGGAGGAGTTTTAAGTATCTTGGCGACAAGATCTTGGGTATAGTGGACCGAGGATAAAAAGGCAGGGAGGGAAACATGAGAAACTTGACGGATGCCCAAGCCTCCGTGGCGAATGGGCAATGATGACTGAGACCATGATTTATCTAAAATGTTAATATTGAAAATGGATATGAAAGTATTTTTAATGATAGAATCTAGATTTTCTATAAGATGAGGATATTTCCAAAGATGGCAGCAGCGGAGGACGTAAGTGAATTTAGGTACAAAAAGGCAATAGCGGATGATCGTGTAAGCTACGTGAAGGTTAATTTTAAAAAGACGATCAGACTGTGAATTAAATGTTTTAATTTTATCATCAATGAATTCGGGGAAAGACTCCTCAAGAATTGGAGATCCAAGGAGATTTAGCGAACTTTTATTAACAATCTTGATATTAGGGGCAATAGCCTGAAATAGGGGAATAGCTGTGTCTTTTTGTTGATAAGAATCACAGAAAAATATTTCGCATTTTGAAGAATTTAAATCTAAACCGATGTCTCGAAATTTTTCGGTTAAAACCAGTAGGTCATCAAGGACTTCGCTTACATTACCACCTAAGGTACCATCATCTAAATACCATACATTGAATTTGGAATTTAAGCTTTGAATGATAGGATGGATGGCAAGGCTAAAGAGAGCTGGCCCGAGAGCATCACCCTGTTGGCAACCAACAGCAGAGGAAATTGTGCGGTTTTTGTAGAGTAGTTTGGATGGAGAACTATAACAATGCCAAACGAAGTTGTAAATAAGCGGAGCGTGCTTTTGAACTTCCTTCAAAAGCACGTCTCTGTTGACAGAATTGAATGCATTCTTAACATCAACCTTAAGAACAACTTCGCCTGGTTGTAGCAATATAAAAGAACGAAGGGAGTGAACTGCTGCTTCGCATCCGCCTTTGGAACCAAAACCTAACTGAGTAGGCTGAAAACGTTTACTCAGCAGTTCGGAAGATGCGCTGCAACAGGTTTTGGCAACAAGGCGGCGGTAGGTTGTACCAACCGCTATGGGTCTGATCCCATAAGGGCACATAATCCTTTTTAATAAGGGCACATAAGTTAGCACCATATAAAATGGCAGTTATGTCTGTATTGATTTTTCCCGCCAACATACAATTACATAGAGCCGTCAGATTTGCAAGCAGCGTCTCGCTTGAGTTTCCAGAACTCTGGCTAAGGAGATCTTTTAGGTGTTGTGGTGTCAAGCCGTCAAATCCCCCTGCGGAACCACTCTGAAAAGAATTGACGGCTCTGAGAATTTGGTCAGTCGAGATTTGTAAATAGGGTTGTGAAGGGTCTGGAGGGTCTGGTAGGCTCATGTTGACAGCAGGGGGCGGGTGCTTGGCTTGTAGCGCTGCAAGGGTTTCAGGAGTGTCTGGAGCAATAGCATCGCTGGAAAAGAGGAGTCTGGCAGCACCTTTTATATCACCTTCCCCGACTTTGGTTTCCACACGACGGTATAACGAACCATTACGAATAAAAGTGGAGCTATGAAGATCGTAAAAATTATTTGGATTAATACAATTTTGCTTAATGCGGCTAGTTAAAGAAAAATTTCTCCTAACAGTGTCCTGGACATGTAGAATCCTAAAAGGGAAGGTGAGTAATTGCTCCCAAGCTTGAAGTGAGTTATCGGTAATTGCTTTTTGTATATCTTCAGAAAGTTTATCTGCGAAATAATACTATGAAATAATATATAAAAAATAAAAATCTATTTATAAATATATTTTTACGTCGATAAAAAGTAGCCTGTGCCAATCAAGGATAGTGTAGCTTTCTATAGGTGAAAGAATTTTTGAAATCAGCACCGAAGTCGAATTTACTTGTTTCTATCCCTTGGGAATTTTGCATTTCCCCGGAGAAAAAGTACATACCCTATTACAATTTTATTAAGGATAGTGTAACTTTTTACTGTTGAAAGATTTTTTAAATGAGCTCAGTAGCTTCAGAGATAACTCTACCTACAATTAAAGTATGGATATTTCCCTATCCCATGAGAATTTCCAAAAATCCTGAAATTAATTTTTTGCTGTTAAGATCACTTACATTTATGCCGAATTTGAAGAGTTTAGTAATTATAGTTGGGGAGATTATGGTTCAGTTGAATTGGCCATGCTTCATATTTTTGGTGTATGATTTTATTAATTTATTTGATAAATATAGACTATTTTAAGAAACTAATTTCGGTGTTTTTGTTTTTAATGATTCCTATCTACATTAAAAAAATATATTAATTTATTGCTGACGTGACGTCATCAAATGCATAATGGATAATGTAGTCTTCATCTGCACAAAAAAAAATTACAGTAAAGTCTCTGGTAAAGTCAACGTCGGTGTTAACGTCACCGCGGACGGCTAACCTCAAAAAAATTTGAAATCACTAACTGAACTTGTTTGAAATGGAAGGCTACGAGTGTTTCGTCCCTTTATGTTCAAATAACAGCAGGGATAAGATAACCCGGATTTGTTATTTGTACCAATCCCAGAACGACGGCGAGAGGAATGGTGTCGAGAAGTGAAGCAAAAATACTTCAAGAACTATTTGCAGTTTTGTTGTGAAGATCATTTAAATGTATCTGCCTATTTAAAACAAACACATTACTTTTACACAATGATTTAACAATAAAGTCTTGACCATTGAGTAGCTCCTTTTATTTCAGCGATGTTGTGGTTGCTAGAATTCGTCATGAACTCCAGTATCATGCCATTGTCCCCTTGTGGCAAATTGCGAAAATCGGCTTTTTCGAAATTAGCCGTCCTTTTAGCCATTTTCAGTGCCGTTAGAGGATAAAATGCTGCTTAAGCCTTATACAGGGTTATTTGTAATTCACTAGCATCCTTTTAACCTTAAACTCCCACCACTTATACAAATGTTTTTTGTTCTACGGCTTTTGTCATAACTTAATATTTTTGGTGTGATAACGTTTTGAAAATTTGAGATTTCCTCTTATTTTTACGATACTCTGTGTATTTGTATGGGAAAAAAAAGTGCTTCATTTTAAAAAGTCGTAAAACAAAAACATTTGTTTGTGTGATAGGAATTCAGGGTTAAGAGGATGTCAGTGAATTAAAAATAACCCTGTATATGGTTTTAGTCTTTGTGCTTAAATAACAAATAAGTGAACAAACAAACCCCAAAACGAAACGACACGTCAATATCAAGTTTATGTTGAATATACACTAGACACGTTTTTGTTTTTTAAATAAGGCAAAGAAATCATTATCCATTATTCATTTGATGACTCACCGAAAGGTCATTTGAAGTTCAATACATTTCAACGAATATCTTAATAATGTAAGACTTTTTTTTTTAATCTGATATACAGAAACTGTACCGAAAGCTTGTTTCTCGAAATGGTTTTGAGATTTCCATACATATTTAAAAAGTTAGCATGGCTAATTGAATATAGAAATCCTGATTTATCGTTATCCCGTGGGAAATTCCAAACTTCTTGAAATTAGTTTTTTACTCTTATAGTTAGTTACCTACTTGCATGCCAAATTTCAAGAGTCTAGTAATCATAGTTATGGAGATAGGGTCACTCTGAATCAAATATAAAAATCCCGTTTGTTATCCCGTTGGAATTTCCCAAATTCTTTAAATTAATTTTTTACTGTTATAATTACCTACTTGCATGCCAAATTTGAAGAGTCTAGTAATCATAGTTACGGAGATAGAGTCACTCTGAACCAAAAATATAAATCCTGCTTATTCCCTATCTCGTGGGAATTTTGGAAAATCCTTTCTTGTCTCGCGTACACATCATAAAAGGAAACTCGTGCAAAATTTCAGCTTTCTAGGTTTAAGGGTTTGGGCTGGGAGATGATGAGTAAGTGATGAATAAATGAATGAGTCAGGACTTTCGTTTTTATATTATATACAGGGTAACTTTTTAATCAGTGCACAAATTTTGATATATGATTCAGTATCGTTGATAGATCATTTTGAAATTTGGGATGTTCATAGAAATTAATCCAAAAATTGGCCTAGTTACTAAGAAAAACAAAAAAATAAGTGATAAATATTATAACGAAAAATACTGAAATTTGTTGTTTTAACAACACTATTACATATTAAAACTTGTGCACTTATTAAAAAAATACCCTGTATAGATAGAAGAAGATAGATTTACGATTTCGGTCAACTATTTTGCTCATTACATTTATGTACTCCTAATTGATACAAAACGGTGTTTTTCTGCACATTAAGAAGGTAGTGTCTTCTGCGGACCCCTCAGCTCAATCAAAAGAAAAACCAAAAAGACAAGTTTAAAAAAAAATAACGAGTACCTATTACTATATTAATTAAAATGTAATTGAGGATTCTAGGCCAACGGAAAAATTGCCAAGGTACTCGCTTACGTATAAATTATTTGTCGTAGGAATATTTTTATCTACTTGTCGTGTTCACTGTCATCTTATTTATAATTGTGATGGATTTTGTATAAATAGTAATGTACCTATAGACTAAGCTGCATATCACATTAATTTAGTACAAACAGATATACCTTACCTATAAAAGATTTTATAATGCATCGAAAAACCTATCAAAATCACTAAAAACTTTCTTTATTATGTTCGAAAATGTTTTGTACCGTTTAGTCGTTTACAGTGTTCGTTTTTTTTTAATTTACGTTTGGGATTCAATACGTTTTGATAAATTTTATTAATTTTTATTTTTCATAGACTCATTTTTTATTTTAATAAACTACACATTTAAAAAGTAATTACTGAGAATCAACCCTCTGTCACCAAATTGATAGAGTTGGAGACGCAGTAAGGCGCAGAGCGGTATGACCAATGGAAACAGAAGCTCCGCTAAACGGAGCTCCCACGACAAAATCCAAGTTGTCAAATAAAATAGTAATGTTTATTTAACACGTTAACTGCGAAGCGAGGCCTAAATCACCCCTGATGCAACTTCCCTGTGGTGCGGCAAGCAAAAAAGTGAATTTCTCTGTCGTGCGAATGGCATAGCTTTGGTTTGGTCCAGTGTAGGAAAGAGATAAATATATATTTGAGATCACTAAATGGTTCCGGACTCGGTGGTGTACCTACCTTGGTACCGGATGTCTTAGGCCTCGTGCCGCACTGAATTAATATAATTTTAATGCAGTGCGGAACGAGGCTAAAACGTCCCATATCCCCCCTGACCTCGTACCGCACTGAACGCGAGCTTCCCGCGACCAGTGTTGTGCATCACGTCGATTGGAGAGCACGTCCTTTTACAGCGCCGAACATGTCTAAACGATGTCGGAAGAAGTTAATTTTAAAAAACCCAGAAACAGAGCCAAAACAGGTAAGTTTTTAATGAAAAAATCTTCAGTAAGTACCTAGTTTTTTCTTATCTTGGTAGCTATGTACCTAAAGTAAGTGTAAGATATTATTATTTAAAAAAAAATGTATCCTTTGATAGCTTTGTGTTGTTTTGCCAGGTTTTGCCCTTAAAACGATCTAATGAGATATAATTGATCAAAATCGGTCAAGTCTTTGCGTAGTTAAGACAGTTTAAAAACGTCGATATTATTTTTCCCATCACTAATCGCAGCGAAAATTTGCCCTATTTCAGTGCGTTACGAGGTGTATAAGATCCCATATTTTGTTTTGCTAATAATTCCTAAACTAGCCATCAGATCCCGGGGCGACGGTGGATTAGGGTTCATCAATTCACTGTCTATATCAATAAGGACCAAAATTCTCATTTATCTTTGATTTCGCGCCAGAAAATGGATTTTAGTCTGTAAAAGGAGGTGGGGTCTAATAGACCGCGTGTCGCCCTAACGTCTGGTCACGGTACGGGCCGATTATACCTCGTGCCGCAGGAACGGAAAGTATGCAAAAATTGGTGCCGCAGCTAACGTGTTAATAAATAGTACATTACTGCAGAGGCCGCGGAATAGCTGATTGCCAGCTGAGTAATTATAGATCTAGATATACGAGGCCAACAATCCTTGTTTGCGGCAGAGGCTTGTATAGAGATTTTCTCAAAAATGCAGTGAAATAAATAAAATAAAAAACTCCAAGAAAATCATGGGTTTATTTGTAGAGAAATTTTATTATAAGTAAATATAACTAACACATTTATTACTATTTATTTCATTTTAATTTCCAACACGGATTTAATAGAAAACCGAGATAATTCATAAATATTTATTTTCAATAAGCGTGTGGCAGAATGTCATAATGAACTAAACAGCAACTATCGCTTATAGTTTTTTTTTAATGGCTGAACGCCATGATGCCGTGTCACTCCGTGTGGATTGGAAATAAAAAGATCACTTTGCCGGCCTAGGCCTGCAACGGTGTATTTTGAAGCCTGTTTTAAGGAACACAACGTAAACATTACATAGCATGTTTGAGAAAAACATTTTTTGTCAGGGTAATTTAAAGTACCCTCGTTACTTAAATTTTTTCGATACTTTGAAACAACTCTTTCTAAATTTTTATGTAAGTCCGTTTGTTGGCATAAAGAATTCCGTTTGACAAACCTCAGACCCAGTAGCGGTTTCTGACTCGTGTTCTAAATTCGCTAGGTAAGCGTTAATTTGCCTTTTCATTTTAATATGAGTAGGTACCTAGGTAACTATTACAACAGAATGAAAAAATGAGACCTCATTCAATTTTAATTTAAGATTACAGGCTTGTTGCGTGTGACACAATTATAAGTAGGTAAAGCATTTTTTCCTATAGTTTTACATTGTCAATATTCAGAAACTTTATAGTTGTGCAATTTGCCATGATTCACTCAATAACAATAGCCTT
This sequence comes from Archips xylosteana, assembly GCA_947563465.1. Classification (NCBI taxonomy): domain Eukaryota; kingdom Metazoa; phylum Arthropoda; class Insecta; order Lepidoptera; family Tortricidae; genus Archips; species Archips xylosteana. Next base: position 12,640,984 of record OX387352.1, on the reverse strand, counting down.
TGACTATAATAAAATAATCGTTTAAAACTATACTGCATATTTCGTTGTGAAAATGTGCGAAATATTTCAGCTTTCAGTATTTTCACCTTGCTACTTAAATTAATTTTTAGAATTCCGTACTTCAAAAGGTAAAGACTCGTATCTACAGTAGCCACAGAAATACAAAGAAATTCAAATTTTATTCATGTTTGGTTATGAATTTGCACGGAACCGTCAGTGCGGGAGTCCGTCCTGCATATAGCTGTTGTTATCAAGTTGCAATTTGACGTCATTTCATATGGCGGTAATTTATCTTATTTTCTAGTTTTTTTTCACTAGCGTTGAACTAATAATCTAATAAATGGACTTTGACGAGCTATGTTCCACACGGTTATGTTGCTGAAGCAAGTATTAAGTACAAACAGTGTACTGAACTACGTAATAATAATATTCACCGCGGTTCATGTTTTAACGGCTTCATGTTGGCGTTAACAGTAAGGATTTATAGATATTACCGGCGGCGGTTAATACAAGTTAAAAGCATGGAGCGATCCATAGAATTATGAGAACAACGATAGAAACATGAATAAAATCATAAAATTCACCCTCTTTTTCTACTTTTGGAACATAATCCTGCGTACTATTGAAAGCAACAAAAATCCAGGCAAACTGCCAAACAAATTGTTGGACACTAAATAAAATATTAAATCATCCCAGTCGATATAGGTTCCACTGCCCTTATTTGGCTTGGGCCGTAGTTCCCGCGGGGGACCAGTATGGATTGTGAACTGCATACACACACAACATTGAATTTCTGCGCAGGCGTGTCCGTTTTTTTTTGGTTTAGGGTTCCGTACACTAAGGGTTCAAACGAGACCCTATTAGGGTGGATTTTTGAAATAATTTTTTTACGTAATTTCCGTGGGCATAATTTTTTTTTACTTTTGGTGAAATTGATCACTCGTTGAGATACTCCTTCGGATTAGGATTTCAATGCTATAAAAGGCCCCAATTTAAAGTCAATAATTTAGTAGTTATTCGACATTGAAAAAAAAAGCACCATCGAAATTACTATAGTGACAGCGAAATTACGTCTTTATTAATTACATAGGAAATAATTACAAAATTATAAACCATTACTATGATTTATGTATGTAACTATAATTAAATTTATGTACGTGTACATATTCGTGTATAGTTAGATTAATAAAACATTAAATTAAAGTGGAAAACTATTTATTTAAGTTTTTCTTAGGAACAATACGTGATAAATATTATATAATTTCGAATGTGTCATTATTAATATAAAATATCACAATCAACATGGTTACAAACTTATTATTAATGTAACCGGGTACTGCCGTTTCGCAACTATGTTTTTCCCAAATGATTAATTTGGCAAATGTTTCATTTTCCAGCTGTTTATTTTTTCTGAAACTGTAAACTATTTAGGATATATTTTAGGACTATCCTGTAGGTTAGGTTATGTTAGGTTTGTTTTATAACAATCCTGAAAAGTTTACAGTTTCAGAAAAAATAAACAGTTGGTAAATGAAACCTCGACGTTTCGACTACATTACAGTGGCCGTGGTCACTTAAATACAGACTAGAGGTCTACTCGTGACCACGGCCACTGTAATGTGGTCGAAACGTCGAGGTGTACTCGTGTGTTTTGCGAGATAAGTCATGTTGTGTAATTTCGCTGCCATATCTGTAATTTCGATGGACAAAAATGCCATCGAAATTACGCCACGGAGGATTACGACAATTAGGTATTTTTGCGATTACTGCTAAACTATATACATGATTAATATAAGCTCTTTACTGTGAAATAAGGACTAAGTCAACTACTAAATAAAAATTTAACTATCTAATACCTTTAAACGAGCAATTCTTGTATATATGTATATATATATATATATATATATATAATCAGGATCTCGGAAACGGCTCCAACGATTTCGATGAAATTTGGTATGTGGGGGTTTTCGGGGATGAAAAACTGATCTAGCTATGTTTCATTTTCAGAAAATCGCTTTTACTCGTGTTTTCCGGCTATTTTTGTTTGCATTAGAATATAAAGCTAAATTTCGCCGACTTCGAGCAGATCATAATGGCACATTAGAAATCGGGTGGTCGCGGATCCAGCCGACCTCGGTTCGATACCACGTTTTTTTTCAAGATTTTTAGTTTTTTTTTTAAGTTTATTTTTTATGAGAAAACGTCAAGTTTCTTCTTTTGTGAGAAAAAGTTACTTTTTTGTGAGAAAAAGTTATTTTTTTGCAAGAAAAAGTTACTTTTTTGTTAGAAAAAGTATTATAGGGAACGTGCAGTAACTATAGGCGGCAGCACTAATGCGACAGAAGAGACACTATGCGGACAGTAAAACAAACTTATCAAGGTAAAACATTCAAATTGATGGCACCCTTATGGCACCAGTTGGCAGCACCGTCTATGTGCACGTTCCCTATTGGGAGCACACAGAACAGGAAAAGCCGGTTGTCTGTAAAGTCGGTTTACGGACGATAGTTTAACGTGACTCACCGCTCCACCCCCTCCGGTGTTTTTGTCAAATATCTTGAAAACGGTGCATCCTACGGCAAAATCAATGAAATTTTCATCCCCCCTTTAATACCCCCGCGCTCCCTCTCCCGCATCCCCTCCCCCCCTCTCAACCCCCCCCCCCCCACCCCTCCGGTGTATATAATCAGGATCTCGGAAACGGTTCCAACGATTTCGATGAAATTTGGTATTTGGGGGTTTTCGGGGATGAAAAATTGATCTAGCTTGGTCTTATCTCTGGGAAAACGCTTGGTACCGAGTTTCTGCCCGAGCAGAGCTCGGTCGCCCAGGTACTTTAATTAAAACCATTATATATCGTACAACAGGAATCCACGGAATTTACTTTTAAGCGAACCAAAATACATCACGCGAAAGACTCGCCTTTGTAGGCATACAAAACTCAGTAGTAGGACGTCCACTCCGCGTGACAGCCGGAGCACAACTAACGTACTCTTCCACAAAAATGTGGACATGGCGATATGATCCTTCACCGATGAGATATTAGCAGGTATTTGCGCAAGGTAATATTGGTAGCTAGAGGTGGGACAAACACATTATGGCCAACCTATTTTTAAATAAAATTGTATTTAGTATACAAAAGTTATAATCGAATGCATTATGTAATTAGCTTCATTTTGATATATATTAAGTCGAAAAATGACACATAGACACAAAGTTATGCTCAATTGATTCAACAAAACCGCGTGTGGGACAGGCCTCACAGACTTACTGCAGTTAGTGTTTCTAAGATTTGGATATTTTTTATGCAGTCTTAATTGAAGTCAACAATGTTTGTAATGTTAAAACTCATTGTATTATATTGTGTACAATGTATATAAAATTGTGTGGTTTTAATTTTTTGAGTGGTTTTTTTTTAATTGACTTGGGACGTCCAAAAAAGTCGCTCTGAAAATACACCCATTACTAAGCTCCGCTGTTTGTCTGTCCGTCTGTCACAGGGCTCTATCTCTTGAACCGTAATAGCTATAGATAGGTACTCGAAATTTTCACCGATTATGTAATATAATTACTATCATGGTTTTGAGTGGCAGTGTCACAAAAAATAGAATGACACTTATCACAGCAAAAACTTACACTAAGAGCTCTGAAGAAGTTTCGAGCGTCTAACAGTAATTGGGTTAAACGTAAAAATACACACACTATTATTGAGTAACAATAAAATTTACAATTTTGCGCGTTCATTCAAAAACATCAAAAACATGGAATTAACCCTTCGTATGCCTTGCACCGGATCCGTACCCAATTTAAGGCATTCTATTTGTATTTTTTTTTTAAATCTGTATCATTGGATTTATATGAAACTGTTGAGGCTAGAATGCACGACTTTTTTTTTTTTACTTTCGGCATACTAAAGGTTAATCACGCTCAGGCGCCTACATGTGCATTCAAATGCTTGCAAAATTGTTTCAACGGCATTGGACAGTCACGAAAATGCTAGTAGGTATGCATGGTTATACTGGATGCGTTACTCTGTTCCCAAAAATATAAGTGTACACAGTAAAATCCTGTGAACTTGGATCAATTCGTCTGGGAGTTTATAAGTTAGCTATAGTTAGTATATAATTAACTAAACGCCAATATTAAGGATAAAGCAACATTAACATCGCGTGTGTCTTGCAGAGAAACCTGGTTAATCTAATCTCGGAGGCTTTATGAGGCATATACCCCGATGGAAATACTTTTTATCTACCTACAAGTCTTCGTACTTATACCTACATGTTATCGTTAATCTGTTTAATCCAGTATATTGTAGAATACCTACCTACGTATTCTCTATAATTCGTGAAAATTCATATACTTATCTAATATACAGGTGTCCGGTAAGTAGTAGATTATTCGATTGTGCCTGGATAGAAATCTTAAGTGGGCTCCTTGATTAAATTTTAGGTTCAGTAAAAGTCGTACCAATTTTGAGGTGATAATTTTTTTTTCATCACACTTGCTCGTCAATGGTGTTATTCCATGCCTGTATACTAAATGACAATGGCCTAAATTGTTCTTAAGGGAGTTATGGATTTACGTACAGTTTTTCTACCCAAGGGAGTTCTAACTTTAGTTTTAAAATTTGCAAACAAGTCATTTCAGACTAAGGAGGTTTCAAGTCAGCCAACGTTTTATTTATTATCTTTAAAACTTAGCTATAACCCAAATTTTACAACACAAAACTTATCTACGCTTCATGAAAATTCGTTATTTTTATATTTTAAATTTATATCAAATAGTTTTGCAATAATTTTAGTAAAAATATTTTTTTAAACATTTTGGCAGAATCTGGCCGTATGACCTTTCGAATTCTAAACTAAACACAGTTTACATTATCTATGGTAGATGACTCGAAAAAAGTGGCAATCTGTATTGGCGGGTAGCCATTATTTTATTGAATTTAAGTGTTTAGAGACAAAATAATTTTTTTTTTTTCTCGCAATGTGATGAAAATCATTGTGTGTATCACGGGCAGTAAGGGGATTACAAACTCGAGTCATTAAAAGCCTCCGCCTTCGGCGTCGGGCTTCTAATAGACTCTCGTTAGTAATCCTCTACTTACGGCCCTAGATGCACAATGTACTATTATTTTCAGTTATTGTAGTACCTTTACTCGGGTTTTGTTTGCAATGGTCACAATTTATATAGATCTTCTGAATTTCAATACCAGAAAATAAGAATTGGTGATATACAAGAAATTTATTGGCTTCTCTTGTTTTTATGCTTAAAAATCCAATTGCAAATAGGTACTATAAAAATCATGCTGCATTTTCAAATAAGTACCTAGCTGTAGTGGAAAAAATTGCAAGGAAACCCCAAGTGCAACGTTCCTTAAAATTGGCGCATATAATGAAACTCACTCAAGATGATTTATCCAGTCACGACAGGATATCCACGATTTGCCGGAAACTCCGTATAAAATACCATTTATTTCATCCAGTAAAATGAATATCTATCTGTAGTAACTAATAATTAATTGAAGCATAATATGTTGCTTGTAATAGGTATGAATTATACACCTGCACTAATAAAAAAATATTAAGCCAAGTACAATGTCGTAATTTTATGGCTATTTTAAATTCCACGTTAATTCTTAGTTGCTATCTCTTACGAACGAATTCTAGTCACAATGCGTCATCTTATTATGTTAAACTGTTTTAACTAGACAAGTTTTTACTGTCTATTAGGGTAAAATAAATTTTAACGCACAGTTTACCAATTGAAAATTTCAAACTGGTATTTTTTAACTTTATGCCGACTTTGTTATGTAAGAAATGAAAGTTATGCCCTTGAATACGTAGGTAATCGTAATTTATATTTAATCTTTGGGTCTGTATTAAAATGTTCACATTTAATAAGCATAACTATAAATAGGTTGCATAATCTTAATACACGTAACTTTAATATGCATACAATATTAAACATAAGACTGGAGCAAGAGAAGAGAGGCCGTTGCCCAGAAGTGGGATACAAAAGCAGGCTAGTAAAAAAAACATCAATAAAATAAGCTTAGCATACATTTGGAGGTACTAAGCATAATGTTAATTTTCCTAATAATAACAAACTATAACCTTTAAAAAACATAAGATAAAAGATAAGATGAGGTAATTTTTATTTAATAATTTGAAGTACAAAGTTACATGAGATACAATATTTTACAAAAAGTCTATGTAACGCGTGTGCCTGCAATAGGGTAGGGCAGGGTAGGGTAGGGGTATGCATAAATTTTCATAAGTTATGGTTGATAAAGCTTTGCGTATTTACAGTTTTCTTATTCATTAATTATACCTATTAAGTACTATGCGTATTTATCGTTATGCCACTTCAACGTTATGCGTAATAATGTTATGCCAAATCTGTTATGCATTTTCATAATTATTAGGATAATTAAGTGTAAGAGATACCCTCAATTTGTATGGCGCATGGGCAACTCGTTGTCACCGCGCTTGCATCGGGTTGACGTTGCGCTTGCGCCTCGCCATTGGCCCGGAGTCGGCGCGCGGACTCACAGTGGCTCACCCGCGGACGGTAGTTGATGTTGACCGCTAGGTCATTTACGCTGCCGTTGCGCCTAAGCGCGATGTTGCCTCGAAGGTGCTAGTGCTAGGCCTATTCCGTTACGTTCTTACGTATGGTCACAGTATAATGAAGAGTACTAGCATACAGTATGGCCACTCCCTGCTCAGTTACCTCACAGTTACCGAGCGACTGAGCGTTCGTTCGCACACAGTCTAAGCTAATGTAGCTCTGTAATTTGTATTATGAGTTGTATAGCCAACGGAAAACAGTATTTGTAAATATTTGTTTAATACCGCGTCGTCGCGTCCTGCCAGCCGGTAACTGTGAAGTAACTGAGCAGGGAGTGGCCATACTGTACGCTAGTACTCTTTATTATACTGTGCTATGGTTGACACCAGCCTTAAGAGTCACGACCTCTTTTTGTTTTCATTAATTGCTAGATTTAATTAAAAAACCCTAATTTATATTAAGTAATTTGACTACTTACTCCCTTTTTTTACATCCATCTCTTGATATATATCTACATATAATACATCCCTCAGTGCGATGCTCGCTGTCCTCGGAAGAGTCTCGGAGAGAGTTGGTCTTAAATTGAACATGGACAAGACGAAGGTCATGTCGAACGCCCATGTTGTACCAACTCTCGTCGTAATCGGATAAACTTTGCTCGAAGTTGTTGACGACTATATCTACCTGGGACATACAATGCAATACAAGGTTCAAGGTTCAACTTCGAGAAAGAGGTCAGTCGACGAATTAGACTCGGCTGGGCAGCGTTCGGGAAGCTCCGCAATATCTTGTCATCCAATATACCGCAGTGTCTCAAGTCAAAAGTCTTTGACCAATGACCAGTGTGTGTGTGTGTGTGTGTGTGTGTGTGTGTGTGTGTGTGTGTGTGTGTGTTTGTGTGTGTATTGCATTGAGACGTGGCCGCTAACGATGGGCCTAATAAGAAAGCTCAGTCACTCAGAGGGCGATGGAGAGGGCTATGCTTGGAGTTTCTCTGCGGGATCGCATTAGAAATGATGAAATCCGCGCAAGAACTAAAGTCACGGACATAGCTCGTAGAATCGCTAGGCTTAACTGACAGTGAGCAGGGCCCATCGCTCGTAGGTAGGTTCTCGAGTGGCGTCCACGGATCGGAAGACGCAGTGTAGGTAGGCCTCCAACAAGATAGAGCGACGACCTGGTTAAGGTGGCGGGAACACATTGGATGCGGATGGCGCAGGGTCGATTTGTTTGGCGAGCCTTGGGGGTGGCCTATGTTCAGCAGTGGACGTCTTTCGGCTGAAATGATGATGATGATGATATTACATCCATCAGTCTACCTACAATCCACATATTACTGTAATGTAGATAATTATTTCATAGGTTGTTTTCAATTCATTTTCCCCGTACGTACACTCGGATGAGTGGTTAAAGGGTTTTCTACATTAATTAAATAATCAGACTAACTATAACTATAACTTATTACATAAATCTGAAATGCTAAGAATGGACGTCTTTTACAGCAACCAACTCAAAAATAATTTGGTTAACCCATAATTTATATCCATAAACTGCTTCAATAGAAGACTAGACTGACCTCGTCTTTCAATTTTCCGTTTCATCTAAATTACCGTTAAGCGAACCATGAGTTAAATAAGCCTTTGTAAATTTAAAAGCTGTTTTGTTATTTTTATAATATAGTGGCTTGAATGTCACTCCACTGAACACTAGGACGACTTCATTTTTATAATTTAGAAGTCCGACTTTGTCTGATGTAGCCTTTCTGCACAAAGAACTTGATTCTTCCATAAGGATTGTGCCTAATAATGAATAGGTACCTACACAAAGTGTTTTAAAATGATTAGGCCAGTTTGCCTAAACACCCCTGTAAAGCTTTTTTATCAGAATTTTATGGTGCAGTCACGCTTCTGACGCGGAACTCCTTGAACATCAATCAAAGTATGGAAACATTTGTCAACCAAAATTAAAATACGAGGTATTTAGTCAAATCAACCTAAACACCTGCTTAAATATTATGGATTTATTTTAAAAAACCTTATTTAATTTCATTGTATCAATAATATTACCCAGCAATGGGCCGCTATAATAGACTGCTAAGAAAAAACCAAGTTGAGTCATGAAAGGTTACACCTCCATAAGATGCTCAGCGCAGCGGAGATGTGGAGAATCTAACGAAATACATTATATTAGTTATAATCACAGTCTGTCCCCAGTCCCCTTGTGACTATGTTACGCGTTTCTCTGCTACTATTTCTCTTCTATGAAAGCGCACCGTAATCTTTGCATACAAGACTAACGTTATCAACGCAGAATTCTAACCTCTACTTGGCATCAAGTGTAAACCGCAACGGCTACATACATATACAAACGTGATGGTGAAACTAAACTTTATATTGGCGATCGATGGTTACTGCATGTTTAGTTTCTATTTAGTCACCGATCCTGGAGTGGATTTTAGTTAAATTTGGCAGTTCATTTTCGATGTACGTGACTTCAATTATTATATTCTTTTAAAGACCAGGAATATCATCACTAACAACAACATAATTTTTTTTTCAATAATTAAATATTTACAAATATCAGAGAATGTGAAATGTGCTTTTATTAATATGTATGACTTATTACAGCATTCATCATACATAGCGTATCCGAACGTGAGCTAAATGCAAGGCAAGTCCCCTTTGATGTAAATCCTAAACCGCGGTTCATCGGAACGCATATCATAAGATCCGCCTTAAATAGGCATGTTTGAATTCCGAATTAATAATAAATTGTGCTAATGTGGTAGTCGATGATGCACTAGTAATGGACAAGAACTAATTATGGCCATTTAATCCCGTAAACTCAAATTTTAAGAAACAGACACTACATTTTTAACCTTTCAACATTATGCCCAAATAACTGATGATCATAACTGGTAAAGTCCATGAATGGTGGGCTATGAGGAATTGAATCTTTGCTGTCCAGTAATGGGCACTACTGAGCGTAACATGTCCATGATTGGTGCCGTCACCCTAGGTAACCGTCCCAACAATTAACACAAACACACATAGGCAACATGGTAAATTTTAGGCACGCAGTTTCTTGCAAGGAAATTGACCGTAGCGTAGTGCGTTGATTAACGTACAGGATAGATGGAAGGCCTATTTCCACTCCGTTTAATTCCTTAATGAAACTTGGCAGTTGCTCGGATTAAACAGAACTCTCGTGACCTCGCGAGCATAGTCCAAAATATTTCACCTACGGAGTGAAAACATTTGAAAATTAATTCAAGTAGGTACGCCAAAATTATTTTCTCTTAATTAACATGTTGTTAACATGTAAAATAATATCACGGGTTTCACATTTTAATGTAGCGTTATTTGTTTTAATATTAAACACACACGTTACATTTTAATATTAAATTATTGTGAAAAGGGATAAATCATGGAATTAAGCAATAAAATAACTCAACTTATTACAAAATGAATCTGGGTTATTTCAGACGGTGGCCGGTGAAGTCCATTTGAATGCCTTTGTAAACTTTTTTAAATTGAGATTGACAAATAATTACCTACGTATTTCAGTGCATTTAGCCAACGTGAGGCTGCGTTTCCACCAGAGATGTGCGAGGATGCGTTGCTAGGGATGTGTGTGTCATGAACCAATAGAAACACTTCATTCACTTAGGACCTTTTAAATGAAGTGTTTCTATTGGTTCATGACACACACATCCCTCGCAACGCATCCTCGCACATCTCTGGTGAAAACGCAGCCTTAAAAGTGTAACACGTCAAAGACGTGACATAAACTTGAATATAATCTTCCGGTAAAAAATCTATGCCTGGGTGTTCGTTCATTTGGACTTGCTCAACCACTGAACGAAATATTTCGATTTAATTTTGTGATACTCTGTATATCTGCCTACTGGGTGTCTATCTTTATTTTATACAGCGATAATTTGTTACAAGAAATAGAAAAATAAACTTTTAAAACCTTTTTGTCATCGTATTTCATCCGCTCCGTTTTTTCACTTTGTCATTATGATGATAAAAATATTCAAGCCACAATTATTACTTGATTTGTTTAGTAAAATAATTATAGACCTTTACCCACCCAAAGTTATGTAAAAAAAATCAAGTCTGCCTGAATTAAATTGACTACCGTTGGGAAGTACCTACACCGGTGTTTTTTTGGGCAAGCAGTTCCGGCCACTTCCAACGTGGCAGACTTTTGTATTGGATACCTAGTAAGCTGAAGCTTCACGGCGTTTGTCAACTACACGAAGTGGCAGACTCTTATTTTTACTCTACTGATCAGTGGTAAACTGCTGGGATTGTTCTCGTTTGGATACAGTAGGTACGTAATGACATAATTTTGACCAAAAAAAAATTCCGGAAGGTCTTACCTAATAAACCGGTCAATGGAATTCAGGGGTACCGTAGTTAATGGCCTATATACTCCCCATGTAGCAGTCGATGATGTCAAACTTGGAACTTTTCCCACGCACGACGAAGGTATTGAACCAGCTTCCTAGGACAGGCAACACTAAGCACAGGCAATGCACATGTGACATCTTTAGTGTTGCGGGTGTCTCGTTAACGTATAGATTAATTTTAAAGGGCACTTAGATTGATTATCAACATGGTGACAGACAAGTATTTCTGGTATTAATGTCACAAGCATATCAAAATTATGTCAAATGTCCGCCATACAATACCTACGTTCAAAATATTTGCCCTGCAAATATTACCTAGGTACTGATAAGTTCCGCTCGTGCTACAAACACAGTCTATACAAGAGATCGTCTCATGATAACATTATTCTCTTGAATTCGTACTAAAGTGTACAACGTATTCTTACGTCACCACATTTTCTGTGTAAATTTAATGGCGTGTACGAAAAACACGTGTGTTAAATCCAATGGCGAAATAAGCGCTCTTTGATTGTTATAGTTTGATAAACTGGTGGAAAGTACATTAGGAAAATTAGAGAATTGGTGAGCGCAGTTCAGGGTGCGCAGAAACAGTTATTAGCCCTTATAAAGGGAGTCGGGGAACTCGCCCCATTCACAATCTGCCCGACGCCGATACAACCCGGACCCACGGACTACCCACCTCAACTTTTAGTTACGAACTTTCACAGTGAAGTGAACTCCATAGTTTCACACCGTTACGATGAAATTTCTACTGTACGTTAGTGTTGTGGTTTTGACGTGCGATGCCATCAATGGGTTATTTTTACCGGTAAGTAGGCACTAAATAAACTTGATAGGCAATTTGTTACTCTGAAATCCTTTTTATCACTTTTACTGTTTTTTTTTATGTTCTACGTTTTAAACACGAGTATTTCTCTAAAAATTATTTCTAAAATAAACGAACCAAACAAAGACGTTTCGTAATTAGTGTCTACTAGTTTAAAATCTATATACAAACCGGACAGAAGAAAGCGTGATTAGGTACTATAGTTGTGCTGACGTGCAAACTTTTCTCAGCACGGTGCACAGTTTAATCAAACTATAGAAGATACTCAAACTCATTATAAATCTTCTCTAATATATAATAGTCTCGTGTCACAGTGTTTGTTATCGAAATCCTCCGAAACGGCTTGACCGATTTTTATGAAAGTTTTTTTCTCCATATTCGGTAGGTCTGAGAATAGGTTGTAGGCTATTTTTATAGCCCTTTTCTTCGCAGACGGAGTCGCGAGCAACAGCTAGTATCACCTACCTAAATAAAACACCTACGAACAGATTTTCTTTTAATCTGAAATCAAAAGGAAAGTAATTACAAAAGTATTTTCATATAGGTAATAGCAGATTTACATTATTTAGATTACATTACATTTACATTACATACATACATTAAACATTTTCATTATCATCATTTAATTTATGTATGCAACCTTTGCACGCTGGGAACTAAGAGGATGGTTCACCTGAAAATAATTTTCATTCAGTTACGAATTCTGCCAACACACTGCGTTTTAAGCATACGTTAATGGCAATTCCAAATGATAATGTTGGTTAAGAGTAATAATCGCGTACCTATATGCGTTTTTTCTTTCTTCAAAACATTTAAATGTTAATGTTTGTTTTAAAAGCAGATAGAGAAAAATTATCCGTTTAAGTAGGGTTTATTTTCTCCTCTGTAAATATTCTGCAGTTCTTTGACTTCCGTTTATTGTTGTAAAAAAAAATATTTTTTTTTCAAAGAAATTTCAAGGGCGCTAGTTTATAAATCGTACTAGCAAATAATTTAAATTCGCAATTTCATAAATGTCTCTATCAGGACCTAAAATCATTATATGCTAGTAAAAAACTTCAGGGCGAAGCAAACTTGTAAGAATAAATTCAAAGTTTTATATTTTTATATGTTATTGCGCCAAATCAGATTCAGATTCAAACACATAATTATTAGAATCTGCCTACAAAGCCAAATTATTAATTTTGCAAAGATTTCATCAAATTGCACATACAAAGTACTTAAAATAAAATTAGATATCCGCCTCAGAGGCCGTCGGGCGCAGCGATGCTTCTCATTCCGGAAAAAGATGGATTTACCAGAAAAAGGAAAGCACAGGAAATTGGCTCTCATGTCAGAGATCCAGTCAAAGATATCAAAAGACCGATTAAGTATGCATCAATGAGAATTTGGAAATATTTTTACTGGCTGTTTTAACGCTGTCATATAGGTATTGGCGAACTCGGATCTACACACGTTAATAATGAAGATTTTGTTGAAAAAATATTTATTATTTTTGCGTTCATTATTTCAACGGTTTTATATTTCGCGGAATAACCGTGGGCCCGTGGCTGACTACGAGGAGACCGTGGAATCACCTTCGAAAGTGCTCATCGGTAGTAAAAATAAGGCTTCATCTCGCAAATTACGCTTTCCCATTGAGCTATGACGGTCACCCGCACACGTCATAATTTAAAAGCGCCTTTTGACTTTACCTAACGAAAAAAGTATTTCTCAATTTCTAATGGTATTTAAAAAAAACATGTTTGCGTTTCAAACAAGTTTACAAACAAGCATTGCACTAGCTGATTTTAGTTGAGAAAGAAAAAACAATTTGACCAAAAAGTTGGCCGACTAGATCAATAATTTGGTTATTACAATCTTGTACGGTCGAGTTCACCAATATATGCATCGCCAACCTTTCATAAATATCTATACATAGACCTTATGTTACCGTAATAAGGTCTATGTATAGATATTTATGAAATGTTGGCTGTACAGATATTGGTGAACTCGACTGTACCTCTACTACTTACAGCGCTTATGCTATAACTTCTGAAATATGTTAGCCTATCTCTACCGGCCTTTTTTCTTTGAAAAACTCATTTATTAATAAATTATTTAAATCAAAGCAAGAATATCTTTCACCTATCCTGACCTTGAATTTAGCTAACTATTATTTAGCAATAGGATACATGAATAACGTCAACATCGCTTAATTTCAGTTATGCTTAAGTTTTATAGACTTTAGAATTTATAACCAAACAAGTGATGGCTTGATAGTAATACTTGGTATCATTATAAAGGTTACAAGGGCTTCCGAGGAATGGAGTCACCTTCGTAGAAATCTAACTTGTGTGGTAGTGTGGCGTGAGTAAGCCACTCCTTGTTGACGTCTAGGTACATACTTCTTTACGCATTGTTTGTCGATATGAATGTACAGTAAATATTATTCTGCACTATCGAAATTTAGACTTTACTCGCACATTGTAAAAAAAACAGCCAAGTACAGTGAAATTATTTCCACTTTGGCACTCGGCAATTCTCGACATACATCGAGAGAGATCGGAAATGCAATACTTAAGCTGAGGTTTTGTTATTAATTACATTAAATAGATTTGGATACTAAATTCTAGGATTTTATACAAGTAGGTACTGAATGAGAAAACATGAACCTCTACGTCTACGGTTAAAACTGAGACGTCCTGAGTGTAAAAGTGGAAATAATCTTACTGTACGAGTCGAACGCGCGCATCGAGGTTTCCGTACTGTCAAGGGCAAAAATATTATATACACCACAAAAATCTCAAAATCAAACTGATTATCTGTTTAAGTTCATTATGTGTAGCCGCTGAGAAAAAAATTACAAAGTTTTAATTAGTATTTCCATAAAACCGACTTAGGTACGCTTGACCGGTTCTTTTATTTGTTGATATGCAGTATGTTTATCTCTATTATCATTCTGACCTTGAGGACCAACCTTGTATGTTTAAACGTTTTAGAAATGCAACGAAAACGTAAATAATTCGTTTCTTGTATGTCCCTTACATGTCCCTTGATTTTTATTTTTATTAATCGTTGTTGTAAATAGCAGTAAAAATACACACCTTATTAATATGTAGTATAAACCCGAAAGTTTACGTGGTGTGGATGTTTATTACTCTTTCACGCTAAAACTGTTCGACGGATTCTGATAAAATTTGGCACACAGATAGCTTATATCCTGGATTAACATACATAATACGTTTTATCCCCGGAAAATCGCATAGTTCCCGCGAGATAGCGATAATCTAATTCTTCGCAGACGGATATGTATAAATTTCAGCGCTCTATGTTTACGGTTCCTAAGATACAGCCCTGTGACTGACAGACTGACAGGAGGCCATCGTAGCGACAGGTTGTTCTGTTTGTCACTCTTTGGATATGGAACCCTAAAAATCTACGGTAAACTCAACAACGACCGTAAATAAAAGTAGAACAGCTATTTTTAACTTTTCTGATTTTTACTCATAACAGAACTATTACTATATACGGGACGTTTCAGTCACATTATAGTGGTCATGGACACGAGTTGACTGCACTCACTAAAAAACGATTTTTAGTGTCCCGTGTCCAAAGCGGAGGTCATTGCTAAGGGTGAGGCCACATGAGCGTAACTTTGTGAGTTGTGAGCGGCAGAATTTCGGTTGCGCCATACATTGTTTCACGTGAGTTTCACGTGATGGCCCGCATATTGTATGGAGCGAACCGAAATTCTGCCGCTCACGATTCACAAAATTACGCTCGTGTGGCCTCACCCTCAGTCTCGGCTATCTGTACTGTATTTTCATAAAGTGTGTATTACTATTACCCGGTATAGCAACAAATATTAAATAAATATTGGCCTCGTAAAGCCCACGTCAAAAATTTACTATAATAATTCGAAATTTACTGTCAATCAAGAATAGTTGAAATTTGCCTTGACACATGTACTAAGTATGCTGGGGCTGGGACTTAACGAGGTTAAGTAATAAATTAATGGGGGATTCATTCAAGAAACGTATTTTTTTCGGTACTACCTACAATGGTACCGAGACCTTTGTTTGCGGGTCAGACTCGCATTTCATGCTCTTGTTGGACTGTAAAGTCTGTTTCATACCCACATACATACTCCACATAGAACTCATAAATGGCAATATGCAGAGCGATA